>CM067364.1:61431876-61521876 GCA_034401795.1 Chaetoderma sp. LZ-2023a | reverse complement strand
AGTTTCAAAATATTCACCATTCTACCTGTAGAGCTACCTTGAAATTTAGATTCTGTGGATTCAGCTTTCAAACTTTCAAATCTCTTCTAACACGCGTAGCGCAGAGCTTAGCTAGAAAAGAGCAGGGCAGAGATCGAAATGCTTAAAGAATCATTCTCATTGCCTAATCCTGTTTAACTGTTTCGTTCCCGTGGGGGTTAAAGCTCTCATATCACCTTAAATACAGACACCTTTTCACGAGATATGAGATGCCTGTTGATTTCTAATCAATTTACCCAGAGTGCAATGCTACCCAGCGTGCAACGCTACTCAGCATGCAATGCCCTGCCTCCATAATCGTTGTAAGTAGTGGACGCCATAATCGTTTAGTCTATTGTCTGCACAAGCCAGGATTTCTCAAACAAAACCAACCTGCTTGCCCGTGCACATAGTCATTTGTCCGCCAGCTCTGGAAGCGTAAACACGCACGTAATTCGTATTCACGGCAGTACATTCGGCAATCTGTATTTCAATGCTGTTCAGAGAAAGTGGGTCGGTTTCCAAGAGAATATAGGAGAAAGCTTTTATATACTTTGACAATAATTTGCGTAAAAGTTGGTGCTATCAATGACCGCAACAATATTCAGTCAAATTATTGTCAACATAATTATTAGGTAATGCGATGACTTCCTGCAATATATATTATACTAATTTGAATGAACATTGTTGTTGCAACAACTTTCAGTCTAAAATAATCATTATCATTTTCAGTCTACACTCGCTACTTATTTGAAGAGGAAAGATTGAGCATAGACATATGCCCTACATATGCTTTCTCGCGAAGACTGAATGATTAGCAAACAGCGTGTAGGTTGTGTTGCCAGGATTGTGCATTTGATTGAAATGCATTGACCGAGCAGAAACGTACATATCCTAACTTGACTAAATATACTGAGCCAAAAACGTTTAGCAATTTCAAATTTTTGCTTGTTGTATTAAAACTATATGCACTATTGTAATCAAATTTGCAGGTAATTTTCCTCAACACAATGCCTCGCTCTCTGTAATGAAATGAACATCATTTTTTGTTTTTCACGCCGGCGCGCTTACTGCATGCGAAAATGCATTTTATATGCACTGGTCAAAAGTTGCGCGTCGCTTGGTGAAAATGACACCACATTCCAAAACAGCTAACCAACGTGAACTGAAAACGTTAATACAGTTTACACCTGCTTACATGGCCCGGCACCCAGGGTTATCAGAAAATCAGGGCCAGGAAGCAATGGGAAGACTTGCCGCTGGTGTAGGCAGTCATCGATGAGCGTGGAGGTCAGATGCGCTATTGACACCTCTAAAACATTTTGCTGCCTGGACCCCCACGCTGAACGACGCCGTGTTAGAGGCGCGATGCTGACATTAGGACGACAATGAACTGTTTTTCAAATTGGAAATTGGTTCACCAATTAAATAATATTTTCGAATGAAATCGTTCTTTTTACAAAATATATTTATTTAGTGTTTTTATCAGAATTGCTCAACTTTTTTGGTTCAGTATATTTTCTTCACGTAGGCAAATCGAATTTTGGGCATATACTCACTCTATTTAGATAGCAATATTGAACGGACAACAATTTGATAACGTTGTTGGTGCCTTATTCAGCAACAACTTACAGTAAAATTGCACTGCAAATCCGTAGCGAGTACTGGGTGAAATAATGATTAATTTAGAACATACAGACTGAAACCTCTTGCAGCAACAATGTTCAGTCAAATTAGTATCAAATCGGTAGCAGGTAGTAATCGCATTATCTACTAATTATTTTGACAATAATTTGACTGAATGATGGTGGTGTTATTGATAGCAATAACCTTCACGCAACATATTTTCAAAGTATATAAAAGCTTTCTCGAATTTTCTCCTGGAAATTGGCAGACCTGAACAGCATTGAAATGCAAACTGCCGTGTGTGCTTACGCTTCCAGAGCTGGCGGACAAATGACTATTTGCACTTGCAAGCATGGTGGTTTTGTTTGAGAAATCCTGGCTTGTGCCGACAATAGACTAAACGAATATGGCGTCCACTACTTACAACGATTATGGAGGCAGGGGATTGCATGCTGGGTAGCATTGCGCGTTGGGTAGCATTGCACTCTGGGTAAATTGATCAGAAATCAACGGGCATCGCATCTCTCGGGCAAAAGTGTCTATATTTAAGGGGATATGAGCACCTTAATAATTATCCGATAAGTCGGTTTGTATTCGCACTCCTGGGACATAGTCCCGGACTGGACGGTGGTGCTACCTGGTGGACAGCGAAATAACATGAGGACCGTAGCTCTACCTGGCAGACAGTGCGAGAAAATGCTGACGTTAACGGTACCTGGCAGATTTTGACGAAATAGGCTGAGTTCACAGCATTAGCGATATATCGGAAGATAAACCGCCGATTTTGTGGGATTAAATTTCGAAATAAATAATGTATTTATTCCGGTACAAGAGCCAGTTCGTTGAGCACGCTAGCCGATATTACGAAATAGTGGTTGTATGAGAACACGGCCTGAAGGCTGGATTCCATAAGCGCGGACACGGAGACGGAAGCGGTAGGCGGAAGCGTTACCGTGTGCGGAATTTGCCGCGAGGTGTGATTCCATGTTAAAGGAGGTGGCATTCGCTTCGTCTGTCTTTTCAATTACCATGTGCCTATGCAGTCTAAAATCGTGCAGGAATACCCCTGATATAGCGTCATTTCTTGGAATTCCCTTCGCGGTTGACGCGCCGACAACTTCTGAATCGCCGCATGGAGCGGTCAAAATATAGTTCCCGTTTGCGCGTGCCGTTCCGCGTGCCGCTCCGCTCTTAAGGAATCACACATATTAAAATCAATAGAATCGATTTTGCCGCTTCCGTTTCCGTCTCCGTTTCCGCGCTTATGGAATCCAGCCTTTAAATAGTCTATTGTAAACTTTTCCAGACTGCGTGATCGTATCAGAGGTTTTGTATTTATCATAGATATTCTACGGTGGGAAACACAGATTTCTAAATTCGCGTTCATGTAGACCGTGACGTAAGATTTATACAGAATGGTCTTTAACCCCACTTCTGTCAACAGCGCTACAAAGCGCTCAACACACTACTTATATCAATTAATTGTTTTAATGGTCAGCATTTTTCTAAGTAATTTTAATTTTTTTTAACTAATAATTTTATAAATTTACGACCTGAATTTTGTCCGGCTTGACCATCAACGGGTTAACGTTAAAGAAAATTGTAAAAGTGTTTGCTTAGCCAGTGTCAATTTCAGAGCAAAGAGAAGAGTATTTTTGAAAATGTACCACTGGAATGACTGGCTCGGTTACCGAACCAGTCATTCCAGTCGTAAATATTCAAAAATACTCTTCTCTTGGCCTGCAAATAAACACACCTCAAGACCACTAGGTAGCTGATTTTGTTTGGTTTGAACTAGAAGGTTTTAAGTTTGAAGGGTTAAGTTGACCAAAGATGGGTTAAAGGAAGATCTTTACGTAGCAAATACATTATCCAGCTCAGATTCGTGTTGCACACATCTTAATTGGTCTTTGTAATGTGAGTAACATTTTCACACGTCTACGATATTTTCTTACCGCTCACATCTACACAAAATTACTAAGGAAAATATCCAATAACAGGAAATATTGACCCTATACACACACACACACATATATATATATATATATATATATATATATATATATATATATATATATATATATATATATATATATATATATATATATATATATATATATATATATAAGGAATACATGCAGCCTTAACGTAAGCATCCTCTCTCCTGTTATATATTATATGTCACAATTGCTATCAGACAGACGGGCAGACGGACAGGCGGACGGACGCGCGGACGGACGAACGGAGGGACGGATGGACAGACGCAATACGCGCTTCCGCTTATGGGGCGAGGGTAATAATGAAACGTGACAGACAATAATTGACAGCCAATGTATATATACACGTGAGCTTGCAAGTGTGCGCGCAGGCAGTCAGGCAGAAGCGAGTAGACAGTCAGGAAAAAGCAAGTAGACAGGTAGCCTTATAATAGGTGTGAGTCGGAACAAAATATATAGAGCTGTACCAGCGCGTTCATCAAGCACAAGGGCTACGAACCAGAGTTGCTGCCGTTGTTGCGCCGTCAGGAAAGACGAATAAAGAAGAAATAGCAGAAAACACTACCGAGCGACATACCGAGAAACCGACACACACTAGTTCGACTGACACATCAACTTCTATTAGTTATACTATGTAGGAGCCGTAACTAACCCGGACTCGTTAAATACATTTTAACCATTTTCTGGCGAAATTCGGTCCAAAACATTAAACTATTTCCTCGTAGAATGATCATTTGCGAGATAAAAGAAAGAACATTATTTTGAAAATGTACCCTTGAAATTACTGTTTCCGATACCAAGCTTGGTATTCCCGTGGGAATTTTAAAACATAGGCAAACGCTCATTCCTCACGACCACTGCAGAGGCCCCGCTATGAAAGGGTTAACGCACCGGCGTTAAAAAATGTACGTGAGGCGTCTGTGCCTGTAAGGTAAAAACTGTTTGATTATATCACCAATATTATTTATTTCAACAGTTTCCGGTGGCGGCGACGGTTGTCTGTACACGCCATGGTCAAAATGGATTGTCCTTAGTTCGCTGCAATGCATTCGGTATCGAGACCCACGCGATGGTCAACCCGCCAGCTGCGTTGCCACGCGGGGGTTCTCAAGGTATCCCTGTGGTATGTATCCACAGCTATATAAGCCATTATCCATATTCTCAACCCCAAGACATACCAAAGACTATCCACCCTAGTTGTTCTCTTCAAATCCAGGTTTAATTTGTATGTGTCACAGTTCACGCCTTTAATGAGTAAATCTGTCCAGAAAATAAACGTAATTGCTTACTGAACATCCATTTGGGGTCAAAGCGAAGAATGTTTTTTAGAAATTGTACCATTGGAATGACTGGCTCTGTTATCGAGCCAGTCACTCCAGAGGTAACATTTCAAAAATAGTCTTCTCTTGGTGTGCTAGTGAACATTCCCCAAGACAACTGCAGAGACCGATTTGTGATGGCTTCGTCATGAACTGTTTAATTGTCAATGGAGTAAATAGCTCTGTGACGTAATGCTATACTAGTTTTATATGTGACATTTGATCTTAATTTTTGCACCCTGTTGCACGAGACTCATACCGATAAACTGTTGAATATTTCGAAACAAAACCGACACAAACCTGTTGGACATCAAGCAGCGCATTCCAGACAAATTAGTTTCAAAATATTCAACAAAATATGTCTTACACAATATGTAAAATTATGCCGTATTTGTTCGTTCGCTCTCACTGTATTAATAGTGCTTGTGGGAGTTCCTAATTCATAGATGGTGCGTCTAATCACCACATGCTTCCATACGTGGAAGAAGACGAACCCATCACAATATAATTTCATAATTAGAAATTGGTTGACCCAACCACAACAGTCCACGCAGGGCGACTTCATACGCCATAATAGATTAATCCGATTTATTACTCAAGTACACGACGTCATAATCAATTACGACAAATGTAGGCTGACGTCACAATCATATTTGACATAAATACTACATCATGAACGTGGAATAATCCGTCAGTTGTACGAATTGTATGTCTTTATATACTCTATATACTATTTAATAAACATTCCTTTGAATATCTTTAAACTAATTTGACTGGGTACTGTCGCTGTCACAGGCAGCAACAACCCCAGTCAAATGAGTTTCATAATATTGAACATGTAAGCCGTATAGTTACTATGAAATCGAGATTTTGGTGATTCGGGGTTCAAAGTATATAGATCGAGCACATGACCCACAACGCATTAGCGGAACTTAGTTAGAGATTGGCGGGGTATGGCTAAAACTGGATTCACCCATTGGAAGATAGTTGATGCAATCCATGATTAGGAAATGGTTGATCCAATCATGATAGTTGATATTTAACAGCTTACTTGTATGGTTTCCTGAAAATTATAGTCAGGCAGTTGAGGAATCGATCATCCCCCACCACTGCGAAACGTGGGTGAAGCTTAGCTAAAGATGGGCGGGGCATAGCTAAAACTGAATTCTTCAATTCACCTTTCCAGATTATCCATCTATCAATCTGACGTCATATGACGTCATAATCAGCTAAGCGGCGTGTATGATGACGTCATAATCATTACGTCATAAATGATTCTATATGGCCCGTCTTTAACTCTTAATAGTCTGACACTTTGTACGAATTGCATGTGTCTACTATTTAATAAACACCCTGTTGAATATGTTGATACTAATTTGACTAGGCGCTGTTCAAGAGCTTACATGCATAGTTTTCGGGAAATTGATAATCAGGGAGTTCAGAGATCGATCGATCCCAACACGAGCCAGATGCGGGTGGAGCTTAGCTGGAAATGGGCGGGATCATAGCTAAAACTGGATTCCTCCAGTGCTGTGAGAAATCTCGTGTGTACCCTAATCTCACAAAATGACGGATTTCTTGAGTATATGTCCAGAAATGTAAACAAATTCCTGGCAAGTAACCTACATATATCAGAGTTAACGTAAAATATTCTTATGAATACAAGAAAAAAAACCCGCAACAACCCAAGGGAGATAATTGGCGTAGCTAAAGGTGGGTGACGCGGAATTGTGGGACTCGTCGTGAATTAACCAGGAAGCCCGTTTATAGTAAGGTAGATAACTAATTATACCCTGACAAAAGTGTGAGTTATTATTATATTCCTAATGCGAATTCGCAGAATCTAATTTTCTAAGTCACTATACCTATTTTGAAAGTAATTTGGCTGGGAGCTGCCCAGTCAAATTACTTACAACATGTACAACGTAGGGCGTACTGTTTATTAAATTAAAAACCCACTTACGATATGCAATTCATACACATTTGCAATGGGCTGTTCGACTTCGTGACTTACGTACGCCATTTTGATTGTGACATCAGCTAACAAGCGATGTGGTTAGATTAAGACGTTTAGATACTTGTGACAGATCCAATCTCGCCACCACCTAACCCCTCCCCCACCCCACCCCACCACCACCCCATCCCCACTCCATCCCCACCCCATCGCCATTTATTGTACTTGATTACCATTCGCGTGCATAGTCCCATTTGTGCCCATAGCGGAATCCTGATTAGTTTGCACAACAAATGGTGACGTCATAATCAATTACAACATGAATGACTCGATTTAGTCCATCTTAAACGCTTAATAGTCTGACACGTTTTACGAATTTTATGTCTTTAGTTTTTAATAAAGAGGCTGTTGAATATTTTGAAACTAATTTGCCTGGGCAGGCGCTGTTGCTGCCACAGTCAAATTAGTTTAAAACTATTCAACAGCGCACCTGTATAATTTTCTGGAAATTGATAGGCAATGCGTTCAGGGATCGATCGATCCCAACATAAGCCAGGTGTGGGTGGAGCTTAGCTACAGATGGGCGGGGAATAGCTAAAAATGGAAAGGTCTATTGGGAATTTAACTGTGGTCCTGAGTAGGAATACAGCTTAAGGCCATGGTCACACTAGCGAGCTAATACGGAGTAACGCTATACTTCAGTATTGCGTTTCTCTGGGTTAACTATCTAGGGTGAACACCGACTTAGTTTGACATAATGCAGATACTAATTTAATCCGAATCAAAAATCGGAACTGATGATTAATATTGAGAAACAAGATATGCTTTGGGAGTGATCCGGAAAATAAATCCAGAAAAACAGAAAAAATCCATAACCCGCGCCTACCGAGATTCTCTCGACTTTGTTTCTATTGCTAGGTACCGGTAGTGGTGCTTGCCGATATAGCATGTGGACTCCTTACACTCGCAATAGAGCGAGGAGTGGCTGTGTGGCGACCAGAACACGATCCGTACTGTCCGGTTCACCATGTCTTGATACATCACAGGACATAATATGTCGTAAGTTGCCATTGTAAATGTATAGTCAATGTAACTACCGGTTAGTCAGTTAGTAAATCACAATAATTATATTAGATACAAGTTAGGTGGTCGTGTTAGTATGTATGTATATATATATATACAATCAGTGCTCCAGCTTGGGGCCAGGAGCCAGTAAAATACCGACTGTTTTCATGAGATACTGGCTAATTTAAAAACTGATCATTATCAGATCCTGACTGTAACACACACACATAGGGGACATTTAAAAATCGTATTTTTCAGTGTGTAGTGTGTTCATTTAATCAATGTTTCTACTACTGCTACCGTTGCTACTACTACTACTACTACTACTACTACTACTACTACTACTACTACTACTACTACTAATACTAATACTACTACTACTACTACTACTACTACTACTACTACTACTACTACTACTACTACTACTACTACCACTACTGCTACCACCACCACCACCACCACTACTACTACTACTACTACTACTACTACTACTACTACTACTACTACTACGAGTTTAGATCGACACTATTCTTCGTGAGCAGGTACTGACTAAAAATGAATTAGCATATATCAATTCGGTAATGGCTGCCTGAAAAACTTGAGTACTGTTTGAAGGTGTAAGAAACTTGAAACTTATTTTGACGAGGTTTCGTAATCAAATGTGCGGCATCAGAACATGATGTGACGAACCACATTTTTTCTGGGAAACCTCGTTAAAATAAACTAATTTAGTCGTCAAAAGGTACTCCTGTACAGGTCAGAAATACGGAATCATGTTAGTTAGTAAGAAATGTCCTGGCGAAATTGCCTTCCAATCCAATTATGTTCGAAAAATTCAGCAGTGAGTTTATTTTGATTTTTGGAACGACGTGTGGTTATTTCTGAACTGCATTGTAAATTTGAATCATGTTCTTAAAAAAAAAATACTATTTACATTATTTAATCTCACGAGCAACGCCCACGTGACTACCGGACATAAGGGCAATAACAACGGATTGTCTTCATAATAAAATAATTATAATATAAAATCGTTATAATATCGGTTGATGGTGTATTCTTCTTAAGTATTGCGTTAATGATGTGCACTTGAATTGCGTATTACTTTACTATAGAGCACCACGAGATCGCACAATCCCAACACGCAGACCAGAGCATATACTGAAACTGATTCGCCAGGAAATTTGTTTCAAAATATTCAAAGTAGAATAATTCTCTACGCATTTGAGAATTTATTGGTTCCCGCTGCCAACGTCTCATTTTGTTTTTGTTGCAGAGGACTGTGTGTGGAGTCGGTGGTCTAATTGGGGATTTTATATACGTGACAGACTATTTTGTCTTCAACGACAAACCAGATCGGTCGTAACAGTAGCGGATCTGTACGGCGATCCGTGTTTAGGTGACACTCAAAAGGTTCGGAGTTGCCCAGCAGGTGAGTATATTGCTTGCTCCATAATTACTCTGGAGTTCTCCTTATTTAGACTACGCGGGGAAGACGCGGCATAGGAGGAATTCAGTTTTAGCTATGCCCCGCCCATCTCTAGATAAGCTCCACCCACACTTCGCCCGTGATGGTGTCGATCGATCCCTTATCTGCCCGACTATTAATTTCCAGAAAACTACACAGGTAAGCTGTTGAATAATAGACAGCAACAACAACCAGTCACAATATTTTCAAAATAATCACCAGCTTGCCTGTATCGTTTTGTAGAAACTGATAGACCGGGCGGTCAGGGCTCTATCGATCCCAACATCAGCGAGGTATTGTGGGGTGGGAAATGGTTTAGATAGAGATGGACGGGGTATGCCTTAAACCTTATACTTTTAGAGGCTTAATTTGTGTACCTGTAGTGACACGAAATACATCTTAGCGTATGATGCTTTCATATTCCGCATTACTTAATTGCAGAAATTTAGTTGTTATGTTGAATTAGGGACTCGTGTCTCTAATTCAGGTTCACAATTTAAAAACATATATTAATATTTGCTAATGAAATTATCATATTTTAAGATTTATTTAACTACATGACATCTAGGCACACAACGTAAGCCTCTAAACGTATACAATTAAAAAAATTGTATTTTCAAGCATTATGGTGTGAGTGTGTGCACCTTTAAATTATATATGTAACGCGCCAATATCGAAGTTGTGCCGTTTTTCAATGGCGCATGAACCAAAATCACATTTTATATCGGCGCACCCGCTGACTAACGGAGCAGGGGACCAATATCACAGTTGATATATGCGCACCCGTTGGCCAACGGCTCAGGGGACCAATATCAAATTTGATATCGGCGCGCCCGTTGGCCAACAACGCAGAGGACCAATATCGAAATCGATGTATTTGGGACGATATGAAACTGTATCAAAGTAAACAAATTTGTGTTTCTAATCGAACATTATTAATGGCTGGCGAACACAATACATAACTAACTAAATAAATAAAACGCTATAATTCTTAAATTTGAATATTTAATAACAAAATTCCTTATAATCATGAAATCAAATAGCGCAATAGCACTCAATGTTATATACAATTAAACGGTTCAGATTCGCACTGAAATGCTTGAAAATAACATTGTTATCAATGATGTGTTGACCGTAGTGAGCTTATCTAGAACAAGCTGGTCCATGTGAATAAGTGAATAATATAGATATGATTTTTTCAGACCGACATGAATAGCCTTCATGTCAAAATTTCCTAAGTAGATTTAGTGGCGCCATGCTTAATTCTAAGAGCAACAATGACTTTCAAAGGTTGTACAACGTGGCATCGATGTCGCTGCTACGTATTCTTTTGTTTCCACATTTGTATTGAAAATTAAGCCAAGTTCGTATTCACTTCTAACAACTTTGGAACTTTCTGTAACTTTCGTCCACCGCCACTGTGATACAACATTGCGCAATACCTATGTAGACGCCTTTAGGTATGCAAACATGCAACACGTTCAATTCAATTGGTCTCCTGCGCCGTTGGCCAACGGGCACACCGATGTCAAATTCAATATTGATCCCCTGTGCCGTTAGCCAAGAGGCGCGCCGATATCAAATTCGATATTGGTCCACACAGCCACACCCGTGCTGATATCAAATTCAATATTGCACCCCCAACCACCCCCGCGCCGATATCAAATTCGATATTGGTCCCCTGCGCCGTTAGCCAACGGGAGTGCCAATATCAAATTAGATATTAGTCCCTGAGCCGGTGGCCAACGGGCGTGCCGATATCAAATTTAGTATTAGTCCCTGCGCCATTGGCGAACGGGCGCGCCGATATCAAATTCGCGTAAATGTTGAACAATTATCGCCACCATTGTGTCTCCTCGAGGGATAGTGCGTGATGCCATGTAAGTGCCAACGCACTACATTCTTTATTATTTAATACTCATCCCGTTGCATATTTTGAAACTAATTTCACTGGGAGTTGTTGCTGCCTATGGCAGCAATAACTTCCAGTCAAATTCGTTTCAAAATAGTCAACAGCGTACCTATATGATTGCTTTTATATCACATTGTCAAACTATACTTGGCACTGACTATGGCTGAGCGTATATACGGAGGCCATCATGGGAGGTAGACTTGTATCAACATGTAGACTCTTTCGTTGTCGGCATGATAAAAAGGTAAAATGTCATGGATGGATTAAATTCTATCACATGAATTGTTATAATAAGATATGGTGAGATTTCCTTTAAGAAGCTTGTATACCAGATGAGTGCATTTCCACATTAGCCAGGTTTTCCTGTAAAATGATGTGTTAAAAATGTCGATAGCCTGCAATGTTTAAAGCATGCAGAATCAACATTTCTCTTTTTCAAATCAGTCAATTTTCTTCTGTTCACATGCTAAACCCGGCCTCTACAAGGGTACAATTTACCATTGAAATGCGTCTATTACTGAGCCTGTTATTCAAATGGTAACTCCTTCAAAAATAGTCTTCTCGTCGCCGGCAAATGGGCCTTCAAATAAGCAGATATATTGTTTTTCCCTTTAAGAATTTAGCTATTAAAGTGTTAGTGATTGTTGCTGAAAGGATGTGTGCACGGGTTTTTTTCCTTATGTAGCCGTGTGTGTGCATATCAAACCATATCTACATAGTGAAAACCTGTTGTTTGTATTTAGATCCGTGTTACCAAGTCTGCGCAAGGGTGTTTACGCCTGTATGTGGCAGTAACGGAGTGACATATGCCAATACTTGCGAGATGACCAAAGCTGCCTGCGTTGCTGGTATCACGATTACAGTCTCACATCAAGGTCCATGCAGTAAGTGCCTGAAACTGAAATTACCACCAACAATGAGCTAAAATAGCGTTCTACTATACGTTGTACTCACATTACCTAATAGCTAAAAACAGGATTAACCCATTATTGTCTAAATTTGTTCAAGAAAATTAAAAGATTCCCTTATTGAATGTCCATTTGCAGGCTAAGAGTAGACTACTTTTGACATTTGTCCACTGAAATCACTGGCTCGATTACGAATTAAAAATAGTATTTTCATGGCCAACAATTAGACAATCAATGAGCAAATATTTTAAATTTTCTTGCTAACTTTGGCCATTAAAGGGTCCATGGTTGTGGCTGAAATCTCGTGTGCTCGCGGCTTTCATTATGTAGCCGAGTGTGTGCACTTTGGCCGTGGTCACACCAAAGTGTTCATCCGGGGGTGGATGGGTGGTAGGGGTTTACCGTCATACTGAATAACGCCATGCTGAATAACGCCATACTGAATAACGCCAAGCTGAATAACGTCATGCTAAATAATGCCATAATAAATAACGTCATGCTGAATAACGCCTTGCTAAATAACGCCATGCTGAATAATGCCATGCTAAATAGTATTATCCTGAATAATGCCATACTGAATAACGTCATGATGAATAACGCCATGATGAATAACACCATGCTGAATAACGCCATACTGAATAAAGCCATGCTGAATAACGCCACACTGAATAACGCCATGCTAAATAACGCCATGCTGAATCACGCCATGCTAAATAACGCTATGCTAAATAACGTCATGTTGAATAACACCATGAACAATAACACTATGCTGATTAACGCATGGCTGTTCAGCATCTTCAGCGACCTACTTCACAAGGACAAAAGTAAGAGCAATCTCCCACAATACACTGACCCAACTGAGCTAGCAAACAAGTTCGCGAACTTTTTTTCGGAGAAAATTGGTTTAATTCGTGACTGCATTTTAAATCACCAAAACTACTCACCGCTAATTAGTTGTCGCACCGCCCTTAAATTAAAATGTACCATGACAGAATTTAAACCGGCTTGCTCTGAAGAAGTATCGACAATAATTCGCAAATCGTCTCGAGCATCCTGTTCACTAGATCCGATACCAACAAATATTGTTACGGGTTGTGTTGATGAATTATTGCCTACGATATTCAAAATCATTAATTTGTCCTTAACAAGTGGCAATGTCCCTGACCTGTTCAAAACTGCACACGTGATTCCGTTACTAAAAAAGACATCACTAGACCAAAATGTGCTTGGAAACTACAGACCTGTTTCAAATGTATCTTTCCTGTCAAAAGTATTAGAGCGAGTTGTCGCCAAGCAGCTCAATGATCACTTAGTAAGAAATAATCTTCTGGAACCTTTTCAAAGCGCATACCGCGAACTTCACAGCACTGAGACAGCCCTACTGCGCGTACAAAATGATGTCTTATGTTCCATGGATGAACGCAAGTGTGTTTTACTAGTTCTCCTGGATTTGTCTGCCGCATTTGACACTATAGACCACGATGTCATGTTATCTAGATTAGCAGAACTGGGCATTTTAGACACTTCTCTTGCTTGGTTTTCATCATATCTCAGAAAACGCCATCAAATGATCATTGTGAATAATATCAAATCAGAGTAACATGAATTAACATCAGGTGTGCCACAGGGGTCGGTCCTGGGACAGATCCTTTTTTACAATCTATACAACACCCATTGGAGTGCTATTGCAGTCTCATGGCATAAGTTACCATTTCTACGTTGACGATACACAGCTATATCTCGCATTCTATGCAAATGACCACGTGCATGCTCGTGAGAGTGTTGAAGACTGTGTTCGTGACATTACACTATGGATGTTAAGCAACTTATTGCAGTTGAATGATAAGAAAACTGAAATTCTGTTAATAACCTCACCGCACCTAAGACATAAGGTTGACATCACCAGTTTGCACATTGGGGAGGCTGACGTATCTTTCAGTGCAAGTGCCCGTAACATAGGCATAACACTTGAAAATTCCCTATCGATGGAAGCTCATGTTACCACTGTCTCTCGTTCCATATTCATGAACATTCGGAACATTGGCAAAATTTGCAGCTGCCTGGATGAACACGCGGTCAAAACTCTCGTCCATGCTAACATCACGTCACGTCTGGACTACTGTAACTCTCTGTTAATAGGCATACCATCTAGCCAATTAGATCGTTTACAGAGAGCGCAGAATACAGCAGCTAGACTGATTACACACACCAACAGATTCGATCATATCACACCTGTCCTATTGGAGCTGCACTGGTTGCCTATAAGACAACGTATATAGTACAAGGTGGCTTTGTTGGTGTTCAAGTGCCTAAATGATCTCGCCCCACCGTACTTAAAATCCTTAATCCAGCAAAGAACAGCACCAAGGTCTCTTAGGTCTAGCACACAATTACTATGTACCATACCAAAATCAAACGTAACTACTGGTGATCGTGCATTTTCCGAAGCCGGTCCGCGATTCTGGAATTCTCTTCCACCTGAAATTAGAAACTGCTCTAAAATTGACTCATTTAAATCACTACTAAAAACATATCTTTTCCAAAGAGCATTCTAAATTTTGTAAAGCGCTTTTGAGCAATTCAGTTTGGAATTGGCGCTATATCAATCCGACATACATACATACATACGTTAACGCCATACTGAATAACGTCATGATGAATATCGCCATGGTGAATAACGCCATGCTGAATAACCTCATACTGAATAACGTCATGCTGAATAATGGCATGCTGAATAACGTCATGCTGAATAAGGCCATGCTGAATAGCGTCATGCTGAATAACGTCATACCGAATAACGCCATACTGAACAATGCCATACTGATTAACGCCATACTGAATAACGCCATGCTGAATAACGCCATACTGAATAATGTCATGCCGAATATCACCATGCTGAATACTGCCACGGTGAATAACGCTATGCAGAATAATGTCATACTGAATAATGCCATACTGAATAATGCCATGCTGAATAACAGTATACTGAATAATACCATGCTGAATAATGCCATGCTGAATAAC
Organism: Chaetoderma sp. LZ-2023a; assembly: GCA_034401795.1. NCBI lineage: Eukaryota > Metazoa > Mollusca > Caudofoveata > Chaetodermatida > Chaetodermatidae > Chaetoderma > Chaetoderma sp. LZ-2023a. Next base: position 61,506,588 of record CM067364.1, on the reverse strand, counting down.
GCCATGCTAAATGACATCATGCTGAATAACGCCATATGGAATAATGCCATATTGAATAATGCCATGCAGAATAATTCTATGCAGAATAATACCATACTGAATAACGCTATGCAGAATAATGCCATGCTGAAGAACACCATGCTTCAGTATGGTGTTACTCCGGATTACCTCTTTCATGTGATACGCCGCCCTAGTAAGTTTGCCAAATGGTGTGTGTGAAAACAAAGTGATTTCTTCTGTTCAATACGGTAATCGCCATGTAAACTGTTTTGTTTGCCAAATTGCTGTTCTCGGACGTCACTGACCAAATTGTGCATTACTGGGTGGCATATAGAATGCTCTAATATTGTTTGTATTTGTGTTTGCTGTTCACATTTCTTTGAACACCCTTTTCAATGGTCTAACATATTATAAGAAGATCGACAATGTCAATGGATTTGATATTATATTTTATCTACATGGCTACTATTTCCTTTGCCCGTGGGTGTGTGCTGTTCTGTATAACATTTTCATTTATTTATATGGTTAGTCGGTGAATTTGCATGGCTGAATGTATTTGTAATTCCAATCATTCATGTGGACTAAAATCCAAGAGCCAATGCAACTTGGAAATTCTCTTCTTGAGAGGGTGCTCTGATATGACAGTACGAATCAGTACACAACTCCAGGGATCTGTACATTTTCTCGTGTACTGATCCGTACAGATCATGTTTAAAATATGTTCATTTCTAGCCCTGCGAGTAGGTTCATCTAAGCGGCTCCAAACTTACAGTTTCTCATTAGTGCCCACTTCATTCTACATGCTTCCAGTTTTATATACTTATTGTAATTAAAAGACCCTGGTTACACGCGAGGGGCATTCCTTAAAGCCATATGAGGTAATCCTTGCTCTACATAACCAGACCGAATCGATACATGGACTAACCATGTCGACACCAACATTCGCATGTGTCCTGTCCTGAAATTACTCGATTAGGGAGCCTGTTATTAAAGTGGTAAATCTTTCAAAAATAGTCTTCTCATGGCCTGCACATGGGCATTCAATAAGCAGATATATGGCTGTTTTCCCTTTAAGAATTTAGTCATTAAAGTGTTAGTGATTGTTGCTAAAAGGATGTGTGCATGGGGTTCTTAACTTATTTAACCGTGTATGTTCATATCAAACCTTATCTACATGGTGAACACATGCTATTTGTATTTAGATCCATGTTCACAAGCCTGCACAGCGGTGTTTATGCCGGTATGTGGCAGTAACGGAGTGACATATGCCAATACTTGCGAGATGGCCAAAGCTGCCTGCATTGCTGGTATCACGATTACAGTCTCACATCAAGGTCCATGCAGTAAGTGCCTGAAACTGAAATGACCACCAACAATGAGCCAAAATAGCGTTCTACTATACGTTGTACTCACATTACCAATAGCTAAAAACAGGATTCACCCATTATTGTCTAAATTTGTTCAAGAAAATAAAAATATTCCCTTACTGAATGTCCATTTGCAAGGTAAGAAAAGACTACTTTTGAAAATTGTCCACTGAAATCACTGACTCGATTACCGATTAAAAAGAGTATTTTCATGGCCGACAATTAGACAATTATGATCAAAAATATTTTGAATTTTCTTCCTAGCTTTGGCCATAAAAGTGTCCATGGTTTTGGCTGAAATCTCGCGTGCTCGCGGTTTTCATTATGTAGCCGAGTGTGTGCACTTTGGCCGTGGTCACATCAGAATGTTGATCCGGGGTGGATGGGTGGCAGGGGTTTACTGCCATACTGTATAACGCCATGCTGAATAACGACCTACTGAATAACGCCATGCTGAATAATGCCAAACTGAAATAATGCCATACCGAATAATGCCATGCTCAATAATGCCATGCTTCCGTATGGCATTTCTCCAGATTATCTCTTTCGTGTGATACAGAGCCTTACTAAGTTTGCCAAATTGTGTGTGTGAAAACAAAGCGATTTGTTCTGTTCAATAAAGTAATCCCCATGTAAACTGTTTTGTTTTCCAAATTGCTGTTCTCGGAAGTCACTGAACAAAGTGTTCATTACTGGGTGACATATAGAATGTTCTAATATTGTGTGTATTTGGGTTTGCTGTTCACATTTCTTTGAACACCCTTTTCAATGGTCTAACCTATTATAAGAAGATCGACAATGTCAATGGATTTGATATTATATATTATCTACATGGCACCCCTATTTCCTTTGCCAATGGGTGTGTGCTGTTCTGTATAACTTTTTCATTTATTTATATGGTTAGTCGGTGAATTTGCATGGCTGAATGTATTTGTAATTCCTATCATTCCTGTGGACTCAAATCTAAGAGGCAATGCAACTGGGAAATTCTCTTCGTGAGAGGGTGCTCTGATATGACAGTATGGATCAGTACACAACTCAGGGATCGGCACATTTTCTTGTGTACTGATCCGTATTCTACATGCTTCCAGTTTTAAATTTGTATTGTAAATAAAAGCACCATGGTTACACGTGAAGGACATTCCTTACATGCATATGAGGTAATCCTTGCTCAACATAACCAGACCGACTCGAGACATGGACTAGCCATGTCGGCACCAACATTCGCATGCGTCCTGTACTGAAATGACTCGATTACTGAGCCTGTTATTAAAGTGGTAAATCTTTCCAAAAGAGTCTTCTCATGGCCTGAAAATGGGCATTCAATAAGCAGATATATTGCTTTTCTCCTTTAACAATTTAGCCATTACAGTGTTCGTGATTGTTGCTGAAAGGATGTGTGTACAGGATTCTTTCCTTGTAGCCGTGTGTGTGTGTGCATATCAAACCATATGTACATAGTGAACACCTGTTGTTTGTATTTAGATCCGTGTTCCCAAGTCTGCACAGCGGTGGTTATGCCTGTATGTGGCAGTGACGGAGTGACATATGCCAATACTTGCGAGATGACCAAAGCTGCCTGCATTGCTGGTATCACGATTACAGTAACACATCATGGTCCATGTAGTAAGTGCCTGAAACTGAAATTACCACCAACAATGAGCCAAAATAGCGTTCTACTATACGTCGTACTCATACTACCTAATACTTAAAAACAGGATTAACCCATTATTGTCTAAATTTGTTCAAGAAAATAAAAATATTCCCTTATTGAATGTCCATGTGCAGGCTAAGAGAAGACTACTTTTGAAAAATGTCCACTGAAATCACTGACTCGATTACCGATTAAAAAGAGTATTTGCATGGCCGACAATTAGACACTCAATGAGCAAATATTTTGAATTTTCTTACTAGCTTTGGCCATTAAAGGGTCCTTGGTTTTGGCTGAAATCTTGTGTGCTCGGGTTTTCCTTATGTTACTGAGTGTGTGCACTTTGGCCGCAGTCACACCAGAGTGTTGATCCGGGGTGGATGGGTGGGAGGGGTTTACCGCCATATTGAATAATGCCATTCTGAATAACGCCATACTGAATAACGCCAAGCTGAATAACGTCATGCTAAATAATGCCATAATAAATAACGTCATGCTGAATAACGCCTTGCTAAATAACGCCATGCTGAATAACGCCATGCTAAATAGTATTATCCTGAATAATGCCATACTGAATAACGTCATGATGAATAACGCCATGCTGAATAACGCCATACTGAATAATGCCATGCTGAATAACGCCACACTGAATAACGCCATACTGAATAACGCCATGCTAAATAATGCCATGCTGATTCACGCCATGCTAAATAACGCTATGCTAAATAACGTCATGTTGAATAACACCATGAACAATAACACTATGCTGATTAACGCATGGCTGTTCCGCATTTTCAGCGACCTACTTCACAAGGACAAAAGTAAGAGCAATCTCCCACAATACACTGACCCAACTGAGCTAGCAAACAAGTTCGCAAACTTTTTTTCGGAGAAAATTGGTTTAATTCGTGACTGCATTTTAAATCACCAAAACTACTCACCGCTAATTAGTTGTCGCACCGCCCTTAACTTAAAATGTACCATGACAGAATTTAAACCGGCTTGCTCTGAAGAAGTATCGACAATAATTCGCAAATCGTCTCGAGCATCCTGTTCACTAGATCCGATACCAACAAATATTGTTAAGGGTTGTGTTGATGAATTATTGCCTACGATATTCAAAATCATTAATTTGTCCGTAACAAGTGGCAATGTCCCTGACCTGTTCAAAACTGCAAACGTGATTCCGTTACTAAAAAAGACATCACTAGACCAAAATGTGCTTGGAAACTACAGACCTGTTTCAAATTTATCTTTCCTGTCAAAAGTATTAGAGCGAGTTGTCGCCAAGCAGCTCAATGATCACTTAGTAAGAAATAATCTTCTGGAACCTTTTCAAAGCGCATACCGCGAACTTCACAGCACTGAGACAGCCCTACTGCGCGTACAACATGATGTCTTATGTTCCATGGATGAACGCAAGTGTGTTTTACTAGTTCTCCTGGATTTGTCTGCCGCATTTGACACTATAGACCACGATGTCATGTTATCTAGATTAGCAGAACTGAGCATTTTAGACACTTCTCTTGCTTGGTTTTCATCATATCTCAGAAAACGCCATCAAATGATCATTGTGAATAATATCAAATCAGAGTAACATGAATTAACATCAGGTGTGCCACAGGGGTCGGTCCTGGGACCGATACTTTTTTACAATCTATACAACACCCCTTGGAGTGCTATTGCAGTCTCATGGCATAAGTTACCATTTCTACGCTGACGATACACATCTATATCTCGCATTCTATGCAAATGACCAGGTGAATGCTCGTGAGAGTGTTGAAGACTGTGTTCGTGACATTACACTATGGATGTTAAGCAACTTATTGCAGTTGAATGATAAGAAAACTGAAATTCTGTTAATAACCTCACCGCACCTAAGACATAAGGTTGACATCACCAGTTTGCACATTGGGGAGGCTGACGTATCTTTCAGTGCAAGTGCCCGTAACATAGGCATAACACTTGAAAATTCCCTATCGATGGAAGCTCATGTTACCACTGTCTCTCGTTCCATATTCATGAACATTCGGAACATTAGCAAAATTTGCAGCTGCCTGGATGAAAACGCGGTCAAAACTCTCGTCCATGCTAACATCACGTCACGTCTGGACTACTGTAACTCTCTGTTAATAGGCATACCATCTAGCCAATTAGATCGTTTACAGAGAGCGCAGAATACAGCAGCTAGACTGATTACACACACCAACAGATTCGATCATATCACACCTGTCCAATTGGAGCTGCACTGGTTGCCTATAAGACAACGTATATAGTACAAGGTGGCTTTGTTGGTGTTCAAGTGCCTAAATGATCTGGCCCCTCCGTACTTAAAATCCTTAATCCAGCAGAGAGCAGCACCAAGGTCTCTTAGGTCTAGCACACAATTACTATGTACCATACCAAAATCAAACGTAACTACTGGTGATCGTGCATTTTCCGAAGCCGGTCCGCGATTCTGGAATTCTCTTCCACCTGAAATTAGAAACTGCTCTAAAATTGACTCATTTAAATCACTACTAAAAACATATCTTTTCCAAAGAGCATTCTAAATTTTGTAAAGCGCTTTTGAGCAATTCAGTTTGGAATTGGCGCTATATCAATCCGACATACATACATACATACGTTAACGCCATACTGAATAACGTCATGATGAATATCGCCATGGTGAATAACGCCATGCTGAATAACCTCATACTGAATAACGTCATGCTGAATAATGCCATGCTGAATAACGTCATGCTGAATAAGGCCATGCTGAATAGCGTCATGCTGAATAACGTCATACCGAATAACGCCATACTGAACAATGCCATACTGATTAACGCCATACTGAATAACGCCATGCTGAATAACGCCATACCGAATAATGTCATGCCGAATATCAGCATGCTGAATAATGCCACGGTGAATAACGCTATGCAGAATAATGTCATACTGAATAATGCCATACTGAATAATGCCATGCTGAATAACATTATACTGAATAATACCATGATGAATAATGCCATGCTGAATAACGCCATGCTAAATGACATCATGCTGAATAACGCCATATGGAATAATGCCATATTGAATAATGCCATGCAGAATAATTCTATGCAGAAAAATCCATACTGAATAACGCTATGCAGAATAATGCCATGCTGAAGAACACCATGCTTCAGTATGGTGTTACTCCGAATTACCTCTTTCATGTGATACGCCGCCTTAGTAAGTTTGCCAAATGGTGTGTGTGAAAACAAAGTGATTTCTTCTGTTCAATACGGTAATCGCCATGTAAACTGTTTTGTTTGCCAAATTGCTGTTCTCGGAAGTCACTGACCAAATTGTGCATTACTGGGTGGCATATAGAATGCTCTAATATTGTTTGTATTTGTGGTTGCTGTTCACATTTCTTTGAACACCCTTTTCAATGGTCTAACATATTATAAGAAGATCGACAATGTCAATGGAGTTGATATTATATTTTATCTACATGGCTACTATTTCCTTTGCCCGTGGGGGTGTGCTGTTCTGTATAACATTTTCATTTATGTATATGGTTAGTCAGTGAATTTACATGGCTGAATAGATTTGTAATTCCAATCATTCATGTGGACTAAAATCCAAGAGCCAATGCAACTTGGAAATTCTCTTCTTGAGAGGGTGCTCTGATATGACAGTACGAATCAGTACACATCTCCAGGGATCTGTACATTTTCTCGTGTACTGATCCGTACAGATCATGTTTAAAATATGTTCATTTCTAGCCCTGCGAGTAGGTTCATCTAAGCGGCTCCAAACTTACAGTTTCTCATTAGTGCCCACTTCATTCTACATGCTTCCAGTTTTATATACTTATTGCAATTAAAAGCACCCTGGTTACACGCGAGGGGCATTCCTTAAAGCCATATGAGGTAATCCTTGCTCTACATAACCAGACCGACTCGAGACATGGACTAACCATGTCGGCACCAACATTCGCATGTGTCCTGTCCTGAAATTACTCGATTAAGGAGCCTGTTATTAAAGTGGTAAATCTTTCAAAAATAGTCTTCTCATGGCCTGCACATTGGCATTCAATAAGCAGATATATGGCTTTTTTCCCTTTAAGAATTTAGTCATTAAAGTGTTAGTGATTGTTGCTAAAAGGATGTGTGCATGGGGTTCTTAACTTATTTAACCGTGTATGTGCATATCAAACCATATGTACATAGTGAACACCTGTTGTTTGTATTTAGATCCGTGTTCCCAAGTCTGCACAGCGGTGGTTATGCCTGTATGTGGCAGTGACGGAGTGACATATGCCAATACTTGCGAGATGGCCAAAGCTGCCTGCATTGCTGGTATCACGATTACAGTAACACATCATGGTCCATGTAGTAAGTGCCTGAAACTGAAATTACCACCGACAATGAGCCAAAATAGCGTTCTACTATACGTTGTACTCACACTACCTAATAGTTAAAAACAGGATTAACCTATTATTGTCTAAATTTGTTCAAGAAAATAAAAATATTCCCTTATTGAATGTCCATGTGCAGGCTAAGAGAAGACTACTTGTGAAAAATGTCCACTGAAATCACTGACTCGATTACGGATTAAAAAGAGTATTTTCATGGCCGACAATTAGACAATCAATGAGCAAATATTTTGAATTTTCTTACTAGCTTTGGCCATTAAAGGGTCCTTGGTTTTGGCTGAAATAGTGTATGCTCGGGTTTTCATTATGTTACTGAGGGTATGCACTTTGGCCGCGGTCACACCAGAGTGTTGATCCGGGGTGGATGGGTGGGAGGGGTTTACTGCCATACCGAATAACGCCATGTTGAATAACGCCATACTGAATAACGCCATACTGAATAACGTCATGCTGAATAATGCCATCCTGAATAACGCCATACTGAAATAATGCCATACTGAATAATGCCATGGTGAATAATGCCATGCTTCAGTCTGGCATGTCTCCAGATTAACTCTTTCGTGTGATACACAGCCTTAGTAAGTTTGCCAAATTCTGTGTGTGAAAACAAATCGATTTTTTCTGTTCAATACAGTAATCGCCATGTAAACTGTTTTGTTTTCCAAATTGCTGTTCTCGGAAGTCACTGAACAAAGTGTTCATTACTGGGTGACATTTAGAATGTGCTAATATTGTTTGTATTTGTGTTTGCTGTTCACATTTCTTTGAACACCCTTTTCAATGGTCTAACCTATTATAAGAAGATCGACAATGTCAATTGATTTGATATTATATTTTATCTACACGGCTACTCAATTTCCTTTGCCCGTGCGTGTGTGCTGTTCTGTATAACCTTTTCATTTTATTTATATGGTTAGTCAGCGAATGTGTATGGCTGAATGTATTTGTAATTCCAATTATTGATGTGGACTACAATCTAAGAGGCAATGCAACTGGGAAATTCTCATCATGAGAGGGTACTCTGATATGACAGTACGGATCAGTACACAAGTCAGGGATCGGTACATTTTCTCGTGTACTGATCCGTATTCTACATGCTTCCAGTTTTAAATTTGTATTGTAAATAAAAGCACCATGGTTACACGTGAAGGACATTCCTTACAGGCATATGAGGTAATCCTTGCTCAACATAACCAGACCGACTCGAGACATGGACTAGCCATGTCGGCACCAACATTCGCATGCGTCCTGCACTGAAATGACTCGATTACCGAGCCTGTTATTAAAGTGGTAAATCTTTCCAAAATAGTCTTCTCATGGCCTGAAAATGGGCATTCAATAAGCAGATATATTGCTTTTCTCCTTTAACAATTTAGCCATTACAGTGTTCGTGATTGTTGCTGAAAGGATGTGTGTACAGGATTCTTTCCTTGTAGCCGTGTGTGTGTGCGCATATCAAACCATATGTACATAGTGAACACCTGTTGTTTGTATTTAGATCCGTGTTCCCAAGTCTGCACAGCGGTGGTTATGCCTGTATGTGGCAGTGACGGAGTGACATATGCCAATACTTGCGAGATGACCAAAGCTGCCTGCATTGCTGGTATCACGATTACAGTAACACATCATGGTCCATGTAGTAAGTGCCTGAAACTGAAATTACCACCAACAATGAGCCAAAATAGCGTTCTACTATACGTTGTACTCATATTACCTAATAGTTAAAAACAGGATTAACCAATTATTGTCTAAATTTGTTCAAGAAAATATAAATATTCCCTTATTGAATGTCCATGTGCAGGCTAAGAGAAGACTACTTTTGAAAAATGTCCACTGAAATCACTGACTCGATTACCGATTAAAAAGAGTATTTTCATGGACGACAATTAGACAATCAATGAGCAAATATTTTGAATTTTCTTACTAGTTTTGGCCATTAAAGGGTCCTTGGTTTTGGCTGAAATCTTGTGTGCTCGCGGTTTTCATTATGTTGCCGAGTGTGTGCACTTTGGCCGTGGTCACACCAAAGTGTTCCTCCGGGGGTGGATGGGTGGTAGGGGTTTACCGTCATATTGAATAACGCCATGCTGAATACGCCATACTGAATAACGCCAAGCTAAATAACGTCATGCTAAATAATGCCATAATAAATAACGTCATGCTGAATAACGCCTTGCTAAATAACGCCATGCTGAATAACGCCATGCTAAATAGTATTATCCTGAATAATGCCATACTGAATAACGTCATGATGAATAACGCCATGCTGAATAACGCCATACTGAATAATGCCATGCTGAATAACGCAACACTGAATAACGCCATACTGAATAACGCCATGCTAAATAATGCCATGCTGATTCACGACATGCTAAATAATGCTATGCTAAATAACGTCATGTTGAATAACACCATGAACAATAACACTATGCTGATTAACGCATGGCTGTTCCGCATCTTCAGCGACCTACTTCACAAGGACAAAAGTAAGAGCAATCTCCCACAATACACTGACCCAACTGAGCTAGCAAACAAGTTCGCAAACTTTTTTTCGGAGAAAATTGGTTTAATTCGTGACTGCATTTTAAATCACCAAAACTACTCACCGCTAATTAGTTGTCGCACCGCCCTTAACTTAAAATGTACCATGACAGAATTTAAACTGGCTTGCTCTGAAGAAGTATCGACAATAATTCGCAAATCGTCTCGAGCATCCGGTTCACTAGATCCGATACCAACAAATATTGTTAAGGGTTGTGTTGATGAATTATTGCCTACGATATTCAAAATCATTAATTTGTCCGTAACAAGTGGCAATGTCCCTGACCTGTTCAAAACTGCAAACGTGATTCCGTTACTAAAAAAGACATCACTAGACCAAAATGTGCTTGGAAACTACAGACCTGTTTCAAATTTATCTTTCCCGTCAAAAGTATTAGAGCGAGTTGTCGCCAAGCAGCTCAATGATCACTTAGTTAGAAATAATCTTCTGGAACCTTTTCAAAGCGCATACCGCGAACTTCACAGCACTGAGACAGCCCTACTGCGCGTACAACATGATGTCTTATGTTCCATGGATGAACGCAAGTGTGTTTTACTAGTTCTCCTGGATGTGTCTGCCGCATTTGACACTATAGACCACGATGTCATGTTATCTAGATTAGCAGAACTGGGCATTTTAGACACTTCTCTTGCTTGGTTTTCATCATATCTCAGAAAACGCCATCAAATGATCATTGTGAATAATATCAAATCAGAGTAACATGAATTAACATCAGGTGTGCCACAGGGGTCGGTCCTGGGACCGATCCTTTTTTACAATCTATACAACACCCCTTGGAGTGCTATTGCAGTCTCATGGCATAAGTTACCATTTCTACGCTGACGATACACAGCTATATCTCGCATTCTATGCAAATGACCAGGTGAATGCTCGTGAGAGTGTTGAAGACTGTGTTCGTGACATTACACTATGGATATTAAGCAACTTATTGCAGTTGAATGATAAGAAAACTGAAATTCTGTTAATAACCTCACCGCACCTAAGACATAAGGTTGACATCACCAGTTTGCACATTGGGGAGGCTGACGTATCTTTCAGTGCAAGTGCCCGTAACATAGGCGTAACACTTGCCAATTCCCTATCGATGGAAGCTCATGTTACCACTGTCTGACGTTCCATATTCATGAACATTCGGAACATTAGCAAAATTTGCAGCTGCCTGGATGAAAACGCGGTCAAAACTCTCGTCCATGCTAACATCACGTCACGTCTGGACTACTGTAACTCTCTGTTAATAGGCATACCATCTAGCCAATTAGATCGTTTACAGAGAGCGCAGAATACAGCAGCTAGACTGATTACACACACCAACAGATTCGATCATATCACACCTGTCCTATTGGAGCTGCACTGGTTGCTTATAAGACAACGTATATAGTACAAGGTGGCTTTGTTGGTGTTCAAGTGCCTAAATGATCTGGCCCCACCGTACTTAAAATCCTTAATCCAGCAAAGAGCAGCACCAAGGTCTCTTAGGTCTAGCACACAATTACTATGTACCATACCAAAATCAAACGTAACTACTGGTGATCGTGCATTTTCCGAAGCCGGTCCGCGAGTCTGGAATTCTCTTCCACCTGAAATTAGAAACTGCTCTAAAATTGACTCATTTAAATCACTACTAAAAACATATCTTTTCCAAAGAGCATTCTAAATTTTGTAAAGCGCTTTTGAGCAATTCAGTTTGGAATTGGCGCTATATCAATCCGACATACATACATACATACGTTAACGCCATACTGAATAACGTCATGATGAATATCGCCATTGTGAATAACGCCATGCTGAATAACCTCATACTGAATAACGTCATGCTGAATAATGCCATGCTGAATAACGTCATGCTGAATAAGGCCATGCTGAATAGCGTCATGCTGAATAACGTCATACGGAATAATGCCATACTGAACAATGCCATACTGATCAACGCCATACTGAATAACGCCATGCTGAATAACGCCATACTGAATAATGTCATGCCGAATATCACCATGCTGAATAATGCCACGGTGAATAACGCTATGCAGAATAATGTCATACTGAATAATGCCATACTGAATAATGCCATGCTGAATAACATTATACTGAATAATACCATGATGAATAATGCCATGCTGAATAACGCCATGCTAAATGACATCATGCTGAATAACACCATATGGAATAATGCCATATTGAATAATGCCATGCAGAATAATTCTATGCAGAATAATACCATACTGAATAACGCTATGCAGAATAATGCCATGCTGAAGAACACCATGCTTCAGTATGGTGTTACTCCGGATTACCTCTTTCATGTGATACGCCGCCTTAGTAAGTTTGCCAAATGGTGTGTGTGAAAACAAAGTGATTTCTTCTGTTCAATACGGTAATCGCCATGTAAACTGTTTTGTTTGCCAAATTGCTGTTCTCGGAAGTCACTGACCAAATTGTGCATTACTGGGTGGCATATAGAATGCTCTAATATTGTTTGTATTTGTGGTTGCTGTTCACATTTCTTTGCACACCCTTTTCAATGGTCTAACATATTATAAGAAGATCGACAATGTCAATGGATTTGATATTATATTTTATCTACATGGCTACTATTTCCTTTGCCCGTGGGTGTGTGCTGTTCTGTATAACATTTTCATTTATTTATATGGTTAGTCGGTGAATTTGCATGGCTGAATATATTTGTAATTCCAATCATTCATGTGGACTAAAATCCAAGAGCAAATGCAACTTGGAAATTCTCTTCTTGAGAGGGTGCTCTGATATGACAGTACGAATCAGTACACAACTAAAGGGATCTGTACATTCTCTCGTGTACTGATCCGTACAGATCATGTTTAAAATATGTTCATTTCTAGCCCTGCGAGTAGGTTCATCTAAGCGGCTCCAAACTTACAGTTTCTCATTAGTGCCCACTTCATTCTACATGCTTCCAGTTTTATATACTTATTGTAATTAAAAGCACCCTGGTTACACGCGAGGGGCATTCCTTAAAGCCATATGAGGTAATCCTTGCTCTACATAACCAGACCGACTCGAGACATGGACTAACCATGTCGGCACCAACATTCGCATGTGTCCTGTCCTGAAATTACTCGATTAGGGAGCCTGTTATTAAAGTGGTAAATCTTTCAAAAGTAGTCTTCTCATGGCCTGCACATGGGCATTCAATAAGCAGATATATGGCTTTTTTCCCTTTAAGAATTTAGTCATTAAAGTGTTAGTGATTGTTGCTAAAAGGATGTGTGCATGGGGTTCTTAACTTATTTAACCGTGTATGTGCATATCAAACCATATTTACATAGTGAACACCTGTTGTTTGTATTTAGATCCGTGTTCCCAAGTCTGCACAGCGGTGGTTATGCCTGTATGTGGCAGTGACGGAGTGACATATGCCAATACTTGCGAGATGACCAAAGCTGCCTGCATTGCTGGTATCACGATTACAGTAACACATCATGGTCCATGTAGTAAGTGCCTGAAACTGAAATTACCACCGACAATGAGCCAAAATAGCGTTCTACTATACGTTGTACTCACACTACCTAATAGTTAAAAACAGGATTAACCCATTATTGTCTAAATTTGTTCAAGAAAATAAAAATATTCCCTTATTGAATGTCCATGTGCAGGCTAAGAGAAGACTACTTTTGAAAAATGTCCACTGAAATCACTGACTCGATTACGGATTAAAAAGCGTATTTTCATGGCCGACAATTAGACAATCAATGAGCAAATATTTTGAATTTTCTTACTAGCTTTGGCCATTAAAGGGTCCTTGGTTTTGGCTGAAATAGTGTATGCTCGGGTTTTCATTATGTTACTGAGGGTATGCACTTTGGCCGCGGTCACACCAGCGTGTTGATCCGGGGTGGATGGGTGGGAGGGGTTTACTGCCATACCGAATAACGCCATGTTGAATAACGCCATACTGAATAACGCCATACTGAATAACGTCATGCTGAATAATGCCATCCTGAATAACGCCATACTGAAATAATGCCATACTGAATAATGCCATGCTGAATAATGCCATGCTTCAGTCTGGCATGTCTCCAGATTAACTCTTTCGTGTGATACACAGCCTTAGTAAGTTTGCCAAATTCTGTGTGTGAAAACAAATCGATTTTTTCTGTTCAATACAGTAATCGCCATGTAAACTGTTTTGTTTTCCAAATTGCTGTTCACGGAAGTCACTGAACAAAGTTTTCATTACTGGGTGACATTTAGAATGCGCTAATATTGTTTGTATTTGTGTTTGCTGTTCACATTTCTTTGAACACCCTTTTCGATGGTCTAACCTATTATAAGAAGATAGACAATGTCAATTGATTTGATATTATATTTTATCTACACGGCTACTGAATTTCCTTTGCCCGTGGGTGTGTGCTGTTCTGTATAACCTTTTCATTTTATTTATATGGTTAGTCAGCGAATGTGTATGGCTGAATGTATTTGTAATTCCAATCATTGATGTGGACTACAATCTAAGAGGCAATGCAACTGGGAAATTCTCATCGTGAGAGTGTACTCTGATATGACAGTACGGATCAGTACACAAGTCAGGGATCGGTACATTTTCTCGTGTACTGATCCGTATTCTACATGCTTCCAGTTTTAAATTTGTATTGTAAATAAAAGCACCATGGTTACACGTGAAGGACATTCCTTACAGGCATATGAGGTAATCCTTGCTCAACATAACCAGACCGACTCGAGACATGGACTAGCCATGTCGGCACCAACATTCGCATGCGTCCTGTACTGAAATGACTCGATTACCGAGCCTGTTATTAAAGTGGTAAATCTTTCCAAAATAGTCTTCTCATGGCCTGAAAATGGGCATTCAATAAGCAGATATATTGCTTTTCTCCTTTAACAATTTAGCCATTACAGTGTTCGTGATTGTTGCTGAAAGGATGTGTGTACAGGATTCTTTCCTTGTAGCCGTGTGTGTGTGTGCATATCAAACCATATGTACATAGTGAACACCTGTTGTTTGTATTTAGATCCGTGTTCCCAAGTCTGCACAGCGGTGTATACGCCTGTATGTGGCAGTGACGGAGTGACATATGCCAATACTTGCGAGATGACCAAAGCTGCCTGCATTGCTGGTATCACGATTACAGTAACACATCATGGTCCATGTAGTAAGTGCCTGAAACTGAAATCACCACCAACAATGAGCCAAAATAGCGTTCTACTATACGTTGTACTCACACTACCTAATAGCTAAAAACAGGATTAACCCAGTATTGTCTAAATTTGTTCAAGAAAATAAAAATATTCCCTTATTGAATGTCCATGTGCAGGCTAAGAGAAGACTACTTTTGAAAAATGTCCACTGAAATCACTGACTCGATTACCGATTAAAAAGAGTATTTTCATGGACGACAATTAGACAATCAATGAGCAAATATTTTGAATTTTCTTACTAGCTTTGGCCATTAAAGGGTCCTTGGTTTTGGCTGAAATCTCGTGTGCTCGCGGCTTTCATTATGTAGCCGAGTGTGTGCACTTTGGCCGTGGTCACACCAAAGTGTTCATCCGGGGGTGGATGGGTGGTAGGGGTTTACCGTCATACTGAATAACGCCATGCTGAATAACGCCATACTGAATAACGCCAAGCTGAATAACGTCATGCTAAATAATGCCATAATAAATAACGTCATGCTGAATAACGCCTTGCTAAATAACGCCATGCTGAATAATGCCATGCTAAATAGTATTATCCTGAATAACGCCATACTGAATAACGCCAAGCTGAATAACGTCATGCTAAATAATGCCATAATAAATAACGTCATGCTGAATAACGCCTTGCTAAATAACGCCATGCTGAATAATGCCATGCTAAATAGTATTATCCTGAATAATGCCATACTGAATAACGTCATGATGAATAACGCCATGATTAATAACACCATGCTGAATAACGGCATACTGAATGATGCCATGCTGAATAAAGCCACACTGAATAACGCCATACTGAATAATGACATGCTAAATAACGCCATGCTGAATCACGCCATGCTAACTAACGCTATGCTAAATAACGTCATGTTGAATAACACCATGAACAATAACACTATGCTGATTAACGCATGGCTGTTCAGCATCTTCAGCGACCTACTTCACAAGGACAAAAGTAAGAGCAATCTCCCACAATACACTGACCCAACTGAGCTAGCAAACAAGTTCGCAAACTTTTTTTCGGAGAAAATTGGTTTAATTCGTGACTGCATTTTAAATCACCAAAACTACTCACCGCTAATTAGTTGTCGCACCGCCCTTAACTTAAAATGTACCATGACAGAATTTAAACCGGCTTGCTCTGAAGAAGTATCGACAATAATTCGCAAATCGTCTCGAGCATCCTGTTCACTAGATCCGATACCAACAAATATTGTTACGGGTTGTGTTGATGAATTATTGCCTACGATATTCAAAATCATTAATTTGTCCTTAACAAGTGGCAATGTCCCTGACCTGTTCAAAACTGCAAACGTGATTCCGTTACTAAAAAAGACATCACTAGACCAAAATGTGCTTGGAAACTACAGACCTGTTTCAAATTTATCTTTCCCGTCAAAAGTATAAGAGCGAGTTGTCGCCAAGCAGCTCAATGATCACTTAGTTAGAAATAATCTTCTGGAACCTTTTCAAAGCGCATACCGCGAACTTCACAGCACTGAGACAGCCCTACTGCACGTACAACATGATGTCTTATGTTCCATGGATGAACGCAAGTGTGTTTTACTAGTTCTCCTGGATTTGTCTGCCGCATTTGACACTATAGACCACGATGTCATGTTATCTAGATTAGCAGAACTGGGCATTTTAGACACTTCTCTTGCTTGGTTTTCATCATATCTCAGAAAACGCCATCAAATGATCATTGTGAATTATATCAAATCAGAGTAACATGAATTAACATCAGGCGTGCCACAGGGGTCGGTCCTGGGACCGATCCTTTTTTACAATCTATACAACACCCCTTGGAGTGCTATTGCAGTCTCATGGCATAAGTTACCATTTCTACGCTGACGATACACAGCTATATCTCGCATTCTATGCAAATGACCAGGTGAATGCTCGTGAGAGTGTTGAAGACTGTGTTCGTGACATTACACTATGGATGTTAAGCAACTTATTGCAGTTGAATGATAAGAAAACTGAAATTCTGTTAATAACCTCACCGCACCTAAGACATAAGGTTGACATCACCAGTTTGCACATTGGGGAGGCTGACGTATCTTTCAGTGCAAGTGCCCGTAACATAGGCGTAACACTTGAAAATTCCCTATCGATGGAAGCTCATGTTACCACTGTCTCTCGTTCCATATTCATGAACATTCGGAACATTAGCAAAATTTGCAGCTGCCTGGATGAAAACGCGGTCAAAACTCTCGTCCATGCTAACATCACGTCACGTCTGGACTACTGTAACTCTCTGTTAATAGGCATACCATCTAGCCAATTAGATCGTTTACAGAGAGCGCAGAATACAGCAGCTAGACTGATTACACACACCAACAGATTCGATCATATCACACCTGTCCTATTGGAGCTGCACTGGTTGCCTATAAGACAACGTATATAGTACAAGGTGGCTTTGTTGGTGTTCAAGTGCCTAAATGATCTGGCCCCACCGTACTTAAAATCCTTAATCCAGCAAAGAGCAGCACCAAGGTCTCTTAGGTCTAGCACACAATTACTATGTACCATACCAAAATCAAATGTAACTACTGGTGATCGTGCATTTTCCGAAGCCGGTCCGCGAGTCTGGAATTCTCTTCCACCTGAAATTAGAAACTGCTCTAAAATTGACTCATTTAAATCACTACTAAAAACATATCTTTTCCAAAGAGCATTCTAAATTTTGTAAAGCGCTTTTGAGCAATTCAGTTTGGAATTGGCGCTATATCAATCCGACATACATACATACATACGTTAACGCCATACTGAATAACGTCATGATGAATATCGCCATTGTGAATAACGCCATGCTGAATAACCTCATACTGAATAACGTCATGCTGAATAATGCCATGCTGAATAACGTCATGCTGAATAAGGCCATGCTGAATAGCGTCATGCTGAATAACGTCATACGGAATAATGCCATACTGAACAATGCCATACTGATTAACGCCATACTGAATAACTCCATGCTGAATAACGCCATACTGAATAATGTCATGCCGAATATCACCATGCTGAATAATGCCACGGTGAATAACGCTATGCAGAATAATGTCATACTGAATAATGCCATACTGAATAATGCCATGCTGAATAACATTATACTGAATAATACCATGATGAATAATGCCATGCTGAATAACGCCATGCTAAATGACATCATGCTGAATAACACCATATGGAATAATGCCATATTGAATAATGCCATGCAGAATAATTCTATGCAGAATAATACCATACTGAATAACGCTATGCAGAATAATGCCATGCTGAAGAACACCATGCTTCAGTATGGTGTTACTCCGGATTACCTCTTTCATGTGATACGCCGCCTTAGTAAGTTTGCCAAATGGTGTGTGTGAAAACAAAGTGATTTCTTCTGTTCAATACGGTAATCGCCATGTAAACTGTTTTGTTTGCCAAATTGCTGTTCTCGGAAGTCACTGACCAAATTGTGCATTACTGGGTGGCATATAGAATGCTCTAATATTGTTTGTATTTGTGGTTGCTGTTCACATTTCTTTGAACACCCTTTTCAATGGTCTAACATATTATAAGAAGATCGACAATGTCAATGGATTTGATATTATATTTTATCTACATGGCTACTATTTCCTTTGCCCGTGGGTGTGTGCTGTTCTGTATAACATTTTCATTTATTTATATGGTTAGTCGGTGAATTTGCATGGCTGAATATATTTGTAATTCCAATCATTCATGTGGACTAAAATCCAAGAGCCAATGCAACTTGGAAATTCTCTTCTTGAGAGGGTGCTCTGATATGACAGTACGAATCAGTACACAACTAAAGGGATCTGTACATTTTCTCGTGTACTGATCCGTACAGATCATGTTTAAAATATGTTCATTTCTAGCCCTGCCAGTAGGTTCATCTAAGCGACTCCAAACTTACAGTTTCTCATTAGTGCCCACTTCATTCTACATGCTTCCAGTTTTATATACTTATTGTAATTAAAAGCACCCTGGTTACACGCGAGGGGCATTCCTTAAAGCCATATGAGGTAATCCTTGCTCTACATAACCAGACCGACTCGAGACATGAACTAACCATGTCGGCACCAACATTCGCATGTGTCCTGTCCTGAAATTACTCGATTAGGGAGCCTGTTATTAAAGTGGTAAATCTTTCAAAAATAGTCCTCTCATGGCCTGCACATGGGCATTCAATAAGCAGATATATGGCTTTTTTCCCTTTAAGAATTTAGTCATTAAAGTGTTAGTGATTGTTGCTAAAAGGATGTGTGCATGGGGTTCTTAACTTATTTAACCGTGTATGTGCATATCAAACCATATTTACATAGTGAACACCTGTTGTTTGTATTTAGATCCGTGTTCCCAAGTCTGCACAGCGGTGGTTATGCCTGTATGTGGCAGTGACGGAGTGACATATGCCAATACTTGCGAGATGACCAAAGCTGCCTGCATTGCTGGTATCACGATTACAGTAACACATCATGGTCCATGTAGTAAGTGCCTGAAACTGAAATTACCACCGACAATGAGCCAAAATAGCGTTCTACTATACGTTGTACTCACACTACCTAATAGTTAAAAACAGGATTAACCCATTATTGTCTAAATTTGTTCAAGAAAATAAAAATATTCCCTTATTGAATGTCCATGTGCAGGCTAAGAGAAGACTACTTTTGAAAAATGTCCACTGAAATCACTGACTCGATTACGGATTAAAAAGAGTATTTTCATGGCCGACAATTAGACAATCAATGAGCAAATATTTTGAATTTTCTTACTAGCTTTGGCCATTAAAGGGTCCTTGGTTTTGGCTGAAATAGTGTATGCTCGGGTTTTCATTATGTTACTGAGGGTATGCTCTTTGGCCGCGGTCACACCAGCGTGTTGATCCGGGGTGGATGGGTGGGAGGGGTTTACTGCCATACCGAATAACGCCATGTTGAATAACGCCATACTGAATAACGCCATACTGAATAACGTCATGCTGAATAATGCCATCCTGAATAACGCCATACTGAAATAATGCCATACTGAATAATGCCATGCTGAATAATGCCATGCTTCAGTCTGGCATGTCTCCAGATTAACTCTTTCGTGTGATACACAGCCTTAGTAAGTTTGCCAAATTCTGTGTGTGGAAACAAATCGATTTTTTCTGTTCAATACAGTAATCGCCATGTAAACTGTTTTGTTTTCCAAATTGCTGTTCTCGGAAGTCACTGAACAAAGTTTTCATTACTGGGTGACATTTAGAATGCGCTAATATTGTTTGTATTTGTGTTTGCTGTTCACATTTCTTTGAACACCCTTTTCGATGGTCTAACCTATTATAAGAAGATCGACAATGTCAATTGATTTGATATTATATTTTATCTACACGGCTACTGAATTTCCTTTGCCCGTGGGTGTGTGCTGTTCTGTATAACCTTTTCATTTTATTTATATGGTTAGTCAGCGAATGTGTATGGCTGAATGTATTTGTAATTCCAATCATTGATGTGGACTACAATCTAAGAGGCAATGCAACTGGGAAATTCTCATCGTGAGAGGGTACTCTGATATGACAGTACGGATCAGTACACAAGTCAGGGATCGGTACATTTTCTCGTGTACTGATCCGTATTCTACATGCTTCCAGTTTTAAATTTGTATTGTAAATAAAAGCACCATGGTTACACGTGAAGGACATTCCTTACAGGCATATGAGGTAATCCTTGCTCAACATAACCAGACCGACTCGAGACATGGACTAGCCATGTCGGCACCAACATTCGCATGCGTCCTGTACTGAAATGACTCGATTACCGAGCCTGTTATTAAAGTGGTAAATCTTTCCAAAATAGTCTTCTCATGGCCTGAAAATGGGCATTCAATAAGCAGATATATTGCTTTTCTCCTTTAACAATTTAGCCATTACAGTGTTCGTGATTGTTGCTGAAAGGATGTGTGTACAGGATTCTTTCCTTGTAACCGTGTGTGTGTGTGCATATCAAACCATATGTACATAGTGAACACCTGTTGTTTGTATTTAGATCCGTGTTCCCAAGTCTGCACAGCGGTGTATACGCCTGTATGTGGCAGTGACGGAGTGACATATGCCAATACTTGCGAGATGACCAAAGCTGCCTGCATTGCTGGTATCACGATTACAGTAACACATCATGGTCCATGTAGTAAGTGCCTGAAACTGAAATTACCACCAACAATGAGCCAAAATAGCGTTCTACTATACGTTGTACTCACACTACCTAATAGCTAAAAACAGGATTAACCCATTATTGTCTAAATTTGTTCAAGAAAATAAAAATATTCCCTTATTGAATGTCCATGTGCAGGCTAAGAGAAGACTACTTTTGAAAAATGTCCACTGAAATCACTGACTCGATTACCGATTAAAAAGAGTATTTTCATGGACGACAATTAGACAATCAATGAGCAAATATTTTGAATTTTCTTACTAGCTTTGGCCATTAAAGGGTCCTTGGTTTTGGCTGAAATCTCGTGTGCTCGCGGCTTTCATTATGTAGCCGAGTGTGTGCACTTTGGCCGTGGTCACACCAAAGTGTTCATCCGGGGGTGGATGGGTGGTAGGGGTTTACCGTCATACTGAATAACGCCATGCTGAATAACGCCATACTGAATAACGCCAAGCTGAATAACGTCATGCTAAATAATGCCATAATAAATAATGTCATGCTGAATAACGCCTTGCTAAATAACGCCATGCTGAATAATGCCATGCTAAATAGTATTATCCTGAATAATGCCATACTGAATAACGTCATGATGAATAACGCCATGATGAATAACACCATGCTGAATAACGCCATACTGAATAATGCCATGCTGAATAACGCCACACTGAATAACGCCATACTGAATAATGACATGATAAATAACGCCATGCTGAATCACGCCATGCTAACTAACGCTATGCTAAATAACGTCATGTTGAATAACACCATGAACAATAACACTATGCTGATTAACGCATGGCTGTTCAGCATCTTCAGCGACCTACTTCACAAGGACAAAAGTAAGAGCAATCTCCCACAATACACTGACCCAACTGAGCTAGCAAACAAGTTCGCAAACTTTTTTTCGGAGAAAATTGGTTTAATTCGTGACTGCATTTTAAATCACCAAAACTACTCACCGCTAATTAGTTGTCGCACCGCCCTTAACTTAAAATGTACCATGACAGAATTTAAACCGGCTTGCTCTGAAGAAGTATCGACAATAATTCGCAAATCGTCTCGAGCATCCTGTTCACTAGATCCGATACCAACAAATATTGTTACGGGTTGTGTTGATGAATTATTGCCTACGATATTCAAAATCATTAATTTGTCCTTAACAAGTGGCAATGTCCCTGACCTGTTCAAAACTGCAAACGTGATTCCGTTACTAAAAAGACAACACAAGACCAAAATGTGCTTGGAAACTACAGACCTGTTTCAAATTTATCTTTCCTGTCAAAAGTATTAGAGCGAGTTGTCGCCAAGCAGCTCAATGATCACTTAGTAAGAAATAATCTTCTGGAACCTTTTCAAAGCGCATACCGCGAACTTCACAGCACTGAGACAGCCCTACTGCGCGTACAACATGATGTCTTATGTTCCATGGATGAACGCAAGTGTGTTTTACTAGTTCTCCTGGATTTGTCTGCCGCATTTGACACTATAGACCACGATGTCATGTTATCTAGATTAGCAGAACTGGGCATTTTAGACACTTCTCTTGCTTGGTTTTCATCATATCTCAGAAAACGCCATCAAATGATCATTGTGAATAATATCAAATCAGAGTAACATGAATTAACATCAGGTGTGCCACAGGGGTCGGTCCTGGGACCGATCCTTTTTTACAATCTATACAACACCCCTTGGAGTGCTATTGCAGTCTCATGGCATAAGTTACCATTTCTACGCTGACGATACACAGCTATATCTCGCATTCTATGCAAATGACCAGGTGAATGCTCGTGAGAGTGTTGAAGACTGTGTTCGTGACATTACACTATGGATGTTAAGCAACTTATTGCAGTTGAATGATAAGAAAACTGAAATTCTGTTAATAACCTCACCGCACCTAAGACATAAGGTTGACATCACCAGTTTGCACATTGGGGAGGCTGACGTATCTTTCAGTGCAAGTGCCCGTAACATAGGCGTAACACTTGACAATTCCCTATCGATGGAAGCTCATGTTACCACTGTCTGTCGTTCCATATTCATGAACATTCTGAACATTAGCAAAATTTGCAGCTGCCTGGATGAAAACGCGGTCAAAACTCTCGTCCATGCTAACATCACGTCACGTCTGGACTACTGTAACTCTCTGTTAATAGGCATACCATCTAGCCAATTAGATCGTTTACAGAGAGCGCAGAATACAGCAGCTAGACTGATTACACACACCAACAGATTCGATCATATCACACCTGTCCTATTGGAGCTGCACTGGTTGCCTATAAGACAACGTATATAGTACAAGGTGGCTTTGTTGGTGTTCAAGTGCCTAAATGATCTGGCCCCACCGTACTTAAAATCCTTAATCCAGCAAAGAGCAGCACCAAGGTCTCTTAGGTCTAGCACACAATTACTATGTACCATACCAAAATCAAACGTAACTACTGGTGATCGTGCATTTTCCGAAGCCGGTCCGCGATTCTGGAATTCTCTTCCACCTGAAATTAGAAACTGCTCTAAAATTGACTCATTTAAATCACTACTAAAAACATATCTTTTCCAAAGAGCATTCTAAATTTTGTAAAGCGCTTTTGAGCACTTCAGTTTGGAATTGGCGCTATATCAATCCGACATACATACATACATACGTTAACGCCATACTGAATAACGTCATGATGAATATCGCCATGGTGAATAACGCCATGCTGAATAACCTCATACTGAATAACGTCATGCTGAATAATGCCATGCTGAATAACGTCTTGCTGAATAAGGCCATGCTGAATAGCGTCATGCTGAATAACGTCATACCGAATAACGCCATACTGAACAATGCCATACTGATTAACGCCGTACTGAATAACGCCATGCTGAATAACGCCTTACTGAATAATGTCATGCCGAATATCACCATGCTGAATAATGCCACGGTGAATAACGCTATGCAGAATAATGTCATACTGAATAATGCCATACTGAATAATGCCATGCTGAATAACATTATACTGAATAATACCATGCTGAATAATGCCATGCTGAATAACGCCATGCTAAATGGCATCATGCTGAATAACGCCATATGGAATAATGCCATATTGAATAATGCCATGCAGAATAATTCTATGCAGAATAATACCACACTGAATAACGCTATGCAGAATAATGCCATGCTGAAGAACACCATGCTTCAGTATGGTGTTGCTCCGGATTACCTCTTTCATGTGATACGCCGCCTTAGTAAGTTTGCCAAATGGTGTGTGTGAAAACAAAGTGATTTCTTCTGTTCAATACGGTAATCGCCATGTAAACTGTTTTGTTTGCCAAATTGCTGTTCTCGGAAGTCACTGATCAAATTGTGCATTACTGGGTGGCATATAGATTGCTCTAATATTGTTTGTATTTGTGTTTGCTGTTCACATTTCTTTGAACACCCTTTTCAATGGTCTAACATATTATAAGAAGATCGACAATGTCAATGGATTTGATATTATATTTTATCTACATGGCTACTATTTCCTTTGCCCGTGGGAGTGTGCTGTTCTGTATAACATTTTTATTTATTTATATGGTTTGTCGGTGAATTTGCATGGGTGAATGTATTTGTAATTCCAATCATTGATGTGGACTAAAATCCAAGAGCCAATGCAACTTGGAAATTCTCTTCTTGAGAGGGTGCTCTGATATGACAGTACGAATCAGTACACAACTCCAGGGATCTGTACATTTTCTCGTGTACTGATCCGTACAGATCATGTTTAAAATATGTTCATTTCTAGCCCTGCGAGTAGGTTCATCTAAGCGGCTTCAAACTTACAGTTTCTCATTAGTGCCCACTTCATTCTACATGCTTCCAGTTTCATATACTTATTGTAACTAAAAGCACCCTGGTTACACGCGAGGGGCATTCCTTAAAGCCATATGAGGTAATCCTTGCTCTACATAACCAGACCGACTCGAGACATGGACTAACCATGTCGGCACCAACATTCGCATGTGTCCTGTCCTGAAATTACTCGATTAGGGAGCCTGTTATTAAAGTGGTAAATCTTTCAAAAATAGTCTTCTCATGGCCTGCACATGGGCATTCAATAAGCAGATATATGGCTTTTTTCCCTTAAAGAATTTAGTCATTAAAGTGTTAGTGATTGTTGCTAAAAGGATGTGTGCATGGGGTTCTTAACTTATTTAACCGTGTATGTGCATATCAAACCATATCTACATGGTGAACACATGCTATTTGTATTTAGATCCATGTTCCCAAGCCTGCATAGCGGTGTTTATGCCTGTATGTGGCAGTAACGGAGTGACATATGCCAATACGTGCGAGATGGCCAAAGCTGCCTGCATTGCTGGTATCACGATTACAGTCTCACATCAAGGTCCATGCAGTAAGTGCCTGAAACTGAAATTACCACCAACAATGAGCCAAAATAGCGTTCTACTATACGTTGTACTCTCATTCCCTAATAGCTAAAAACAGGATTCACCCATTATTGTCTAAATTTGTTCAAGAAAATAAAAATATTCCCTTACTGAATGTCCATTTGCAAGGTAAGAAAAGACTACTTTTGAAAATTGTCCACTGAAATCACTGACTCGATTACCGATTAAAAACAGTATTTTCATGGCCGACAATTAGACAATTATGATCAAAAATATTTTGAATTTTCTTCCTACCTTTGGCCATAAAAGTGTCCATGGTTTTGGCTGAAATCTCGCGTGCTCGCGGTTTTCATTATGTAGCCGAGGGTGTGCACTTTGGCCGTGGTCACATCAGAGTGTTGATCCGGGGTGGATGGGTGGCAGGGGTTTACTGCCATACTGTATAACGCCATGCTGAATAACGACCTACTGAATAACGCCATGATGAATAACGTCATTCTGAATAATGTCAAACTGAAATAATGCCATACCGAATAATGCCATGCTCAATAATGCCATGCTTCAGTATGGCATTTCTCCAGATTATCTCTTTCGTGTGATACAGAGCCTTACTAAGTTTGCCAAATTGTGTGTGTGAAAACAAAGCGATTTTTTCTGTTCAATAAAGTAATCCCCATGTAAACTGTTTTGTTTTCCAAATTGCTGTTCTCGGAAGTCACTGAACAAAGTGTTCATTACTGGGTGACATATAGAATGCTCTAATATTGTGTGTATTTGGGTTTGCTGTTCACATTTCTTTGAACACCCTTTTCAATGGTCTAACCTAGTATAAGAAGATCGACAATGTCAATGGATTTGATAATATATATTAT
Organism: Chaetoderma sp. LZ-2023a; assembly: GCA_034401795.1. Lineage (NCBI taxonomy): Eukaryota > Metazoa > Mollusca > Caudofoveata > Chaetodermatida > Chaetodermatidae > Chaetoderma > Chaetoderma sp. LZ-2023a. The sequence goes on along the minus strand of CM067364.1, from coordinate 61,479,960 downwards.
CTACATGGCACCTCTATTTCCTTTGCCCATGGGTGTGTGCTGTTCTGTATAACTTTTTCATTTATTTATATGGTTAGTCGGTGAATTTGCATGGCTGAATGTATTTGTAATTCCAATCATTCATGTGGACTAAAATCTAAGAGGCAATGCAACTGGGAAATTCTCTTCGTGAGAGGGTGCTATGATATGACAGTATGGATCAGTACACATCTCAGTGATCGGCACATTTTCTTGTGTACTGATCCGTATTCTACATGCTTCCAGTTTTAAATTTGTATTATAAATAAAAGCACCATGGTTACACGTGAAGGACATTCCTTACAGGCATATGAGGTAATCCTTGCTCAACATAACCAGACCGACTCGAGACATGGACTAGGCATGTCGGCACCAACATTCGCATGCGTCCTGTACTGAAATGACTCGATTACCGAGCCTGTTATTAAAGTGGTAAATCTTTCCAAAATAGTCTTCTCATGGCCTGAAAATGGGCATTCAATAAGCAGATATATTGCTTTTCTCCTTTAACAATTTAGCCATTACAGTGTTCGTGATTGTTGCTGAAAGGATGTGTGTACAGGATTCTTTCCTTGTAGCCGTGTGTGTGTGTGTGCATATCAAACCATATGTACATAGTGAACACCTGTTGTTTGTATTTAGATCCGTGTTCCCAAGTCTGCACAGCGGTGGTTATGCCTGTATGTGGCAGTGACGGAGTGACATATGCCAATACTTGCGAGATGACCAAAGCTGCCTGCATTGCTGGTATCACGATTACAGTAACACATCATGGTCCATGTAGTAAGTGCCTGAAACTGAAATTACCACCAACAATGAGCCAAAATAGCGTTCTACTATACGTTGTACTCACACTACCTAATAGTTAAAAACAGGATTAACCCATTATTGTCTAAATTTGTTCAAGAAAATAAAAATATTCCCTTATTGAATGTCCATGTGCAGGCTAAGAGAAGACTACTTTTGAAAAATGTCCACTGACATCACTGACTCGATTACGGATTAAAAAGAGTATTTTCATGTACGACAATTAGACAATCAATGAGCAAATATTTTGAATTTTCTTACTAGCTTTGGCCATTAAAGGGTCCTTGGTTTTGGCTGAAATCTTGTATGCTCGGGTTTTCATTATGTTACTGAGGGTATGCACTTTGGCCGCGGTCACACCAGAGTGTTGATCTGGGGTGGATGGGCGGGAGGGGTTTACTGCCATACCGAATAACGCCATGCTGAATAATGCCATGCTTCAGGCTGGCATGTCTCCAGATTAACTCTTTCGTGTGATACACAGCCTTAGTAAGTTTGCCAAATTCTGTGTGTGAAAACAAATCGATTTTTTCTGTTCAATACAGTAATCGCCATGTAAACTGTTGTTTTCCAAATTGCTGTTCTCGGAAGTCACTGAACAAAGTGTTCATTACTGGGTGACATATAGAATGCGCTAATATTGTTTGTATTTGGGTTTGCTGTTCACATTTCTTTGAACACCCTTTTCAATGGTCTAAACTATTATAAGAAGATCGACAATGTCAATTGATTTGATATTATATTTTATCTACACGGCTACTCAATTTCCTTTGCCCGTGGGTGTGTGCTGTTCTGTATAACCTTTTCATTTTATTTATATGGTTAGTCAGCCAATGTGTATGGCTGAATGTATTTGTAATTCCAATCATTGATGTGGACTACAATCTAAGAGGCAATGCAACTGGGAAATTCTCATCGTGAGAGGGTACTCTGATATTACAGTACGGATCAGTACACAACTCAGGGATCGGCACATTTTCTTGTGTACTGATCCGTATTCTACATGCTTCCAGTTTTAAATTTGTATTGTAAATAAAAGCACCATGGTTACACGTGAAGGACATTCCTTACAGGCATATGAGGTAATCCTTGCTCAACATAACCAGACCGACTCGAGACATGGACTAACCATGTCGGCACCAACATTCGCATGCGTCCTGTACTGAAATGACTCGATTACCGAGCCTGTTATTAAAGTGGTAAATCTTTCCAAAATAGTCTTCTCATGGCCTGAAAATGGGCATTCAATAAGCAGATATATTGCTTTTCTCCTTTAACAATTTAGCCATTACAGTGTTCGTGATTGTTGCTGAAAGGATGTGTGTACAGGATTCTTTCCTTGTAGCCGTGTGTGTGTGTGCATATCAAACCATATGTACATAGTGAACACCTGTTGTTTGTATTTAGATCCGTGTTCCCAAGTCTGCACAGCGGTGGTTATGCCTGTATGTGGCAGTGACGGAGTGACATATGCCAATACTTGCGAGATGACCAAAGCTGCCTGCATTGCTGGTATCACGATTACAGTAACACATCATGGTCCATGTAGTAAGTGCCTGAAACTGAAATTACCACCAACAATGAGCCAAAATAGCGTTCTACTATACGTTGTACTCACACTACCTAATAGTTAAAAACAGGATTAACCCATTATTGTCTAAATTTGTTCAAGAAAATAAAAATATTCCCTTATTGAATGTCCATTTGCAGGCTAAGAGAAGACTACTTTTGAAAATTGTCCACTGAAATCACTGACTCGATTACCGATTAAAAAGAGTATTTGCATGGCCGACAATTAGACAATCAATGAGCAAATATTTTGAATTTTCTTACTAGCTTTGGCCATTAAAGGGTCCTTGGTTTTGGCTGAAATCTTGTGTGCTCGGGTTTTCATTATGTTACTGAGTGTGTGCACTTTGGCCGCGGTCACACCAGAGTGTTGATCCGGGGTGGATGGGTGGGAGGGGTTTACTGCCATACTGAATAACGCCATGATGAATAACGCCATACTGAATAATGCCATGCTGAATAACGGCATTCTGAATAATGCCATGCTGAATAATGCCATACTGATTAACGCCATACTGAATAACGCTATGCAGAATACTGCCATGCTGAATAACGCTATACTGAATAAGGTCATGCTGAATAATGCCATGCTGAATAACGCCATACTGAAATAATGCCATACCCAATAATGCCATGCTGAATAATGCCATGCTTCAGTATGGCATTACTCCAGATTAACTCTTTCGTGTGATACACGGCCTTAGTAATTTTGCCAAATAGTGTGTGTGAAAACAAAGCGATTTTTTTCTGGTCAATACAGTAATCGCCATGTAAACTGTTTTGTTTGCCAAATTGCTGTTCTCGGAAGTCACTGAACAAAGTGTTCATTACTGGTGACATATAGAATGCTCTAATATTGTTTGTATTTGTGTTTGCTGTTCACCTTTCTTTGAAAAACCTTTTCAATGGTCTAATCTATTATAAGAAGACCGCCAATGTCAATGGATTTGATATTATATTTTATCTACACGGCTACTCTATTTCCTTTACCCGTGGGTGTGTGCTGTTCTGTATAACTTTTTCATTTTATTTATTTGGTTAGTCGGTGAATTTGCATGGCTGAATGTATTTGTAATTCCAATCATTCATGTGGCCTAACATCTAAGAGGCAATGCAACTTGGACATTCTCTTCATGAGAGGGTGCTCTGATATGACAGTACGGATCAGTACACAACTCCAGGGATCGGTACATTTTCTCGTGTACCGATCCGTATTCTACATGCTTCCAGTTTTAAATTCTTATTGTAAATAAAAGCACCATGGTTACCCGCGAGGGACATTCCGTACACTTTGGCCGAGGTCACACCAGAGTGTTGATCAGGGGTGGATGGGTGGCAGGGGTTTACTGCCATACTGAATAACGCCATGCTGAATAAGGCCATGCTGAAAAATGTCATGCTGAATAACGTCATGCTAAATAATGGCATACCGAATAACACCATGCTGAATAATGACATGCTGGATGACGCCAAACTGAATAACGCCAATCTGAATAATGGCATGCTGAATAAATAATGCCATGCTGAATAACGCCATGCTGAATAATGCCATGCGGGATAACGTCACGCTGAATAACGCCATGCTGAATAACGCCATGCTAAATAATGCCATGCTGAATAATGCCATACTGAATAATGCCATGCTGAATAACACCTTCCTGAATAACGCCATGCTGAATAATGACATGCTGAATGCTGCCGTGCTGAATAACGCCATGCTTCTGTATGGCATTACTCCAGATTAACCCTTTCGTGTGATACGCTGCGTTAGTAAGTTTGCCAAATGTGTCAAAACCATGTGATTTGTTCTGTTCAATACAGTAATCGCCGTGTAAACTGTTTTGTGTTCCAAATTGCTGTTCTCGGAAGTCACTGAACAAAGTGTTCATTACTGGGTGACATATAGAACGCTCTAATATTGTCTGTATTTGTCTGTGTTGTTCAACTTTCTTTGAACGATCTTTTCAATGGGCCAACCTAGTATAAGAAGATCGATAATTTCAATGGATTTGATATTATATTTTATCTACGCGGCCACTCTATTTCCGTTGCCCGTTGGTGTGTGTTGTTCTGTATAACTGTTTCAATTATTTATATGGTTAGTCGGCCAATACGCATGGTTGACTGTATTTTTAATTTCAATCATTCATGTGGACTAAAATCTAAGAGGCAATGCAACTTGGAAATTCTCTTCGTGCGGGGTGCTCTATGACAGTACGGATCAGTACACAACTCCAAGGATCTGTACCTTTTCTCGTGTACTGATCCGTATGTATGATGATTAAAAGAAGTTTATTTCTAGCCCCGTGAGTAAGTTCATCTAAGCGGCTCAAAACTTACAGCTTCTCATTATTGCCCACTCCATTCTACATGCTTCCACTTTTAAATCCTTATTGTAATTAAAAGCACCATGGTTACACGCGAGGGGCATTCCCTACAGTCATATGAGGTAATCCTTGCTCAACATAACCAGACCGACTCCAGACATGGACTAACCATGTCGGTAAAGGTCAATCCTAACCAGACGCGGGCGGCGCGGGCGGCTACCTATTGACAATGTTAAACATATTACGATAACCAGATTAAACGCGGGCGGCGCTGGCGACAAAATCGCGCAAATCAGCAGCGTGAAAATATTGAGACGGGGGGTGGGTGGGTGGGTGGATGGGAGGGTGGGTGGGTGGGTGGGTGGGTGGGTGGGTGGGTGGGTGGGTGGGTGAGTGAGTGAGTGAGTGAGTGAGTGAGTGAGTGAGTGAGTGAGTGAGTGAGTGAGTGAGTGAGTGAGTGAGCGTGTGAGCGAGCGAGCAAGTCTGGGCGGGTGGGTGTCTGGGTGAGTGAGTGTGTGGGTGAGTGATTGGAGAAGTCATTGAGTGACTGAGTGACAGAGGGACTACGTGAAAAAGAGGGATGGAAAGAATGAAGAAGAAGTGGTCCGAGATAAACGAGCAGAAAGGGATGCAAAGACTGAGGAAGCAGGAGTAGACTGGACACGAAGAAACAGCAATATAGGGAAGAAGTGAGCGAGAAAAAGAAAACAAAGGAGGGTGGAACGAGATATGGGAGGGAGACGGAAATTGACTTAAACAGAAAATTATAACATCTATAATCAAAGGGTCAAATAGGTTGACTGTTTTACTGATCTAAATTAGATTGATAGGACACTCACATTAGATGATGCAGGACAAACAATCCGATTTATATAGCGACTTGTAATAAATAGTGTTGGCAACTACATCGTATTTATACTAACTGACCGGCGCCTTTTCTTCCTGATGTGTCTTTTAAATCTAAGGTCAAATCAATTTGCATATTCGCCGCCCGCCCGCGCCGCTTTTGATTAGGTTTCAATATTATACGCCGCCCGCGCCGTCCGCACCGCCCGCACCGCCCGCGTCTGGTTAGGATTGGCCTTTAGGCCTGCATTCCATGTACACGTTTCTGCTCGCTGAAACGCTCGCGAAAAGATCGATTCAATAAATTGTATATATGGTCATATCCTTGTAAGCGTCGCCGCGCTCTGACTACACGCGCGCTGAAATAAAAGTCGATCGGATAGGGAAATTTCAGCGCGCTTGTTTTTCACCGCATGTTGGTTTTGTGCGCATGCGTGTTCAGTGGTATTACTATAATTCCGAGTGCTTATAGGCTCGGAATCTCGCCTGCATGGAAATGCACATGCGCGCTCGCCGAAATGCGCGTGGGAACACGCAAGCAGAAATGCGTACATGGAATGCGGGCCTTACGCATTAGAATTTAATCTTCGCGCAACAACACTAAAGGCGTGTTTCCACATTCGCTAAGCTGAGCTAAGCTAAGTACTAAAATTCTCTCACGAAAAATGTCCTGACATTAGTGAGATTTTCATATTAAATCAGCGTTTATTGAGACTCAGTTGGTGATGGAGGTAGTGTTTGTGGTTTTGATGGTGGTTTTTGTGGTGGCGTGGTAGTAGTAGTAGTAGTAGTAGTAGTAGTAGTAGTAGTAGTAGTAGTAGTAGTAGTAGTAGTAGTAGTAGCAGTAGTAGTAGTAGTGGTGGTAGTAGTAGAAAGTAGTAGTAGTAGTAGTAGTAGTAGTAGTAGTAGTAGTAGTAGTAGTAGTAGTAGTAGTAGTAGTAGTAGTAGGAAGTAAAGAATCGAGCATTTATTTGCGGAGTGTCCAATATCGTCACAATTTTGGGACTATTTCAGCCAAATCTTGGCACAATTTGGAGCGACGCCCATTGTTCTAGAAACGCATGTAGTCTTATTTAGAGAATTTGATCAAGCGGTGTAAATATCATAAAGTCTGAAAGGACTATTTTAATAACAATGCTAACCATAGGTGTGTGGGCCATTTGGAAACATAGGTGTGCACAGACGAAAAATCCATCTACGGGCTATCACAATAGAGCAATAAAGGCAATATTTCGTTCATTGCTGCTGAATCATATTCCTTGCGAATATTTTAGATTAAAGCATGGTAAAGAAAAGGTATTCAAGGGCATATGGTGCAAAACAAACATAGTTTCAATAGAGTTCGGAATTGTACAAATAAATGAGCCTGCACTAGCTTAAATCATGTAATTACTACAGCTGATTTATCTGTGTCTTTTAATTAATCTGTTTCCTGTAATTCATTTTAGTCTGCACTTTGATATTGTTATGTTTAATAATTCATGTTCACAAATAAACAGACTGGGGTACTTTAATAATCAATCGATAAATTAAGTTGCTATTGAATTATAAAATCGTCCCGGGTAAATTTAGAAACTTGCACATTGTTTTATAGGATTTTTGTTCCCGGGTAATTTACAAAACCGTACAACAAAGTGAATCCAAAATGTAAACAAGAGCGCCATCTATTTCCATCTATTTTTCTGTAATTTTCCTGCTGACTATATAATGTTATGCTACCCAAATGCTACTACGCCCGCTGATCTTTAAAGAATCAGCCCACTGGCGTCACTGATTGACTTATTTGTCATTGATTGACGAGTCACTTTTCATTTGTTGAATAGTTTTACTCGCCACACGGGCCTACTACCACACATGGATTGAATGGTAATTTACAAAGCCTAACAATAAAGTAAATCGAAAATGTAAACAAGAGAGCCATCTATTTTTCTGTAATCTTTCTGCCGACTATATGTATTATACTGCCCACATGCTACTACGCCCGCTGATCTTTAAAGAATCAGCCCACTGGCGTCAATGATTGACTTATTTGTCATTGATTGACTAGGCAGTTTTCATGTGCTGGATAGTTGCACTCGCCACACGGGTCTACTACTACACCTGGGTTGAATAGTAATGATTGTTTTGTATCTATACTATTTAAGCCATATGTATTTATAGATTGTATTAATGCTCATTATTTATCTTTTGTGTTGGTGTAATATTAATCAGGCTTACTAGTTCACCAGTGGGGTTTTTTTCTGGGGGTTTGCAAGCCTTTGTAAAGGAGTTCCTCCGTGAAGTTTGTCCGACTGCGTCAGCGTCGGATTTTCAAAAAAAAAGAAAAAAAAAGAAGAAAAAACGTAGGCTGATATCATAATCATTACGTCATGAATAACTTAATATAGTCCGTCTTTAACGTGTAATAGTCCGACACGTTGTACGAATTGTATGTCTTTACTATTTAATAAACATTATGTTGAATATTTTGAAACTAATTTAACTTGGCGCCGTTGCTGCCCTATGCGACGTCATATCAACTACTTGACGAATAGGATGACGTCATAAGCAATGGCATCGTGAATGACGTGGTAGCGTACGTTACCAACATTTAATTGAAGACTTTGTACGAATTGTTTGTTTTACTAGTTAATAAACATGCTGTTGAATATTTTAGAACTAATTTGACTGGGCGCTTTTGTTGCACAGCAACAGCACTCAGTCAAATTAGTCTCAAATTATTTAACAGCTTACCTCTATAGTTTTATGGAAATTGATAGTCAGAGAGTTCAGAGATCGATCGAACCAAATACGAAAAAGGTGTGGGCGGAAAATAGCTAAAACTGGAAATTTCCATTGAAAACAGATAGAATGTTCCTTGTTTTGGTTCTTGTTTAGAAAAAGATACTTATTTTGCGGTCCCATTGTATTATCGTTATCGACTACTGTTTGTAGAATTTCATTAACTGTCCTGCAGCTATTTTCGCAAAGTGGTTCGTTTATTCTTTGGTAATGTTGTGTTGTCGTTACCGGTACACGGGTGGATGGGTGTATGGGTGCGGATGTTGATACACGAATGGATGGATGAACAAGCGAACCAAGGAACAGACCATCGACTTAGCACATACATGAAAGAACCAACAAATGAATGAATAGCTTGTGTGAATGGATGAATGGCTGGATGACCGACATACTCGCTGACTTCCTGACTGAGTATCTCTGTGACTGACTGACTGACCGACCGACTGAGGGACGGACAGATGGGCAGAGAGATGGACCAAGCGACCGACTGACCGACCGATTGACTGACCGATCTACTTACCAACAATCTGACTGAACAAACGACTGATGGACTTAGCGACTGACCGACTGTCCGACTGACCGACTGACGCACCATCGGAATGTCATTCCAACTAACTGACTGACTGACTGTCCGCCCGACCGATCGACGAAATGCCCGATCGATCCCTGAACTAACTGACTATCCATTTCCATAACACTATACAGGTAAGCTGTTGCATATTTGAAAAGTAATTTGGCTAGGTGCTCTTGCTGCAAGAACAACCTCTTGAGCAACATCGTCCAGTCATATTAGTTTCAAAATATTCGACATAATGGTTGTTAAATAGTAGACATACAATTCGTACGTGTCAGACTATTAAGCATTTAAGACGGACTAAATCGAGTGATTCGTGCTGTAATTCATTATGACGTCATCCTATACGTCATGTAGTTGAGTATGACGCAATATGATGGATAGATACACTGGAAAAGTCTATTGACATTTATTCACACCAGATCTAAATCAATGACGTCAAATATGAACTGTATATCCATTCATAGCGCACACAATGGACCTTTCCGGTTTTAGCTATGCCCCTCCCATCTCTAGCTAAGCTCCACCCACACCTCGCTCGTGTTGGGATCGATCGATCCCTGAACACCCTGACTATCAATTTCCAAAAAAATACACAGGTAAACTGTTGAATATTTTGAAACTAATTTGTCTGGGTGCTGTTGCTGCTTAAGGCAGCAACAGCGCCCCGGACAAATTAGTTTCAAAATGTTCAACATGATTATTAAATAACACAGAATTACAAAGACATACAATTCATACAACGTGTCAGACCATTTGAGATTTGGTGACGGTCTATATGGAACTCTTTGTGACGTAATGATTATGACGCCATCATACACGCGCTGAGCTGATTATGACGTCATAAGATCTCTGATGATGGATGGATACTCTGGAAAGGTGAATTGACTGAGCTTGGCCAATATATTGATAATTATATTAATGTATCTACCCTCGAGGAGAAGAGTATTGCATCTGGACGTACACGCTCGGCTTTTGTGTGTGGGCGGGCTTTTGTGCGTGCGTGTGTATTCATTCATTCAATAATTTTTCCATAATTGCGGCTTACCTAGCAAGTTGGTTGGTCGGTATGTCCGCCTTACAAATTTTAAATTTTGCTATCATTTAGTTTAGTGTGTTGGCTGGGTGTTTGGGAAGTTGGTGGGCTGTGTTGCTGAGTGGATGAGTCTGCGGGGCGATCCCTGAGTGGATGCGTGTGTGCGATGGTGATTGGGTGGGCAAGCATGGGGGCTGGCTGTCAGTCGATCTGTTAGTCAGTTGATCGATCTGCCGGCCGGTTGGTCAGTCAGTCGGTTGGCCAGTCAGTTGATCGGTCGGTCGGTGGGTCAGTGGGTGGGTGTATGTGTGGGTGGGTGGGGTGGGAGTGGGGTGGGTGGGGGTGAATGGAGCAGTCAGTCAGTGGGCTGGTCGGTCAGTCGGTCGGTCGGTCGGTCGGTGGAGCGTGGAAGAAGTAAAGACACCTACAATTATAGTTAACAATTCAAAAAATTACCTACAGTCATGACCATAACTTATCGCTTATAACGCGTATCATATGGTTCACTGAATCGCGAGGGTAATTGCGAGAGTATATTTTGGCGTTCTTTGGGGAATTCTGACGCCAAATAGATTTTTACGTTGTTAATATTTTTGGACTTTCTTATTTGCATCTTCTTGGCTATTAAGCGCCCGCATATATAACAATCGAAGCTCAAATGCTAGTATTGACCCACTGGAAGCACTATATATACAGTTTGTATGCGTAATTATGTATTGATAATGTAGAGACATACCAGTAAATGTATACTTAATGTGTCCAGCCACAACAAAATATATATTAATTCTTAATAAATAATAGGTATACATAATGGATATCAGAAAATTAAATTTGCAGATTGCGATTGGAATGCGTGGGAAGTATGGAAGCCATTTGTAACCAGTCCGTCATGTCAAGAAAGGCGGACCAGAACCATCAAGCCACCCTGTGGTAATCCGCCCGAAGTACAGACAAGACCCTGCGGTACGTCTGTATGCGTGAGCGTGTTTGCCCTTGTAACACTCAAGTTAGCAAAAAACGGCCGTTTAGTGGTCTAGAGAAATATTTATTTGCAGACCAAGAGGACACTCTTTTTTTAAATGTACCACTGGAACGACTGGGTCGATAACAGAGCCAATCATTCTAACGGTAAGTTTTCAAAAATAATCTTCCCTTGGTATGAAAATGTACATCTTCATCGAGAAAATTACAATTTCAGTGATTAAATTTAAGAGTTAAAAAGTTAAACCTTGATTTTAGGAACGAGGGTATGAAATATATAGAATTAATTTGATTGGTTGGTCCTTTAATACATGGGTAGTGTTACAAAACATCTCGGTGGACTAGCGAAAACGTCCCATGGCTGCCGGCCGAGAGGGACTTGTCGCGTCCAAATTCAAGACACTGAATTCCCTGTAGTAATACTATTACTTGACAAAAGAGGGCGCTTCGAATAACACCTAGCGTCAAACAAATCAGTTCGAATGGCGCACATTGAATAACTGAAGCCCCGCTTTAAATACCTCTGTAAAGATATATTTAAGGTCGGATATCACGTCAGTCTTACCAAGATGAATTGTACATTAGCGTATTTACTCTCAGACAGGCATTAAACCACGCTTTCTGTTGCAAATGTCTGAATAGACTTGGTTTTGAAATCGTAGCGAACGATACAGTACAGGGCGGAAATATTATAAAACAGGCCTATTTCCAAAGCAAAAACAGAGTCATTTTCTATTTCAGCCTATTGTAGGCCTACAACTTTGAACACGTTCTGTTGAATATTTTGAACATAATTGGGTTGGACGACATTGGACCTTGGATTGCAATGGCTTCCAATTTGATTATGTTCAAAATATTCCACAGTATGTTTTAAATTATTTCTGAGCTGTACTTAATGCCATGATGTTGTTCCCTCCAATAATTAGGAGCGCCGGCTCAATCGTATAACCTGCTATTCCACCCGGGACACGCCCAACCCCAGGATCGGGCACCGTATACATTGTTGATTTTTAACTACGCACTAGAAGAAGAAGAAATGTATGTCATTATCTGGGAAAGCCCTTTTCAGCCTGACCAATCAGCGGCCAAATGTCTGAGAATGTCATAAGGCCCTTATCTCTTACGCTGAGAGGGACTGCTCGCGAGTCTAACACCTCGGTAGAGTTTGATTTTATCCGTAAGTTAATTGGTAATTTTCGAATTCCTGTAAACACTTAAGTCCCAGAACACCTGTTTCAATATAACTTTCCAAGAAATATGTTGACTATTTTCAAACTAATTTAACTGGAACCTGCCATAGGCCGCAACAGTTCCACTCCTAATTAGCTTCAAAATAGGCAATGCAATATTTAGGAAATTGTAAAAGATTCTTCAAATTTGGGCTTTCTCGGTTCATGATAATGGACAATGAGGGTAAGAACGTTCCAGCATAGACTACGACCATCATACCATGTTTCTAAAAACGCTTATAGTCTGTAGTATCCGTTAAGTTTGGCTAAGAGATGATATTATATTTTAAAATATGACGACTCCAAAGATTTCGTATCGCAGTTAATATTGGAATAACGCTGTAGATTATTCAAATGAACCTAATTTCGAAACTAAGGAACATAGACACACATTTTAGGTATCATTTCCAACTAACTTTCGTGATATTTTGTCAGGTCGTCAGAGTCAACGATCGTGTGTTGAGTTCTAGGTCAGCGTAATGTTTGACCAACACGCGTCGAAATCTGACCAAACACGTATATCTTCAGATTGTCTCGACGTAGAAACACATTTGAGGTGCGATTTCAAGTAACAATTACGGTGTTCAAATAATCAAATGCCACGGCCATGCGTTAAGGTTAATGTCTACATCAAATATAGATCAATGTTTGACCAAGAATTTTGCAGAAAAGCGTTCGGTATGTCATTTGCAACTATTGACCACGGCCAGTTCATTGCTGCGACACTAAACATAGACTTCAAACTGTTTGGTAAACAATGGTAGCGAGAAGATCACAATGACAAACTTCATGAAATCATGGACAATAAAACCGTCACTGATGACGTAGTCTGCACGAGATCGCTCCAACTACAATCAGTGTGAAGTATACTGCAAGACAACTCATTGCACACTATGACAACAGAGTCTGTATTATATTTTCAAAGTGGCAACCATCTGACCTTTCCGTTTTATCTATCCGTCATATGACCTCATAATCAACTACGTGACGTAAAGTATGACGTCCTAATCAATGATGTCATGAATGGCATAGATAGGTACGTCACGAACCAATGACGGGCTAAGCGTTGTTGTACGAATCGTATGTCTTTAATATTTAATAAACATGCTGTTGAATATTTTGAAACTAATTTAACTGGGCGCTGTTGCTGCCATGAATGACGTAGATAAGTACGTCACGAATACATAATTGAAGACGGAGTAAGCGTTGTTGCACGAATTGTATGTTTTACTAGTTAATAAACACGCTGTTGGACATTATCAAATTAATTGGTTAAATTAGTTCCCACATCGTACTGATAGAGTCCACCGAGTCATTATGTCTCCAGCCTTATCGACAGAGGAGATACAACTATCAATAGAGGAGGCCCCTTCTTGTAATATACGGGTGCACGCCATCACTAACGTTCGGCACCGCCTCCAAATAGCCTTCCAGCAACGAGTGATGCAGGCGCCTGCTCGCACTTACCGCCAGATGCATGTATACTGTTTGTGGAAATGATATCTACCCAGCGGTTTAGTGTTTGGGTGGTGTCTGCCGCTTGCTTCATGCGGATCAGAATGACTCAGCAGAATATTCAGAAACGATTACGGTGCTATCTATAATACGAAGATGTGCACCTGCAACACGAATAGACTGCAGTGCATACCGCCATATAACCAGTGCAAGGCCATCACAAGTAAGCATGGGCCACATGTGGAGAGTCATGATGAGAATAATGACGAGGACCTCAACGTTTACAAGGATTATATATATATATTTGACCGTAGTCCATGATCTTGATTTTTGATCATCTATAAGTATCACCAAACAAATGGCATACTTATTTCAAGAAATACCACCTGAAATGGGTTTCCAGTTCGGCAGAGAGTGTAGATATACAATTTTGGTCAGATGTCGACTTATTTTGTTCAAATTCGATGCTGACCTTCACATTAGCATATGACATTGATCTCCGACGACGTCAACAGTGTCACAAATGGAATGAGCATTTAAAACTTGGTTGAGAATTGCAAGTCAAATATTTTCTACATTACCTAATTCCAAAAAGTAGGCTCGTTTGACTGTTAGAACTTTATCAGGTCTGCCAACTTCCATTTTAGCCGGAAACGAGGATTTGCAGTGGTTGTGTTCGGGTGGGGATTGTTTTGTGTATCATCAATGCACCGTTAGAATGGTTTGCTAACATTGTTTATCTAAATCATTGTTACGACTATGTCACCCACGCTCACGAACTACGCATACTAGACCAGCGCATTTATGTTCATTAGGCAGCTTTATTGAGGATATTACATTCTACTCACAGAGAACTGGTGTTCTTAGCGCAATGCTTTGGAATGTTGATACTGAAAGGTGCATATTCACCGCAGAATGCTTGAAAATAAAATATTTAAAATTATATATATTTTGAGGTTTAAAATGTGGTCCTAGATGTAAAGAAACGAAATGAACCTTAACATATGATGATTTTATCACGTATAAATTAATATAATTTTTTTAAGTTGTGAAATTGAATTAGAGACACAAGTCCCTATTCAAATTCACAACTAAAAGATTATAATAATGTGTACGGAATGAAATCATCATCTGCTAAGATTTATTTCGTTTCATTACATCTAGGCACGCGATTTAAGCCTCTAAAGGTCTACAATGTTATCAAATCTATTTTTAGACATTCGGTGTGAATATGTACCTTTAAGACATTATTTGCAAATACCCCGAGAAATTACCACTCATTGTTTCTATTAATCACAGTGTCTCAATAAAACGGCTATGTGGTGTAGCAATAGCGAGTTCAAGAAGTGCAATGAGTGTCCCCGACGATTAGAGGTCCCCGCCGGTGACCCAACAATTTCTTGTATATGAAATTTTCGAGTTGATAATGAAATGACCCATTAAAATAATCATATTTTAGCACTCAAAATGCAGAAGATAGCTGCTCAGATCATCTACTCTTCACAATTGCATGTGGGTTAGGGCGTCCCATTCCCGCGCGACCCTGGCAATGGAAGAGGGCGACCCTCCTCCGCAACCTCAACCCCCATCCCCGCCCACCCCCATCGCCGTCTGAACCTGTGACATAACCACTGTCACCAATGATGTAGGCTATCATTTCCAAGTCCTGCGACATCTCGATATTTCATCTAACATGCACACTAGTTACACGAGTAACAGTATTGCAAAGGAATGGGTCCCGATCCCATGATGATCCGTAATAAGGACAATTAGTTAGAGCTGAAGAAGTCACATAGTTGGCCAGGACAGCTACAGTAACACATTCCACACCTATAATAATTTCCTTATTTTTCAATATTATTTGTTTCTAGATTGCGGTCTGAGTTCTGCTGACATTGTGTTCCTTGTCGATCTGTCTGGTAGCATTGATGACGCAGACTGGGCTCAGCTCAAACAGTTTATCTTGGACGTCATAAACAAATTTACAATTGGAAATGACCAAGTGCAAGTAGGAATGGTAGTATTTACTAATATTGTAGAAAATGTGTTCTTCCTGAACACACACAACACTAAAGCTGCAGTTATAGCGCATGTCAACCGCGTGGCCAATCGTCAAGGCGGCACGTTCACTGATTTAGCTCTACGGTTTGTTCGGCTAACCAGCTTCCATCCGGATAACGGGGATCGTGCAGATAAGCCAAACATACTGATTGTTCTAACAGATGGTTTTGCAGCAACAGGTCATAAACCAGCAGCTGAAGCAGGACTGTTGCACCGAGCCGGTGTGAAAGTTGTTGTAGTTGGCATCGGCATTGGTCCAGATCTCTCTGAATTGCAGTCCATGGCCTCAACACCATCCGATGTGTTTGCAGTACCAGGGTTTGATGCCCTTAAAAACATTGAAGACAAAATCCAGGTTACGACTTGCCCAGGTACGTTATGCACATGAATGAGAAATAGATGACTATAGATAGTCTATCGATCAATCATATGATGTCATAATCAACTACGCCATATGTAGGCTGGCGTCACAATTCACCTTTCCAGAGTATCATCTTCCCTCATATGACGTCATAATCAGCTAAGCGGCGTGCAGCATGACGCCATAATCATTACGTCATACATGATTCTATTTGGCCCGTCAATAAGTGTTAATAGTCCGATGCGTTGTACGAATGGTGTGCCTCTACTATTTAATAAACATACTGTTGAATATTTCGAAACTAATTTGAGTGGACAGGCAGCAACAGCGCCCAGTCAAATTAGTTCCAAAATAGTCAATGGATTGCCTGTATAGTTTTCTGGAAATTGATAGTTAGAAAGTTCAGATATCGATCGATTCCAACACCAGCGAGGTATAGGCGGAGCTTAGTTAGAGTTGGGCGGGGCATAGCTAAAACCGGAAAGGTCCATTAATTACATCACGAATGCCATAATTATTTAAGTCCGTCATAAATACTTAATAGTGTGTCAAGTTCTACGAAATGTATGCTTTTACTATGTAATAAATATTATATTGAATTTTCTGGGAATAGACATCTGACAAATCGTTGATGGAGCTTATCTAGAGATGGGCGTGGCATAGCTAAAAGTTGTTTCACCATTCAAGTTAAACATCAGTATCTTGTAGTGTCAGTATATCAATTTCAATGTAAAAATACAGATAGGTTGTTGACTATTTTGAAACTAATTCAAGATAGCTGCTGTTGCCATAAACAGTATCAGATCTCAGTCAGGTTAGAGTAAAGTTTAAAATAGTCAGCAGAAAATCTATTCGATTGTAGATAGTTATACCATAGATTTGAATATATTGGCTAGATGGCCCATGAGCATACCCTCACTATGGGGATAGTTGTCGTGAACGCCGCGATGACGAGAGTTTAGTAAATCGCAATTGCGTATGACCGGGTATTTACTGACTGACTGACTGACTTAGACGAGCAGCTGCATGTAGAGCCTTCAAAAATGACTAAATTATATTTTGGTAATTTAAAAAGAAATTGAACTGACGAAAATTTACATATTTGTATCAGAAATACAATTGTATTGACTATATTAATCTGACACTTTATTCGACTACGTAATAATAGGTTTATTAACACACATATATTATTTTGGAGACTATTCATCTGGTGAGAAAATACTGAACGCTGAAATACCGCTTTTGAGAAAGTCATGACCGATCTAGCAAATATATAGTAAATCCATGGCCTATACATATGTGGCTTTTTGGGTACACAGGGTTAAGATAGAGTAAAGGACAACAACTGAGGAATGCAAGCAGTAGCGGCGGAGGACACACCAGACACAGCAATAACGGGGACGGCTACGGCTACGGCGAGGACGACGACGACGACAACGGCGGCGGCGGGAGCAGCAACAATAATAATAATAATAATAATAATAATAATAATTATTATTATTATTATTATTATTATTATTATTATTATAGACGTTTGCAGTTTGCGTGGTAACTGTGGCGGCTACGGCGACGACGACGACGACAACGGCGGCGGCGGGAGCAGCAACAACAACAATAATAATAATAATACTAATTATTATTATTATTATTATTATTATTATTATTATTAATTATTATTATTATTATTATTATTATTATTTTTATTATTATTATTATTAT
This sequence comes from Chaetoderma sp. LZ-2023a, assembly GCA_034401795.1. Taxonomy (NCBI): domain Eukaryota; kingdom Metazoa; phylum Mollusca; class Caudofoveata; order Chaetodermatida; family Chaetodermatidae; genus Chaetoderma; species Chaetoderma sp. LZ-2023a. Next base: position 61,462,196 of record CM067364.1, on the reverse strand, counting down.
TATTATTATTATTATTATTATTATTATTATTATATACGTTTGCAGTTTGCGAGGTAACTGTGGCGGACATTATCTTCGTAGTCGATGTGTCTGGGAGCATCAATTCCGGTGAATGGCAAATCGTTAAACAATTCCTCACTGATCTTATTAGCGCACTTCCTGTTGGACAGGACACAGTTCGAATTGGGATCCTTACCTACGATCACGTGATGCGTATTGAGTTACATTTGAACATGCATAATACTCTAGCGACGGTTCTAGCTCGGGTCCAGGGTCTGGTGAATCGTCGGGGGCCAACTTACACCTCCAGAGCTCTTAAGACAGCGCGAGAAGAAATGTTCATCGCAGCTCGTGGAGATAGAGCTAGCGCAAATGATGTGTTAATCATTCTCACCGACGGCGCTTCGACACCTACATTCGAACCTGCTGCTGAAGCGTTGCTGCTTCACGCTCGGGGTGTGCGAGTCATTTCCATTGGGGTTGGGACGTTTACGGATAAATCGGAATTGGAAGCAATGGCATCCGGTCCTGGGTTGGTGTTTGATGTTGTCAACATAGCTGACCTTATTGCCGCTGAACATGCGATCATAGCAGAAATTTGCCAAGGTAATTGCATTAGCTTGCACATTAATAGATGAGTATGCGCTTACCTTTGATTTGCGAAATGTATTCTCATGTGTAGACTGTTTTAAGACTATAGCGACCAGTCCAAACAGATATTTTTCTCTTCAAATATTAGATGAAATCTTATTTTTTATTAGAAATCTTTCTGTGACCAATGTTGACCAGTAAGGTGTTATCCTGGTAAGAGTGCTTAAAGTAAAATTCACCTTATCTTAGGCTAACCATTCAGGTGATATAATCTCCCAACCAAATCTAACCCTGACATGTTTTGTTTTTCATCATGGCAACACCAACACATATTCAGTCTTCAGTAGTTAAATTCTGATACATTTCTACGGCCTAGTGAGAGCTGTCATGCCTCTGCCTCGGTATACATGCTCAGCCATATAGATGTCGTCTATAATTTGTCAATGTGTATTAAAAGCGACCATACGGGTAAGCCGTTGCATATTTTGTATCTAATCTGATTGTGTGCTGTTGTTGGAAATGCCCATTGGCAGCAACAACTTCAAGTCAAATTAGCCTCAAAATATTCAACGAGATAATTATTACATAAGAAAGAATGGTATGCATTGACACTTACACGACATCACACACTATTGCTTGAGGGGGCACACTGGTGGCGAGCACTGACCCCTCCCCCCCCCCCCTGAACCCTTGCACCATACTGCCAGCAGACAATTGCGATACAGATACGGGAATGGGACAGGATGGGAATGATATGGGATCTATCAGCCATACTCTATCCGTGCAATGCAACATTTAAGATGAGCTTAGCATCCTTTTACCACTTTGACATCAATACGACTTGATATTGGACAGTAGCGTCTCGTTCAACAGTGCATTGGCATCATTGGTGTCTTGAGACTGATATACTGCAATTCCAAGGGGTAATGTATTAGCAAGCAGAAGCACACAGAAGAATGGCGTCACATAACCCTACCTGCTCTGATGTCGAAGATGCCACTACATTAAGTGGGATGGACTTTGGGGGGATGTCAGCTCGAGATGGGCGTGGCATATGTGTTCTAACTGCGTTGCGAGGTGTATAAAGGTATAAATCGAAGCGTGTGGCTGCGTACTAAGAAAACAGCCATTGTTTGTTCGCGCAGAGTGCGCCTTTGAAGAGATGGCGTCATCAAGATAGCTTGATAAACCACGGGATTCGTTGCGGTGCCTAGACGTGTCTTTCATCTTAATCAGACAACAAGATATAGGAGGCGGTAACGAACAGAGCTGTGAAACCGGCGACCCCGGGATCGCGGCTCTGTTCGGCCGACTGACTATCGTTGGAAACATAGGCAATCTCCTTCACCTCTCGTCCGATGAACCTGCGCTTAAAAAGATATGTAAGTCGCTGACCTGTTCAAGGAAACCCAGGCAAAATACTGATGGCGAGTGAGTAGGAAATGTTATCGACATTTCCCAATAGGCCACAGGTCCTTGGGTGTAACAGCCCAAATATCTATGTATGTGTATATGCAAAATATAATATATATATATATATATATATATATAATTAAATTTGCAATTTAAAGAGCATTGATAATTTATCCTTTAACAATCCACCACACGATAAATGAATACGATAGTGCCCCTTACCGCCCTCCCACGTTTAACTGGAGAAAATGCACAGTTCTCCGTATACCACCGTCGTGAGTATGAATTGTATATTATTGATAAATCAATTTAATAACTGTTGAATATTCTGAAACTAATTTGACGTGTAAATATGTTCTATTCAGTTTCTCTTTTTGCCTTTTTCAAGTGTACGAACTGTATGCCATTTATAAATCAGCAATGTAATGCCTTTCGAATATGTTGAAACAAATGTGTCTGAAAAATACTCAAGTTACCCTCTCTTTGTGTTATTTTCAAGGTGCTACTTTCGAGTGTACGAATTGCATTTTGTTGATAAATTTATAATGAATATAAGTATGTATATAGAATCCACCTTCATGAAATAACGCCTCATATGCCTATGCAAGACCTGTGTGTAATAAAGTGAACCCAGGAGAATAAGTGGGCACCAGTCCAAAAACAGGGGAAGTTACCAATAACAGACTGAAACATCCCCCGACTACATATCACATGACTGGGGCATGGGATCAACCATCCGGCACTCGACAGACGCCAAGCAAACAAATAACTTCAGACAAAGATGTAACGTTTATCAGCATGTGTGACCATACACTGGAGGATGGAGAGATCAGATCTGACATTCAGCTATATGACGTCATAATCAATTACTCCACGGGTAGGCAATCACAATGCATACTGAATAGCTCCGACGTGTACAATGTAAGGCTTAGTCACGTATACGAATTGTACGTCTTTGATATAATTACTGTTTAATAAGGATACTCTTGACACAGCGCCGTGGCTGTTGCGGGCATTTCCGACAACAGCACCCAATCAAATTAGTTTCGAAATATTCAACTGCTTACCTGTATAGTTGCCTTGAAATTTGTATTCTGAGATGTCAAGGTTCAGAGTATATAAATGGATCCCAACACGTGCAAATTGTAGGCGTGACTTAGCTGAAAATGGGTGTGGCATAGATACGCATGGAGCCTTCTTTTGTGAAGAAATCTTTGCAGCGTTCTCTAGGAATGTTCATTTTCAGGCCACGAGACTACAATTGTTTAAGTTTTACCACTGGAATGACTGGCTAGGTAACCGAGCCAGTGATTCCAGTGGTAAATTCACAAAAACTAGTTTTCTCTTGGACTGCAAGTCGACATTCCATCAGTAAATAATTGTACTTTCTTTACCGATCGACTATGCTTGCTTTATCTAATTCTTCCTTCCCTTGCAGTGTGTGAAACACAATATGGTGATATTGTGCTCCTCTTGGATGCGTCTGGGAGTATGGATCCCGCAGAATGGCAACAACAGAAGAAATTCATCATCGACCTAATCCAAGGTTTCTCAGTCGGACCAAATCATATCCAAATCGGCGTGGTCACATTCGACCACTTTGTTCAACATGCATTTTACTTGAATACATATAGCAACTTAGCGGATGTTGTGACACATATAAACACACTTAGGAATAGAAATGGCGCGACTCTTACGTCAATAGCCCTTGAGTATATACGGACTGTGATGTTCACCGAGCCTCACGGGGATAGACCGACTGCGAAAAATATCCTTGTGGTCTTCTCGGACGGGGCATCCACGAGGGGATTTGAGCCATTCGCAGAGGCACAGTCGCTGAGAGAAGCTGGTATTAAAGTGGTGTCGATTGGTGTGGGGGCTGGCACTGATAGATCAGAGCTGGTCGCTATGGCATCAAATTTAGAATGCGTTTTTGATGTTACCGATGCCGCTGCGTTAACAAAGATTCGAAGTCAAGTTCAGGACAGAACATGTGAAGGTATGTATGTGTGGTTATTTTCCATTGCGTATTTCCGGCTTCCTCTTTTGACACGTCCAGTTTTCGTTATTGACATGTCGCATATCAATGAAATTGGCCTCTTCATAGCCCTACCCTGTAGGCTGTATAGTATCCTTTGTGATCCGAATATTGAGATCTGTAAGATAGCTGCTAGACACATCTCATAGAAAATGAATGAAGTGTATGTCAATATATGTGCGCGTGAATGGTGTGGCGCGGCGTGGCGTGGCGTGGCGTGGCGTGGCGTGCCGTCGCGTGTTGCTTGCGTGGGTCTGTGCGTACGTACGCACGGATGCGAGTGCGTGCGTACGTACGTACGTACGTACGTACGCATGGGCGTACGGACGTACGGGCGTACGGGCGTACGGGCGTACGGACGTACGGATGTGCGGATGTGCGCGCGCGTGCGTGCGTGCGTGCGTGCGTGCGTGCGTGCGTGCGTGCGTGCGTGCGTGCGTGCGTGCGTGCGTGCGCGCGCGCGCGCGCGTGCGTGCGTGCGTGCGTGCGTGCGTGCGTGCGTGCGTGCGTGCGTGCGTGCGTGCGTGCGTGCGTGCGTGCGTGCGTGCGTGCGTGCGTGCGTGCGTGCGTGTATGTGTGTGGGCATTATTGCGTGCATGTGTGCGTGCGTGTATGCAATCTTGCTTATGCGTGAGTGCACGCATGTGTTTGTGCGCATTCTTGCGCGCATGTGTGTTTAATGCTTTATTGCGTGCGTGTGTGCGTGCGAGTGGCCGGGCGAGCTGGATGGGAAACGGGCAGGCGGGCTGCTGGACGGGCTGGGGGTACACGAGTGGCAAAGTGTGCAGCCTGCCCTGCGGACGTGCATACGAACGTGCATACGAACGTGTGTGTGTGTGTGTGTGTGTGTGTGCCCGTGTGCGTGCGTGAGTGCATGCGTGCGTGATCGCTTCATAGATATATATCAAATGTACATTTTCCCCCCAGTTTGTGAAATCGGCGTGGCAGATATCGTGATAATGGTAGATAGGTCTGGAAGCATAGACGTCGCAGAGTGGGCCAAACAGATACAGTTCTTACTCGATCTATTTCAAGGATTCCCTATTGGTGCAAATCAAATACAGATAGGTATACTCTCATTTGACAATATTGCCACTATTGAGCGGCACCTGAATGATAATGCCCGTGGTCTTGCTGGACTCCTAGCTGCTCTGCAAGGTTTGCTCAACAGCGACGGGCCTACGTTCACCTCAAACGCGCTCCGGAAGATTCGACTTGAAATGTTTATTGCAGCAAGAGGGGACAGACCTGGTGTAGACAACATTCTTATCATCCTCACTGATGGCAAATCAACTAAAGGTTTCGAACCAAAGACCGAAATAGCTTTACTAAAAGCTGCTAACGTCAAGGTGATTGTGATTGGTGTTGGTCCAGCCGTAGATACCGCAGAATTGATTCTTATGGCAACCGGGCCACAGTACATGTACAAGGTGACTGACTTTGATGCTCTGGCTGGTATCAGAGGGCAAGTACAAATGCGAACATGTGAAGAAAGTAAGTCCTAGTTTCCACTGCTGCACTATCCGCCAGCATCCCCTATCTCTGGTTTCTTACATAGAGCACAATGAGACATCAACACACAATAAGCAACCACGCACGCCCGCACGCACACGCACGCATACGCACACGCGCACGCGCACACACACACACACACACACACACATACGCGGACACTCTCACACGATCGCGCACACACACGCACGCACGCCCACTCGCGCGTACGCACGCACATTTTATTAGGACAAGTGTGCTTTAGATGGCATTTGATGGTGTTTCGATAAACCATGTATTTTGCGCTCATCTGTCATAACGAATGGTGCCAAAAGATAGTTCCTATGACGACTAATCTGCATCTTATGATATAACTTATTATTATTATTATTAATATTATTATTATTATTATTATTATTATTATTATTAATAATCTTTGGTTTATTTTTTCTTCTTCTTTTTCTTCTTCTTCTTCTTCTTCTTCTTCTCCTTCTCCTTCTCCTCCTTGTCCTTCTCCTCCTCCTCCTTTTTCTTCTTCTTCTTCTTATTATTATTATTATTATTTTTATTATTATTCGGCAGGTTGTTCTGCATCTGTTCTAGATATCGTGTTTGTATTGGATGTTTCCGGTAGTGTGTTAGCCGCTGATTGGACAAAAAGTAAGCAGTTTGTTCTCGACCTTGTGCAGGATTTCAACATTGGAGCAAACAATATTAGAATTGCTTTACTCACTTTCTCAAATAGCATTAATAATGAATTTCACCTCAATACATACACGACTAAAGCGGCTATCATGAGTCACGTGACAGGGGTGGCGAATAGACAAGGTAGCACGTGGACAAGGGAAGCACTGACTCACGTCAGAACGCAGAACTTCATGGCAGCACATGGCGACCGACCAACCGCGAAAAATGTAGTGATTATCATTACAGATGGAATGTCGACAACTGGTCACTCACCCATAGCCCAGGCCACACTACTTAAAAATGCAGGCGTTACAATGATTGCAATAGGGGTTGGACCTAATACTGATAATGCAGAATTGCTAGGCATGGCGACCGATGCCAGTCATAAGTTTGACGTTGATGACTTCAACGCCCTACTAGACATCGAAGCCAAGGTACAACAGCTAGCGTGTCAAGACTAGAGGAAGACCATCACCAGGTATATAAATTAAATATATGGTCAGACAAAAGTGCAAAATTTTCACTAAAAACTCATAATTGGGCATAGATTCAAAACATTCTCATTGGGCAAAACAATGTCGTGTTCTAATGCCATTTAGATGCCAGTATGCGAATTTCGATTAAAAAAGGAGCTTTTCTGCAATTGACGGTCCAATTACTAATTAGAACATGGGTTGTTGCATATCTAGCTAAAGCTTACTTAAATACATTGTCAGAAAAACAACTTACAGCACATCTTTCAAGATTATTTTTTATAGCTACTTAAATTGTGTCATGATAATTGTTGGCTATCAAGTGGAAGACGGCATAATCATGACGTCATTAACGTCTCGATATAGTCCGTTGTTCACGCTTAATAGCCCGACACGTTGTACGAATTGTATGTCATTACCATTTAATAAATATCCCATTGAATATTTTGAAACTAATTAGACAGGACGCTGATGATGCCATAGGCAGCAACAACGCCCAGTCAAATTGGTTTCAAAATATTTAACAACTTATATGTATAGTTTTCTGGAAATTGATAGTCAGTGAGATCAGAGATCGATCGATTCCCCTAACACGGACGCGGTGTGGGTGGAGCTTAGATAGAGATGAGCGGGGCATAGCTAAAACTTGAAAGCTCCATTGCAAGTTGCAATCTTTACGCTGCGCAAAATCTGGCCGTGCGTTGCTAAATATTGGTGACAGAGCGGGAAAAGTTGCTCTATGAATCAAAGATATATTTTGCTGGGACATGTAGTCCCCTTCTTCCTCGATGGGATCTTAGGTTCCTCAGTACACAATCGTGAAGATTATTTGGTGATTTGGTTGAAAATTAATTTCATATAGTACGCCAATGTTAGCTTGCACACAAATTATAGATTTTGCGCGATGGCTGCTGACGTGACCATCTGGGGAGATAGCTAGATAGTAAACAGCCTTGGGCAGTTAACTGTCTCGCTGTTGCAAGCCACGAAACAATAATTTCAATCACCAAACACGCTTGACTTGCTGAATATTTTGACAACAATTTGACTGAAAATTGTTGGCGTCTTAGCCGTACCTGTATAGTTTATCTTAGGTAAGAATGGCCTACGCTGTAATCATATAATTATGTAACATGATATGACTTAATTATTAATTAACAGGACCATTTTTTGAAAGCTGATATCGCTTGAAAATTTAACTTTAGTATCCTTGGACTGGCCAGATCGTTGCTTCTTAAACATTATTATACTCCTCATCATAAAGTGGGTATTTAATGAAAGTGACAAATGTCTACTTTTCTGGCCTGTTCCCGCATCCCGGTGTACATTTCATATCTGCGCGCACTTGTTTGTTATAATGTTTACTCTTAAAGAACCTCACCATTGATGATATATTTTTCGTAACATTTTCAAAAGCTGGTTGATTATTCCTTTTAAAATAAAGAACTGATTCGATTTTCACCAAAATAGCATTCAAATATTTAGCAAATATTTTGGATACTTTAACCGTTTCATTGCGAAGGCGGAAAACCCCAGACCTTTGTGATGTTCCTGAGAACTGTCCTTTTGCAGCCCGAGAGAAGACTTTTAAAAATGTTAACACTTGAATGACTGGCTCAATAACCGAGCAAGTCATTCCAGTTGTAAATTTTGAAAAAAAATTGTCTTCTCTTGGCCTACATATGTTCATTATGCAAATATATTGATATTCTTGACCAAATTTAGGTCTTAAAGGATTATAATTATTGCATCCAATTAACTATTTTCAGTAATATATTTTTCAAAATATCTAGCAGATTTCATATTTTGGATGCTTTAAACCAGTTTTCTATGACTATGCAATACAACGTGTACTGCTCTTTTTCATCTCATATTGCTTCATATCTTTGTTTTTTACATTTTTCATTATGCGTGGTATTTATAGTGTGCTAGAAAACATGGGATGGTATCGTTATGATGTCATTTCATGGTCATATTCGTCACCCTCTAAGTAAGTGGCAAAATGCAAATAAATATGTATATATCAGCCAAGTGTACTACATAGGCATTGTATATATATATGTTATAGTCTGAAAACAATTGCTGTTATTTAAGCATACCAAGTTAGTTCGTCAATGTAACTCCATTTTGACAATCCAAATGGCATTATATTAGTCATGTTCATTTACTGAATTAGTGTCAAAGACCAAATACAGGTCTACGACACTATATTTTATACAATTTACGCCAAGATGCGGAAATCCTCATTTCGTCTGTATTGCGTCATATTCCTAATTAGCTCCAAAAAAAAAATGTGTATTTAATAATCATTCTTTTGTACATTTTCTCTGGCGTTAGTGGTTTTTTTTTTTTATTATCCAGCGTGTCTGCCCACTTGACACGGCTGTACGTGCTATCATTGGCAAGGTATTTAAAAAGTTTGGTGGGGTGGTGGTATTCTCGAAATTTTTGAAATTTAGATGCTCTCAGTAGCCAGTAGTCATGTCCTTCTGGAGGTAAATATGGGTAGTTATTTGGGTGTGATATTATTTTATTTTGCGTCTACCCTGGTATAAAGATAATATGTTTAATATTTTGAAACTTATTTTATTGGAGGTGGGGTGTGTGAGGCTTGGCGGGTGGTGGCGTGGTGGGGTGGGGTGGGAGTGGAGGTAGGGGAGGGTTTACTCCGTATCACAGCAACAGGTTTCTGTCAAATTGTTTGTTTTTTTACAAATGCAACAGCTTGTATAGTTACCTTGAAATTGAGATTCTGGAAATTCAGTTTTCCAAACGATAATATGGTAATTACTGGTTTACATTTGCAACACTGTAAATATTGTTCTCTTAGCTATTTTCCGACGAACTGCCAAGTTGGGCAAGAATATATTAAAGATGGTGTAATAATAATAATAATAATAATAATAATAATAATAATAATAATAAATAGTAATACTACTTACTAATAATACTACAATTGCATGTCGTAATTGCTGGCGATTACAGATATCATATTCGATTTGATTGCACACGTTTTTGTTTGATCTGCGTGTATACCTGCATCAACTAATGATAATAAGGAGAATAGCAGACGCTGATTTCACAGAAGCTTGCCTACCTAATAAAGAGATTCGATCTGTCACTCAAGCGTAATATAACGTCATAATCAATGGAACAGTCCAGTTTTAACCATGCCCTGTCAATCTCTAGCTAAACTCCACTCACGTTTTCCCCAGAATGTTTATTAAATAGTAAAGACAAGCAATTCATACAACTTCAGGGACTATTAATCGCTTAGACAGAATTTAATTACGTCATTCATGAGGTGACTGATTATGAGGTCAGACTACATGTGAAGTAGTTGATTATGACGTCATATGATTGATCTACAAATTGAATTCATCTATTACGTCACATTAATACGCATAATGAATAACGGTTCTAGCTCCGTCATACACATCGAAAAATCCGTCAAGTATGCGATTGTATGGCTTTGATGGAATTAACTTCATGTATTTGATTAGTTTCAAAATGTCCAACAGTTTACCGCTATAGTTACCTTGAAAATGGGATTCTGGGAAGTCGAGATTCAAAGTATATAAATCTATTTTAAGGCGCGTAAAGTGTGCGGAGCTTGGCTAGAAATGGGCGGGGGGGGGGGGGCATGGCTATAAATTGACACCTCTACTAAGGTTATTATGTCTATGTTCCATACGATTTAACAATTAAATAAACCGAGTTATTTACGACTTCTTGATTGTGGTTGAGTTTGTAATTAAATGGTATTGACCTGTTATATTCTTTTGGCTGTCGGAAATATTATCTTGACACGTTTTGGGACTAATGTACGGGGAATATGTTGCGGACTAAGCAAACAGCAATTGACCTATCCAGTTTTAGCTATGCAACGCCAATCTCTAGCTAAACTCCACTCACACATTTCTCGTGTTGAGATAGATCGAGTCCTGAACTCCATGCCTCTACATTTTCAGAAAAATATACATATTTTGAAACTAATTCGACTGGGTACTGTTGCTGCCAATGGTTGTTTAAGAACATGTTTATTAAATCGTAAAGACATACAGTTCGTACGACAACATCAACGACGTCACCACCAATAATGCTTTCGTGACGAATTTAATTACGTCATTGATGACGTCCTTGATTATAAATCCATCCTACGCGTCACGTATTTGATTATGACGTCATATGACAGGGCGATAAACTGGAAAGTTCCATTGTCTTACATTCGAAGTAGTTAAACATATTCTGCACCGTGTTGGCGTTGTTACTTTGAAATCTAAATGATGAGATTTGAACTGTCAAACAGTAAACTGTTAAAGAGTTAAACGATGATTATTGTCACGGATAATCATTGTATTTATAGATTCTTCCAATGTTTGCTATAGTGGATGACATCAATCTGTCTCTCAAGTATATGGCGTCATAATCAATTACGTCACATGTAGGCTGACGTCACAAATAAAATGCGCAATGCATGACGTAGTAGCTCAATCATGAACCTTTAAACGTCCGTCAGTTGTACGAATATTATGTTTTTATCATTCAATAAAAAGTATGTTGCATATTTGAAACACATTTAACTGGACGCTGTTGCTGCCATAACAAGCAGCAGCACCCAGTCAAATTAGTTTGAAAATATTCAACAGCTTACTTGTATAGTTACCGTACTGTTGGGATTCTGCGAAGTCAAGGTTCGGTCGATAGCAACACATCGTGGACTGAGTTTAGCTATAGATGGGTGGGGCATAGTTATAAATGGATTCATCTATTTAGCTGTGTCCATAACATACCTAATATGTAACAACGCATTTTCCTAATAAAAGAACGACCCACATTCCCACAGGAATGCGTGAAAATAAAACTTAAAATTGTATACTTAGAATTAACTTATGTACCTCAATGTGGAGAAATGAAATACAAGTGTTAACATTTATTTCATTTCTCCACATTGAGGTACACAATTTAAGCCTATAAAAGTATACAATTTTAACAATTTTATTTTCACGCATATATATGATATATTCATTCCGCATAATTTAATATAATTTTTACTTGTGAAGTTGAACTAGGGATACCTATTAAATGTCACAACCAATGCAAATTATATTAATTTATACAGACGATGGAAGTTCAAGAACCAACCAACACACATAGGCATGGCACGGTATGGCAGAAAATGCTACGAGATAACGTGACATAGTACAATGCAATATCTGTTTACTAGTACCAGGTAGACAACACACGAGTATCTGTGTATGGTGTAAAGCTTAGCGCATATGTTCTGCCCCTCGGGAATCTGACGTCCTGGTGAATTAAGTCACTTTTTAGCTGCCGTCACAATTAAAATGGTCTAGGTCCGTCTTGAAAATGGCAAAGGTCCGTCACGAAAGTGTATACATTTTATACCTTTGGCGAATTTACAATTTAGTAAACATTCTGTTAAATATTTCGATCCTAATTTGTCTGGGAGTGGCTCTTGGTAGCAACATCTCTCAGTTAAATTAGTTTCAGAGTATTTAATATCTTATTTTTAGCCTATAGGTATCTTGAAAATCATATTATGGGACTTCATAGTTCAAAGTAGTAACTGTATTCCTGCTGAATTTCTACAGACTATAACTTCAATGTGCAATACATCTGGGCTATACCTCCAAAAGGTTTCAGTCAATTAGTTTTCAACATATTCAGCAGGTCCAGAGCTATTGTCCATTGAAATTAGTGTCTGATGACATGCAGCAGTAAGACAGTTACAGTCATTTCTACTACGCCACCAAAGTAAGCCGATCTTTAGGTGTCTATTTCCTGAGCATGGCTAGAAATGAACAGGTGTGGATAGAAATATAGGGTGTAGCTAGAAATGACCGGAGCTTACCTGGACATGGATCGGCGTAGCGGAAAACGGCCAGAGAATGGCTAGAAATAGCCGGAACTTAGCTAGAAATGACCAGAGCTTAGCTAGAAATGAGAAGAGCTTAGCTATAAATGACCGGAGCTCGGCTAGAAATGGATGGCCGGAGCTTAGCTAGAAATGGCTGGAGCTAAGCTAGAAATAGTTGCAACTTAGGTAGAAATGGCAGGAGCTAAGCTAGGAATGGTTGCAGCTTAGGTAGAAATGGTTGCAGCTTAGCTAGAAATGGCCGGAGCTTACCTATAAATGGTTGCAGCTTAGCTAGAAATGGCAGGAGCTAAGCTAGAAATGGTTGCAACTTAGGTAGAAATGGCAGGAGCTAAGCTAGAAATGGTTGCAGCTTAGGTAGAAATGGTTGCAGCCTAGCTAGAAATGGCCGGAGCTTACCTAGAAATGGCCGGATTTTAGCTAGAAATGGCCGGAGCTTAGCTAGAAACGGTTGCAGCTTAGCTCGAAATGGCCGGAGGTTAGCTAGAAATGACCGGAGCTTAGCTAGAAATGAGAAGAGCTTAGCTATAAATGACAGGAGCTTGGCTAGAAATGGCCGGAGCCTAGCTATAACTGGCAGGAGCTTAGCTAGAAACGGGTGCAGCTTAGCTAGACATGATTGCAGCTTAGATAGAAAGGGCCGGAGCTTGGCTAGAAATGATTGCAGCTTAGCTAGAAATTGCCGGATCTGAGGTAGAAATGGATCGCTCTATAGATCTTAGCTATGTTCTCTTACATGAACTTTAGCCACTCAATGTTGGCTGAACATAATGGAATTTAACAATCAATTCAACGTAACCGAAACATGAAGATACAACTAGCCTAGCCTGATAACGCAAGTTACTGGGTCTGTATGGGGTCAATGACAGGACGCAGAGTAAAAGCATCAGCATTGACTTAGAAAATGAAATAGGATGTTTTGATATGAGTGCAATCATATTAGTGATTTATTGGCCAACATCTGGTACTATATATGATAGTAAACACCCCACCATTGGATCCGTGGTCAATGTTTGGGGACCTTGTTTTGAATGTTGTTCTCTTATCCACAGGGGACACTGACAAAAATTATGTCGGATATCCCTCTTAACATTTTGGGGGACTGCCCCCACCGGGCTTTTTCCAAGATGGCCGACGGCAGTGTCCTTTTTTTTCGCTGACAACTGGGCAATTAACAAACATACCATGGCATGATTTCATATCAAACTGAAGCTTATGAAAATACATTGTTGAAAAGTGTATTAGAGTCACATTCCATTTCATTTTCAAGTTGTGTCAAAGCGTGTGCTATTATTTTATGGCAAAGTTAGCATGCTGCATATCAAATTAAAGCTTATGGCAATTTATGTTCAGGAAATCCCATTACTTTTCGTATCCTGATTGCTTGCTAATCATTGATACACCTACGAGAAACTGTGTATAATTTGGTCGAAATGTGACATGTTCAAAACATATTTCTGAAAAATTGTATATAAAGCAAATAGTCATTTTTTTATGGAAGCGATCTTGAACACCAATTGTGGACGCAAATTCAGTTTTAAGCATGTCCTTTATTGCATGTGTCTGTATCGCAGTGCTGTCAAGTCCGAGGTTTTGTAACATTTTCATATAATCAAATTGTAGTGCTGTCAATGGTCGAGGTTCCCCATTTTCAAACACAGAATTCCAAGCATGTTTTACAAACATATAAGCTGCCTTTTTCTGATCTATTGAGTTCTTTGTTTCAATGTCAATATTGGAACGTACATCAGGCTCACTACGCTTTAGGCGAAATGTGATTTTGTACGGAACAGAGTAAGGATTTTATTCTGCCATTCTCTGATTGCAGAAACATTATATTAATGTGACGAGATGCTTTTCCTCCATTAACATCATCATCATTGAAGTCATCATTATCAACAGATACCTCAGTAGAGTGGTTGGATCGCAGTTAGGAGGAAGCGACCACCGCCCAGTCCTCCTCTCTCTTTCTGGAAGTATTTCGATAAGTTCACCTCAACATCCAAGGTGGAACTACAAAAAGGCAAATTGGAGTCTGTTCGGCATTCGTTCCAATGAGCTTACCCAAAATATAGCAGTATAAGGGAGAAACATCAACAATGTGGTCAAGGAATTTAATTCAAGTATCCTCAAGGCTGCCAACGAAGCGATTCCTCGAGGGTTCAGGAAAAACTACCGTCCCTACTGGACAACAGAACTGCACGCAGCACATGATAAACTAGACAAGGCCAGAGAAGTTGCAGAGGGTAATCCCTGTCATGAAAACCACTTCACGCTACAACACACTAAAGCCAGGTATCTAAAGACCAAGCTGGAGGCCAAAAGAAGAAGCTGGAGGGAAAAGACGGCATGGTTTAATTTAGAGAGAGACACCACAACGCTATGGAGAATGACTAAAGCACTGAATGATGAGGGTGTCGGGGGAGAGAAGATTACTCTTAAAGAAGATGGACAAACACTGAAAGGAAAGATGGCTGCAGATGCATTTGCGAAGGCATATGCAAAAGAAAGCAACATTTCTATACCACGAATGCATCAAAAAGAGGTTAGAAATGAGCAAAAGGAAAGAGCAGACACCAACACTCATGATGCAATGAAAGTTGACATTAGTTTAGCAGAACTGAAGAAGGCTGTCCGTCAATTGAAGAAGAAGAAATCCCTCGGGCCAGATGGCATTACGAATGAAATGATCCAACACCTTCGTAATGCATCTCTCCGCAAGTTGCTAGACATCTTTAATCTCAATTGAACCAATGGAGAGGTTCCTCAGTGCTGGAAAGAAGCCAAAATGACTCCTATTCTGAAAAAAGGGAAGAACGAGACGAAAGTGCTGAGCTACCTTCCTATCAGTCTTACAAGCTGCATATGCAAGACCATGGAGCGCATCATCAACCAGCGGTTGCAGTGGTGCATGGAGCGGGAGAAGATTATAGTTTCAGAGCACGCCGGCTTCAGAAGATACAGGAGCTGAGAAGATCAAACAACACATCTTGCACAGGTCATAGAGGACACTTTTCAAGCTAAGAAGGTGATGCTAGCTGCCTTTATCGATCTGCAGAAGGCATTTGACAAGGTGTGGACGGATGGGCTCTTCGTGTAGCCCCGACGCACAGGCATCGGTGGCAACATGTTCCGATGGACCAAGTCATGCCTACACAATCGCAGATTATGGTGCTGGTGGATGCACAATCTGGACAGAATGTATTGCTGAGACAAGGGGCGCCACAAGGCGGAGTATTATCACCAACTCTGTTCATCCTCTTCATTAATGACATTGTAGCAGAGCTTCCCAGTGGGATCCAAGCAGCCATCTATGCAGATGACCTCGTACTCGTGTGCACCGAGGAGTACACAACGACTGCCACGTACAGAATGCAGCTCGCCTTGTACAGAATTAGAGCTTAGGCCAATCGCTGGTGTATTACCATCAACAAAGAAAAATCATCAGCCATGCTATTCTCACTGTCCACCAAAACCAAGGTTGGCAATCTGACACTGGGCGGTACTCCACTCGAGTGCGAGGGCCATCAGACATACCTGGGAGTCACCTATAACAGAAGATTAACATTGAAGGAGCACATCCAGAACACAGAGGCATAGGCCAGAAGAAAGCTAAATATCATGAGGAAGCTGGCAGGAACAAAGCAGGGTGCCAATGAAAGGATACTCAAGACCATCTACCTAGCTGCCGTACGACCACACCTTGAGTATTGATCCAGCTCATGGATGACAGCAGCTAAATCTCATCAACAGAACTCGACAGAGTACAAAACCAGGCACTGCCTATCATTACTCGTGGAATGAGATCAACACCAATAGAGACAATGGAGCAGACAGCAGGCATCCCCCCCCCACACTTAGCAAAGGAGGGGAATGCAAAGAACTGATCCAAGATGCAAAGTTCAAATCGTGCAACAACCACCCGATGAAGATCAGGCAAGCACAGCTGTCATCAGCAAGACTTAAAACATCAAGTTTTGTGAAAGAGACAAAAGCACTTCAAAGGAAACACCAAGAAATGTTTCCAGCACAAATAGAAGACCCAAACCACACCCTTGATCCTCCACCCTGGGAAAACAATCTAGAGAGCATAGCTATTCGCACCACAGCACCTCATATTACCACCAAAGATGAACACAGTGCTGTGAGCAAGAAGGCCCTGACCTTAGCCATGCTGGTTGAAATGTACCCTCAGGAGACATGGATACGGATCTACACAGATGGATCAGCCAAAGATGCAATTAGGAGAGGAGGTGCCGGACTGCACATACAGTATCCAAACGGACAACATGAGTCAGCTGCAATACCGACAGGCAAACACTGCACAAACCACAGAGCTGAAGTCGAAGCACTGGTTCATGCAGCTAATACCATCAGCAGAACAGCAGACCCTATTGCACAGATTGTCTTTTTATCTGATGCCCGCTCCGTCCTTGAGGCTATCACCAAAGGTAAGCTGCCACAACTTGAAGAAGCACTACAAACCATCAAATGCTTTAGGATAGCACTGCAGTGGATCCCCTCACACTGTGAAGTTCAAGGAAATGAGGAAGCAGACAAGATGGCAAAGGTGGGTGCAGAAGAGAATCAGACAGAAAACATGGTTACCCATACAGAGATGAAGACCATCATTAAGTCACTCTATAGAACACCTCAATCAGAAGATGCCTACCATCATCTCTCGAGGCCAGAGCAAGTGGCCATTTTCGTCTCAGAACTGGACACAACAGACTAAACCAACACATGTACAGGCGGTTCTACCTTACGACATCGCCCGCTTGTCCTTGTGGAGAAGCAGAACAGACCACAGAGCACATACTTCAGTGTTGCAGTACGTATCAGCTGCTGAGAGAAGAGATCTGGCCTTTGTCAACCACTTTTCTTGAAAAGCTGTATGGGCCTGTGGAAGAACTGCAGAAAACCACAGATTTCATCTTGAGAACGGCTCTCCATGTGTGATACCAGCGATCGAAAAGAAGAAGAAGATCATTATCAAAAAATAATACCACGGTACCATTCAGGAAATTCATAGGGACATATTTAACCTTGTTCAATGTCATGGTTTGCCCATGGTTTGCCCATGCATCGTGCAGATGCATAATTCACCACGCATTAAACGCAGCTTCAACATAACTCACTCTAGCACCAGTGTCGAATACAATATTAGCTGAAAAAAACTACATAGGTTTGATAAATATGGGGTATTTCTTGTGGCTATCAACATCATCCACTGATGACAGAGAGAGAAAATGATGAGATTGAATTCACATGGTCAGATTGGGTACATAAACTGCTTTCATTGATTCGTGCAAGATAACGGAATGCTACTCTGAGTGTCTGTGTTAATTATCGCTATGATGATGACATTATCAATATCAACGCCAGAGACTGTATTAAGCGAATAGACAGTCACGACTCATCCAAAAATGTTTACCCGAACAGAGATAGGTTTCCATCAGTGACAAAAATTCACACAATGTTTCAAAGTCACGGAAACAAGCAGCGCTTCAGAAATTTATAGCGAACAAATTTGCAAATTTCTCAAAACGAAAATGTACACATACATATCTTACACCCATACACACCTTAATGAATTTTAATATGAACATTCTGCTGAACCGGATACCATCTTGCTTTTCATTTATTCTGAAATGAGGAAAGCTGGAAGTAACAATGTCAGTGTTATTAATGCAGAGGATACATGTGTTGTGGTTGTCTGCGGTTAGGCGGCTCACAAAATATATGGGTAACGGGACTAAAACGTACGAGCTCCATCTATGACTGTCGGAAACTGTTTTCGATGGACGTTTCAGATGTGATAATTAGTATGCATGCCATCAGTGGAACACACGCGGCATCCAGTGTTTTGGGCAGAGCACCACGTCTACATATGACCGAACTACAAAATCGAGTGACTTTATTTCTCGCCTTTCTTCTGTTGGTCAAACACTTCCTGCTTCGCCAGAAACAATTCAGAATATGAGACTGCCTCGCTAGTGAACGAGTGACAGAAAATATAAGCCGTGAAGCAGACACCTTGTATTGGCGTAGCCTGTTTAGGGTGCCATCACTGTGAGAGTTGCAGCTCCACCACCACCACCATCACCAACACCACCACCACCACCACCACATACTAGCCATAACGCTAAGTTCAACTTCATCGGGCCAGGCCCGCCAAAGGCAGATGCGATCAATGTGTGGTGTATGAATTCAAAGGATAACCCACCCACCCCACCCTTTCCCTATCTCCAATGGACCTCTCACTAGAGATGGACTACGCATCGGAGTTGACATGGAGAGAAATCCTCATGATTGAGAGTTATTTTATAAACGAATCTAAAACCGAATTTTCCCATGCACGCCTATAAGCGACATACGAGGTCAGTAAAAAATGCGCCCTGTCGCATAGCGGGGAAGAATGGAGGAATGAAAAAATATTTGGTGGACTGATGTGCAGATCCTCTAACATTGCCTCACGTAGGATTACGGAAATCTGAGATGGCTGGACAAAATAGACGTGGATAGCGCACAATGAGCATCACATTAATATTACATTGCTGACAGGTGTTTCAATGCATTTGAGTGATGTGGCTAAAACCTCATTTGTATTTGAGTTAATGTCAATGGCCATTTTCTGCCTACTTATATGCCATTTGGGTTGCAATGTCATTGACGCGCCTATCAATGTCAAAATGGCAGTTGGCTGCTGGTGTCATTGACTCATTGACGAGCTTATCTATGTCAAATTTGACATTGCGTATTTGTTGGCATTTGTTATACAACAGGCAAATATGTGTTATTTGGAGGCAGATGATCGCTGATTTGTTGTTAGAGTTGATATTTGCGCCGCCACGCGGGCATGAGTCATGGTGTAGAGACATTGCCTTGATGTTACACAACACAATCAATTTAGTTAAAGATAGCTGTTGTGGTATTGGAGCCTGGTTGTTCTCGATGGTCTGCGATGTGTTCTGTCCCTGTTTAAAGGCTGTGCGTGTGCGTGTGCGTGTGCGTGTGCGTGTGCGTGTGCGTGTGCGTGTGCGTGTGTGTGTGTTTGTGGTAAACACATCATGAATATTGGCGAATGCTACCGAGGCATCGACATTGCTATGTTTGCCCATTCGACTGCCCAGAACATTTGACCTGCACATGCCGAATTCTGGGCCTTTCTCTGATTTGTTGGCATTGCCTAGCTTGGAGTTAACATCGGAGCACACCAGTAGTTGTCATCTGGATTGGATGAAGATGGCTAACCTCACATCGGCATAGAACGAATCAATCAGTGACAGGTCTTCCATGGCTTTTTTTATCATATACAATTACACGCGACACTTAGTGGTGTAATTATTTCGCAATGGCGTGGCCAGGCCAATGACTGAAACGTGCTTCCTGAGGTATCAACAAAATTAGAGTGCGGTCCAAGAGCCACGGTTCGATTACAAAACCTAAGCCGCAATATATAGTCTGCTTCTGCTGTATGAAAATGACCTTGCGATCAGTCTGAAGCTCTAGTTTGCCGTGTTCACCGTCTGTTTCTAATGGCGGCTGCTTAGATGCTGTGGTCAGACCAGATACGTTCCATGTTGAGCTTGCAAACTCCTGAGGAAATTGCAATGACCGACAATGTCTAATACCTTTCATTGAAAAGAAACGTTGACCATTGCCAGAGTTGACTCTGAATGCGATTGTCAGCTCGCAAACTTTGATGACGTTCATTTCTCAACTAAGTTGGCTTCCAAACCAAATGGATGAATCCAAACTGCCATTGATGTATATGACGTCAAAAAGTATTACGTCACATTTAGGATGATGCCACAATCAAAATGCACAATGAGCTACCGCCATAAGCTTTTAAAGGTCTGCCATGCGTACGAACGTATCGTATTTCTTTACTACTGCATAACCATCATGTTGCATATTATGAAACGAATTTCAGGCGGTGGGGGCGTGTTAGCATAGCAACAACGCCAACTCGAAATGGTTTGAAAATATTGTATTGTGATTCATTTCATTGAGGCACACGTTTGAAGCCTCTAAAATCATACAATAGAAACAATTTTATTTTATCTTCGAGGCTTCAAGTGTGTGCCTCAATGTGAATGGACCAACATTAATCGTAAGTCCTAACATATTGTAGATATTGGACATCTCTTAAGGAGAAGTCGGTAGCTTCTCAACGAGTCCTTATCTCGTGTCTGACCCTGTTTAGTTTGAGGAAGATCTGAATGAAAATGATAATGCAAACGTGAATGAGTGTGAGTGTACGTATTTGTTATAGTACTCATGCACTGCGATTTCATATGTGATAGGTGTAATGGACCTTACCAGTTTTAGCTATGCCCCGTCCATCTGTATCTAACGTCCACCAACACCTCCCTAGTGTTGGAATTGATCGATCTCTGAACTCCGTGACTATCAATTTCCAGAAAACTATAAATGTAAGCTGTTGATTATTTTGAAACTAATTGGCCGTAAGCAGCAACAACGCCTAGTCAAAATGGTTTCAAAATGTTCAACAGAATGTTTATTAAATGGTAAAGACATATAATTCGTACAACTTGTCGGACTATTACGAAGTTAATGGTTAAAGACTGACTATATCGAGTCATTCGTGACTTCATGGTTATGACGTCATACCTCACGTAGTTGATTATTACGTCATATGACGTCATAAACTAGATGGATAAACTTGGAAAGGTCCAATGGATTGCCTAGTAATTGTGTAGGCGGATATATATATATATATATATATATATATATCGCTGGCAGTGCGTTAAAAACTAAGCACA
Source organism: Chaetoderma sp. LZ-2023a (assembly GCA_034401795.1). Lineage (NCBI taxonomy): Eukaryota > Metazoa > Mollusca > Caudofoveata > Chaetodermatida > Chaetodermatidae > Chaetoderma > Chaetoderma sp. LZ-2023a. The sequence goes on along the minus strand of CM067364.1, from coordinate 61,440,815 downwards.
ACTACTACTACTACTACTACTACTACTACTACTACTACTACTACTACTATTACTACTACTTTTTTTTGTTGAAAATCCGACGCTGACGCAGTCGGATACACTTCCCGGAGGAACTCCTTTAAAAAGGGTTGCAAACCCCCATAAAAAATCGGTTGAAATAGCAGGCTTTATTAATAGAATAACAATACAAACCTAACATGTCAAAACCGTGCAAGCTAGAATACTCTATTATCATATACCACAACCGTGGCATAACTACATAGAACACATAATTAATAAAGAGCTGATAACATAACATAATTCAACAAAGACATTGCTATTTGCACACCGTGTAGTAGTAGGCCCAAATGGCGAGCATAGCTAACCAACAAGTGGTAAAGCCACTCATCAATAATTAGCAGTAAGCTACTGCTAATCATCGATGCCATTGAGCCGATTCATGACCGGCAGGCTAAGTAGATCATATGTAGTTTAACGTAGCACACCGTATAGTAGTAGGCCAAATGGCGAGTGCAGCTCGCCAACAAGTGGCGAGGTGACTCGTCAATAAGTAACAAAAAGTCACTCATTGACGCCAGTTAGCCGATTATTAAATACCCAACGGACGTAGTAGCCTTTATATAATATAATGCACAAAGCAAACGTATACAAACCATGACTACATAGATGGCGCTCTGGGTTCACATTCTAAATTTACTTCATTGTAAGTTTTTGCAAATTACCCTGGAACAAATACACCCACAGTAAATATTTACAACAGGAAGCTAATTGTTAACTTGAAAATCGGATCACCTCCAGAATATTGACATAATGCTCATTTGATATTTAAATATTCTGATCCCAAGGTTAGGATATTCGTCAAGATTAGAGTCTCCTAAGGCATTACAATTTTTAAATAAAGGCAATTAAATTAAATTAAAATAACATGTATCAATATACAGCAAGCAGCGAGTGTGCTAGCTTATACAAGTTCCGCTACTGATAGTTTAAGATATCCGTATTCAATTGATACTATGCCAGTTTTGCACCATACGTCTTTAAATCTACTTTCTCTCCCATGTTCTACTAGCCTGTAAAATTCACAATGGATGCAGTTTATCAACAATGATCGAACTATAGCTTGTATGGCTCTCTGATGGTTGTTGCCGGTTTTATCTCTGGCCTCTAAACACCGATGCTTCCAGATGGCCCACACTCCTACAGATAACAGGGTTATTAACAATTCTGTCTCCTTGCTATTAATGATTCGTCCGATAGTTGAGCAATCTTTGAACAAAATTGTTTCAGCCACTAAATTCACATATTTGGTTCCAAATTTAGCAAGGAGCATATTGATATATACCCAAAAGCCTGTAGTTATGCGACACTGAATGAATAGATGGTCTATCCTTTCCTCCTCAGTATTACATAATACGCACCGGTCTGTACTTGATATGTTACACATATAAGTAAGATGACCGACCCATAGCCTTCGATGGAGTAATCGCCATGCCAGGTCCCATGGATTTCCTGGTAGACAAGGTAAATGTATTGCTGTCCAGGCATTTGTCCAGTTCTTTGGCGTGGATCCTAAATTGTCCCAATGCCTAACGACAATAAGAGTCTGACCCGACTTTGCATTAGCATTCTATACCAGTCTCTAGATGCCATGTGTTATTTTTTATGTTCTGACATAAATACTAATGTTGGTTGCAACATATCAATGTTGCCACGTGCTTTCGGCAATTTGAACCATACAGCAGGTATTGCATTCTTTAGTCTAACAAATAAGCGCTGAGCATCAATATGTCTCATTGATGTTATTCTTGCTACATCCTGCATCGCAATCCATCTACGAGATTTCGGATTTACCAAGTCACGTAAATATTGAATACCATGTTTGGCCATAGAGGGCAAATATAATACATCATCATTATCACGAATCAACTCGTTGCCCCCAAAGACGTTGCTCTAAGCCATCTTCCCAACAATTGGGTTGTGGCATTGATCGTGTAAATATTGTTAAGGCTTCGAGCTGTTCTGTATATACATTTGGAATCTTTTGATGATTAGGTCGCAATTTATTGCACATAAATAAACATTCTACTGGAAATGGGTCAACGTGACTTTGGAGAAGTGCCCTTGAAACACTGTGTAGATATAGGATTGTCTTGTGGGAAGTCATGACCCCGCTGGACATCTTATATGTACAAGTAAGTCCCGAGTAAAAATTCAAAATTCAGATGTGAATACCAGGCGAGCTAATAGACTATGTCACCATGTATATTAAGATGTACCGATCAGTGGTTACTAGCAATGATCATCATCATCTATACTTAGATGCATTACCAGCATCTTATTATTTGGATATATATTTGTTATTTGGATATATAGTATTAGCACTGGATAACTTGTAAGAGGAATACGTACATTATCAGCGTGGGATATGCATACATTGTCAGACGAGGTACACATTATCAAATTGGCAAGATGATTAGCGTCTAGCCGGAATCAGATGAAATATGACATACGGAAGCAGTTAGTTACAATGGCGATCTATATTCTCACGAAAGCTTGAGAAAATGAACCGAGAAGTAAACAATCAGGATAACGAGAATGGTAACTTGTTTACCGATCATTCGTCATTTGGACAGATTCATAAGCAGTAGCCGAAAAGTAATCACTCAAGGCTAAGAAGAATGGTAACTTGTTTACCGGTCATTCGTCATTCTGACAGATTCATAGATGTTAGGTACACAAATCGAAACTTGTCATCAAACCTATCATTCGTCACTCTGGCAGATTCATGGATGTTGGGTACACAAATCAAAACTTGTCATCAAACCCATCATTCGTCATTCTGACAGATTCATGGATGTTGGGTACACAAATCGATACTTGGTATCAAACCGACCATTCGTCATTCGGACAGATTCATAGGCGTAGATACACAAATCGAGACTTGTCGTCAAACAAGATAAGTCATTCTGTCATAAAAGGCAGCTGGAATTTTAGAGAACAACAAGATATAAAAAACTAAGATTGTATATAAGCGGGACTTTAACTTTCAGTCGGGGTTCGGTCCGGTCTCTAACGTTGAAGGTTCAGAAAAAGATTGGTCTGAAGAAAGCCTAGCCTCGAGTCCGCATAGTTCCGTGGAACTGATTTTGTCGAGATTCAAATGAATTCTTGGTGAATGGCTTTAAGTAGTCAAGAACAGTATTTGACGAAACTGCCTAGCGAATCGTGAAACGCAACTTTTAAATGATAGAATAACCAGTATTCGTATCGCGTAGATATCGGTTGTTTCTGTAGTCATTGGTGGCAGTATAAGTCACACAAATTAGTCGGGCTAGTATTAGTACAATTTTAATTATTTAACATCACTGGTGGCAGTATAAGCCACTTATATTTACTTAGAGTTTTATTTTAACTTCTATCGTGACAGCATAAGTCACACATATTCATGGTCATATCAGACAGTCAAACTTCAGAGAATATATTATCACTTCGATATCCTCGAAGCAAGAGTTTGGGTTATTTTTTGTCCAGTCTGGAAGCGACGGAAGACCACCGTCCCGAGCCACCATCTTTTACCCGAGTCAGATCAGGCCCAGATTATCGAGTATAAATATCGTCACCATCACCGTTGACGAGGCGAGCAGATAATCGTGCTACTGCATCTTTGATAAGAGGTTGTCGCTGCAACCGTTACATCATATTCCTATCAGAGGTGTGGTAGATATATTTCTAAATTAGACCCGAAGATCGAAAATCTTCAACTTGACCAAGATGAGTTTGAAGTAAGTAACTTATTCAAGAATTTCAATTTTAAAGATGCACACTTTGCTGAAACATTAACCAAATCCAGGCCTCCGGCATGCTTTTCATTGGTGAGGATTGACTGTGATACTAAATGGGCTTTGTCCTCCCATAAGAAGGACAACAGTAACGTGTTGATCTTTGACTCACTGATTTGGACATATGAACTACAGAAGCGGTATACCACAGTCCAGATAAAATTAAATTATTAAGGACAAATGTCCTGCCAAAGACAGTTAGGCGACGTCGTTTCCAATTTAGTAATGCACACTTTAGCTTGGATATCCTTTCTTCCCAGTTTAGTAATACATTTTGTTCTCTACTAAAGTAAATACCCAAACTTTGTATGACATCATTTGAGCAGTTAATATCCATCACATTATCAGTTCTGCCCTTCCAATCGCCCAAAAACAATCCCTTAAATTTATCTTTATTAACTTTAAGTTCTGATGCCTTTTGAAAATCTGTTAATACTCCATTTACAATTCTAAAATCCGTATTTTTACCCGCAAACACAGTCGTATCATCCGCATATTGAGAAACCGTTAGTGGCCTTTCTACGCCACGTATACATATTCCTTGAAAGGCATTGCGTTGCCACAATGTGGCCCCCAACGATTCCATAGCTATGACGAATAGAAGCGGGGACAGGGAGCAACCCTCTCTGACACCTCGTTCCAACACTACAGGTTTGGATAGCTGATTGTTAACTAAATAGCAACTTGTTATATCAGTATATAAAATATTGACCCATTTAATAAATCTTGAACCAAAGGCAATATGGTCTAAAGACTTGAACAAGAAATCCCATTCTAGTCTGTCAAACGCCTTCTCGTTATCAAGTGCTATTATTGCTGCTTGGATACACTCCTTTTCAACTAATTGAATAAGGTCCCGTATAAGCAAAGTGTTGTTTAATATTGATCTTCCTGGCACAGAGATGGTTTGATCATCATGAATGACTTCGGCTAGGACTGCACCAAGTTTTAATGTTAGTGCCCGAGTAATAGTCTTATACTCTACACAGAGTAGAGAGATTGGTCTATAATTCTGTATTTTATTTCTGTCACCCCTCTTGTATATAAGCCGAACATATGCTTGGGCCATCGATGTAGGGAGATGCGCATTACTTTCTCTATACCTCTTGCTTTTTCCAAATTACAAAAGTAACGTGTAGGCTTTTCGCCCTCGGTGTGCATTTGTGCTCTTGACCTTATTTTGGCACCATCAAACTGATATTGCTCTATTTCATTTAGTCTACCTTTTAATTTAACTAATAGTTCGTAATAATTATATTCCCCATCATTAATTTTCTTATTAATTTTACACAACGACCTCTGAAGCGCCTTTTTACGCTTTCGTATTTCACTTGCTTTCCTGATGGAATACTGCCTTGAAATATATTTCAGGTCTGATTTAGCATCTTCCCACCAGTCTGTTATACATTCATACGAACCTCTTCTTTCATCCCAATGCCTCCAACAACTTTCCACACATTTGCGGTAGCAACTATCTCGTAGCAATGCTACATTAAGTTTCCAAAATCCATCTCCTCGTTTGACCCAGTCAGCATTGTCTAATGTGATGGAAAACATATTGTGATCAGAGAAAGTTACTGGTTTTATGTTAGTTTTACACATGTAACCTTTCAATGAACGTTCTACATAGATCCTGTCTAACCTTGAAGCTAACCTTCCATCGGTTGAAAACCAAGTAAATTCCTGGCCTTCTGGATTTTCAATCCGATAAGTGTCTAACAAGCTTTTATTTTCACAAATGTGTTTCAAATTATTATGCGATGGGTCATTAAAATTAGACCTAGAGTTTCTGTCTTTAGCCTCGTCTAATATGCAATTAAAGTCACCGCTCATAATTAGGTTTTCAGGCGTTCTGTCTTGAATTATTGTGGAAACATCATTTAGACATTCACAGCGCAATTGATGAGAGGTAGGTGCATAAAGGCACATCAAATTTACACTTGTGTTTGGTACTTCAAGTGATACACAAATCCATCGTCAATTTTGATCTGATGACGACGATATAACGTCAACATAGTTGAGACAGTGGGGCAGGATAAGAATGGCCACTCCCGCACTATTATCTTGTGATAAAGAAAAGAAAATCTGTCCTTTTGAAATATCTTTGAGAGATTCATACACTTCAGCTTTTTGAATTTTGGTCTCTTGTAGAAAAGCAATATCAACTCTCTCATTTGCTAATTCTTCAAGCAAGTGGCGCTGCTTGAATTCGGTATTCAATCCTCTGCAATTGATGGTGCAGATAATCATAATTTGTAAAATGATGTTTACAACCGCCATCATTAGATTAACTAGATTTGGGTTTTTTAGCTCGTTTCTTAGACCATTTACCTAATTTTCCTGCGAATTCAATATTTCCTAGTTCTACCACAGACAAATATTCATATTTGCAAATATCAGAATCATGGCGCAGTAGACGATATTTCACGCCTCTCGCCGTTACATATGACACTAACACTTCACACCCTTCTGATCGGTACATTACCATTTCATCTTTCATCTGTTAACTCTGTGTTTGAATGGACACATCTGATTCTGCAACTGACAATGTATCATCATCCATATCATTTACTTCAATCTCAGATTCTGAGCTATTGTCTTCTTTATGACGCTTATTGCTACTTAAGTGACATTTGGCAGGAGCATCATTTACCATATCTTCAAGCTGACTTAGATCAAGTGGGCTTAGAGCGGAAAATCGACTGAACTTTCTGTCTTCTGAGTCCTAAACTTATCCTGTCCTAATTTTAATTCATCTTCTAAGGAATTGTAAACTGGCTCTTCTGTAAGATCATCATTTTCCAGCGTGTCTTGTACAGCAACGTTTGGCTCCACTGCATTTTGAGTATTCTCTTGACTTAAGGTTATACCCTCCTCTAATACATGAATTTCATCAACTGTAGTTACTTTAACAGGATTTGATGATTTGTTTGTGTCATTTACAGTGGCTTGAACCAAAACAACATCTTCCGTAGAGGTTGCTTCAGAAGCATTTGACTCAGTTGCATCCTTTAATGGGCGATTATCTCCTGATACTGAGGGCTTGTTTTGATTTGTTGGACAGCGCCATTTAAACTGGTCAACTGAACCGCAGAGCAAACATTTGTTTGGATTGGGGCAATGTGTTGCCAAATGGTCAGTACTTAGGCAGATCCGGCATTCTTTAATTTGCCCTCTATACCATAAGGGCAGGACAAAGCTGCCATCAAGCGTCAATCTGCTTGGTAAAGGGCTATCTACTTTACCATACCAAATACGCCTTACACCGTTTTCTAGCGTTCTGTCAAAGGGATACGTTTCCCGTTCAATCGTTTGCACTTTGCCATACTTCTTGAGTTCACTCACGATTCTGTCATCTGGAATTTCTAGTGGAACTTCCATCTTCACTAGCAACCTATCTGACTCGATTTCCTCTACGTTGCAAACTTCACCTTTTACAATAAGAACATCTTCCAGAAGCTTTTCCTTGACCCCCTCATTTGACACTGTTACATTCCATACAGTTTTAGTGACATTGATAAGCCCCTGCAAAGTAGCACATCCCGCGCCAACGACGTCTTTTAACCCATGATACACGTCGATAGCCGTGACACCCCACCCGTAGTTGTTATTTTAAGGCTTAGGGTACGCTTATAGGTTGCCATGGTCGTTTAGCAAAGGAGGAACCCCATACTTCTACAATATATACTAAATATATACATATATAACACCAGGACGTCAGGGAAAGAGCTAAACACTAAATAAATAGTGTCCCCTTTTGAAACCCTGAGGTCTACCAACAAATATACGAATAGAGAGTACAGTCATATATTTGTTAGTCGGTTTGAGTTGACCGGGGACAGCCAACTGACTATAAGGATTTATATAGTTAAAGAACTAGGCTTGTGCTTACAAATGACAAAGGAATTAAATCCACTCACTCAAGCGATCTTGCCAAATATAATGCGCTCGCCTACGAACTATAGAAATAGCAGACTGGCGCCGGGAGAAATGTATTGCATTGACCACAGTAAGCGGAGCCCTATTAAATGGCGGAAACCGCCAGCTAAGAGGAATGCCTTTAGGAAATGGGGACACAAAATGTGCTCCAACCAAGACAAGAATTTACAAATTAAACATAAAGTTTGAAAGGAAATACTAATACGAAATATGTGTATACAATTTATCTACACAATCGCGCTAGAAACTAGCAAATTCGGGCAGCAATTGCAGAGCTAAATAAACGTGTGCGTTCACTTCGACTACTACTTTTTTTCTTTTTTTTTGAAAAACTGACGCTGACGCAGTCGGACAAACTTCACGGGGGAACTCCTTTAAAAAGGCTTGCAAACCCCCAGAAAAAAACCTGGTGAACTAGTAATCTTGATTAATATTACACCAAAACAATGATAAATAATGAGCATTAATACAATCTATAAATACATATGGCTTAAAAAAGTATAGATACAAAACAATAGGCTGATAAAGCTCCGATAGCAAAACAAAACTTAACAAAGGCATTACTATTCAACCCAGGTGTAGTAGTAGACCCGTGTGGCGGGTGCAACTATCCAACAAATGAAAAGTGCCTCGTCAATCTATGACAAATAAGTCAATCATTGACGCCAGTGGGCTGATTCTCTAAAGATCAGCGGGCGTAGTAGCATTTGGGTATTATAATACATATAGTCGGCAGAAAAATGTCAGACAAAATAGATGGTGCTCTTGTTTACATTTTCAATTTACATTATTGTAAGGTTTTGTAAATTACCATTCAATCCATGTGTGGTAGTAGGCCCGTGTGGCGAGTGCAACTATTCAACAAATGAAAAGTGACTCGTCAATCAATGACAAATAAGTCAATCATTGACACCAGTGGGCTGAGTCTTTAAAGATCAGCGGGCGTAGTAGCATTTGGGTAGCATAACATATATAGTCAGCAGGAAAATTACAGAAAAATAGATGGAAATAGATGGCGCTCTTGTTTCCATTTTTGATTTACTTTGTTCCCGGGAACAAACAACCCTCTAAAACTATGTGCAAATTCCTAAAATTACCTGGGACAATTTTATAATTCAATGGCAACTTACTTTATCGATTGATTAACATCGTCGTGTCGTG
>CM067364.1:61412328-61431376 GCA_034401795.1 Chaetoderma sp. LZ-2023a | reverse complement strand
CTAGATTTGGGTTTTTTAGCTCGTTTCTTAGACCATTTACCTAATTTTCCTGCGAATTCAATATTTCCTAGTTCTACCACAGACAAATATTCATATTTGCAAATATCAGAATCATGGCGCAGTAGACGATATTTCACGCCTCTCGCCGTTACATATGACACTAACACTTCACACCCTTCTGATCGGTACATTACCATTTCATCTTTCATCTGTTAACTCTGTGTTTGAATGGACACATCTGATTCTGCAACTGACAATGTATCATCATCCATATCATTTACTTCAATCTCAGATTCTGAGCTATTGTCTTCTTTATGACGCTTATTGCTACTTAAGTGACATTTGGCAGGAGCATCATTTACCATATCTTCAAGCTGACTTAGATCAAGTGGGCTTAGAGCGGAAAATCGACTGAACTTTCTGTCTTCTGAGTCCTAAACTTATCCTGTCCTAATTTTAATTCATCTTCTAAGGAATTGTAAACTGGCTCTTCTGTAAGATCATCATTTTCCAGCGTGTCTTGTACAGCAACGTTTGGCTCCACTGCATTTTGAGTATTCTCTTGACTTAAGGTTATACCCTCCTCTAATACATGAATTTCATCAACTGTAGTTACTTTAACAGGATTTGATGATTTGTTTGTGTCATTTACAGTGGCTTGAACCAAAACAACATCTTCCGTAGAGGTTGCTTCAGAAGCATTTGACTCAGTTGCATCCTTTAATGGGCGATTATCTCCTGATACTGAGGGCTTGTTTTGATTTGTTGGACAGCGCCATTTAAACTGGTCAACTGAACCGCAGAGCAAACATTTGTTTGGATTGGGGCAATGTGTTGCCAAATGGTCAGTACTTAGGCAGATCCGGCATTCTTTAATTTGCCCTCTATACCATAAGGGCAGGACAAAGCTGCCATCAAGCGTCAATCTGCTTGGTAAAGGGCTATCTACTTTACCATACCAAATACGCCTTACACCGTTTTCTAGCGTTCTGTCAAAGGGATACGTTTCCCGTTCAATCGTTTGCACTTTGCCATACTTCTTGAGTTCACTCACGATTCTGTCATCTGGAATTTCTAGTGGAACTTCCATCTTCACTAGCAACCTATCTGACTCGATTTCCTCTACGTTGCAAACTTCACCTTTTACAATAAGAACATCTTCCAGAAGCTTTTCCTTGACCCCCTCATTTGACACTGTTACATTCCATACAGTTTTAGTGACATTGATAAGCCCCTGCAAAGTAGCACATCCCGCGCCAACGACGTCTTTTAACCCATGATACACGTCGATAGCCGTGACACCCCACCCGTAGTTGTTATTTTAAGGCTTAGGGTACGCTTATAGGTTGCCATGGTCGTTTAGCAAAGGAGGAACCCCATACTTCTACAATATATACTAAATATATACATATATAACACCAGGACGTCAGGGAAAGAGCTAAACACTAAATAAATAGTGTCCCCTTTTGAAACCCTGAGGTCTACCAACAAATATACGAATAGAGAGTACAGTCATATATTTGTTAGTTTGAACCACTTTCTAAGTGGTTCACTAACACCTAGCCGATTAAAGTATACTAACACATATATGAATAGATAGTGCAGTCATATATTTGTTAGTCGGTTTGAGTTGACCGGGGACAGCCAACTGACTATAAGGATTTATATAGTTAAAGAACTAGGCTTGTGCTTACAAATGACAAAGGAATTAAATCCACTCACTCAAGCGATCTTGCCAAATATAATGCGCTCGCCTACGAACTATAGAAATAGCAGACTGGCGCCGGGAGAAATGTATTGCATTGACCACAGTAAGCGGAGCCCTATTAAATGGCGGAAACCGCCAGCTAAGAGGAATGCCTTTAGGAAATGGGGACACAAAATGTGCTCCAACCAAGACAAGAATTTACAAATTAAACATAAAGTTTGAAAGGAAATACTAATACGAAATATGTGTATACAATTTATCTACACAATCGCGCTAGAAACTAGCAAATTCGGGCAGCAATTGCAGAGCTAAATAAACGTGTGCGTTCACTTCGACTACTACTTTTTTTCTTTTTTTTTGAAAAACTGACGCTGACGCAGTCGGACAAACTTCACGGGGGAACTCCTTTAAAAAGGCTTGCAAACCCCCAGAAAAAAACCTGGTGAACTAGTAATCTTGATTAATATTACACCAAAACAATGATAAATAATGAGCATTAATACAATCTATAAATACATATGGCTTAAAAAAGTATAGATACAAAACAATAGGCTGATAAAGCTCCGATAGCAAAACAAAACTTAACAAAGGCATTACTATTCAACCCAGGTGTAGTAGTAGACCCGTGTGGCGGGTGCAACTATCCAACAAATGAAAAGTGCCTCGTCAATCTATGACAAATAAGTCAATCATTGACGCCAGTGGGCTGATTCTCTAAAGATCAGCGGGCGTAGTAGCATTTGGGTATTATAATACATATAGTCGGCAGAAAAATGTCAGACAAAATAGATGGTGCTCTTGTTTACATTTTCAATTTACATTATTGTAAGGTTTTGTAAATTACCATTCAATCCATGTGTGGTAGTAGGCCCGTGTGGCGAGTGCAACTATTCAACAAATGAAAAGTGACTCGTCAATCAATGACAAATAAGTCAATCATTGACACCAGTGGGCTGAGTCTTTAAAGATCAGCGGGCGTAGTAGCATTTGGGTAGCATAACATATATAGTCAGCAGGAAAATTACAGAAAAATAGATGGAAATAGATGGCGCTCTTGTTTCCATTTTTGATTTACTTTGTTCCCGGGAACAAACAACCCTCTAAAACTATGTGCAAATTCCTAAAATTACCTGGGACAATTTTATAATTCAATGGCAACTTACTTTATCGATTGATTATTAAATTACCCCAGTCTGTTTATTTGTTAACATGAATTATTAAACATAACAATATCAAAGTGCAGACTAAAATGAATTACATGACACAGATTAATTAAAAGACACAGATAAATCAGCTGTAGTAATTAATAGATTTAAGCTAGTGCAGGCTCATTTATTTTTTACAGCTCCCAACTCTATTGAAACTATGTTTGGTTTGCACCATATGTCCTTGAATACTTTTTCTTTACCATGCTGCTTTAATCTAAAATATTCGCAAGGAATATGATTCTGCAGCAATGAACGAAATATTGCCTTTATTGCTCTATTGTGATCGCCCATAGATGGATTTTTCGTCTGTGCACACCGATGTTTCCAAATGGCCCAAACACCTATGGTTAGAATTGTTATTAACATAGTCCTTTCAGACTTTATGATATTTACACCGCTTGATCCAAATTCTCTAAATAAGACTACATGCGTGTCTAGAACAATCGGCTTCGCTCCAAATTTGTCCAAGATTTGGCTGATATAGTCCCAAAATTGTGACGATATTGGACATTCCGCAAATAAATGCTCGATTGTTTCCTCGTCTGTTTGACATAAGTAACACCTATCAGAAGTGGTAATCTTGCACTTGTATGTCAAGTGTCGCACCCATAGCCGTCGATGTAGTAATCGCCACAATAAATCACGATCCATATTTGGTATGTATGGAGAATGTAAGATTTTCCATACATTTTTCCAACTGGATGGTTTATAGCTTGAGTCATCCCATCTCCTAATTGCTATGGGAGGTGTTACTTGTTTTCGTCTCATAATATGGTACCATTCCTTGGATCTCATCTTGTATTTTAACATCTCATCATCAAGAACTAATGCGGGTTGTGGAGTCAAACTATTATTATTTACATTTGGCAGACGAAACCATTCAATTGGTACAGCATGTTTTATTTTATTTAGCAACCGCTGGACATCTATATGCCTCATATGTGTTTCTCTAGCTACTTCTTGCATTGAAATCCATCTACGTGTTTGAGGGTGTATCATATCAGATAAATGTTGAATGCCATATTTTGCAAAGGACGGTAGATAAAGTACTGCATTGTTATAACATATATTACTATTGGCCAACAATTGCTGTTCTAGTACTTCCTTCCAGCACGTAGGTGGAGGCACATATCTGTCAACTATTTCTAACTCCTTAACTTGATCTTTAAACTGGTATCATTTGGCTATTCGGAGGTGGCTTCTTTGAGGTAAAAACATGCTCCGCCAGAAATGGTTCTACAATTCTCTCCATGAGAGCTCGTGAAACACATGGCCACGTCTCATCTGATGTAATAAGATCATCCACAAAGTTTAACCTTAAAGAAACACATTTCACTTTAATATCAATTAAATCAAGTCCTCCTTCTAACTTAGCATTATTGAGAACATGATGGGAAACTAAATGATTCTTTTCTTCCCATATGAATGGCAATATCAACTCATTAACCTCCTTTTCTACATGTTTTGGCATGTGTACAACAGATGCTGTATACCATAGCCCAGATAATGCCAAGTTGTTGACAACAAACACTCTGGCAAAGATTGAAAGACGACGACGCTTCCAATTTGCTATTATTCTCTTAAGCTTAGATACTCGTTCATTCTTATTTTGTATTGTATTCGGTTTCCTGCCAAATAGATGCCTAAAATCTTAATGGTATCATTAGACCAATTGATTTCAAGTGGCTGATCATTTCGCTCTTTCCATGGCCCCAAAAATAATCCTTTGGATTTTCCTTTATTGATTTTCAAACCAGATGCATTTTGGAACTTTTCTAGTACGTGGTCTAAAATTGCAAAATCAGTGTTTGAACTGGTAAACACAGTTGTGTCATCAGCATATTGTGACAGCTTAAGGGGTCTTTCTATACCACGAATACATATGCCTTGAAAGTTATTATTTTGCCTCAATGCTATGCCTAGTGATTCCATCACAATAACAAATAACAATGGCGATAGGGAACACCCCTGTCTAACACCACGTTCTAAGACAATTTCTCTGGATAATTGATTGTTCACTAAATAGCTACTCTTGATATCCGTATATAAAATCTTAACCCATTTAATAAAGTTTGAGCCTAACCCAAACGATTGCAAAGAATTAAAAAGAAAATCCCATTCCACACGGTCAAATGCCTTTTCATTGTCCAAGGCAATCACAGCTGAAGGGATGCTATCCTTCTCAAACAATTGTATAAGGTCTCTTATTACCATGGTATTGGTTAGAATTGTCCTCCTGGGTACAGCACATGTCTGCTCTGTTCCAATGAGTTCTCCTAAAACACTACCTAGTTTCAGTGTTAGTGCTCTGGATATTATTTTGTAGTCTACACATAGTAGAGAAATTGGTATGTAGTTCTGAATTAGACGTCTGTCATGTCCTTTATATATTAGCCTTACGTATGCCCTAGACATAGTTGGTGGTAAATGGCCTTTCTAAAAAATGTCAGTTCCTAATTCTTCCATTATTGGACCTACAAGGTGCCAAAACGTTTGGTAAAATTCAACTGGAAGGCCATCACACCCCGGTGATTTTTCTAGTTTCATACCTTTAAGGGATTTAGTTAGATCTTCTAGTGTTAAGGGTTGATCACAAAATTCACTCCCTGTGTCTGACACCTTTTTGTCTATATTTGCTAACAAATCCAGTTTTGCATCTTCATCAATTCCCTCTGACTTGTACAATGACGCATAGTAATTGCATACAATAGTACTCATTTCATTGTTGGTAAAGACGGTTGAACCATCCGGCATGTGTAATGAGCACATCACCTTATCTATTGCCCGTGCTTTTTCTAATGTGCACAAATATCTGGTTGGCTTTTCCCCTTCCGCGTGCATCTGGGCTCTTGCTCTAATTTGTGCACCCTCAAACTCATATTGTTCTATATCACTTATTTTACTTTTAATTTTAACCAGTAATTCATAATAATTATCTTCACCATTATTTACTTTAGCATTAATTTTCATCAGTGATCGATGAAGTGTTTTCTTGCGTTTGCGGTTTTCCTGTGCTTTTCTAATTGCATACTTTCGGGAAACATACTTTAAATCCAGTTTTACATCCTCCCACCATTGCAATGTGCTCTTATATGATGCTTTCCTATTAATCCAATGTTGCCAACAACTCTCTATTTTATTTTTATAAAATTCTTCTCCCAACAGTGTTGTGTTTAATTTCCAAAATCCGACCCCTTTTGTTACCCAGTCAGCATTGGCAAAGGTTACACAAACCATGTTATGATCAGAGAATGCAACTGGCTTAATATTAATATCTCTCCAGTACCCTGTTAACAAACTATTCACATACATTCTGTCGATCCTTGAACCAACTTTACCATCTACCGAAAAACATGTAAGATCTTTACCATGAGGTTTTGATATTCTATAGGTGTCAACTAAATTTTCATTATCACATATTTCTTTTAAGAGGCTATGTGATGTATCAGTATAAGTTGAAGTTGCATTCCTGTCATTTTCTTTGTCTATGGCACAATTAAAGTCACCACTCATTACTAAGTTTTCAGTGATGTTATCTAGTGCTGTTTTAGACATCTCCTTAAAAAATGACGACGTAGTTGATGAGATGCAGGTGCATATATACACAGCAACGTGATACGTGTTTGTTGTATATCTAGCGTGACTCTCACCCAGCCACCATTTGCACCTGATACTGAAGAGAGTATATTTACATAGGCTGAACAACAAGGGAGTATAACAATTGCTACGCCTGCACTATTAGCTTGAGATAACGAATAAAATATTCTGGATCCAGAAATCTTTTCTAAATTATCGTATGATTCTGACTTCTGAATTTTTGTTTCCTGTATCAAAGCAATGTCAATCTCCTCATTGTTCAGAGTCTCTAGTAAGTGACGTTGCTTTATGTCACTATTTAAGCCTCTACAATTGAGTGTGCAAATTAGCATAAAAGGTAATAAAATGCTGTGAAAAACCGCCATCATTAAGCTAACTAGATTTTGGTTTTTTCGACCCTCTCTTAGACCATTTACCTATTTTACTCACAAACGCTGCATTACTTAGCTCAACTTTTTCCAAATGCTTATATTTTAATATATCTGAATCATGATGCAGATGCCTATACTTAACACCATTTGCCGTCACATATGGCACTAACACCTCTCCTGCCTCTGACCTGTACATGACCATTTCATCAGGTGATTTAGAACGCTGTGTTTGAATGGACATATCAGATTCAGCGACTGACATATTATGGTCTTCTATATCACTTTCCTCTATTTCTGATTCAGAACTCTCTCCATCTTTCTGTCGCTTTGTTCCACGCAATCGATCCGAGACACCAATTACTTTCTCTATATTATTTAAATCGTCTAGATTGAGTGTACTCAGTGGAAAGTTAGTTTCAGTATCTTGCGACCTGAATTTTACTTGTCCTAAATTAAAACTCTCTTCCAGAGGGTATTGATCATCATCTTCAACTTGTGTGGAATTAGCCTCTCTGACATCAAACTTGGATTGACTTGTTACTGGAGTAAGACTTAGCCCCTCATCTGAAACCTCTATTTCATCGCCTGCAACTACAGCGATTGGATTCTTAGTTTTTTCCCCATGCTTCTCATTAACATGGACTTCAGCTACAATCTCAGCAACTACTGGTTCGATGACATTTTCCTTAGCAACGTGCTTCCCATTAGTTTGGATTTCAGCTACAATCTCAGCAGCTACCGGTTCTATGACATTCTCTTTAGAGACAACTTGCTCTGCACTTTTTATCAGGACCCTTTTTGACATATTTGACATATTTGACATATTTGTTCTGTGGGCATCGCCACTTAAAATGATCAGATGATCCACAAACTAGACATTTGTTTTTGTTAGGGCAATCTGTTGCAAGATGTTATGTGCTTAAGCAGATTCTACACTCTTTGATTTGCCCGCTGTACTATACTGGCAAGATAAATCGACCATCTATGGTGCCCTTGCTTGGGAGAGGTTGTTCTACCTTTTCAAACCAAATTCTTCTGATGCCATTTTCTAAGGTTCGATCAAATGGATAGGTCTCGTGTTCTACTTTGTCCACTTTGCCATACTTGATCAATTCAGTGATAACCCGTTCATATGGGATCTCTAATGGAACCTTCATCTTGACTAATAGACGATCAGAATCTATTTCCTCCACATTACACACCTCACCATTCACGACAAGGACCTTCCTTCACACTTTCATTAACTACGGTGACATTCCATACAGATTTGGAAACATTAACGAGACCTTGAAGGACCCGTAGCCCTGCCCCAACTACATCCTTCAACCCATGATACACCTCAATTGCCGAAACACCCCAAGCCTTTGTCGTGATTTTAAGACTCAGGGTACGCTTATATGAGGTTGCCATGGTGTTTTATAAAAAGAGGAACCCCACACTACTACAATATATAATACAAATATATAACACCAAGACGTCGGGGAAAGAGCTAAACACTAACTAAATAGTATCCCCTTTTGAAACCCTGACGTCTACCAACAAATATACGAATAGAGAGTACAGTCGTATATTTGTTAGTGTGAACCACTTTCTAAGTGGTTCACTAACACCTAACCGATTAAAGTGGTTTCCTAATGCATACTAACATATTACAGTCATATATTTGTTAGTCTGTTCGAGTTGACCGGGGACAGCCAACTGACTATACGGATTTATATAGTTAAAGAACTAGGCTTGTGCTTACAAATGACAAAGGAATTAAATCCACTCACTCAAGCGATCTTGCCAAATATAATGCGCTAGCCTACGAACTATAGAAATAGCAGACTGGCGCGGGGAGAAATGTATTGCATTGGCCACAGTAAGAGGAGCTCTATTAAATGGCAGAAACCGCCAGCTAAGAGGAATGCCTTTAGAAATGGAGACACAAAATGCGCTCCAACCAAGACAAGATTTACAAATTAAACAAAAAGTTTGAAAGGAAATACTAATACGAAATATATGTATACAATTTATCTACAAAATCGCGCTAGAAACTAGCAAATTCGGGCAGCAATTGCAGAGCTAAATAAACGTGTGTGTTCACTTCGACTACTACTACTACTACTACTACTACTACTACTACTACTACTACTACTACTACTACTACTACTACTACTACTACTACTACTACTACTACTACTACTACCACTACCACTACCACTACTACTACTACTACTACTACTGCTACTGCTACTGCTGCTGCTGCTGTTGCTGTTGCTGTTGCTGTTGCTGTTGCTGTTGCTGTTGCTGTTGCTGTTGCTGTTGCTGTTGCTGTTGGTGTTGCTGTTACTGTTACTGTTACTGTTACTATTACTATTACTGCTACTGCTACTACCACTATTACTCCTACTACTACTACTACTACTACTACTACTACTACTACTACTACTACTGCTACTGCTACTACTACTACTACTACTACTACTACTACTACTACTACTACTGCTACTGCTACTGCTGCTGTTGCTGTTGCTGTTGATGTTGATGTTGATGTTGCTGTTGCTGTTGCTGTTGCTGTTACTGTTACTGTTACTGTTACTATTAATATTACTATTACTATAACGGCTACTGCTACTACCACTATTACTACTACTACTACTACTACTACTACTACTACTACTACTACTACTACTACTACTACTACTACTACTACTACTACTACTACTACCACCACCACCACCACCACCAGCACCACTACTACTACTACTACTACTACTACTACTACTAACACACATGGATTGAACGGTAATTTACAAAACCTTACAATAAAGTAAATTGAAAATGTAAACAAGAGCGCCATCAATTTTTCTGAAATCTTTCTGCCGACTATATGTAGTATACTACCCAAATGCTACTACGCCCGGTGATCTTTAGAGAATCAGCCCACTGGCGTCAATGATTGACTTATGTGTCATAGATTGACGAGGCACTTTTCATTTGTTGGATAGTTGCACTCGCCACACGGGTCTACTACTACACCTGGGTTGAATAGTAATGCCTTTGTTAAGTTTTGTTTTGCTATCGGAGCTTTATCAGCCTATTGTTTTGTATCTATACTTTTTTAAGCCATATGTATTTATAGATTGTATTAATGCTCATTATTTATCATTGTTTTGGTATAATATTAATCAAGATTACTAGTTCACCAGGGTTTTTTCTGGGGGTTTGCAAGCCTTTTTAAAGGAGTTCCTCCGTGAAGTTTGTCCGACTGCGTCAGCGTCGGTTTTTCAAAAAGAAAAGTAGTAGTAGTAGTAGTAGTAGTAGTAGTAGTAGTAGTAGTAGTAGTAGTAGTAGTAAGAGTTTTGCTTAGTTTTTAACGCACTGGCAGTCCGATGACTTCAATTTAGGTGCACCCGTTAGTTTACTTTGTTGGTCTTCATTTCCTCGGTCGGTGATCGAACCACCATCCTGCAACTCCGCATAGCATCAGCAACCAGACATCTTTCCACTGGACCACCGCGCCAAGACATACATCTTGATTTAGCGGGCCAGCTTTCACATGTCGGACATACCGCTACACTGGCGAATTCATATGAGACTCTTTGTGTATGCACCCCATCTGTTGTGTATGCTGGGCCTTCACCTGGTCTCCATCGCAGCACTGGCAGTAGTAGTTTCGCTTAGTTTTCAACGCACTGGCAAGGCGATGACTTCAATTTCTGCTCTAACCCGCCTACGGAGTGCACCCGTTAGGTTACTTTGTTGATCACCATTCCTCCGGTCGGGGATCGAACTGCCATCATGGAACTCCGCATAGCATCAGCATCCAGCCATCTTTCCACTGGGCCACCGCGCCATAACATAAATCTTGATTTATGCTCATTAAGCATCATTGGATCAAATAAATCATGTTTCTCTTAATGGTTTTTTGTGTTCAGTGACCGCACAAAACATGTCCATACTACGTCGTATGTTGCATACGAAGCGATCAAATACAATCTGTTGTTTACATTTGAGAATTAATACCACATACATAAAGATTCTAAAACGCAGTAGTTGCCACCCTAGGCTAATGCAAAGGATCCGCTCTGTCACTCAAGTTTATGTCACCATTCTCAATTTCGTCAAATGAGGTAACAATTGATAGTTATGAACATGTAAAGGTCCAGCAAATGTGAAATCGAATCGAATCGAAAGTCTGTACTATTTAGCTCTTTAATGACCAACTTTGATCAACAAAATCTAAATATGTCCGTATCAAATAATCAATAGCAATAGCAATATTTATTTACAGCCAGATCACAAAGCAGTGATAAATAGGGAGTTTTGGTTACAATTTTTCGCCTTCGGGCAGAGTACAGATTATTATTATTATTATTATTATTATTGGTATTAATTATTATTATTATTATCAGTATTGCGAGCACAGTTGTACTCGTTGTTACCACTATTATGCCTATTACTATTTTCATCATGCTTTTTACTACAAGAAAGCTGTTTACAGGTGTTGCTGCGAATGACAATAACCGCATATAGGTACCTGCCACATATAGAGAGCTGGATAATGCTGGTCTACTACTCGTCAAAAAACTGCAACACGAAATAGATATTGCCCGTGCCGTCATTTTTAATTTACCAGTTAAAATCTCCATAGCAAGAGCTGTATTGGTCATCGACAAGATCAATTTAATATTCCCGTTGATAGAATTCATTTGCTATGAATACAATACATATCGGCGTATATTCTACCGGCGTGGGCTGCAGCTTACTCGCGTCCACTTTCAGAGGACTTTTAATAATTAACTGCGTTAACCGCGTCAATTTAACGGACATTTCCAGTTTTTGGCTATTTCCCCGCCAATCTCCAGCTAAGCTCCACCCACACCTCGTGTAGGGATCGATCGATCCCTGAACTCCCTAACTATCAATTTTCAGATAATTATATAAGTAAGCTGTTAAATATTTTGAAGCTAATTTGACTTATCTTGCTGTCAAATAGGACATCATGTTTATTAAATAATAAAGACATACAATTCGTACAACAACGCTTAGTCCGTCACCAATTATGCGTTCGTGACGCGATTACCTACGTCATTCATGACGTCATTGCCTATGCCGTTATCCCACACGCCACATGATTGCTTATGATGTCATTTGATGGATAGTTACACTGGAAATGCCCACTGCGTTCATATGTAACAGCTTGCATTGTGACATTAATTGTGTTCAACGAGTACATTGTCACTTTAATTGTGATAAACTGCAAGTGCATTAGGATTTTCTTATGTTTGCTGTTACAATTCATGAATTCATATCGTCACACAATCATATGACGTCATAAACAACTATGCAACGTGTATGCTGACGTTATACTCATGGCGGCCTGAATGATTCGATTACGCCTGTCTTTAATGCTTAATAGTCCGACACGCTGTACGAATTATATGTTTTTGCTGTTTAAGAAACATGCCATTGAATATTTTGAAACGAATTTGACTGGGCGCTGTTGCTGCCAATGGCAGCAACGGCACCCAGTCAAATTAGTTTCAAAATATTCAACAGCTTACCTGTACAGTTTTCTGGAATTGATGGTCGTGGAGTTCAGAGATCGAGCGATCCCAACAAGAGCGAAGTGTGGGTGGAGCTTAGATAAAGATGGGCGGGGCATGTCTAAAACTTGAAATGTCCATTGTTATCCACTGATTTGAATGTACCACTAGATTTTCTTAAGGATTTTTTAATTGTAATACCAATGCTATCCTAGTATATACCCACGGCACTCTTCCATTCTTACTTCAAACTCTACAACTGCTTGGTAAGCGTGCTATTTTGAACATCCTATATCAGCTACCTCTTATATTTTTTATAAAAGGTATTGTAACCGTTTGGACCTTGCTTTTCTCATACAACCTGTTCCGAACAGCGTTATGTTGATAGCCTTAGGATATCATTCGTAACTGACCGTACCAATACTGTAAATAACCGCTACATTCTTCCAGGCAGGCATTACCACAAGGTTTATATAAATATTAACGGTAGTACTGTAGCCGCTTATAATACTAAGTACAGCATATATAGGTGCATCAAATTGTAATAACCACTCGTCTTCCTCATCGCTTAGGCTGCTTTTCGTATATCTCACAAGCTACCTGAAACATGCTCGCAAAGTTGCGCTGCGCTTAGCTAACCACTCACACTCCAAGACCGGATATGTAGGGACGTCCGTCTACCGCCTCGCGCATGCATCTGCTGACAGGCTCAGCTCCCGGCTATTCCAAAAATGCAATCGTTTACATTCGTTTGCAAGTTAGTAGCTCCGGAAATCATCTGGGAAGTCTCTTCATACTGATTGCCATACCAGTGGATCTAGCCTTTTCCCAGTTTGAACCTTGTACGTCTCCGTTTTAACACCGCCCGATGCCATGCCCACATTGTGTGACTATTACGCCATTACACCATCATCTGCGCCAGCCACACTATTCTGCTGTAGGAAGCGATATCTTTTTACGTAACCCACCCCTCCAACCCCTATATGGAATTTAGCATGCACTATTCAATATGGCATGCACTTTACCACTCGTGCATGTATCTCACCTCCTTGATTACATTTTTCGCCCGACCTGCAAGCCGGCAAGCTCAAAGTTGGTAGGGTAGCTGCGTCTCGGAAGCACCCTAGCCAGTTCCACGTGCCTGGCAAAAGCCAGATAACATGTGATAGGACCACTGCATTTTACTTTCTTTTTGCTCCATGCTGTTTCATGGTGTGCGGCACTTGGATGTAACTAACGTTAGATAGCTTTGAAAGTGCGCAGACAGACGACATCCGTTGCCGTCAATTAGCCACTGACTGAAGGATCTCTGTTCCCTGTGATATTCCGGTTTGTAAACCGTCCGTGTTGTTCAGCCTGTTCGGCGCCCTCCCCTAAACCCTGATTCTTTATTAAGAGCCGTCCTACATTCGGAGGAGACTGATTGCGCTAGTTAGCCCATTTGTGTTACGCTTTGCCTTCTTATCCATGTCTGTCGTTCAGGCGTAGATCAGCAGCGTCTGGCAGTGTAGGGAGTGCATGTTTTTCCGGCGGTCGTTGTTGAATGCAGCCTTCCTGTGCAGCAGGGTGTTGGCACTCCTTTAGTGGTCACGTCTACTATGTACTAAAATAATACGTTAGGATAACATTGGACATCTGAGACAAAGTGCGCACACACACAGGCTGGATATTTTCAAACCAGCTAGCTTAGGCACACGAAACATACAGTTGGCTAGCTGTAGCTCCTGAACGACCGCCACGAGATTACAGCGACATCCACTAACATATCATCAGTTATTTCTTTTGAACTATAGACAAACCAGAACAGGGGAGGAAACTATCTCCTTCCGTCTTCTCCTTTTCGCATTCTACCTCGAGTGGCTACAGCTATCTCTCAGAATTAAGAAAACCAATGCTCCTTAGGTATACGCCAACTAATTTGTTAGGGTAGCTTTCAGTGTAGAGCATTCTCCCAGCATAATCTCCCCAACCCACACCGCTCTCCCGCCATCTCTTCCTCCCTCCCTTCATATTTCTCTTTATCTCTCTCGCTCGCTCTCGCTCTCTCTCTCTCCCTCTCTCTCTCTCTCTCTCTCTCTCTCTCTCTATCTCTCTCTCTCTCTCTCTCTCTCTCTCGCTCTCTCCATTTGTCTAGGCATTACACCAGCAAACATCCCCACCAACCACCACCACCACCACCAGCATCATCACCAGCACTCACCACCACCACCACCACCACCACCACCACCACCACCACCACCACCACCACCACCACCACCACCACCACCACCACCACAACCACCTCCACCACCACCACCACAACCAGCATCAACATCACCACAGACCACCTTCAGCACCACCGCCACTAGCACCAGCACCAGCACCAGCACCACCAGCAGCACCACCACCACCACCACCACCACCACCACCACCAGCAACACACACCACCATCCACACCATCAGCAACCACACCGCCACCCACCAACCACCACCACCAGCAGAACCACCACCACCCCCACCACCACCATCATTATCACCACCAACACACACCATCATCACCACCACCAGCATCAACACCACCACCCACCCACCCACCATCCCCACCACCACCGCCAAGAGCACCACCACCACTACCGCCAGAACCGTCATACAACACCAAACACTAAGCACCATCATCACCACCACCAGCATCACCACCACCAACCACCACCTTCACCAGAGCCGCCACTAGCACCACCACCAGTACCACTACCACCAGTACCGATATCCACTACACACCACTAAGCACCACCACCACCACTACGAGCTACATCCAACACCATGCATTAACCCCACCACCAACACCCACCCACCCGCCAACCCATAGCGAATTTCTTCATATTCATACTTGCAGCCCTAGAGAAGACTATTTTTTTTACATTTATCATCGGAATGACTGACTCTGACAGCTATCCATTTGTCTAGACGTTGTGGTCGGAATATGTGAGAGCGTGTTGTCTGAAAAATGGTAAGCGGGTGTAGGTGCGTGCGTGCCACAGTGTGCGCCTTTGTGCGCATGTGTGTGCCAGAGGACTATTTTTGAAAATTTATCAGTGGAATGACTGACGCTGCTGGCTATCCATGTGTCTAGACATTGTGACAGCAAATACAACCCACTAACCACCCACCACCGCCAATGCATCATCATCATCATCACCAACACCCACTACCACCACCATCATCACCACCACCAGCGCCACTAGCACCACCACCACCAGCACCACTACACCAACCAGCTCTGCATGTTGCAGATTGCAACCATTTGTTGTGGATTGCAGCAGCCTGTTGCGGATTGCGGTCGCATGTTGTGGATTGGCGGGTGCATCTTGCCGATTTGCGGGCGCATATTGCAGATTTGTGCGCACATGTTGCAGATTTGCAGGCACATGTTGCGGATGGCAACAGGTGTATGTACATGCCTGAACACACCTACACGCCAAAATGCATGCGTACATGTGCTGCTGCATGCGGGCCACATGTTGCAGATTTGCGGGTGCATGTTGCAGTCTATGACTGCATGTTGCGGATTGTGGCAGCATGTTGCAGATTTGCGGGCGCATGTTGCGGATGGCAACAAGTGTATGCACATGCCTGAACACACCTAAATGCCAAAATGCATGCGCACATGTGCTGCTGCATGTGGGTCGCATGTTGCGGATTTGCGGGCGCATGTTGTAGACTACAGCCACATGTTGCAGATTGTGGCAGCATGTTGCGGATTTGCGGGCGCATGTTGCGGATGCCAACAAGTGTATTTACATGCCTGAACACACATACACGCCAAAAATGTATGCGTACATGTGCGAGCCACATGTTGTGGATCTGTGGCTGCACATTGCGAATTTGTGGCCCCATGTTGTGGATTGCGACTGCATTTTGTGGATTGCGACCTCCTGTTGCGGATTTGTGGCTGCATGTTGAGGATTTGCGGGTACATGTTGTGGATTGCGGCAGCATGTTGCAGATTTGCGGGCACATGTCGTGGATTTGTGGGTGCATGTTGCAGATGGCAATAAGTGTATGTACATGCCTGAATACACATACATGCCAGAATGCATGCATACGTGTTCTGCGGCTGTTTGTTGCGGATTTGCGGGCACATGCTGTGGATGTGTGGCCGCAGTACATATACTCCTATAAACAGTACAAATTCAATCCCATTTCTCATTCCCGTTTAAACATTGCAAAGTGGTTGGACGTGTAACTGCAGAGTAGTTAGGTATCCTTAGTCAGTCAGATTTCTTTGAAAAAACCTTGTAACTTGAATACTTGCTAGATTAATCCTATACTCAATATGCCGGGACATAAATGTTTTGCATGTGATTCAACTTTTAATAGGTCAAATGACCTGAAGCGGCATAAGATCCGATTCCATAATAATGAAGATAGTGAAGATGAAGAAATGACAGAGAAGAAGAGTGAAAATGATGATGAGCCAGGGAGTCGGAGAGTGAAGACAGTGATGACTCAGTGGATTCTGAGAGTGAAGATGAAGGTGAAGACGAAAATGAAGCCATAGGCAATGAGGAACTATTTACCATATTCTAAAATATTAAGCAAGTCTTAGACGCTGAACAATCAGGTTTAGAAGATGTGGACTGTGAAGTGAACACAGACCCAAATGGTGTAGGCAATGGGTCTATTTCCGTATATGCTGATGCTTTAGTTACATAATGTTCCAGTGGAGAAGAGTACAGCACTCTACGCTCATTAAAATAATTTGATGGGAAGCTAAAGATGTTATCACCGAGGAGTATGCATATGATGAAGCAGTCTTCTCAGCTTTTCGAAAAAGAGAGTTTCTGATCAAGAAGTGCATAAGGAACAATCTAGATGCCGCCGATAATGATGATGATTCTGGCTGTGATGGATCTGATCCATAAGGAATCGGTCATCGATAAATGGATCTCCAGAACATTGACTATTTGTTTATGCTACAGTAACTATATGTTTCATCATCTGTAATATTTTCTTCAATGTAACAATATGTATACAAATAAAACATTGGTTCTTGATGTGCGTGTTGATTTGATGATTGTAGCTTCACAGCTGGGCCCCCCCCCCCCACATCCCTTGATGTACAAATCGGAGTGGGTGCTGTTGAACTTGGTGCTGATGGCGGTGGGATTGGCAGTTGATGGAAATAGGTGTTGTGATGGATGATGGTGGTGGGGTTAATACTTGGTGGTGGGTGTTGGTGCTTTGTGGGTAGTGGTGCTGGTGGTTATAGAGGGATGGTGATGGTGGTGATGGTGGTGGTGTTAGTGGTGGTGATGATGGTGGTGATGGTCAGTATTGGTAGTAGGTGATTACTTTTCACTACAACCACGAGGGAGCGCATCGACCACCTAATTAATACGTTAAACGATACAAGGGTGCTCGTCATTATTCGTCAACAATGACGGTGGTAGACATTGTTCGCCACCATTTTTATAACAATTTTTAAAATGTAATAATTAAATGACTGTCGCTTTAAAGACCACTCCTTAAATATGATAGATGCATGAGTATTGTCTATATTATATTATACATACAACACCGCTTGGTTTACCTATATATTACCCACATAGCGATGTACTTTGCTCTGTTTTTTTGAAAATTAAATGACTGGTAGGAAGCCACTTAGTTTCATGTTTGAAGGTTTTAGATGAAGGTTACCGTGTTTGCATACAAATTGAATGATTAAAAGCGAATCATAGATGCATTATGCACAATAACGAGATGGTCAGAGAAAACATATTTCCCTGAATACTTTTTAAACACACACAGATTGTATGCGCGTTAGCCATTTAACAAACTGATCCATCGCGTCTAGCCCATGAACATAACCAATATTTTCGCCCACATGTATGTGTCATTATATGGAGGCCAGTACGCGACAGTTTTTGATAGGCCGATAGTCATCTCACGTGATATTCCTTATATTTTTTGTAGTAGAGCGATGTAGTATAAATGTAAATGTTAATGTACATTCAGCTAAAATGGCTAGCAGTACACACTTTGACGGATCAGACACTGGGTATGCGCGATTTTGTTGGTGTTCTATCGACATACGTGACACCATATACCGACGGTCGAAACACGACAGGGTCTGTAGGCGTATGATCAAGAAAACAGAACCTAAAGAGATGGTGTACACCTGCAAGGAGTGCTATTGTCTATTACCCATCAAACAGTATCCGCATGGGTGTCTTGTAATCGGTGATACTCCAACTGATATACAAAAAGCAAACATGGAGCAGTTTGTTACAAAACTGACAACCACGCCTGAGCGGATCTGCGAAGACTGAGACCTATCTCAAAACACGGCCCTTTTCAGGGCCCACAAATCATTCGAAAGAGAACTCATTTATCTGTTCAAAAATTAAAATAATGTAATACAGTTTTTAATCACAACAACCGTCTTCACACATGCACACACAAGCACACATTCTGATCATTCTGTCAACTGTGGTCGATGCTCCCTACTGTTCTAGATGGCCATCTGTAAGCTATTGTTCGTGGTCGATTAATGCATTGACGTTGACCGGGAAAGCATTTTGTTCATATTTTGAAAATTTAATAATTCAATGACTGCCACTTTAAAGCCATAAACACGATAGATAAAACTATCTA
>CM067364.1:61397328-61407328 GCA_034401795.1 Chaetoderma sp. LZ-2023a | reverse complement strand
CAATCAAGAAGACTTGACGTGTAGGGGGGGGGGGGGTGGATACGGAGACACCAACATTAAAATTGACAAATTGCATAGCTCATTTCGAATGTTCGACCCGTCTGTTCTGTAGTGATTGCAAAGAAGTAATGTCATCATGTGTACAAAATTGTTCATATTTCAATAACACAGGTTTTAATATGCTGCCATATAATTGTTGAAAGATAGTTATTTGTACGGGTTCTTAAACCCAACAATCATTGCTCCGAGTAAATTTAACATCCAATCCAACTAGATTTTTGTCTAAATGAACACCACTGGAGCTATGTATACAATAAGCAAACATAGGTGTAGTCACAACACGCCTAATAAAGCCACGTCACTCATAGGGACTGGCTACATTAATTGATTGCTGTTAGCCCTTTCACGACGAACACGACAAAAAACGACCCCCCCCCTGCAGTGGTCTTGAGAAATGTTCGTTTGTAGGCCAGGAGAAAACTATTTTTGAAATCTTACCAATGGAATGACTGGCTCGATAACCAAGACAGTCATTCAGTCATGCAATTAAAAAAATAGTCTTCGCTTAACCTGCAAATGGACATTCAATAAACAAATATTTTAATTTGCTGACCATATTTAGACATTAAAGGGCGAATGCCTTATATTCCCTTGAATCATGTCTGTATGCCAGTTACTCTTTGCCATCCAATGAGACAGATATAGGGTGTAGAGGCGGTGATGACGCAGGCTAATTCTATCTATCAATAGCTCAGTAGGTCGGGTTCGGATGGACAATCAGTCAGTCGGTAGGTCAGTCAGTCAGTCTCTATCTAGCTATCGATATCATCTGTCAGTCACGCGGTCAGTCTCTCGTCGGTTGGTGAGTGCCTCAGTCAGTCGGTTGGTAGGTCGGTCGGTAGGTCGCTCAGTCTGTCGGTCAGTCAGTCGGTCGATTGGTCTGTCAGGCTGCCTGTCAGCCGGTCAGTTAGTCTGTCATTTGGTCGGTAAGTCTGTCAGTCAGACGGTCGGTTGAGCGATCGATCGAGCAGTGAGTCAGGCAGTACGTCAGTCATTTACTCGGTCACTCTGATAAATAAATATTTCATAATCCAATGTAATGCGGTTAATGTCGTTAGTGATAATAGCAACTATGCTATGTTGGCAGCTCCAAAGGCAGCTCTAGACAAACTCGATGCCTGCCACCGCAAACACCTACGCACCATCATTGGACACCAATGGCCAGACAGCTGAATTTCCAATTCTACGCTATACAAGATGTGTAATACATCGCCGCTGTCTGTAAAAGTCACCCAGCAAAGATGGTCCAAGTTTGGCCATGTGCTAATGATGCCAGAAGAGACACCAGCACAGAGAGCCTTGGAATTCACCGCACTCGCAGCCAGCAAATACAAAGTCAGCAGAGGATGCCATTGCATAAATCTGCATGCTACGAGGTGACCTCAAGAAACCAGGACTCGATATACTCAAGTCAACAATGGAACTGAGGAAGCTAACGATTTCGGCTGCGGACCAGACACAGTGGGCACAAGCGAAGAAGGACTGATTGCTGTGCGTTGTTTCTACTACTACACCCGCAGAATATAGTAATCATACATACATACTATTTGGTAACTATGCATGTAAAATGCTGCACCTTTGGCTGTCTCATATTCAACTTCTGGCAGACATCTTGAATAACATTGATTACATGGCAATCTGTGGCCAGACACAGCGCATCAGCACACCCAGATTGTGCGAAATCTGAACAGGTTCTAACTTAATTATTCATTGAAAGATGTCTTTATTACATCGGGGAAATCAGTAGGTAATCCGAACTCTTCACTCTTCATTGAGTCAACTCAATACACTCTCGCCGCATAGATTCAATTTACTATCAGGATTCACCAGAGATGCAGGAAATTGGCTTAAATGCTGGGTTTTTTCGTGCTTTTCGGTGGCCTGCTGTCTGTATGCAATATGGTCGGCTCCAGAATTTGCTGGCTCCAAGTAGGGCGAATTCCAAGGCTCTCCGTGCTGGCGTCTCTTCTGGCATTCTTAGCACATGGCCAAACATGGACCATCTTTGCTGGGCGACTTTTACAGACAGCGGCGACGTATTACACATCTTGTATAATGCATCGTTGGAAATTATGTTGTCTGGCCATCAGTGTTCAGTGATGGTTCGTAGGTGTTTGCGGTGGCAGGCATTGAGTTTGTCTAGAGCTGCCTTTGGAGCTGCCCAGCTGTTACCGTTATACAGCATCAAGGATACGGAGGTTGCATTGTATAAACGTACTCTCTTTATCAAGGGCATCTTTGATCTACGAATCCATAGTTTCCAGAAGGACTGGAAAGCAATGTTCCCCATGACGCAGCGTGCAGTAATGTTAGCAGTACTGCAAAGCAGTGAGCCCAGGATTGTACTGTTCCTCCATGGTTCGCCGCCATGAAGTGGGTCATCACTTTCTATAGTTTCATGCTTTGTCGATAGGTATATGTGGGTGAACTCTGTTTTGGATTCATTCATAAATAGATTCTCAATTTTTAGTTTGCTTGCAGCTATTAGGAGAAGTTCGTCAAGGGGTTTCTTTTCCTCGTCTATGAAGTAAACATCGTCGGCATATTCTATCTCTAGCGGCATGTCCGGTATTAGCACTGGGGTTTGGGGTGGGGTTGGTCTTGTGGAACTTTCCTGCACAGATTTCATTTGGGCAGCAAGGTACCAGTTGAAGATAGTCCATCTACATGTCGGGAGCCGGTTGATGTCTCAAACTCTACAGACTTCACTGACTTGACTCGTACTCTCAACTTGGTGGCTGCAAGTGGTAGGCCCACTAGTCGAAGCTCATCTTCATGGCAACAGGCCTGGCATAGTACATCTAGGATCTGTGAGCGTGTAATTATGTCGAGGCTCGTGACATGTCAATGCCCATTTTGTGGAAGTCCCAGTGTTTGGACATGACTACTGAAACAAGCATGCGTTGAGCCCATACAATGTCTGCGCAGCTGCGTCCACGTTTGAAGCCACTTTGACATGCCCGGCCATACGCTAGTGCTGATGGAGCAAAAACAGGCCACATACCGGGGCTTAGGCTTCGTAATCAGACCAAGGGTCTTGGATCATGTCATTGGTTTTGGATACGTCAGTGATCGCATTGCATTCATCGACCTGACTATACTTACGCGAAAACACACCACCACTAAGTGTCGCATTGCTAACGCATATGGCCCAACTACCGAAAAAGCCTAAGAGAATCCAGCAATATTAGATTCCTTCTATGCAGAACTGAGCCCCGCCATTACAATCACAGATAGATGGCAACTGTTCGTGTGTGGAGATTTTAACTCCACGCTGGGCAAACTCGG
The DNA here is from genome assembly GCA_034401795.1 of Chaetoderma sp. LZ-2023a. NCBI lineage: Eukaryota > Metazoa > Mollusca > Caudofoveata > Chaetodermatida > Chaetodermatidae > Chaetoderma > Chaetoderma sp. LZ-2023a. The sequence goes on along the minus strand of CM067364.1, from coordinate 61,403,980 downwards.
AAATGTGGACAAAAGTTCAGGACTTGGCTTATGTATGTGCTCCTAAGGAGAGGGCATATCCAACAGCAATGGAGATGCACTGGTGGCATTCCTTAGCTCCATTGGCCTATTTGTCACAAATATGACTTTCAAACACCAATGCCATTACCGGACAACATGGACTGGACATATTACTGATCACAAAACCCAAACATGTTCTAAGGCTACAACAGCTGTCTTCAACCAAATAGACTATGCAAGATAGAAGCAAAACCCTTACTCCGGAACACTCGTACATATGGAGGCACAGACCTCAATTCTGACCATAAGCTAGTCATTACATGCCTTCAGATGAAAGATCTCTACCTAATATATAAACACCATACCAGGCAAGAGTGCAGAGTCACATACAACCTACCGAAGCTCATCAACGACACTGCCACTCAAATGACATACAACAAAGCCCTCAGGGAGCAGATAGCTAACATCGATGTCAGCTCCGATCCAAACGAATCCCTAACCAAAATACTGAAATCTATGGAATCATCCACCGTGGCACCATAGGTGTTCTTAAAAACAACCAAACTAGGTATACTGACGACCCTCTAGCAGTAAAACTGTCAGCAGAGCAGAAAGCGGTATGGCTGCACATCTATCAAAGTGGCCAAAGTGAAGACTACACCAAACTATACCGGGAGCGCACTATTGTTCTACGCCACATTAGCGAATGCTTAAACGATCTTGCTATTCAACAGGCAGACTCCATAGCAGATGAAATCACTGCCACGGATGACAGTCACAAAATGTTACGGGCAGGCCGAGCCCTGAGAGTTACTGACTACACACCACCACTCACTGTACACAACTCTGAAGAACACTTTATCGGGACTGACCAGGGAAAAGCCGAGGCCATACGAGAATAGGTCAAGGAGCAGTTAACTGACAACGATGATGAGCCCTTGCACCCGTTCTCAGGAGACCCCAGGCCATAACTAACACCAATTAAAACAGCAGAAGTTGAGAAGACACTTAAAGCCCTGAAAAATGGGCGTTCATCTGGACCTGATGGCATAAGCAATGAACTATTCCAATATGCAAGTGACATTATCTCAAACCCGATCATGCACCTAGTCAATTCAGCTGTTATGCACCATCTTCCCATCGACGCTGTAGGCCAAGGCACCCGCATCGCACTACCCAAGCCCTAGAAGCCACCTGGACCCCATCCAATCTGCGACCCATTGTGCTCCTCAACAGCATCCTATCCAATGTTACTCTATGCCGCATCCGAGAAAAGGTCGATTACTGCATCGGATCATGTCAAAGTAACGAAAATTGGTCAGTAGTTTCCGTGATATCAACATTTACCAAATTTGACCCGATCCGGATCATGGTTCCTTTATCCGTACCATGGCCAATCGCACGCACGCGTGCACATGCACACACGAACCCTCGTGCGCACATGCACGCGTGTTCGCAATACCCTCTTCTCCTTACGGACGAGGGTATCTAATCCATCTCCGCTTATTACATCGGTCTAAGATCTTCGATTACATAAAATACACGAGAAGACCACTGGTGCTATTCACGTCACTTGTCGGAACTGTAATTTGCGCGATAGGAGTTATGGCCATGACACAAGGAATTGAATCTAAGTGTCAGCTCGTAGATTGAGGGAGGCAAGAACCAATAGGAAATAACATCAGATAAGTACAATCAAGTTCCTGCAATCAAGAATACTTGACGAGTAAGGGGGAAAATACGGGGACACCAACATTAAAATTGACAAATTGCATTGTCCACTTCGAATTTTCGACCCATCTGTTGTGTACTAATTGCAAAGAAGCAATGCATCATGTGTACAAACTTGTTCATATTTCAATAATACTGATTTTAATATGCTGCTCTATAATTGTTGAATTTAATTATTTTAACGGATTCTTAAACCCAACAATCATTGCTCCAACTAAATTCAACATCCAATCCAACTAGATTTCTGGGTAAATGAACACCACTGGATCTATATATAAAATAAGCAAGCATATGTGTGGTTACAACACGCCTGGCAAACCCACGGCACTCATAGGGACTGGCTACATTAATAAATTGCTATTAACCCTTTCACTACTAAACTGGCCCTGCAGTGGTCTTGAGGAATGCCGATTTGCAGTCCAAGAGAAGAGTATTTTGAAATTTTACCACTGGAATGACTGTCTCGATAACTGTCCAACGAGCTCCCAGTTCAGTAAATCCTCATAGTCCAATTTATTTTATATTGTATTCAACATTGTTTGACTGCGGTAACCTCTGATGGACCGCGCTCACTTCGGCAGCTGACATAATCAAATAAGAACATGTGTTCTCCACGAATGAGTCTAATCAACTTTCCTGCATCTTTGATAAATCCTGATAGTAAATTGAATCTATTCGACGTGAAGTGTATTGTGTTGAATCAATGAAGAGTTCGAATTACCTTCTGACTTCCCCGATGTAATAATGACACCTCTCGATGAATACTTAAGTTAGAATGTGTTCAGATTTCACACAATCTGGGTGTGCTGATGCGCTATGTCTAGTTACAGATTGGCATGTAATCACTGGCATTCAAGATGTCTGCAAGAAGTTGAATATGAGACCGCATTTTACGTGCATAGTTTCCAAATAGCAGTTGCTATTATCACTAACGACATTAACCGAATGATCATATTGGATTTATTTATCAATGAGACAGAATGACAGACTAAATGACCGACGCACACACCGGCATACCGATCGACCGACCGACGGACTGACCGACCGACTGACAGATAATGTCGAGAGCTTAATAGACTGAGCGGCTGACGAACCGACCAACTGACCAACAGATCATCCATGACCAGGAGACCGACCTACCGACCGCCTGATTATCCGACCGACTCTGACTGACTGACCTAGTGATAGATAAAATTAGCCTGCTTCATTACCGCCTGTACTTCATATATCTGTCGCATTGGACCAAATACCAAATAGTAACTGACATACACACATGATTCAAGAGAATATAAAGCGTTGACACCTTGTCCAAATTTGGTCAACAAATAAATATATTTGGTTATTGAATGCCCATTTGCAAGTTACAGCGGCCAAACAATGTTGAATACAATATAAAAGGAATTGGACTATGGGTATTTATGGAACTAGGAGCTCCTCCTCCTCCTCCTCCTACTTCTCCTCCTCCTCATGCTCCCCATCCTCCTACCGCGCCTCCTCCTCCTCCTCATCATCCTCCTCCGCCTCCTCCTCATCCTCCTCCTCCTCCTCCTACTCCTTTAGATATTTTTAATAACTCTGGTTCTACTAGAGGGGCCCTCCTCAAGACGTGTTCCAGCTTTCAGCAGCATTGTGTTTAAAATATACACTTTTAACCTCACCGCAGCTTGATTGAAAAAATATATCAACGACGTGGGTATTGCACAAATCTGTCCTTGCTAGCTCCGAGTAGCGGCTCCTAAAACCGTGATGCCCCTTGGTTAGTCCGTTAGATGAGCTTATACCGTACTAGGCGATTTCCTGATTTTGGCCATGATCCGCATAAAAGTGCCCATGTCTGGATCGGATCAAATTTTGGATCTGTGGATATCTTGGAGACTACTGGTCCGATTTGCTCACATTTAAGAACAGCAAAGGTGTAGCAATACACCAATATTCCACGACTTTGGATGTGATCCGAAAAAATTACGAAAATCCGAAAAATCCGGAAATCCGAACAAATCTGGAACTCGCAGCTATCGTTGCTTATCGTATATACTCTACAAAAGATACAGACATTTGGTTAAACAGTGAACACATCCTGTTTCAACTTAACCTGATAATGGCCAACCCCGCCGAATTGCCACCTGGAGTGTTTTTGAGGAAAGTCCATTTGCTGACCAAGAGTAGAAGAGAAGAGTATTCCACTGGAATGATTGGTTTTGTAAATGACTCAGTCATTCCAGCCGGAAATTTTCTAAACGGCACTTCTCTTGGTCAGGAAATGGACACTGTTTAAATCAAAGAAAATCAAGATTTTCTTAACCATTAACTCTTTGATGTTCGAGTCGGTAAAAAAAACTGCCTCTGCGGTGGTCATTGTTTAAAACAAGTGCCTTATCTTGACCGGTAAATGAAGATTAACTGAAGTAAAACTTCACTTTTTTTTAACTTTCATGGCCATTAAAGGGATACTTGAGATAAATAGCATTTTGCTCGATCGTGACACAAGAGGGTTTAATATACCTGACAGGTGATGTATCACAGATTCATGGAATACTTAATATTGAGGATGCCAGATTGCTAGATAATCAGGACTATCAGGCCACTACACATTATCCAACACGCATTTCCTAATCTTGAAGTATGAAATATAGTGCTTTGGAGAAGGGTCTACCTCCTGAAAGAAAGTCAGTAATGTCCGCGCACCACGCACAATTCGGAACGTCGCGCGCAACAGGCTGCGTGCAGGCAATGGACCTTTCCAGTGTTAGCTATGTCCGGCCAGCCTATAGCTAAGCTCCACCCACACTTCGCCGTGATGGGATTGATCGTTCCCCGAATGCCCTAACTATCAACTTCCTGAAAACTATACAGGTAAGCTGTTGAATATGATGTAACTAATTTGGCTGGGCCCTGTTGCTGCCTATGGCAGACTATTTATTGGATAATAAAGACGCACAACTCGTACAAGAACGCATAGTCCGTCTTCAAATATGCATTCGTGATGACCCTTATCTACATCATTCATGACGTAATACATTATGATGATATTCTACGCGTAGTTGATTATGATGTCATATGATGGATGGATAAACTTAGACAGGTTAATTGTATATAACATATTGCATACGCTTCAAGACAAGGACTATTCAACACAATTTATATTCGCAGAAGTCGGGAAGGTGACAGCGCCGGATCAAAATTGCTCGATCGCAAATAGCAGTCTTCGTGATTGATTGCTCGGTGCATGCTCCACTTATTGTTTCTATCACAACTGAATGGCACATTCTTTCCTTGTAATGTCTCTTTTCAATTGTTTCCGTTGTTATGTGGGATATAAATGTGATGTATTACTTCCGATTGTCCCGATTGGAAGCGGTAGTAGTGCAGCACTAAGTTAATGCTATTTCTATCCGTCATGCCAAGCAATGTAATACATTACAGTTATTAATCTGCGATGCAATGGCACATTATTATTTTTACTCAGGGCCTCTCTTTGTATTTTTCTTCTTCGCGATTAGCTATCCAGCATTTCCGTGGCCAAAACACTCCCATAGTAAATGTATGGGGATTTTCAGTATTGGTCGTTGAAGCATGATTACACCTTGAGTCTTGAGTCCTACTTGGGTAGGATGTTACCATTGGGGTCCTAAAGATGCCTGCCCACGTACACGGTGACATTGACCTTTACCCTTTGACCGCCATTTCATCGAATATGGCCCAATAGAAGAGATTTTCAGGATGAATCTTTGAACTGCGGCTACACCTAGAGTTTTGACAGGATAACTATCATATTGAGCTAGGATGTTAGCAGTTTTCAACATGGCCGCCATGTGGCACATGTTGGTAAAAAAAAATGCTAGCTTTCGTTTTTTTAGAAATAAACTCAGGATGGAAAATGTTGAAAACGATATTTCTTTATAAAATTTATTTTTTTAAATGGCGCGTCAGGTGCACATTTTGGTAAATATATCAGTTTTCGTTTTCTTTACAAAAATGAATTCAGGGTGACAAACTGAAAAAAAATAGTTTTGAATTTTTTTTCAAAAATGCCCGCCGAAATTTGATTGGCTCCGATGGACTCGAGCCTTGGTGATCCTATGGTCCTATGCCCACGCACGCACACGCGTCCGTACACACGTAGGCACTACACACACACACGCACGCACGCAGGCAGGCTGGCAGGAAGGCAGGTAGGCACGCACGCACGCACGCACGCACGCACTCACTCACTCACTCACTCACTCACTCACTCACTCACTCACTCACTCACTCACTCACTCACTCACTCACTCACTCACTCACTCACTCACTCACGCACGCACGCACGCACGCACGCACGCACGCACGCACGCACGCGCACTCACACGCGATGGTCGATGATAACAGATGGGTCATAATGACAGATGGTCCATGAAGGCATGTGGTCCACGATGGTAGATGGTCCATGACGACAGATGGTCCAGGATGGTACCCGGTCCAAGAAGACAGAGGATCAATTGTGCCAGACGATGATAGTTGGTCCATGAAGAAAGATGGTCCATGAAGACAGATGGTCCATGAAGATAGATGGTTCATGATGATAGACTGTCCATGATGACCTATGGTCCGTGAAGGCAGCAATGTGTGTTCAAGGACGCCAATCAGAGCACTCCCTTTTAGGCCACTCCATTTATGCGCAATTAGGCCACCCCGTTCGAAGACCACGTGAGTGGGAAGGACCAATGAAAAAGCGCGTCCATTTCTCGCTGAACCTTACTAATGATGCAATGCTGAATGGTATGAAAATAATTCGAGTCGAATGCCTTGATTGGTGGATCTAACACTGTGGTTTAGCGCGGGAGTGGGGCAAATGGGCTGAGTTTGTGCCCCATTCCCATTGTTTTGGGCGGTGTGCGTGCGTGCGTGCGTGCGTGCCTGTGTGCAACATCGTCGTGTCGTG
>CM067364.1:61349333-61396828 GCA_034401795.1 Chaetoderma sp. LZ-2023a | reverse complement strand
GCATGACACGTGTGTTTAACCATTAACTCTTTGATGTTCGAGTCGGTAAAAAAAAACTGCCTCTGCGGTGGTCATTGTTTAAAACAAGTGACTTATCTTGACCGGTAAATGAAGATTAACTGAAGTAAAACTTCACTTTTTTTTTTAACTTTCATGGCCATTAAAGGGATACTTGAGATAAATAGCATTTTGCTCGATCGTGACACAAGAGGGTTTAATATACCTGACAGGTGATGTATCACAGATTCATGGAATACTTAATATTGAGGATGCCAGATTGCTAGATAATCAGGACTATCAGGCCACTACACATTATCCAACACGCATTTCCTAATCTTGAAGTATGAAATATAGTGCTTTGGAGAAGGGTCTACCTCCTGAAAGAAAGTCAGTAATGTCCGCGCACCACGCACAATTCGGAACGTCGCGCGCAACAGGCTGCGTGCAGGCAATGGACCTTTCCAGTGTTAGCTATGTCCGGCCAGCCTCTAGCTAAGCTCCACCCACACTTCGCCGTGATGGGATTGATCGTTCCCCGAATGCCCTAACTATCAACTTCCTGAAAACTATACAGGTAAGCTGTTGAATATGATGTAACTAATTTGGCTGGGCCCTGTTGCTGCCTATGGCAGACTATTTATTGGATAATAAAGACGCACAACTCGTACAAGAACGCATAGTCCGTCTTCAAATATGCATTCGTGATGACCCTTATCTACATCATTCATGACGTAATACATTATGATGATATTCTACGCGTAGTTGATTATGATGTCATATGATGGATGGATAAACTTAGACAGGTTAATTGTATATAACATATTGCATACGCTTCAAGACAAGGACTATTCAACACAATTTATATTCGCAGAAGTCGGGAAGGTGACAGCGCCGGATCAAAATTGCTCGATCGCAAATAGCAGTCTTCGTGATTGATTGCTCGGTGCATGCTCCACTTATTGTTTCTATCACAACTGAATGGCACATTCTTTCCTTGTAATGTCTCTTTTCAATTGTTTCCGTTGTTATGTGGGATATAAATGTGATGTATTACTTCCGATTGTCCCGATTGGAAGCGGTAGTAGTGCAGCACTAAGTTAATGCTATTTCTATCCGCCATGCCAAGCAATGTAATACATTACAGTTATTAATCTGCGATGCAATGGCACATTATTATTTTTACTCAGGGCCTCTCTTTGTATTTTTCTTCTTCGCGATTAGCTATCCAGCATTTCCGTGGCCAAAACACTCCCATAGTAAATGTATGGGGATTTTCAGTATTGGTCGTTGAAGCATGATTACACCTTGAGTCTTGAGTCCTACTTGGGTAGGATGTTACCACTGGGGTCCTAAAGATGCCTGCCCACGTACACGGTGACATTGACCTTTACCCTTTGACCGCCATTTCATCGAATATGGCCCAATAGAAGAGATTTTCAGGATGAATCTTTGAACTGCGGCTACACCTAGAGTTTTGACAGGATAACTATCATATTGAGCTAGGATGTTAGCAGTTTTCAACATGGCCGCCATGTGGCACATGTTGGTAAAAAAAATGCTAGCTTTCGTTTTTTTAGAAATAAACTCAGGATGGAAAATGTTGAAAACGATATTTCTTTATAAAATTTATTTTTTTAAATGGCGCGTCAGGTGCACATTTTGGTAAATATATAAGTTTTCGTTTTCTTTACAAAAATGAATTCAGGGTGACAAACTGAAAAAAAATAGTTTTGAATTTTTTTTCAAAAATGCCCGCCGAAATTTGATTGGCTCCGATGGACTCGAGCCTTGGTGATCCTATGGTCCTATGCCCACGCACGCACACGCGTCCGTACACACGTAGGCACTACACACACACACGCACGCACGCAGGCAGGCAGGCAGGAAGGCAGGTAGGCACGCACGCACGCACGCACGCACGCACGCACTCACTCACTCACTCACTCACTCACTCACTCACTCACTCACTCACTCACTCACGCACGCACGCACGCACGCACGCACGCACGCACGCACGCACGCACGCACGCACGCACGCACGCACGCACGCACGCACGCACGCACGCGCACTCACACGCGATGGTCGATGATAACAGATGGGTCATAATGACAGATGGTCCATGAAGGCATGTGGTCCACGATGGTAGATGGTCCATGACGACAGATGGTCCAGGATGGTACCCGGTCCAAGAAGACAGAGGATCAATTGTGCCAGACGATGATAGTTGGTCCATGAAGAAAGATGGTCCATGAAGACAGATGGTCCATGAAGATAGATGGTTCATGATGATAGACTGTCCATGATGACCTATGGTCCGTGAAGGCAGCAATGTGTGTTCAAGGACGCCAATCAGAGCACTCCCTTTTAGGCCACTCCATTTATGCGCAATTAGGCCACCCCGTTCGAAGACCACGTGAGTGGGAAGGACCAATGAAAAAGCGCGTCCATTTCTCGCTGAACCTTACTAATGATGCAATGCTGAATGGTATGAAAATAATTCGAGTCGAATGCCTTGATTGGTGGATCTAACACTGTGGTTTAGCGCGGGAGTGGGGCAAATGGGCTGAGTTTGTGCCCCATTCCCATTGTTTTGGGCGGTGTGCGTGCGTGCGTGCGTGCGTGCGTGCCTGTGTGCGTGCGTGCGTGCGTGCGTGCGTGCGTGCGTGCGTGCGTGCGTGCGTGCGTGCGTGCGTGCGTGCGTGCGTGCGTGAGTGCGTGCGTACGTGTGTGCGTGTGTGTGTGTCTGGGAGGGTGTCGGGGGTCCTTCCCCTGGATAATTTGAAAACTAGAATCTCTGAGAAACCATTTCCTGCACTCTGAGTGATAGATAACACTATTACTTTACTTATTAACTTTGCCTATTATTACAAAATTATAAAGCGAGTCACGGTGGGATGGGGGCGTGTGGGGTGGCATGGCGACTTCCCAATCGCCTCCACTTCTGGATCTGCCCATCATTCCATTCATACCTCTACTCGGATTTCAGTCAAGTAACCTTCAAAATATTCAACTGTTTATCTCATTAAACATGTAAACATCTGTGTCTCCTGAATGCACATGCCATATATGCATATAAGGAGCCCACTATAGACGCTCTCTCACATTGGAGGTATGCGTCGCATCATAGCTGATGCCACAATCAAAATGACGCATAGTTCCGTCACGATGTTCTACGAATTGTATATCTTCGATGGACTTTCAATGTTATAAACATTCTGATATTAAATGTGAAATTAATCTGACTGGAATATGTTGCTGTCGTAGGCAGCAACAGGCACAAGACACATTGTATTCAACATATTCAACAGCTTACCCGAACAGCTACCAATATATAGATTCTAGGAATTCATGTTTTGAAATTTTCAAATGGATGAAGATACTCGTAAATGTGGGCGGCGGAGTTTAGTTAGAAATGGGCGGGGCATAGCTAGAAATGGATTCCTGTAAAGCGCAACTCCCGGGATATTGATGAAGACACACTTCGTCTTCATATGAGCCGATTCTCTATAGCATGTATATATGTATGTATGTATGTATGCATTTATATAGCGCCAATTCCAGAATTAACTGCCCAAAGGCGCTTTACAAAAGTTAAAGCTAATTTAAAATAGTGAAATATGCTTTTTGGAACAAATGGGTTTTTAGAAGAGTTTTGAAAGCCTCAACATTGTTGCTGTTTTGAATGTTGGATGGAAGGTCGTTTCAAAGTTTTGGTCCAGCTATGGAGAAAGCACGCTCTCCAATCACAACATAGGAATTGGGTACTACACAGAGTAGATGTATTCTATCCGTATTTGTGACCAACTTCGTTAGCCATTTAGAAAACAACGGCCTTTACTTATGTGTAATGGATGTATCTGATCTGTCACTCAATTATTTGTTTTAAACTAAATTTATGTTGTCCAATGGGAGCACAGTAAGACATACGTCTTATACCCGTGTCTCCCATACATACAAATACAATACATTAATAAATACATCAAGATGGGGTATAATAAAACATAATTAAGTAGTAACGTATGTATAACTAGTTAATTGATAATCTATATGAACCACTGCTTACGATTTTCTAGGTGGTTTGCACGCTTACTTATGTGTACGTGAATATGTGCGTGCATGCGTGCGTATTGGCGTGCGTGTGTGCATGATGATATATATATATATATATATATATATATATATATATATATATATATATATATATATATATATATATATATAGAGAGAGAGAGAGAGAGAGAGAGAGAGAGAGAGAGAGAGAGAGAGAGAGAGAGAGAGAGAGAGAGAGAGAGAGAGAGAGAGGGAGAGAGAGAGAGAGAAGAGAGAGAGAGAGAGAGAGAGAGGGAGAGAGAGAGAGAGAGAGAGAGAGGGAGAGAGAAAGAGAGGGAGGGAGGGAGGGAGGGATGTAGAAGAGTGAGAGAGAGGAGAGAGAGGTTGGGATAGAGAGTGTGTATGTGTGTGGGGGTGGGGGAGAGTTAGGGAAAGAGAGACAAAAAGAGAGGAGAGGGGAATATGAGAAACAGGGTATAAACTAAGAATTTGACAAGAGTGAGAACGATAAGGTAAAGAGCTCTTAATGCTACGTTCCCCATGCTTGTATATGTTGGGCTGTTTGCATTTCGCTCTTATAGTTGCGATTTTGACAAATAGGAAGTTACTTAAAGCGGTTGGTATTGACTATATATTGGCAGCAGTCTTCTCGGATGGGACTTTAAACTGAGGTCCCGTCACACAGTGCCCATCACTGTGTGAACGTGAGCTAGGGTTAGGTAGGCAAGAAATTTCGGCATAGTCAAAGTAAACCGGATGCTGAATGGATCCCTCCTCGGATGGAACCACGCAACATACGGATTACAAAACCAAAACCAAATTGCTAGAATTAGAATCTTTCGGAATTTTCGAGGGGACTATGGAGGGATGTAACCCGGATGACTGACCGAGTTCGTCCTCGGACGGACACAGTCACCATACGGGCTACCTAACCAATCAAAATCAAACAAGTGCGCGCTGGTGCCTGCTCGGATGATGGCCAGAAGACCAAATGGGTCCCAGGACCCGAAAGACGCCACACCCCAACCTCCCCACTCCCCCCAAAGGGGCCGGGAGGTCTCTGACCTAAAGCCCCCCCTTGGGTGCATCAGGTCATAAGACCGTACGCACCTCCCCCGACCCAACACCTACCCCATCCCTTACCCACCCCTGTTAGGTCCAGGTTAGGCCATCCCCATTACACACGCCCAAGCATGAGGAGCAACAAAAAAAGCCATGGAAAAGAACAGCAACATGAGACAAAATCGAGAGACAACGATCAACACACACACACACTAATGCACAAACCGACGTCACAAGAATTCACAAGAATTCAACAGAAACCATAAAGGCCAGGCGTGAGTCTATACCCTAGCATTGGGAACTAGCATATAAACGCCTCAAATATTACAACACACACACACTATATATTGGCATACGGCGTTACATAGTGTAATATTATTTTCCAAGTCGACATTGTTAATGCCGTACAGAAGTTGATTAGCTGTCAGTGTGGCAAGAGAGCTATTCTTTAGGACGAGCTGATTTTGGAGAGAGACTAAAAATTATGTGACGTCATGTAAGCTGACGTCACAATCATAATTTACAGATAATACTCCGTCACGAAGCAGAAATAGACAATCAAGTGTACGAATTGCATGTCTTTGATGGACTTACTATGTAATAAACATTCTGTTGACTATTTTAAAAGTATTTTGTCTGCCATAGGTAGCAATTGCACCCATTCAAATTAGTTTCAAAATATTCAACAACTTACCTGAATAGATCCCTAGAAATTGTGATTCGGGGAAGTTAGGGTTAAAAGTCTATAAAGTCTATAAATCAATCCCAATATACGCAAAGCGTGGGCCGAGTCTAGTTATAAATCGATCTCTCTGTGACTAGTGGCTGGCCAACTGAATGATGATTCCATGGCAAAGCACCTGAGAATACTCTTGTCGTAAGCTAGTTTTCATAGAAACTTCAATGGATAATAATCACAGCTCGATAGTAATAGCATAATTTGTGCAATTGTATGACAAAGAGAAAATGTCATAGGGAAGTAATACAGTAATGGACCATTCCCGTTTTAGCCATTCCCCGCCCATTCCTAGTTAAGCTCCACGCACACCCCCGCTCATGTTCACGAACGATTTGACCATCAATTAACAGGAAACTATACGGGTAAGCAGTTGAATATTTTGAAACTAATTTGATAAGTAAGCAGTTGAATATTTTGAAACTAATTTGGCTGGGCCTATGGCAGCAACAGTGCCCAGTCAAATTAGTAGCAATATAGAAACAAAATATGTATTAACTAGGAAAAACATACAATTCGTTCAACAGCGAGTTGTCCGTCTTCAATTATTCAATTATGCGTTCCCGGCGTCCTTATCTACGTCGTCACGTAGTTGATTATGATGTAATATGATGGATGGATAACCTGGAAATCTCAATTTACAGTAGTACAATGTAATACGTGTACACAAATACATATCCACCCTTTACTCGCAAACTGTCGTCAAGAAAATCTAAATATTTGCTTATTGAAGGCCATTTGCCGAACGAGAAGACTATTTTTGAAAATTTACCACTCGATAACCGAGCCAGTCATTTCAGAGGTACATTTTCAGAAAATAGTTTTCTCTTGGTCTGCAAATTGATATTTTCTATGAGGAAATTGAAGTTTTCTTGAACACATTCGAGAGTTAATTGCTAAATACACCACCGTCAGCAAATCTGCTTGCAATGTCTTAGCCGTTTCATCGCCAAAACCGGCCAAAACTGACATTTAGGCCCCTATATTGGTCTGTTAGAGTCTCGATTAGGGTGGGGGGGGGTGTGTGTGGGTGGGTGTGGCGCATGTATCTGATGCTATAATAACAATTTTCCACTCGTTACCTGAGGACAAAACCCGTCACGAGCAGTAGGCGTGTTACTAAAATAACGATTGTCTGTCAGTAAGTCTGAATTTACAATTTAATATATATTCTGAAATATAAACATATATTCTTAAATATTTCAAAACACAGGGAGAGAGAGGGGGATTGAGAGAGGAGCAAGGGATGGATGGAGGGAGTGGGAGAGAGATGGAGAGAGAGAGGGAGGGAGAGAGATTGAGAGAGGAGGAGGAGGAGGAGGCGGTGGAGGAGGAGGGGGAGGAGGGAGGGAGGAGGAGCTGGATGAGGAGGAGGAGGAGGAGGGGGAGGAGGAGGAGCTGGAGGAGGAGGAGGAGGAGGAGAAGGAGGAGGAGGAGGAGTAGGAGGAGGAAGAAGAGATGGATGGAGGGCGGGAGGGGTGGGAGAGGGAGATGGAGAGAGATAGAGCTAGAGAGACCAAGACCCAAAACATAACTCGTCTTTCCACTATCTTCTTACATATATGCCCATGCCAATTGAAAGGTACTAATCGTAAGTATGTGGTCCTTGGTGTAGCATGGCCGTTTGCATATGGTAGGTTACACACTCATCCGTTCATCGTCATGACGGAATGTGAGAATATCGATTCAAAGTAAATTCAAAGCTGGCGGAGCGTAATTAAAAATGGGTGGGGCATAATTAGAAATATGTGAGACAGAACTAAAAACGGGCGGGACAGCTAGAAATGGGGGGGGGGACATAGCTAGAAGTGGACGGGGTATAGCTAGAAGTGGGCGGGCCATAGCTAGAAATGGTGCCCTCTAATGAGCGTGCATACTGTTCTATAATTGTCCTGGATGTGTGTGTGACTGCAGGTATGTGGGAGCGAGTCGTATATGAGATGACCTCTGATGAACAAGTGTGGTATGATGAAATAATGTGCGTGCGACCGTGCGTGTGTACGTGCTTGGTTTCTTAGCCGCATGACTAGTGTGCGTTGTGTTGAACTGATGCTGCGGGTGGTATATCCCTCACACTGGTGAGACTTAGACTCCGATAAACAGATATACGTTTTGGAGCGTGCGATATGATCTTGTGAATGGATGGATCTGATCTGTCGCTCAGGTATCTGACGTCATAATCGAATAGCCTCACTTTGCTCACGTCACAGTCAAATGTCGTCGGACCAACAGGAAAGTAGCACAGGTCGGATATTGACCATATCAATTGTGGTTTTTGGTGAATTTACAATTTCATAAGCATTTTGTTGAATATATTCAGTTAAGCATCGTGAACCTAATTTGTCTTGCATCCTTTGCTGTTATAGGCAAACCAGCTTGCATCTATATGATTATCACAATATTAAACACCTTACCTCTATAGCTACCGTACCTTGTAATTATGATTCTGGTAATTGAGTATTCAAAGTGTTAAAATTGTACTAAGTGAGCGGATCCTAGCTAGAAATTGGCGGGGCATAAGTAAAACAGCCCCATTTATTAGTGGCACTGGAATGCGAACAAGGATGATTGGATGAAGCATGTAATAAGTTCATGCGTAATTCGGCAGCATATTTCGGCAAAGTCTCGGATAATGATACCTTATCATACTACACATCCTGTTATAGCTATGCCCCACCCATTTCTAGCTAAGCTCCGCCCACGATTTGCCTAAGTCGGGATCGGTCAAACCCAGTGTTGTTTCTGCCTATGTCAGCAACAGCGCCCAGTCAAATTAGTATCAAAGTTTTCAATATAACGTTTATTAAGTAGTAAATTCACAATTCGTACACTTGACAGGTGATTCCAGCTTCATGGTAGAGTATACACTTTCATGTGTGACTGTGACGTCAACCTACATGTGACGTAATTGATTATGAAGTCATATACATGATCGACAGATCGGATTCATCCATTCATCAGTAATACACAGTATCTGGCCAAAAGAACATGATGTAGATGAGGAATTCTCTTTTAAAATATTCAAAGATGTTTGTTATAGCTTTACGTTAGACAAAATCCCCAAATGACTTCAGAGCGCGCTCATAAGATCTCTTACGCGTTCCAATAGTTGTCGGGACCATATTTGAATCTTTGATGAAATTCAGGTCATGACCTCAAATTATCTATCAGTTATCTGCAACACTTGTCCAGTTATGATATTGATTTCAACATGGGCAGTCCAGCCTTCTATGTCGACCTGTCTAGATTGTAACCATTGACCAGGTCCACGCAGGGCTATTTCGTCTATAGCCGATCTACTAACTGTTGGGAGAAACTTTAGTATATTTGATTCCAGATGCGATACTATCATTTTGTGTTTTATACAGAACTGGCGTAGAAAAGAATACTATTTTGGGATTCGTAATCTTCACGTGTATATATAAAAACACACACTTCATGTGGTTCTCTAACTCCTGATTATGTCACGAGTAAATGGCCACAATTGGAAAAGGACACACATTTTGGCGCGGTAAGCCCATCAGTGGGAGTCATTATATCCCATAAACGGCCATCTTTAGCTAAGATATCCACTGTACTATTGCATATTAATATTGTGTTTCCATCCGGGTCAGAGCACAGACCGGATAGTGAGGCAAATTGACCGTCAATAAACTTAAAATCACACCTTCTAAAACTGCGTAGTAACCTGCCCTCGAAATGAAATATCTGTATACAACCGTTTCCATAATCATTCACTATAATTTGCTTGTCTTTGTTAACAGCCAGAACAGATGGATGGTTAAATTCGATAGGGGAATTCCCGTAATAACCGAATGAATGGCTGGCGTCACTGGAAGGCTTAAATACTGTAATGTTATGTTTAATGATATCAGATACGATTAATGCTTCATCTCGACTAACACAGATGCCAAACGGAAATTCAAATATTCTATTTTCTCCTATCTGTCTCAAATAATCTCCATTCAGTGTGAAATTCCTGACACACGCGTTAACGCTGTTTGTTAAATGCACGTGGTCATCACCATTAACATCGACACACATCGGGTAGCTCAAGCGATGCGGCTCAGAGCCTCGAGAGCCAAATTGGCACCGACAAAGTCCTTCTGGGGTGAATATCTGGATTCTGTGATTCTCCGTATCAGTAACAACGATGTCACCTAGAACACAGAAATGATGAAATTACATTATTTTTAACACCGATGATGAGTTACAAATAAAGAAATCGAAAGCCAGAAAAAATGGAACCAAAACGAGGCCGCGGTTAGATATGCTCACAATGTCTAGACCCACACATTTCTGTGTGTTAATGTTTCATAGAATAATGAATGCATTGTTGAAATATCATCATAAAGTAAAGAATTAAACGTTTTGCTGCCTATGATGATGATGATGATGATGATGATGGTGGTGGTGGTGGTGAAATTGATAATTGTGAGGATGATGATGGTGATGATGATGATAATAATGATGATTATGATGACACAGCACGAAAATGAAATGGTGTTGTGCCTGACTGATGCATGTTGCCACTCAGTACTGCAAACGCGAATGCTTTCTGAGCTAGCGTATGATAGGTGCTAGCGAGTGGGACGAGGTAAATCCTTGTTAATTACATATGGATCTTATATAAGCTACAATACCCTAACAAACAACACACATCATTCACACTAGGTTCATTTACTGGGAACACAGTGTATTGAGGAGCCAAGCAACATACCAACTATAATTCATATACTCACTATTCGAGACCTCAGTACTACTTGTTAATTATACATATACGACTATGACGTCACGATCAGCTATCATGACGTTCATTGTCTTAGACAGAGAATAGATTAGTATCCACGTTAGTCTGTAGACATATGACTATGACGTGACCAGCTATCGTGGCGTGCATTGCCTCAGACAAAGAAAAGCTTGGTATCCGCGTTAGTCTGTATACATCTGACTATGACGTAATGACCAGCTATCATGTCATTCATTGTGTCAGACAGAGAAATGCTTGTTATCCGTGTTAGTCTGTATACCTATGACTATGACTGTACGACCCGCTAATGTGGCGTTCATCATCTCAGACAGAGAATAGATGGCTAGCCGTGTTAATCTGTATGGACAAAACCGGATTCAACCCCAGTGCCATTTAAGAGAAATTCAGTTTATTTTGACGCGCATTCATACATACATACATTTCAGGACTTGTCAGTTAGTCTGAAAAGCTACTATCGGCCAACTGGCAATACTCTTTACTCGTGTAAATACGAGATCTATGGAATAGAAACCTGCATGCAACCATCTATTACTTGTTAAAGTCATATTATGGGCTACACATGCTTGTAATCGCATCTCTATAGACGTTAACACCTCTCGTATTACAGCGAACACAACATCATATGCGCACAAGAGTACACGATTCCTCCGTTTCTTTACTACCCATAACTGACGCGAAGGTTGCGCTGCTAATTGTTATAAATCGCCCCGGAGAATACATTCTGGTCATTTGCCTGACTGATTTTATCGAGTTTCATCTGGCAAATCTAAGCCATGCCACGATCCTCGGTCAATAAACGATTATTTAGATTTTGTGGGTGAAGCACCAGATACGTTTTTGAATCAGTTAGAGAGTATCATTCCACTATGCATCGATCAATGCCCTACAATGCGCCACTAATGATGTGCTTAATAGCCACAATCCTGGAATATAATCTTGGGAAGAAACAATACTTGTATGCATAGCTTTGCCCCTGTAGCAATGGTGGTTTTAATGTTGTTTTGATAATGTCAACCATCTTTTCTAATGAAATATATTGATAGATAGTAATACAAACCTTTAAAATACAAATTTTTAATTCGGAAATAATAAGATGCTATGCGTGTTGAAATCAATTGATGTACCTTCAATCCTGAAGTCCTATAATCACAATCTTAAGGTAACTAACTAAACAGGTAATCCGCTGAATATTCTGAACCTAATTTACATATGGCAGCAACAATACCAAGTCAAATTAATCTACAAATATTCAACCTATTTATTAAATAATCAATCCATTAAAGACATACAATTCGTACAGTTGACGGACCTTTCACTGTTCTCGACGGAGCTAGATATGTAATTATGTATTGTGACGTCAGCCTATTTGTGACGTAATTGGGCATGCCGTCATATTCTTGGGTGGCAAATCGCACCCCTCAATTACATATTAAACATTCCGGTGTCTATTTCGGGAAGTCGGTCTATAGATTGCTAGTATCATAATCTGACCAACATGTAATGGACGCTAGAGTGATGAGTAGAACGCAACACTACCATTGCTATTCCGCGCAAATGATTCAATCTCTATGCTGATAACTCTGTAACTATCCTGGATAAGTGAAAACAATATCATCTAAAAGATCACTTTCTTCCACGATAGGGTGGCACACTTGTGTGCGTGCGTGCATGCGTGCGTGCGTGCGTGCGTGCGTGCGTGCGTGCGTGCGTGCGTGCGTGCGTGCGTGCGTGCGTGCGTGCGTGCGTGCGTGCGTGCGTGCGTGCGTGCGTGCGTGCGTGCGTGCGTGCGTGCGTGCGTGCGTGCGTGCGTGCGTGCGTGCGTGCGTGCGTGCGTGCGTGCGTGCGTGCGTGCGTGCGTGCATCGTGCGTGCGTGTGGTTGAGAGGGCCGCGCACGCACGTGCATGCGTGCCTGCGGGCGTGCGTACGTTCGTGCGCGCATTCATGCCTACGTGCGTGCGTGCTTGCATGGATGCGTGCGTTGGTGCGTGTGTGCGTACGTTCGTGAGCGCATTCAGGCGTGCGTGCCTGCTTAGGTGTGTGTGTGCCTGATTTATCCCCGTGTCCGTATAATGTTTTGATATCATCTGCCATTACTATACAGATAATGTAGACATACAATAGTTTTAACCAGTATCCTATTACATTTATGTCTACTTTTGTAATACACTCCATAGACGAATAACAAGGCTCTCTCAATTTGTCAGCGGCCTTTGAATTTATGCTCCCATAATGATCCACAAAACCTGATAGAACCGATGTCGAGACATGAACTCTTGCAGAAATATATCAATATACAAGCTAAATATAATTGTATTCAAACGTAGCCACATCACCAGCCTAATATAGTCTCCATATTGTTCGTATATGCCATATACCGTTTGGTTTAACATGCATTTCATATCCCCATAGTATGTGTATGTGCGCGTGCGTGCGTCCGTGCGTGCGTTAGTTCGTGTGCGTGCATGCGTGTGTGCGTGCGTGCGTGCGTGCGTGCGGTGCTTGTGTGCGTGCGTGAGTGCGTGCGTGCATGCGTGCGTGTGTGTGTATTACCACTCTCGCATTCAGTTCTGTGTCAATGTGTTTGAGGATCTATTCAGATGCAGTGCTTTGTTCTAAGCGACAAGTATAGGCCTACAATGTTTCACGTAAATCACAGGAAACCATGCAGCAAATACAGTTATTTTGTCACTAACTAACATTGAATCAATTTAATATTTCCGAATTGATTCATGCTTTTGTGGTATGGGAAAGTGTTATTGTATTCTTAACTAGTTCTACATCTGTATCTGTATATGTTGACTTTGATTATTGGTAATTATCTCGAGAAGGTTGTACAATTGCGTGAAGGAGATACAGTGCCTGGTGTCGAGAACATAATTATACACAAATGTTGTTGAACATATATACTCTGTACATGACTGTTGATATCTTATCGACAGACCTGCTGCCCATCGTTTTCTAGCTGTCACCAAATGGCGCCGCTGCTGTATCCGATGCTAGTTTCGTCCACAGAGGTAGTGTGCGGGGATGAACCTGGTTTCGAGACATCTGCGCTTGAGTGGTATGGAAGATATTTGAGCGTGCGAGAATATAATGTTCTCCTGTTAGCTAGAAGTGGTAGGAATCATTGTGGTACTGAGCCTAGTTGGTATGTTATCCTATATAGCAGTGTTAACCGTTGTTGGGATATTCATTGTTCTAGGGACTGCCATTTAGTTGTCTTGTGAGATAGCCTTGGGTGGCTTGTTCAGACCGTTTGTATGGGCGTTGTGGGAGAAACCGAGCTGATTTACACGGAATCTTTCCAGTTTGTTGATGTTAACGTTCGTATGCAGTTCCCATATTCGAGCACAATATTATAATCCTGGCCGTATATCGTAAGATTGAGTGACTGGGGACTTCTGCCCACGCTTCTTTGCAAGCAATCTCGGTTACTGGAGCCTTGGCAGATGATGTCGCTTAAGTGTTGGTTCCACTTTAGCCTGCTGTCTAACTCTATTCCTGTAGGGCGGTCAACGGATGTTGATTCTTGCCAAACATGGAATGGCTCTATGGTATCTTATGCCTATTTCAGATCATTTGTCAACAAGTTCATTTTCTATGTATTAGCCCTGGTGCAGAGTCTGTTCAGGTCGCATTGAAGCGCTCCTTCATTGGTATTGTAGAGCAAGCAATTATCTGAGAAGAGTCGAATTTGTGATTGTTTTCCTGATGGCATGCAATTTATGAATATTAGGGACATCATGATCACAACAAAAGCTGTGCTTTGAGGAACCCACAATCTGATATTCCGATACACATCCATCGATTACTACCCTCTGCCATCGACTGGCATGAGCGCTTCGTATCCAGTCGTTATGGTTACACCAAATACGGTAGTAGTAGTCTAGTTTGTAGAGATG
Source organism: Chaetoderma sp. LZ-2023a (assembly GCA_034401795.1). Classification (NCBI taxonomy): domain Eukaryota; kingdom Metazoa; phylum Mollusca; class Caudofoveata; order Chaetodermatida; family Chaetodermatidae; genus Chaetoderma; species Chaetoderma sp. LZ-2023a. Next base: position 61,382,305 of record CM067364.1, on the reverse strand, counting down.
CAGCTCATGTAAATCCTTATCGAAGGCTTTGGGAAAGTCTAAATCTCCTGAATCTACTTGCTGTTTTGCATTGAATGCTTTGGCCAGGTCGAAGGCTGTCATGGCTCGTTCTTATTCACAGGAATGTTTGCTTCTGAACACATGTTGATATTCATAGAGGATGTTATTTGCTTCTAACACGTCCACCATCTTACTTAGCAGGATGCGTGTCTTTATCTTAGCACCGCCTGTGTCATCAGAACCCTTTAACGGTCATGTTGGTAAAAGCAACCTCTGTAGTGACCTGGTCCATTTGCAGGCTAACAAATGTATATTTGAAACACTACCCTCTGCCATCTATTGGAAGGCTTCATATCCAGTTGTTCATATTCCCTGCTATTCACAGATGATGCTATCTTATTCTAAGACGCCCATCGTCTTAACATCTTTTGTGTCATCAGGACCATTTAATGGTCAAGTTGGTGAAAACCGGCCTATGTACTATAATGATCTTGATTAATGTCCATTTTCAGGCTAAGAGAAAAGTATATTTGAAAATTTACCACAGGAAAATTGTCAAAAATATTCTTCTTACTCTGCAAATGGAGCCAGTCTTCGCTGATTTTAATTCATTGTTCATTGATGGGTTTTGGTTGGAACACAACTGAGGAATGTTGCTCTTGTCCTCCTTTGTAAACACATTTATGAAGTAGTTGTTACAAATTTCAGAAAATATACGAGCAGTTTGTTGCAGTTTTCCCCTCTGAGTGAAGAGTAAAACTGTCGAAATTGTCGTGTTTCATTGACATTAAGCAGGTCCAGTGTTTTTTAGAATTTGTGTCCATGCTAGAGGCAAGAATTGTGTTGGTATAATTCCAATATTTTTAGTGGTTATCTTTGGATATTTGTTTTCTGACAGATGTAGATTGGCTCCCAAGTCGCTTGACAGTGTCTGGATTGCTTGATGATATTGCGTTATTGTAGATGCAATGGGTTTTTTGCGAATTGCTAGTTTTATCTCTCCACTGATCCATGCGTGGTGAGGTCTCCCTGCCAGCATTGTATTTGTTTGCCCATTAAATCGTAGTTAGATCTTCAGGATAGCTGTTTCGAAATAGTGATACAACGTGACCAATTTGATTATGTGACGATAATCGAATTCAAGTCACAGACAGACTCATTATAATAAATAGTGCATCTTCACACCTTTGTGCCTACATGTGTCACTAAACAATGCTTTACTGCAAACCAACACCTTTACATGCCGCCATACCCGGCCGAATATATCCTAATTTAGACTAATCTCGATTTAAATCAAGCAAGACAGGGAGTATTTATTAGAAACGTCACAGAATAATGTCTTTCGTCTTCCGTTTGGCTGGAAATTACATGTTGGATCTAGACACAATGTAAGCAGCCGAGACGGCTAACCGTTAAGAAACCCTTTCTCTATGTCCATTCACTTGAGGAATGTGTCTGGCACAGCGAAGCATTTCCGCTATTAACCCTCTTACAGATGAATTCACCATATTGGATTTTCAACGCCACCATACTACCAAAACTATTGAATGATTACACTCATTGGAAGTCAGTCCAATTAATTTCAAACTATTCAACAGAATACGTTTGCTATCATAAACAATATGCGTTTTCAGGGATTTGATGCTGAAAGGGCCAACTCGACCAAAGCGGCTTCTGCAGTGGCCTTGAAGTATGTCAATTTTCAGACCAAGTGAAGACTATTTTCGAAAGTGTATCACTGGCATAACTGCCTCGATAACTGAGCAAATCATTCCAGTGTTACATTTCCAAAAATAGTCTTATTTTGTTCTGCCAATGGATATTATCATTTGTAAAATTAATATTACAAAAAAACAAATTTAATATATCTAAGGGTTAGATGTGTACATGCGCTGTGGGTAGACTCCTCTCTACGTACCCAAAACGGACAGCTATTTCTATAGCGAATGCACCAGGCACTAGGTAGAAAGGAAACGCTTTGGAAAAATGAATGGCTAACATCTTGCATTATGGCCACTATTGCTTCAGCACAGAATGAATGGAATGTATTGCAGTGAAGCCATTTGAACTTGAAAGTCCCAGAATTTCACTAATCAATCGCCCATATAAGCCGTTGAAAATTTTGAAAATAAGTTTACTAGTAGCTGTTGATACACAGACATGAGCGGCTTCTAGTCAATTTCGTTTCAAAATAGTCGAGAGAATTGCTTCTAGGATAAAAATTGTGTAATCTATATGGCTACATGTTGATTCCTTAATGTTCCATAATTGTCTCAAGTGGATGAATAAGTGAGCATCTTGTCATATCCATCCAAAATAGAGAGAGAGAGGAAATGGATTGTGGATAGGTCTAATAAACTGTAAAACATTGGATTGGGAACGGCAACTGTCCAGCACATTACTGTACACTGCAGTAGATAGCATATTATACGCAACAGCATCTTGAGCTTGTTGATTAGTGAGTAACTCATATTTCTTGAATCGGAAATCCTCTCTGAACGAGTAAATGTGATGTAGGTATCGTGTCTACATGGAGCGATAGACAGACACAACAACAACAACAACAACAACAACAACAACAACAATAATAATAATAATAATAATAATAAGAAGAAGAATACTGTATAATATAGCACAAGAGGTAGAGTCCAAGAATGGACACGAATTCCAGATAGATACAGGACAGACGTCTGGATTGACAGTAGCTGTCGCATAATCAATTTATAATTGCTACATTGAAACATATATGTTTGCCACATGAAGGCGACCAAAGTGAACAAAGCCATTGCCCGTCAACAACAAGAAACGAGATACTTAACTTCTCCAGTCATCCACTGTCACGTATACTAATAATTCTGCCATACACAGCCGGTATGTTTTGGCTCACAGTGGTATATTAATAAAGGATTAACTTGGCCAATATTTATTTAGCCTGAGAACAGATATCGTTGGAAGATGGAGTCTTGTCTTGATGGATACTGATCCGTTCACATTACGGCGCCACATAGGATCAATCAATTATACTTGTGTCAGCTCTATGGCGTATATCAGGACGTTTACAACGCCAGCTGATGCCCAATAGCTAATCCGTATTGTGTCAGACAAATGGAGTTTTAGCTAGCCCATCTCCAGCTAAGCTCCACGGACACTTAGCCTGTGTTTGGATCGATCGATTCCTGAACTCCCTGACTATCAATTACCAGAAAACTATACACGTAAGCTGTTGAATATTTTTAATTAATTTGACTGCGTGCTACAAGCGCCATGTCAAAATAGTTTCAAGATATTCAACAACATGTTTATAAAATCAAAAATGATACAGTTCATATAACAACGCTTAGTCCGTCATCAATTACACGTTCTGCCGAACTTAGCTACGTCATTCATTTACAACATGGCTAGAGAGAGAGAGAGAGAGAGAGAGAGAGAGAGAGAGATAGAGAGAGAGAGAGAGAGAGAGAGAGAGAGAGAGAGAGAGAGAGAGAGAGCGAGCGAGAGAGAAATAGAACGAGAGAGAGAGAGAGAGAGAGAGAGAGAGAATCATTGTCTAAGGCTCTAATAGTGTACCTGATTTAGTAGTTGCGACACCGCATGGCATATTAAACTGTCTCTTCCCTTTGCCACGTTTGCCGAAGCGACGCACTAGTTTGCTACTCTCCGTGACAGTTTCGGGTCTTTGTGGTTTGGTGTTGCTATTTCTGATACCAAATATGCTTTTCAAGATGTAAATGGCGGAGGGTAGAGCACTCACATCGCCGCCGCCACACCTTCCCATGCCAGACATTATGAAAGGTAGCAAAATATTATTGATAAAATAACAATTGCAACAAGCTAGACAGCTTTATCAGAAATGTAAAAGATTTGAGAAACAGATTGACAGACATTCAGCCTGGCAATCCACCTAGTCCATGTGCGAGACCCAACAAAAAGGAAGGACAAGTGTAAAAAGATAACACTGACAAGCAAGTTGTATAGCTATCTTATGTTGCGATATGTAGATAAGCAGGCCTGACATGACTAGTAGCCAACACGTTCATCAGTAGTTTGATGAACCCCACATGGCCCAGCCGTTCTCCTGGTGTGCAACAGTACTCCCACTTAGTACCAGCTGATTGCTAAATACCTCGGACGTCGTTCACCGATATTATTGTGTTTGCCCGACAAAACACGCAGTCTATTGGGAACACTTGTATCATTAACTGTTGGATTCCTTAGATATCGAAGCCATATTTCTCAGATATTTAATTATCCATCATGTTCACTAGAACAATTATCGTTACTGGCAGCATGGCCCATATAATAATAACCTGTAATAGATAGATATGTGCAATAAGGATACACAAAGCTGCACAATCTAGACATTGATTGAATTGACCGTAATAGCTAATGTCCAAATAGCTTTCTGAATCTAATCCAATAAGGCGATGTGCGATTGCCTTACGGCCTATGGGACGATTGTGTCAACCAGTCACGTCATGTAAACCAAGCTTAATACTGGTGATGCAACCTCCAATATTCTTATATTAACCAGAGTCTAGTAACCACCTTCGGAGATGCTAACAGATTGGCCACAACGCTAACTATATTTGCAAAATCTAGATACTAACTACAGCTGCCCAGATACGAATTGGACCAGGACGCAGCAAAGGCTAATTTCGCAGTCCAATTGGCCAACATTATATTTCTCTTACCGGGAGAACGGGCATGCTGATTATGCGTTATGAAACGAAGACAAGACGTTGTCCTGACGTATCAGCACATGTTTCTGCCATGCAATTGTACTCATCTTATTATCATGCACATACACAGATAATGTAAATAACACGAGCCTTTCATAGAACTAGCAATACAGCACATAATAATAGAATCATAATATTCCGGTGTCCCATGGTTTTCGTCTTACTACACGATCCTACACACGACCGTTGGTAAGCCCGTAAGTAGCGGTAAGCCCGCTTCCCCATAAACAGGTGATATGTTTTTCCATTTCCCATCCGACTGTCGCATGTATTCCAATAGTTTATTACTCCCTTGGGCAACCGGAACACACTCACTTAATGTGAGTAATACATATGATTGAGGACTGCAAGACGACATTTCCATAGGCTCCGCCCCCACGCCGTGGTGAAGATATGAGAGGACCATTGTGGAGGTAGTGGGGTGGGGTGGGGTGGGGTGGGGTGGGTGTGGTTGTGGGTGTGGGTGTGTGGGAGTAGGGTGTTGGGGTGGGGTGGGGGTATGGTGGTGGTGCGGGTGGTGGGGGAGTGAGGAGGGGAGAGACAGTCCAAATTGGTAGAATTCAACCAAATGTGGTGTGTTAGCTATCCATATTATTGCAGATCGTTTGGCCATGTTTCTATTAGGCTCCGCATTCACCACAATTCAGTTCAGTTACGTAGATTCCTCTTTTGCATAGGAGCATCTCCTTCAGGAGTAATATAGGAGCCAGCACGTACACGATTCAGGCCACTCTCATTAAGCTGAGCAATTCTTGTGTGGTTCAGGACATAGTAGTATTGTCTGATCAGGGCTTCTAACATGGCCATGCAGAGGCAAGGCTTCTTCCTCAGATATGTAGATGGGTTCACGAGGAATGTGGTTCGAGTTTCACTGTGTGACCAGACGTGGATGGGATGTATGGTACACATGCCACAGAGACATGAACGGATTAACGGCGTGCATTTCCTCTGGGCATCCTTTAGAGCATGGCAAGCAGTTAGGAAGTGTGAGCTGTTTTCTGGTCCCTCGTGATATAGAAGACAAGCAGGATCAACATCGCGCTTATTGAACTTTGCCCTGTTTGATTGCAGGATGTAACAGCCGGTTAGGATTCGTACCCAGATGGAGAGTCTACAGATATCACACGGGCATGTGGTGAATGTAGCAATTGCTGGATGTGGTATATGGCAGCTAGCTGGATAAGAGTGGAGAAACTTCAGTGACGAGTATAGTTGTATTTGCTGAATTAGTTGGATGGACCATATTCTGTTATCATTACTTTTAGCAGTGCGCTTCCATGGCCCTCTGTCAGATGGAATTTCAATAAAGTCGTGTATGGAGGGCAAATCATATTTCGCAAGAATTTGTCTTATCTCGGCAAACCAGCTGTTTTGGAAGAATCCTTTAACGATCGTCTGCATGGCGATAGGGAAGAGTATACTTCGCGAATCTGCAATGCTATTCCTGAAGAGCGTAGGCTTCTGCAGGTTAATGCGAGCCTCGAGTTGCAGTGTCCCGAGAAGAAGATATGGTGACGGATATGCAACGCATTCTAGCAAGCCAAGGATATGTATACGAGTTCTGTGAAAGAATCGCTCCTGTAGGGTCAGTTCTGCCTTGTTTAGAAGTAGAATGTCCATGCCATGTAGAAGGATCGGAAGTAAATACATCTCAAGTAGATGTAGAGAGGCGAGTGGCGTTATGCCATTGATGCCATGTAGACCGTCTCTTCTGCTATTCCTAATGTTGTCTTCTACTGTTGCCTTTGCGCTACTGAGCTGGTCTGTTCTGTGTATGCCTAGACGCAGCGCTTGTCCCGGAGCTGATACTTCTTCGGCATTCAATGATATTACTGGCTTCCTGGGTTTGCAGTCTGACATGAAGGCACATTTGGGAGACTGCAGCTCGTAAAGCTCGTAGGTACCATAATGGTATGCAATATCCAGCAGTTACTGTATGCAGTGTTGAGACGGCGGTGGTAGTGTTGAACGTCAAATTTGTCGAAAGGCCTGACCATTTGCGATTGCGTGCCCTCAACTGTGCATTCTAGTTCCCATTTTCTGGTCGTCAGTCATTTTGTCATTCAGATGGTCAGTCAGTCGATCGGTCCGTCGTTCCGTCGATCTGTTAGTTGATTGGTTGGTCAATCGAGTTAGTTGTTCAGTCAGTCAGTCAGTCAGGCAGCCGGCCACTCAGTCAGTTGGTCACTTCGTCAATTGGCTGGTCGGTCGGTCAGTCGAATAGTCTGTTAGTTTGTCTGGATGTGTACATTTTATTTTAAAATGTATGACCAAACCATATCAGTTGTAATTATGATGTGACCTAGATATAGATATCGATGGAGAGAAGGTCATGCACATTTTCCTTGAAATTATTGTAGCTGATGCATGCTACCTTATAAGACAGTCATCAATACATACAGAAGCGTGATTTCGGCTTCTACTACGTCATCATCTCGCAGAGTGACCAAGCGAGAAGCGGCCGAGAGCCCAGAAGGGAGTGCGATTGCAGTTCCCAGAGTGACCAGTCAGAGTTTATTGCTCATGGCTACGCTTATATTAGGGTTGTGTCTAGAATTGCGCATAGGCGCGGCCATTTTGCGCAAAGCATTGTGGTCTCCAACAGCTAACTAGAGAGATAGATAGAGTGTAACTCTATTTGTAGTTGGAACCATAGATTTAGGATATATATTGGCTTGATCACTCACGCGCACACGCTCACTATGGCGGATTGGGATAGATGCTTGCCCTGTAGGTGGGGCTTAGAATACACCTTCCGTATCCTCTGCGTGTCGTAAGAGGCGACTAAAGGCGGTAAGGATGAGGTAACCCTGACAGAAACCTCGAGTGCTGAAGACGGAGGTTCCAGGCCGCACGGCGCACTCTAATAAACCATGGATCCACGCACTTAACGCTTATGATCATGTCGATAGTCACTTACAGGACTGGCGGTATGATCGGCGAACGACAAGAAGAAGAAGGGATAGATGTCTCGACCGCTGGATCTTCATTGACTGACTGATATCTGACGCAGACGATCAGATATGTATATAGCCCCCAAAACTCAAGTAAATTATTATTTTTTAATTGGAATAGAAATTCGGCTTAAATAGCATGCAAAATACGGAACTACAAATCTACGGTAACAATAAATAGGGGAAATACGGTAACACTAAGAGGCGGCAAGAATGACAGAAATGCGTTAACACCTAACGCATACATCGCTGAAATTACAAACATTTATCTACATATGATAACTATATGATAACTTCTATCCTTTTGGAAACTGCTGCCGTAAACCACATTATCCATCCATCACATGACGTCATAATCAACTACGTGACCTGCATAATGACATCATACTCAATGACGTCATCACGGCGTCATCAGTGACTTAGACAAGTACGTCACGGGCGCATAATGGACCATTCCAGGTTCAGCTAGTCCCCGCCCATATCTAGCTAAACTCCAGCCACACCTCACTCGTGTTGGGATCGATCGATCCCAGAAATACCTGACTATCAATTTCCAGAAAGCTATACAGGCAAGCTGTCAAATATTTTGAAACTAATTTGACTGGGTGCTATTGCTGCTTACGGCAGCGACAGCGCTCAGTCAAATTAGTTTCAAAATATTAAACAGCATGTGTATTAAATAGCAGACATACAATTCTTACAACGTGTTGGACGATTAAGAGTTAAAGACGGGCTAAATGGAATCATTTATGACGTAGTGATTATGATGTCAGCATGCGCGTTACTTAGTTGGCTATGACGTCATATGACGTCATATAATCGAAGGATCAAATGGTTCCCAGGTAGGTGACGTCACAATGAAAATACGTAATCACTGGCGTAGCTATGTCTAACAGGAACATTGAAAGTCATTCAGCCGTACGAATTGAAGAGCTTTACTATTTAACAAGCAGCAGCCAAATTAGTTCCAAAATATTCAACAGCTCACCTCCATAGTTACCGAGAAAAGGGGATTCTGGGAAGTCATGGTTCAAAGTATCTACATAAATCACGACGACTACGACGAATGTGCGTGTAGGCCTATCATCTATTTCCGTGGCCGCTCAGCGCTACGCATTCACTTGGTAGTGTCTAGAATTGTCCTTTCCACATTATCCATCCCTCACATGACGTTGTAATCAACGACGTGACGTGTATAATGACATCATAATGAATGGCGTAATGAATGACTTAGACAAGTACGTCACGAACGCATAATGGAACTTTCCAGTTTCAGCTAGTCCCCGCCCACCTCTAGCTAAGGTCCACCCACACCTCGCTCGTGTTGAGATCGATCGATCCCTGAAATACATGACTCAATTTCCAGAAAACTATACTGGTAAGTTGTTAAATATTTTGTAACTAATTTGACCCAGCGCTGTATCTGCCGTAAGCGTGCTGTTGCTGCTTACGGCAGCGACAGCGCCCAGTTAAATTAGTTTCAAAATATTAGACAGCATGTTTGTTAAATAGCAGACATACAATCTTACAAGGTGTTGGGCGATTAAGAGTTAAAGACGGCCCAAATAGAATCATGTATGACGTAATGATTATGATGTCAGCATGCACGTCACTTAGTTGGTTATGATGTCATTTGGCGTCATATAATAGAAGGATACAATGGGAAAGGTCCATTGAAGACGGACTATGAGTTGTTGTAAGAATTGTATGTATACTATTTAATACATATTCTGTTGAATATTTTGAAACTAATTTGACTGGGTGCTGTTGCTGCCATAGACAGCAACAGCACCCAGTCAATTTAGTTACAAAATATTCAACGCCTTACCTGTATAGATTTTAGGAAATTGATGGTCAGGGCATTCGCGGGGATCGATCGATCCAAACAGTGCGAAGTGTGGGTGGAGCTTAGCTAGAAGTGAGCGGGGCATCTCTAAGACTGGAGAGGTCCATTGCAGGTGCTGCCATTTTTCACTAGCGATTGTGGTCATTCACGTTCTCGCCAGATCTAACACTAACGAGAGCGAGAGATATATATATATATATATATATATATATTTTTTTTTTTTTTTTTTCTTTTTTATTAACGCGAGCGTCTCTATTTAGATTGGAATCGTAGATTTAGGATATATTGTCTAGATTTCTCGAACGCATTAAACGTATACCCGCACTATTGGGGCTAGTTGCACTACTAGCTGATGACCTGGGCTAATTGCTGACTGTACATTTGCATCAGAAATAAAACAGTTTGTGATCTGTCCCACTGTACCAACGTACATCTCTTAACCTCCACTTCAACTCTCGTCCCGATCAAACTGGCCAAAATGGCGTCTGTAGTAATCTTGAGAAACTACCATTTACATCTAACAGGTAGGCATTTTTGGAAATTTACCCATGGAATCATTGGCTCGATAACTGAGCCTATCATTCCAATGGTAAAGTGCCAAAATCAACGGTCTCTTGGTCTGCAAATGGGTATAGGATATCCCTATGGTAATGGATGGAACTGATCTGTCACCCAAGCATATGACGTCATAATTATTTACATCATCTGTAGGATGACGTCACACTCAAAATATGTGATGACTGATGTAAATAGCTTCATCAGGAGTATTGAATAGTCCATCAAGTGTACGAATTTTATGTCTTTGCGATTTAATCCCCGGGATTAAATCAATCAATCAATCAATCAATCAATCAATCAATCAATCAATCAATCAATCAATCAATCAATCAATCAATCAATCAATCAATCAATCACTCAATCAATCAATCAATCAATCAATCAATCAATCAATCAATCAATCAATCAATCAATCAATCAATCAACTATTGCCAGTGTCATGATCGAGAACTGGTGAGGGCATAGAATACACCATACGGTGTGCATTCAAAAGATAGTCTCATATGAATTCGGCAGTGTATCAGTATATCCGATTCTTGTCTTGGTGCGGTGGCCCAGCGGAAAGATGTCTGGGTTGCTGATGCTATTCGGAATTGCAGGATGACGGTTCGATCCCTGACCGGGGAAATGATGATCAACAAAGTAAACTAACGGGTGCACTCCATAGGGGAGGTTAGCACAGAAATTGAAGTCATCGCGTTGCCAGTGTGTTAAAAAAACTTAGCAAGCAAACAATCTTTATTGACAGATCCAACATGTGGACATACAGACAATATTAAACATTATGTTGAATATGTTGATACTAATTTGACTAGGCATTGTACGAATTGTATGGCGTTGTATGTTTTTTTACCATTATCAATTGCGTCCTATTAAAGCTTCACAGGCGTCATAGTCAAACTGCTTAGTGAATACGTCTCTAGCTCCATCGGGAATATTGAATAGTCCGTCAAGTGTACACATTTTATGTCTTTACTTTTTAATCAGCATTCTGTTGAATATTTTGAAATTAATTTGACCAGGCACTTTGACCGGGCACTGTTACGACCATAGGCAGCAAAAGCACCCAGTCAAATTAGTTTCAGAATATTCAACACCTTACCTGTATAGTTACCTTGAAATTGGGATTCTGGGAAGTCGTCAATCACAGTATATAAATTGATGCCAACACACCGAAGGAACGGACAGAGCTCAGCTAGAAATGGACCCCCGCTGTGAAATTGCCATGAACAAATTTGACCATTGAAAGGTCAATACCACTTTGTAATGTGTGGTCCACCCACTTGTAATAAGTGACCACATAATTTTGCAAGAGCATTCAAATAGTTGGCATTGCCCTGCCTGACGCATGTAGACCCAATCGCAATGGATCGATTCTCTTATGGAAAGAAGGTGTAAGTTATCCAACCTGTCACGCACGTGTTGACGTCAGAATCAAGTATGTCACATGTAGGCTGACGTCACAGTCAACATACGTAATGAATGACGCAGCTATGGCTATCAGGAACGTTGAACAGTATGTAAGCTGTGCGAATTGTATGTCTTTACTATTTAATAAACATTATGTTGAATATTTTGAAACTAATTTAACTGTGCTGCTGCTATAATCACCGACAGCATCTAGTCAAATTAGTCTTAAAGTAGGCCTATCACCATCTCTTATTGTATTTTAACCGCCTCATGGCATAGCTGGTCAAACTGACCCCTACAGTGATCTTGAGCCATGTCAAATTGCATGACATGAGGAGACAGTTCTTGATAATGTACCACTGGAATGACTCTCAAGACAGTCATTCCAGATTTCAGTGGCAAATCTGCAAAAACAGTCTTCTCTTGGCCTGAAAATGGACATTCAATATCTAAATATTTTAACATTCTTCAACAAATTTAGACAGTAAAGGTTTAATATATTATGACGACAATACCAGGTACTGTGTCTGTTTCATTTCCCTTATGTATTATAGCATAACACACTAGGCTGAACATTCGAGATAGTGTATAAATTTTAGCCAATTCACGGTCTTCACTGCCCTATTGTCTGTAGGTTATGCTCGGCCCCAGATTTTCACCCACATAAACTTGAGTTTAAAAAGTATAATTTAGTCTAAATTACTTTCAGCTGTACACAATATGATATCATATCATTACTAGCTATAGTCATAAGTAAAACAAATTCTACAATGAAATATTTCATAATCTGCAATTCCATACCGAAAATTGGCTTAAATCTTGGCAGATCCGTGGTTTTCAGTACCATACTGTCTGCAGTAAGTTCGGACCATATTCGGTTGGAAATTCATACATATGATCAGCTCGGTATATGAATACACTAATAAAGTATCAAGCATAAACATGTCTACCATGAAGTAATTTCGTAGCACACAATTTAATTGCAAAAGATTGCACTAGTTTTGGCAGATCCAATAGTTTTCGGTAGCCTACTGTCTGTAATAAGTTTAGCTCCAAAATGTCAGGTAGATATATAAATACGCTAATATAATATCGATTTAAAAAAATTCCACCGTAAAGTAATTGTATAATACACAACTTAGTAGCCACCAAAAGTTGTCAGATGCCAATAATTTACGTACTGATATCTATGTACTCTGTTTGTAAACAGTTTTCGAACATCTAGCCATTCAGAACTCAATATGCATTATTATGTACTAGTTCTGTACGAGATATTGCACGATTCTACCATCAAATAATATCATAATTCCCAAGTATGTCCATGTAGTTATTTATTCACGATATGGCCCCATTCAAAGATAGTTGGTTCACATTAGCCACAATCGGATAGATCTCGATAGGTCCTGGCATATTGCTTGTTGTAAGTTTGGCTCCAGAATTTCACCGAAAGGTTTACATAGATATACATGAATGTGCTAATAAAGGCTAGAGTTTTAAAAATTCTACTATGAAGTAATTTCGAAATACGAAATTTAGTCGCGAATTGCAGGTTTCAAATACTAATAATTTGCTATATTTCAGTATGAGAATCTCTGTACTCGGTTTGTAACCAGGCTTTCGAACATAATAACATCTAGAACTCACTTGATATTGCACAATTCTATCATTAAATATTTCTTGCAATAATGTGAACATCTTTCTATATATCCCAAAATTTAGCTCCAGATAGAATCTGAATTATCAAACAAAACCCCCCATAATGTACGCAAATGGTCAACAAAATGGATGGACTGCCCCAAAATATAATCTGCTTCTTCCTATAGCCCATACCTAATCCTATCCAAGGCCGATGCCATTACAACCATCTTAAAGATATGACACTATCAAGAAACTATCATTATTACAATCGCAACCACGATCAGCCCTATATGGGAAAGGTAAGAAACTGTAAATGATAGTCAGGGCCTATGTAATATTGAATGTTAATATAACAAGATAAACAAATTTCCCTCTGTCCTGCAAATATATTGCCAATTTATCACATGTCTAATGGCTATATCGTTATAGTACATTGAACTTAACTTGAAGCTCACGTCTTCCTATATTAAATAGTGCCGTGCCATTTTTACATGTATAATTTATTTTTTGTTCTATGTGGTGGTCCACGGTCTAGATATAGTCACTGTGTTTGGTGGACAACCTGTTGTGCTACAGCAAATTGTATATTATATATAAAAATGAATTTGAAACTCAACTTGAATTATAATAATCTTCGGCCACGCTATTTGCCATTGATGCCTTGCATCAATATGTGTTCTATGTATACAGGTATTACTTTGTGTTTTACTTTTGAATAATTAGAACAGTGCAGTTCGTAATTAGTGTACAAAAGTTACTTTGAGTTTGATTTACCGATTGTCTATTGTAACACTAGCCTCTGCGTGCATAGACGGATTATTCTGAAAAGCAAATGGCGAGCACAGACGGGCATTTGTCGGATGCGACAGCCATATTAAAAAGCTCCCTGGACGAAAGTCTATCAGCTATTCAGGCTACCAATGATAGTAGCAAAATGTAAGCGCGACGCGTGCATGCTCAGCCATACCTCGCGGCACAGTTAAATCCCGAAACGGGTCAAAGCTACAGTGGGTGTCAATACATCTCCAGCCCCACTTAGTTGGAAAATTATCTGGCGAGTCAGCCACCTGTACTGAGTATAAAATGGAACCTCGTCTATCAGCACTATACAGTATACTGTGTCGTTGCTAAGCGAAAATATGCTATCGCTAACATGGTCTGGGCAACCTATTTTGCACACTAGCCATCAGCTGATGAGCATGATAATGCGAGCGATGGCTTCGCTTATACGAGTATGATGACTAAACTGACGATTCAGGCAATGGCAGCGTGTTGCAGATGCAACGTTTGATCAGATGCACATAGAGGATGCTAGGTGTCTCACACGCTCGACATTCTGATGTATTGGGTGCCGTGTGCCCTATCTAGATATGGAAGAAAATACACCGTTTCCAATACATGTGAACTTGGCTGATATTGTCAACAACGTATTAAAATCGAAAATATCGGATGAAAAACTGAAGCCTATATTCTAAACCAAAGAACCGCAACGTATTGGATGTTATTTCCATTAATAATGTGATATGGTCTAAAATGACATAACACACTGTCAGCGGACATAAGGGTGCACAACTTCCAAAGAAGGCTTGTAATAGGGCTTATTGTAGCACTGATCGACCGGATGGGTACCGGCCGGCCATGCCGAATTCGTTCTAAAGCACACCCCTGGGTAGAGCAATAAGCGTATGTAAGGTATGAGGTTTTCTTGTCAAAAATCCGATAGTTTCCCTGACAACATGTCTCGGAATTGGAAGCGAGTGCTTATCCATAGTGTACCGAGTAAGTACTAGTAAATGTTTATACTCTATCTGTTCTCGTTTTTCTTGGTACTAATCATGACTAGAATTAAACGATCTTTCTAAAAATGTAAACTGTTTTAAAATCGGCTCAGAAATGGCTGAGTTATCGTCGAAGCTCCCCGCTAAATTATACTTGGAATATTGCTATAACGTCGTAGCCGCGTGTATATATTAAACTAAATATAAAGATCTGTGTACACGTGGTCGATACGTCACTAGCATAGCAACACGCTGATTGGCTGGCGCTCGGCCATGGATTGGTTGATCCAGCCCTGACGTCACAGCGAGTATAAAAGGGATGAACAAAACAATGATCAGGAGCATCGCAAGCGAGGAAGCTGGCCCGCGCAGGACGACTGGACCACCTTGATGACGGATGTGAACTGCTGACTTACCAGTGATCTTCACTTCAACTGGTGTCTTACGGAACCCAGCACATCCGCGGTGTAGGACGTCCTCGGATTCCACAGAATTTTGGATACTCCCGGGCAGCCATCCGGGAGTAATAAACTAAATTTAAAATTAGACTTTCTGCATCCGGACTTTCATAAACGCAAACTTCGGGAGAGGCCGTGCGGATGTAGAGCTGCGGTGATTCTTGGTGGACGACTCGTCGGATCTGCCAACCACGCTGAAAAGCGGACACTAAAGTCTGCACTGCATGTCGTGTGTGTTTTAATTAACTTTTTTACCACAGTCTCGTGGACTTTGCTAGATGCGCCGCAAGAGCTATGCGACGCATCCCGCACTGTTTGCCTAGTTATGTATCCGCTTAACATTATTATACAGCTCTCTCTGTTAATGGGCAACCTATAACTTTATTACATCCGTCTCCAGATGAAGAACTGTCTCACATCAGTATACATTATGATTTAATTATAGAGACTATCTAATAGATGCTACTTCACTGTTCTGTTTCACTGTCATGAGCATGCGCCGTATCTACCCTGCCTGAAGGAGTCAGCTTGCGGATCAAAGCTGCGGAGTCCAGCTGAGGAAATCGCCTGCAGAAACCTCTCCAGCGCCAGCGAAGTGTCAACTCACGTTATGAACATGTTATCAACTCAATTTCAGCAACATAGTAGCCTGTTCCGTACGATGACTATTATGTACTCAAGTAACTATACTATTGTGCATCTAATTATTATTCCCGTATATGGCACTGATGACTAAGAGGTGCCTACCGGTCATAGAACCGCAATTTCTAATATCTGTATAACTGTTCATAGTATCCTTATTTACTGTGGGTGCTTTAACTAACCGCACTGTTTAGGTCAATCAACCTGATACGTACTACCTCAATAATTTATATAAATTGTCATCGTTCATTGCATTGGTTAGTTGTATATGGCAGATAGGCATTTCGTTGATATGTTTTGTTTAATTATAGAACACTTAGACCACAGTAGACTAGGAAATACTAAACAGCAACATTTATATCTGCATCACTTATTCCTACCATCATCAATTTTACACTGAGGGCGTTGACCGTGCTCTAACTGTTTGAACCTGACATGTTACCGACTAAACCTTACTATTCTGCTCAAATAGGATAGGTGTGAAGTGGTTAGGGACAATCTCTTCGCTAGGAGACATATAGTGTACACCTCTTTTCCGGTAGTTGCGGTAATATAGCCCCACACTCCGGAAAGTTTGGTAATATTGGCCAAATACCTATAGGGCTTTGTATATATTAAAGTTATTGTCTCTTTCCACGACCCACTAGCCACATGGCTTCTTAAGTGTTTGGACGTCCCATCAGCACGTTGATCTGATCTTACCCTGGGAAACTATCAGAGGTTTCTACGGATTCGTGTTAGCTAGATAACCCCGCCAACGAAGGAAAACTCTGCAAAAACATATAGTTATAAATGCGAGTTTGATAGGTTTATTTTACCGGCCCGCAGTGCATATCTGGGCACATTGGAACATAATCCTAATGACGGGTCAAAAGTCAGATCCATAGGAAATGGTGGCAGACGAGACGCGCATCTCCATCCAACTCATCAGAGTGTCTGGCAAGGATCATGGAATCTGCCTCACCCTCACGGGAAGGACGCTCACGGTGGATATTCAGCTCTCTACCCCACCTTAACCATATGCCAGTGATCACACTTGCTTATGTGAAATGTAGCCATTGTCAAGGTGATGTTGTATGTGGTTGCGGAGCAAGGCACCCAGATTCTCATCAAATTCGGATGCGTTGCGATGTAACATGAACATATACCTTCCGTGGAGGTAGATGCTCTTTCAAAGTGGCCTACGGGAAGCTAGGCATCTGCACCCATTGGACAGCTATATCTAACGATAAGTAGGAATCCCTGCCACTTGTGGCCAAAGCTAGTTTTCGTTTCTAACACTTAAATGGTAGGTTAGATTGTAGCAGAAGGCCAGCATAAATAAAGCGGCATCTACCAATACAGCAACTAGGAACATAAGATGGTGACGTGGGAATTCTTCGGAAATCGCGTGTTCCATCTTCACGTAAACCAGTACGTATCACGTTAATTATGGCTTCACTAGTATCTTTCTGCACTTAGCATTTTCTGGTGAACAAAAGAGTGGCCCTTTTTGCCTACTCTTTTCCTCCGCTTCGGCGTTGAAGGCATTTTCCTGTGATGGAGGCCCACGTGAGGCATTTGCCTCTCGCAACAGTAACAATTCCTGTGATGGAGGCCCGCGTGAGGCACCTTCCTCTCGCACCATCATGAAATAGTCGGTGAGAGAGGCCCACGCGAGGCACTTTCCTCTCGCAGCAATACGGTTCTCTCTGTGTATGTAAGGGGTATATTAACTTATATTAAGTTACTTAGCCAAATCGCAGACGACCAAGACAAAGACCCTTACAGGGGCAACTACCGCTTTCACGACCATTATGTTCACCTACGTCATCAATGGGTGATCAGTGGCCAGATACTCATGTACCATATCCCATATCACCTCCTTTTCACGCATTGTCTCCGTATTATTCACACATCAATGCTACAAACGGGAGGATATGGCTACACCATTCCAGCAATACATCAGACAACGCACACATCATGCACATCATTTACGTCAGTCACCTGCACTGCTTTCATGTGAGGAATACATCTCACAATATCAGGATCGTCCATGCTGTCTACACATCATGCCTCCACCTTTCTAGACCTACACCTATCTATGGACCCGCATCAGGGCAGTATTCGGCAGAACCAACGTACCATGCAGCACGTCATCACAGGGAATCGCCTCCACGAATGTGTCAGCACCGTCCCGGACATCGACGACCAACACCACCACCACCTACACACCGACCCACATCCGCATTCTCCTAAGTTTCGCCAGCAGCACCACCAGGTCTTGCTCCAATTAGTTCTCCAAGAGGTCATGGCCGGATCATTCTCCCCCCGCCCCCCCGAATTCAGCAGGGAGACTAATTCGGCTAATTATAACGTACAATTTGAATTAATCAGTAGGGCAAACCGATGGAGTAATCATCAGATGGGATGTTCTGGCAGAATTAGGCACAGACCACACACGATCCTGCAATGAACTGGAGAATGCATTGTCAGAAAGATTCGGCGACACAGCCCTCAGAGAAACAAGGCAGCTTCAACTGAAGAATCTACGTCAATCCTCGGAGGAAACATTGGCTGAATTCGCGAGTCGCATCCATCGTCTTGTTACCCACGCATACCCCAACACCAATATCAAGGGCGTAACCCATCTACATCTCGATACTTTCATAGACACGTTGAGTGGAGAACCCGCCCTCAAAGAAAAACTGTTTCTCACAGAGCATGGCAGCATCTAACAACTAACGGCTACCGTGGTTCGAATCAAGAACTTCTTGGAAACGGGAGAAAAATAATCGCCGCCAACTGCATCCGATTAATGATATGAATGATGTTAACCGAATCAACTACTACACCCGCATTCGCCACCAACAACAAACAACACGCACAATCAGAAAACCCCGGTCAATATCACGCATCTAGAGGGAGAGGGCATGGCCAATCCCATCGTGGGGGCCACAACAACGGCAAAGGATGTGGGAACCAGCACGACAATAACAAATGACAAAACATGCATGAACGGTTAGACGCGATATCTAAACAGATCTCGGCACTCACCAACCTTGTTATGACACTCAGCACCACAGTAGCAACACAATCCACCACTAGACCGTAATCAACCATAGCATCAGCACCGCCACCAAACACATGCTTTGGATGTCGTCAGCCAGGCCATTGGAGGGAACAATGTCCAAACCGACCTCCATCTACAAACCCAACCGATGACCGACGAATCCCGCAGCCATAGAATCTGTCAAACTAGCACGGGCACCGATTACAGAGTCACTTCCGTGCCCGTCCCTACAATCCAGCTCAACTGTGGCCTCTGTACAACTATGTCATGCGGCCATACATACTCGTCAACATATTCCTACCACATCATACACTCACCCGCAACCGGCTTCTTCTATGACGGTGTCTACGATGCACACTGCATCCACAGCACTGCCATCTTCACCGTGCGGGAAATGTGACCCAACCATTTCCCCAACTACACAACCTTCTTTCCTATGTATAACGGCAGTGGTAGGTTGTAGCACCTCCGCTGAAACCACATTTTTGCAAGCACCACGTCCCACCGCCATGGCACTTAACAGCCGGTGTCCTGTGGTGGTTTGCAACTCAAAGCCTATTACAGCTACATCACCAACAAGCACCATCAGCAGTGATTCCGAGGAAAGCACCCACTCAACTGCGTGATCCAGAAAAAGAAACATCGGGCAAAGAAAAGGAACGTCCTACAACGCCATTGATTCTTCTGCGCTTCAAATAAACATCCAATGGCACGATGTAAAATGTGGTGTGCTCAGTTAGTCCTTATCCGTGAATGTAAGGATCCTATTCGCACGGCAGTATACACCAACACAGCGTATGCAGAATCAGCAACAGTGCCACGACCACTGCTACCCCGAACCCGCCCTCGCCAAAGCAATCACAGTAGCAGTGATGGCGACTCGGCCCTTTCCACACTCAGCCACAAACTGCACTCACGGAATCCCTCCGGAAACAAGCTGACTATATACAGAATGATAGCGCACCCGCCCACTCCCACCCACTCACCCCCACTTACATGAATGGTATCATTGGAGACTCTTCTGCAGGCTCGCCGTACAGTGATATATAAATGTGCCTGCCTGTTTAGCGGAATTTCCACCAATGCTACTGTGGACACTGGAGCTTCCATCACTGTATTTAGCAAGCGTTTATATGAGAGCATCCCACCTCATAAAAAGCCACCCCTTAGGCCTACAAACATCTTTTCACAAACAGCTACAGGAGCAGATGTGCCCATGGCTTGAGTAGTAACCTCGTAATACAGATAGAGGAGATTCATACAGCGAGTTGTTATTGCCTCCATCCAACACGATACCCTGCGTGGTTCTGATTTCCTCAGTGCCAGCGAAGCCGTCATACATTGTAAGCAACAGTAACTAGACATACATGGCCGACGGATACCCCTTGGACCGGAATCGTCATTATATGACACGTGTGCAGTGATATTAGTGACCACCACCACAGTTGATCCGGGACAGGAAAGGATCTTGTGGGCCACTGCACCACAATTAGGAAACAACACTCATACAGCCATGCTGGAACCCGACCCCGAATACATTGTCACCTCACAATGCACCAGTCCTCGCATCATCGTGGACACCACCATCAAGGAACATCTTCCATTCTGTCTATTCAATGGCACTGCAGACCCAATAACACTTGAATCAGGAGTCCGTTGTGGCCATTTGGTTGATGTGATATCACTGGAAACAGCCCCAACCGCAAACGCCACAACAACAACGTCTGATGATTTGCCCAAACATCTACATGACTTTTATTTACATGCCACAGTTGGATTGATGCAATCCCAAAAATTACAAATAAGAAAATTACTTCACAAATATCGTGATAGTTTCTCATCAGGAGACATGGACCTAGGAAAACTCATCTAGTATGGC
The DNA here is from genome assembly GCA_034401795.1 of Chaetoderma sp. LZ-2023a. NCBI lineage: Eukaryota > Metazoa > Mollusca > Caudofoveata > Chaetodermatida > Chaetodermatidae > Chaetoderma > Chaetoderma sp. LZ-2023a. The sequence continues at coordinate 61,361,351 of CM067364.1, read as the reverse complement.
ATGCCATCGACACCGGAAACAACCAACCCGTATGACAACCCGTTAGACGTCTACCAATTCATAAGGAAACAGAGGCACGCCAACACGTGGAGGACATGGTTTGGACTAGAATAATTGATCCGTCAGCATCTCCCTGGGCCAGTCCCATAGTACTAGCAGGCAAAAAGGATGGATTTTTGCGGTTTGGTATAGATTACGACCGCCTTAATGATCTTGGAATTAAAGACACTTATCTGTTACCCCAGATAGATCAGGCCTTAGATTCCTTGTCCTGAACCAAGTGGTTTTGTACCCTTGATTTAGCTAGTGGATACTGACAGGTAGCCATGGATGAGGCTGACATGGAGATGACCGCATTCGTTTGTTGCGATGGCCTTTTTCAATTCCACAAGATGCCATTTCTTCAGACAGGGTGTCAAATTCCTGGGACACGTCATATCCGGTAATGGGGTGGCCACCCAACCATCAAACACAAAAGCCTTGGGAAAGTGGCAAACCCCTGAGTCTGTCACGGAAACAAGGAGCTTCCTTGGTCTCTGTCAATACTATCATCGATACATACGTCATTTCAGTGAGATTGCATCACCTCTTTTCAAGATCACCGAAAAGGATCGACCCTTCGAGTGGACGAGTGAGTGTGAAGGTTGCTTCAGGGCATTGAAGGAACGCTTGACGACTGCCCCTATTCTCGCTCATCCTAACCCTAACGTTGATTTCATCCTGGACACTGATGCACACGCTTATGCTATTGGCGAAGTTCTATCTCTGGTCACGGAGGATGGAATGGAGCAGGTACTGAGTTATGGTTCGCGTACTCTAAATAAGACAGAGAAACGTTATGCGACCACCAAGCAGGAATTAATGGCTGCGGTCTACTTTCTCAAGTATTATAAACACTTTCTGCATGGCCACCCATTTACTCTCCATACAGATCATGCTTCCCTCGCTGGCTACACAGCCTTAAAACTCCGGAGGGCCAGGTAGCGAGGTGGCAGGACTCCCTGCAGTCTTGTACTTCAATGTGGTTCATAGACCCGGCAAACTGCATGGAAATGTCGATGCCTTGATCAGAATCAGGCTTGAGAATGAACCAGAAGTAGCCACCGCCATGACACATGCAGCACAGCAATCTCCAGTGTTCGCTGAATTGCGGTGCACAGAGTGGAACATGGAGAAAGTCGCTCATGAACAAGCAACAGACGCACAGACACAAAATATATATGCATGGATCCAGGATGGGGTATGTTATCCACAACAGCCACGTACTACTAACAGTGGTTCGAGGAATGCCACATACAACAAGGCGTTCTCTACATTAATAACCACCTGGTGATTCGGAATGTTATTGTGAAACGATATTACAGCAGTTGCACAATAATGCTGATCATCTAGTTGTTGAGCAGACATTAGCGTGGATAAAACAGAGATTCCACTGGATCGGGATTCACGATAATGTAAAGGCATGGATTGCCACATGTGTCCCATGTCAAAGACAAGCTGTTGGCCTGCACTATTCCACACCTCTTCAGATTAAGATAGTTGGTGCACCGTGGGTGCGAGTGGATATTGATGTGCTCGGACCCTTGAATACGACGGATGATGGAAACAAATACATACTTGCATTACAAGATTATTTTACGAAATGGGTGGACGCATTCGCTTTGCGGACCAAGAGGCATCTACTATAGTGGGCGTCTTCGCAAGCAATGTGTTCTGCTGGTTTGGAATTCCCTATGAGCTGCACTCCAATCAACGAAGTAATTTTGACAGACAGCTGATTTCCGATGTGTGCAAATTGTTTCAAATCGTCAAAACAAGGACAACTCCGTATCACCCCCCAGTGATGGCATGGTGGAGAGATTCAATCAAACTCTTACGGAGATGCTTACTAAAGAAACATGCCTTGATTGTCGAGATTGAGATCTGTGACTCCCATATGTGGTCATGGCATACCGCACTACAGTACATTTCAGCACGGGTTATATCCCTGCATGGTTAATGGTAGGTAGTGAATCTGCCTTACCACTGGATCTGGCCATGCCCAGGATTCCGGGGGAGAACAATTCACCATCTCTCTACGTAGAGCTCATGCGGCAGCATATAGAACAGACCCATGAGCTAGAGAGAGCAACTCTATCCACTGCACACCGGCGTCAGAAAACAGGGCAAGACCGGAGGGTGCAAGGAGATCCATATGAAGCGGGAAGAATGGTTTGGGTACCATGATTTGTGACGATCTGCAAACGTCCTGAGTAAACTGAGTTGCCAGTGAAAGGCCCCTATGTGGTAGTAGGTAAGACGTCGAACGTGACCTACCATATCCGCGCTTCGGATGGCCTGACCTCAGTCAACCACTTCGATCAACTTAAACCTTGGGTCACTGATGACCCCGTACCAGAGCTCGGACTAGGCATTCCACGTGGCACCAGTAACCAGACAGATGTCTCCATGGAGACGAGTATTTCAGACGTTAGTCTCGAGCACTGCGGTGCCAGTTCGACCCTTCTCCTACCAAGCTAGAAGTCCAGTGAACAAGCAACTAATGCTGAGGACGACGACGAGATACGTACTCGCCCTCTCCCTCCTCAGTACGGGTCTACTCGATCTGGGGACGTCATATCTGAAGACTTTCTCGTTTGTGGTGTCCAAGGGGAAGGACGTAACAGTTGTTCCACCGACCTCCGACTTCCCACCCACTTCATGCTATACCCTCCATTATAGAGTTACCACAAGCAGAAGCTGAGGCCGCCCTGGGCCATGCGTCTTGTGGGGTGGAACATGTAGTGAAGTGCAGAGGCCAGATGAGGCCTTAGCCTGTTTTGAAGAACAGGAAAACCGGACAACTCAGTGTACCCAGCCATGCCCCGAAACTGCGCAACCACGCCCCAACCAACGTGCTCCCTCTCTATGTGCACGACCACCGCCCCATCTCCAATGCGCGTCTCTTCTCTATGTACCAAGTTCGGACAGCATACGTCTTATCCTCTTCACACTCCACTCGTCGTCTGTAGACCATCACTCTTCAGATATGAGAGAGTCAGCTGTTACCGAGGAGGTGGCATCCCCCGCCCCCCCCGCCCCCCCCCCCCCCCCCCCCCCCAGGCGGTGGGCAGGGAAGCAGCCTGTTCAGTAGACTCTCGGCTCGAATTTTCCTGGTACTTAAACCTACGACAGAGCACCAACCATCGTGTAATGGGTGATGACCACTTTCCCACACCAAAGGCATCCCTCACCAAAACCATCCGCCAATCACCACCGTGAGCAGTCAGAACATCACACCGGACACAGAACTCCAAGAGCACACAGAACATACATGGCCGCAAGCCTGGATACATCAACTCAATGTTCCAGGAATACTAAAGATATATCCGGTTATAGAGAGGATATGACGGAGACAATCAACACCAGCAACAACAAGATATAGCAAGCACCTAACGTTGTAAATCGAAAAAGTTAGAGACACGATTTTCCGCAACATTCCCTCCCGCATAGATGCGGGAAGTATAACACTTCCCGAAATACCGACTGTTCCGCAACCGCAACAGACTTGGCATTCACCAACCTGGATATTCCCAAGCCACAATACACCAGCGTTACACAATAGTCCGAACTTCCCTACAACAGTACACTACCGCCATCAACACCAAACAACATTTTGCACAATCACTTTCTTATCCGGTTTACGGAAAACTGATCATACAGAAAGAAGCACACCGCAGCCATCTACAGTACGTGCTGCGTGGGGGGGGCCCCATCTCTCCCCCTCCCACCACCCCGGAACAGTCGTACATAAATAGCTAAAAACATAATACTTCATTCACACGTAATAACAGTCTATAGTATTAAGAGAGCAAGATGCCCACAGTCTGTCGTCCGTCATGAGTAGGAGTTTGCTACCGAAAAGTTGAATTCGACAATGGATTGGTTCAAGTTACAGCAGCACCCTTCTTCGTCATCCGCGCTCTAACGTAACTCTTTCCCGTCCATGGGCTCGGCCATTACAGAGCGAAATACATCATCTCTGATAAGGTTGACACCGCACTTCACTTACTCACTTCCCCCTCCCTTGAGTAATAAAAACGTCACCCTTCACAACAGCGCAAGATTCATCCGCAGATAACCAGCCACACGTATCAATCAAAATCACCAACGCGACAGAAACATAGACACTCAGGGTGACTGCATTCACAATCCCCATATGACGGCATTGTTTTTGTAAACTGTGGCACACATTTTTCGAGCTGTATTATAATAAATTAAGTCTGGTCTAGGTAGGGATGGGACTTGTCCTACCCACAGAGGAGGATGCTTGGCCGTCCACCCACCCGGAAAACACAGTCCAGCTTGGACGCGCATATAGGGACGCTGTTCCAGAGAACATAATTTGCAAACATATATTTTCATCTTTCGTATCAGCAACGAATATTCATCAGCACCAAGACCCCGCCATTACATAAATATTGCCTAAGTTTCTGATCAACGACATGCTTTCGCAACAAAGAGCCACGTTTCTATCACCTCTATTTCCAGTAAATTGAATCAAAGGCTTTGGCCACAAGAGCCGCCCAAATCACGCAACTACCACAGCGTGATGGAGGAGGTGAGAGGGGTGAATCAGGGCAATTGCCGCTGACGTAACCGCGCTCTCCCACACCCCATCTGGTGTTCCAGTCTGAATTTAAAACAGGCAAGTGTATAAGCATCTGTAAATCCGCCTCATGCTAATTAAAAGGTGAGCTTCCACAGGAAAAAGTAGTTCCGAGGTTTTACGTTGATCAGAGACTTTTTTCCGTCGAGTAGGGACGTAAGTGATTGTTTCCTATAATTATAATTACTCCATTTACACAGGAGAAACACTTTATATGAATCCAGGTTTAATAAATCAAAACTTTTCTTATGGGGCGTGGCCGAATCACCCTAGAACTTTCGGGTGTTGTCATCTGCCCTCCTTTGACGTCACCAAAACTTATAAAAGGAGGAGATCGCACACGGAAACTTCTCGTCAAACTCGACACAAGGGAAGAACAAGCATTAGGCTACTTTCGTATCGCAAACCAAATTCTGCTGTTTATTTCATTATTATTAATTTATCACTTCTATTATATATTACTTGGCCTGGACAGTTCTGAAGAGCTAGGAAAAATTAGATTAGGTTAGACAGTCCCCACCACCATTAATATGCGGAAATAAGATGTCACTTTGCCGAGGACCTTGTATTCTCCGACAGTTCAGAGGAGTCGACGCCAGCACTATCCAGAACGAAATATCCGTGTTCAGCATTCCAGCTAGGCGGACAGCCATGTGGACGCACCTTCTCCCGTAATTCGGACTTAGCATTGCATGTCAATCGTGATCATCTTATGCAGAGAGCTTTTTGTATGGACTGCAACTACCTTTATACCACTACCCGTTACGGTGTGACCCACGCGTTGACTGATAAACATCGTGTGCTTGTAGTTACATTACAGCCTGGCGAGCAAAGTGAAAACGTTTTGAAACTAGACTTCCTATTAACGTGCTTTTTACGAAGAAGTTGGCCAAAACTACACGTAGGAAACGGCGACCATCACATTTCCCACACTTTCAACCAGCCAAAGTAGCCACTGCATCCGCAACACAGCGCGCCTTGACCCACTGCGCCACCATCGCCACCATCACGACGGAACCAGCAGCATCATCAGCACCGGGAGCAACTGCAATGATGATACCAGCACCGGCTGCAGCTTCCACTCCGGCAGCACCCGCAGCAACGCCACCGTCCACATCACGCATGACAGCAACATCAGCATCCGCATCCGTGATCGGCTGGCCCATGTCGGTAGTTATAACGACGTCCGCGCCAGAACCAGTGTTACAGGACATTTCAGATAGATCTACATCTCCTAGTAGCCTTATCATTGACAAGGAAATTAGCCTTATGGAAGCAATCCTGACTACCGCATCACAAACAAGCATCACAGCACACCCGCGCAGCAGCAGCACACCAGCGGATCCAGTAATATGGAAGACAACAAGACCAGCACGTCCTTACGCTGGGAAGAAATGTATAACGCATTCCCAAGAGATCTGCGCCATGACATGCGCATCTCCATTCATCTCATCGGAGTGTCTGGGAAGGATCTGGAAATCTGCCACGCCCTCACGGGAAGGACGCTCGCAGTGGATGTCCGCGTCTCTACCCCCACCTTAACGATATGTCAATGATCAAACTTGCATATGTGAAATGTAGCCATTGTCCAGGTAATGTGTTATGTGGTTGCGGAGCAAGGTACCCGGATTCTCATCAAATTCGGATGCGTTGCGATGTAACATGTATGCATACCGTCCGTGGAGTTAGATGTTCTTTCAAAGTGACCTACGGGAAGCTAGGCGTCTGCCCCCATTGAACAGCTGTATATAATGAATCCCTGCCACTTGCTGGCCAACGCTAGTTTTCGTTTCTAACAATTAAATGGTAGGTTAGATTGTAGCAGAAGGTCCATATAAATAAAGCGGCATCTACCAATACAGCAACTTGGAACTACATAAGATGGTGACGTGGGAATTCTTTGGAAATCGCTCGTTACGCCTTCACGTAAACCAGTACGCATCACGTTAATTATGGCTTCACTAGGAATTTTCTGCACTTAGCATTTTCTGATGGACAAAAGAATGGCCCTTTTTGTCAACTCTTTTCCTCCGCTTCGGCGTTAAAGGCATTTTCCTGTGACGGAGGCCCACTGGTGGCACTTGCCTCTCACAACAGCGAGAATTCCTGTGACGGAGGCCCACATGAGGCACCTTCCTCTCACACCATCATGAACTATTCGGCGACAGAGGCCTGCGCGAGGCACTTTGCTCTCGCAGCAATAATGTTCTCTCTGTGTATGTTAGGGGTATATTAACTTATATTAAGCTACTTAGTGATCTCTTATGCGGATGCTTCCCTTGCGGGGATACCTCTGCAGATTCAAGGATCTGTGTGGTACCTCTGGCGACACCACGTGGAACAGATATGTGCTCATATTAATGTCAAACGATTCACCCTGTTTGTATAGTACTTATTTATATTCTAAGTATATTATTCTAATTATTCCATTCTCTACATTAGTACGGACAGACACACTGATGACACAACCAGTTGGGACGACACCGTGTGGTTCAATCTCAGCGACAATGGTCGCACGGCCCCACTGGAACATCATTGTTCCACCGGCTCTAGAAGTCGGTCTATGTATTCCGCAGAGACATTGCACATGGGAACCGCAACCCCGAGATCCGCAGCTAACCAGCCAGCCCGATCATCGTCCACTTGCGGTGCGATGGGCGGATACTTAACGGCTGACTAGCGTGAGCTACATTATGCATGTAATACAAGCTACGAATTCTGCGCTGATGGTAGCGAAAGTGGAATCTTAGCCATGTGAACTGATCAGAAGTATTGAAAAAGCTTAGGCGGTATTACGCTGATCAGCAATGCATATTCTGAAATTAATATGTGCAGGCGTGAAATTATACGCGCTGCCTAGAATCCATAAATATAGCCTCATGCGCTCGACTCAGAACCCAGTGACGTCAGATCCCTTCGGTGATGACGTATATATACGTGGTATGAATGAAGTTGGCCTTGGGATCTCTGGCCACAGCTTCCGACGAAATTCGAGATCAAACGGCTCACCACGTAGCCAGCTCAGAGTCATACCAAGGTCAATTTAATGATAATAATTTTACTGTTGGTAGACTATTTCAGCTTATACCAAATGGTCGTGGATTTTTGATACTGTGGCCGGTGGTTACTCAGATGAGTTTAATATGTAACCACCTTTTAAGCAAACATACACATTCGTGACTGCGCATATAAATGTATCAGAAAAGGTGACAATGTCATCGATGATTGCGTCTCTTACGTAAAGGCGTAATTGAAAGTGTTTAGCGATAAGGAGTTTGCTTGTGTTACCAATCTTTAATTCTGAACTCGAATACAGAGCTCTCATCTCATGATAATAAATGTATCTGAACCGAAAATGTACATGTCTACAGTTCAGCCTTTTACAAGTTTAATAAGTCAAAATTGTGTTATAAGTTATATTGTTCTGACAGGCACATATTATTCGGTCACTATCGTCAATCATCTTCGGAAATATCTCCGAATCGCAATGGAAGGCAACATGTACCAGTTCACTTGCTTCCCTAATGGCCGCTCACAAAATGTACTAAACCTACATTTTCTATCTCAGGAAAGTTGATCTTCTATGAAGCCACTATTTGGTCATACATACATACCATACTGCTCAAACGAGCTCAGTAGAAGAATATCAGGCGAACATTGACCCATGTCCTAGAAAACCTTGAATGTGTTGCTAAAAGCGAAAATCAGTTTTGCTGCCTGTTCGACGTTTGAAGCTTTATTTTTGACTAAATTAATATGACTATTATAGTTATTAGAAAGCAAAAACTATTGATAAATACGATGATATCATATCATGTGGTTGCGTTTCTATTTGCCGAGTTGCTGAACGTATTGGTTTATTTAGTTTATTTAAATGGCGATTTATATTGTCGCAAAATTGGAATTGACACAATGCATGTTCTCAAATGCGCTAGGGGACATTTTAACCAGAAATGAGGTTGTCAAATGACGTAATCATTGACATTAGATAATTTGCCAGCTGCTAAAACTGCTATTTGCCATGGCCTCACAGCTGATGTGTACACACTACTGAGGTAGCCAATTATGGCTGGAGTGCTGTAGAAGTAATAAAAAAGCTGGTGGTAATCAGTGGAGTTGCCGTGATAAACAACCATATTAACATGTTACAACACAACGCCGTATTTCAGGACTTGAAATTATTATGCAATAATATCACTAACTGTAATATTAAAGTACAATCTGATAACGCGACAAACCGTCAACTATGTGGATTGAAAAGGGAGTACGTCATTCAGAAAAATGTGATGAAGTAGGTAAAGCGATCTGGATGTGCTGTAGCATATTTATCCTGCCATTTACGTAACATGTATTCACATTGCAGGTACACCTAATTAAGTGCCAGGCAGCGAATGTAGACCTTTTGATGATCAGACAGGGTGGCAATTAGACTCCACCATATTTTATGGAATTACAGCTCATTTGAATGTAGCCCTTATGTTGCTTGGAGAGCCGATAAGGATGTGTAGGCTATTGCTGTATTCACGTTATCATGGCCTGGCGTTAGTGTATTATAGGCCTGCCACGTTCCCTCTTTTCAGCATGTTGAACAGTGTTGCTGAAAAAGGAATTCGAACTTGCGCTCTGAACAATAATTAATTATAGAGTGACGCTGGTAAGATAAGTGGTATTGCCCGCAGCTACGCTAGGAAATGATTCGCGCCCCCTCACGGTCTCTCCTATCTCGTACTCTCATGATACGCCTCCCGTACAAACGGGACGTGGTGTGGTGGTCGCAGCAGCAAGCGCTGTCAGCATCCTCTGAGGGGCAGATTAAAACTTACTGCTTGGTATTATTTGTCAGGAGAGCTTTGCAAATCAGCTGCATTTCGAAACACGCATGCGACATCATCTGCTCGGCTTGGAGGCGGTCTACCCGGAAGTAGCGCGTCACATATATTGGCCGGTGAATTTGTGTTTACAATAGGTGACACCCTTTTCACCACTCTCTAACTATGCATTGGATTATCTTGCCGAATTACTCCTGTCGGGGTGGATATAGCGCGGTTAACACTGCCAGGTCTGCCTTATCATTTGGGTTAGTACTGCAAACATTACTATAGGAAATCATCCGCTTGTGGCCAGGGCCAGTCAAGACAGTCATTTCTGCACTTTTCATCCTACAACCCTTGCCTGACATAGACAAGTTGGCATTGAAATCATAAACCTCAAAACTAGTCTTTCTGATTGAGTTAATTACGTGGAGAGATGTCATACTATCCACTTAATGGATATTAATTTGATGGGTATTCAGAGCAACATTTATAATTTTTACATTTCAAAGTTGGTAAATCAGCCAGGCCGGTGCTTTCTCAGCCTTGGCTAGTACTTCCAGATTTCCCACAACATCATAATCTGTGTGTGTCATCTCATCATAAAGCGTATGTGAACATAATTCATACTTTAACAAAGTTGACAGAATTATTAATTAGCTTTGTGACGCCCCGCAGTCACTGTGGTGGCAGGCTGGAATTAAAAGCAGCAGTCAGTTCGTGGAGAAACATTTCGCTGGAAGTAGGTATGGACATGGAGGATATTTAATCTCAATGGTATGGATAGTACTGTATTTTCAGGTTATAGCACAAGGTCTGTTATTACCAGCGCAGTAATACGGATATGACAATCATTTGCCATCAATCTTAAAAGCGGTACTCTAGCTCTAGCATATTTCTAGACTTTTATATTTTTGGAAAGGTTCAGACTAAATGTGTGTAGACACATAAACATGTCTACGGTTAATTGTATTATACATCAATTCAGATATCAAATTTGTATCGCTACATGTATTGTTAGAAATGCAATGAGTAGCGCCAAGGGTAGAGCTTATATATGTTACCATTTACTATTTAATAGTAGCATATTGCTATTAAAATATCCAGTATACTAAGATTGCTAGTTATATATCCAATATACTCAACATAAGCCACGTAGGGCTTATCCTTTAATTAGATTGATTTTGTATAAGCGACATATTCTTAACAGACAAGAAAGCGGTTGAAAGTAACTAGATCTACTCATCTAGAATAATAAATAGCCGTATTATGCAATCATTATTCCTGGTGTGCCGTGGAGTAATTCAGGCTGTGATAGCTATTACCACGTGTGGAGCTTTACAATCTCACGTGATCACTCTGTGAGATGGTGACGTAGTGGAATCCCCCAATTAAACGAGACTTACGTTGATGTTGGATTGGTATTCTATACTGCTATTATCTTCGCAGTAGGGATCGCGTCCCTCCTAATGTGGAGGCTTTTCAAGCCAGTTGCTTACCCGACCCTGTTTGCACACACATGGTAATGAGCTCGTTACAGACTGACTTCTGGGCGCTCGACTGCTGTGATCCCTACTGCGAAGATGATGACATTATAGAATCCCAATCCAACATCAACGTAAGTCTCGTTTAAATGGGGGATTATGCATGTGATTCACTCTCTGTTGGAGATGAAGGGCATACTTTTACATTTTCTCCATTTCTCATGTATAGATGGTATACTTCATGTTATGTCATAAACAGTTTTAAGCATGTTGGATCCTTCACATTAGGTATTATCCTATGCTGTGTGAACTTATCCTTCAAATGGGCAAACTGACCAAAATAACTCTACAGTGGTCTTTAGGCATGGCTATTAGCAGGTCAAGAGGCTCTTATATTTGAAAATTAACCACTGGAATGACTGGCTCTGGAGCCTTGGTAGCATTCTGGTGGCGCATGGTTGGTAAAGTGGCAAGTTAAAAAACACATCTTATCATAACCTGCAAATAGATACTGGGTAAGCCAAAGCTTGAATTCTCTTTACCATTACCCCTATAATGGTCAAGCCGGTCATGAATTTCAGACGCAAATTTACAAAAGAATAGTCCACTAATATTAACATTTCTTGTAAGGTTTTGACCATAAAAATGCTTAATTGATATAAGTAGTATTTTAGCGCTTTGAGGCGCAGTTGACACAAAAGGGGTTAATATTGAGATATATTCGTGATATGTTGCCAGCTGAGTCTCAGTACTAATCAAACAAAGAGGTAATGGCAAGGGTATTTCCAGTTGAGTTACCATGTGCACTGTAACCGACGGTTATTTACGAGATGATGTCGAAAATAGAATCATTTACTCCAAATGCCTTTACATATTGACAATAAAAACGTTCTTAGAAACGCACTTTGTATCGTGTTACCAGTGGTTTGATGGCCTCAGACAGGACACATTTTCTCGTCATATTCTACGTCTCAGGATAAGATCAATACAAGCGCACTTTACAAACACACCGATAATGTCAGAAACATTCCATTCTCGCAGATAACCTGACGAAATGTCAATACACTTGTAAAGG
>CM067364.1:61297429-61348833 GCA_034401795.1 Chaetoderma sp. LZ-2023a | reverse complement strand
GATGTAGGAAAGACCTACACAAATTATCTCATGATATTAAGTTCATTGATACATATGCAAGCGTGTACATGTTGTTTAGTGATGTTGTCTTGAGGCAAATGAACGAATGTGATCTGTCAAGCTAGTATATGCTGTGATAATCAATTACGACATGCATAGGCTAACGTCACAATCTTCATGACGTATTATAGCTTCATCATGAAGCCCGAAATGTCCATCAAGTGCACGAATTGTGTTTCTTTGATAAATGTACATTAAAACATTCGTAGTCAGCAAAAGCTCTCAGATGATTTGGTTTCAAAACATTCAACAATTTATCTGTATAGATATCTTTGATTTTTTTAAATACAGGGTTCACATTATAGAAATCTATTCCAACACACGAAACACGTTGGAGGAGCTTAGTTACAAAGGGGCGGGGCAGAGCTAGAAATCGATTTACCCATTGGATTGTAGATGAGTGAATGCGAACAAATCCAGCACTTTGTGTATATTGCAATGTTCTTATTGTATTCACATTTATGTAAGAGTTTCCTATGCGGCTGTCAAGTCATGTGTGTTTACATTGATATAGGTACGAGCGAGTGGGATGGGGTAAATCCATGTCAATGATGTATGAACTTTACATAAGCTACAATACCCTAACAAACAAACACACAATTCCCTGCCTCATTTACTGGGAATACAGCCACAAGTGTATTGAGGAGCCAAGCAACATACCGATAATAATTCATATAATCGCTTTTCAAGAGCTCAGTACTGCTTGTTATATATACATATTCGACTATGACGTCACGAGCAGCTGTCATGACGCTCATCGGCTCAGACAGAGAATAGATAGGTAGCCGTGTTAATCTGCATGCACAAAAACAGGATTCAATGCCAGTGCCATTTAAGAGAAATTACATTTATTTTGACGCACTTTCATACATAAATATCCTTCATCAAGACTTGTTAGTTAGTCGTAAACGGTACTACTGGTCAAATGCCAATTCTCTTTACTCGTGTGAATATTGGATCTATGGAATAGAAACTGCATGAAACCATCTATTATATGTTAAAGCCATATTATGGGCTACACATGATTGTAATTGCATGTCAATGGATGTTAGCTAACAGTTCTCGTATTACAGCGAATAGGACATCATATGCGCACACGGGTACACGATTCCTCAGTGTCTTTAATTCCCCTAATTGATGGGAAGGCTGTACTGCTAATTGTTATAAATTGCCCCTGAGAATACTTCTGACCATTTGCCTGGCTGATTATATCGAGTTAATCTGACAAATCTAAACCATGCCATGATCCGCGCTCACCCGTCCAATATTTAGATTTCTGGCTGAAGTAACAGGTACGTTTATAAGCCTGTTAGGGAGTATCATTTCACTATGCATCGATCAATGCCATACAATGCGCTACAAATGATGTGCTTAATAGCCACAATGCTGTAATATAAACTGTGTGGAAACTATTCTTGTATGTACATCTTCGATCTTGCAGCAATGGTGTTATTGTAATAATGCCAAAAAGGTTTTCTAATGAAATACATCGATAGATAGTAATACCACCCTTTTAAACATGTTTTACATACAATTTTGAATTCGGAAATAAGACGATGCTATGCGTGTTGAAATCGATGTATCTCCCTTCAATGCTGAAGTTCTAGAATCACAATCTTAAGATAACTAACTATACCAGGGAGCTGCTGAACATTTAGAAATTAATCTGACTATTGCAGCAACAGCACCCAGTCAAATTAGTCTCTAAATATTAAGCATAATGCTTATTAGAAAATCAATCCAACAAAGACATATAATTCGTACACTTGACGGATTTTTTCAATGTTCACGACGGTATTAGATACGCCACTATGTATTGTGACGTCAGCATCCATGTGACGTAATTCAGCATGTCTCCATATACACGAGTGACAGACCGCATCCCTCGATTACATATTAAACAGCGCTGTGTCTATCATATTGAGCAGTCCGTCCATAGTTTGCTAGAATCAGAATTTTACCGATATGCAATGGGCAAAACACTACCATCGATATTTCGCTTATATAACCCATTACCTATGTAGATAAGTCTACATCTATCGTTGAAAAGTGAAAGCAATACCATCTAAAAGAATTGTTTCTTGTACGATCTACAGAATAACACTCGTTTCTGTGTGTGTGTGTGTGTGTGCGTGTGCGTGTGCGTGTGCGTGTGCGTGTGCGTGTGTGCGCGCGTGTGTGTGTGTGTGTGTGTGTGTGTGTGTGTGGTGTTGACTTAAATTGCAGGAAACCATGCAGCAAATGAAGTTCTTTTGCCACTAACTTACACTGAATAAATTTAATATTTCCAAAGTAATGCACACTTTTGTGATATGAGAAAGTGTTATTGAACTCTCCATCTGTATATGTTGACTCTGCAATTGGATATCTATATGTGTTGAACTTTTCCTGTTTGTTGATGTTACCTTTCATGTGCAGGTGCTAGACTGGAGAACAATATTCCAAGCTTGGACCTGTGTTGTAAGCATTTTTCTTGGCTGACTGGGGACAGCAATGCATGCTTTTGTGCAATCAATCTAGGATATTGGAGCTTTAACCACTGATGTCATATAAGTGTTGGTTCCAGTTTAGCCTGCAGACGAGCACTATTCCTAAATTGCTATCCATGGGTGGTGTTCAAATGATGTTAATCTACACAGAACATGGCATAGCTGTATTGTATCTTATGACTGTTTGAGAATTGAAGGCATTTATCAACATTTAAATTTCATTTGCCATGTGATAGCCTATGCATAGAGGCTGTTCGCATTGGAGCACTTCTGAATTGGTATTGTAGAACAAGCAATCATCTGCGAAAAGTCGAATTTGTGATTGTTTTCTGGATGGCATGCCATTTACGAATGTCGGGAACATCATGGGCACAACCAAAACCGTGCCTTCAGGCACCCCCAATGTGACAGGTTGGTATTCTGATGTACAAGTCTGCGAACACTACTCTCTGCCATCTATTGGTGAGAATGCCTCGTATCCAGTCGTTATAGTTACGTCGAATACGCTAGTAGTCTAGTTTGTAGAGGAGCCGCTCATGTGGAATGTTATCGATGGCTTTGGAAAAGTCTGAAACTGCTGAATCTACCTGTTGTTTGGCATTGAGTGTTTTGGCCCGGTCCAAGGCTGTCATGGCTCGCTGTCATTCACAGGAATGTTTGCTTCTGAACCCATGTTAATATTCATAGAGGATGTTATTTCTACTAAGAAGTCCATCAGCTGACTTAGCAGGACGCGTTTCATCATCTTAGCATATCTTGTGTCATCAGAATCCTTTAATTGTCAAGTTGGTAACACACGACCTCTGTAGTGATATGGTTCATTTGCAGGCTAAGAGAAAAGCATATTTGAAAATTTACCCCGAGAGAACTGTAAAAAACACTGTTCTTGGTCTGCAAATGGCTAAGCAAGAAATTGAATTTTCGTTACCATTACACGTTTGACGAATGCCCATTTGCGGGATAGCAGAAATCTAATTTTTGCAAATTTCCATATTCATGGCCTGCAAAAATCTAAATTTCCTTTACAACTCTGGACAATTAAAGGGTTAATTGATATAATTAGTCTTTTGAATACTTTAATGCACTGTTGACACATGCCGATTTAACAGAATTAGATGTAAGATGTACTGGGCGTTAATTTGTGGGATCTGTGCGACTTCCTTTTCTGTAGATTGGTGAGATGTTCTCTTTAGTCCTGTCCAAGTGAACATTCCCATGGTATAGGTATTGCTGGAAAATTCCTTTTAGGTGCTATTTTGGCTGCGAACGCTTTCAGGATACTTGTTGCTATGCTGCCAGTGCCCTAGGGCTTGGATAGGTTGATGTTTTACAGCAGCTTAATGATGCCGTCTTCACTGATTTTAATTGGGTTCAGTGTTGGATACTGGCTAGACACTAACTGAGGAATGTTGTTTTTGTCCTCCTTTGTAAACACAGTTTTGAAGTAGTTGTTTTAAATTTCAAAAAATGTATGAGCAAGTCATTGCAGTTTTCCATTGCGTTTGAAATCAGCAATGACGAAGGATGGTGGGTTTTTTTTTGTGAATTGCCAGTTTCATGTCTCTAGTGATCCCTCCGTGTTGGGGTTTCCCTGCCAGCATTGTATGTGTTTGCCCATTGAATCGTAGTCAGATCTTCAGGATATCTGTTTCGCAATCGTGATACCACGTGACCGATTTGATTATGTGACGATAATAGAATTCCAGTCGCAGACAGACTCATTGTAATAAAGCGTGTATCTTCACACTCTGGAGCCCACACGCGTCACTAAATAATGCTTTACTGCAAATCAACACGTTTACATGCCGCCATACCCGGCCGAATATATCCGAATTTAGACTAATCGCGATTTAAATCAAACAAGACACGGATTATTTATTAGAAACTTCACAAAACAATGTCTTTCGTCTTTCGTTTGACTGGAAATTGCACGTTAGGTCAAGACACAATGTAAGCAGACGAGACGCTAAATGTTAAGGAACCCATTTCCCTATGCCCATTCACTTGAGGAATGTGTCGAGCATTGCAGTTATTAAGCCTTTCATCGATGAATTTCCCATATCGGATTTTTCACGCTACAATGCAGAAAAAACTGTTGAATATTTTGAAATTCAGTTGACTGGACGCCGTTACTGCCATAGGAAGCAAGGGCTTCTAGTCAAATTAATTTCAAAATATAAAACAATCTTATTTCTATTTCAAAGAATATAATTTGGTTTGTCGGTGACAGGGTTAAGTCGTTTCTTCGCACCGTTTGTTAGACGCTCTGAATAACGTTAACCTCTTTAACAAAAGCTGCTTCCGCGGTGGTCTTGAAATATGTCTATTTGCCAATTTTCCAACTGAGGGACATATTTACCTATGGAAATGTTCGGATGCCATCTAAGAGAATCTAGTTTTGTAAATTGGCACGCGGTGTGTGTGCGTGTATGTGCGTGCTTGCGTGCATGCGCGAATGTGTATGTGTCTGTTGGGGTGGGTTGTGGTCGGGGGTGCGGGTCAAAAGACTGTTGGGAATGGCTTTCACATAAACTCCGTACATCAACCTGTCTACGCCCATGAAAGCCTAAGAATCGACCTTTCCGGTTTTAGCTATGCTCCGCCGATCTCTAGCTAAGCTCCACCCACACTTAGCTCGTATTGGGATCGACCGTCTCTGAAAACCCTGACTATCAATTTCCAAAAAAAATCTACACATTTAAGCTATTAAATATATTGAAATCAATTTGACTGGGTGCTGTTTCTGCCTAAGGCAGCAGCAGCGCCCAGTCAAATTAGTTTCAAAATAGTCAACAGCATGATTATTAAATAACAAACAATTACAAAGACATACAATTCATACACCGTGTCGGAGTATTTGAGATTTGGTGACGGTCTACATGGAACCCTTTGCGGCGTAATGAGTGTGACGTCATCATACCCGCGCTGGGCTGATTATGACGTCATACGAGGTCAGATGATGGCTGGATACTCTGGAAGGGTGAATTGCGTGTTGAATCTATGGACGAGTTTTCGCACACAAAGCGAGGGTTATTATCTCGCATACATGTGTGGGAGCGCATGGCAATCCAATGTGCTATATATGTGGGAATAATCAAGCACAGCATGCCATCTTTATGATAACTGAATGGACGAATATTGGATTTGTTATAAGCCATAGGAATAGTGATGATGATTGACTGTGCTCTGTAGCTGAATAAGTGAAAACCTCGTTCAGCTACAAGCAGGCTTTCTTCAACCATCTCCACTGTATCCTGTACACTAGGAGCGTCCTGAGTGCCTTCGTCCTTTGCGGACGGCTAGCTAATCACTTAGCAAGTCGGTTTCCTTCGTGTGCCTGATACCTGTTGGTACCTACCACTACTTTGTGGGCTCGCGTATTTGCTGGCATTCGAAGAACATGTCAAAACATAGACCATGGATGTTGCCCTATCCTCGCAGAGAAGTGGCTAGCGCTACACGGCTTCTAGAGCGCGGCATTTGGTATTGGCGATGCTTTGTACTGGCTCGCAGATGGTTGATGTGATATGCATAACGTGTGTTCTAGAGGTCGTTAGGAGCTGCCCAGCTGGTGTAATGCTGGCCGACGCTGCGAGTATGCAAGTAGGCATTTGCTGTCAGGCGTATATAATTACTGGCTATTGGTGACATTAACGTACGAATGCATTTTGTTTGAAAAGTGTTGAATACAAACAAATTGTCTTATGCATCTGGATAAACTCTCATTCGTATGTATTCATATCGCAGTTCTTCCATGTGGGTGGAATACACACTATATCCTGGGCCTTAATGACACGAAATGACAATAACTATGCAAACAGGAACACTGCTGTGGGATTGTTATGGTACGAGAAGGGGAGTGAAATGCAAATGTTTGAATCTTATACAAGATGTAGCGAATTTTACATAATCTGCATTCCTACCTGATATATTCTACACTCGTTTACGACGTCATACTCAATTACGTCATATGTCCATAGTGACGTACCTATACCCGCCATGAACATTAAAAAGGCCGTCAAATGTAAAAAATGTATGAGTTTGAAGGATTGACTATGTAATGAATATTGTGTTGGATATTTTGAAACTAATTTGACAGGTACTGTTGCGTCTGTAGGCAGGAGCCGCACCCACTCCAATTTGTTTTAAAATATGCCACACCTTTCCCGTATAGCTACCTTGAAATTGGGATTCTGGGAATTCAGGATTCAAGTATAAAAATCGAGTTCAACACTCGTACAGAGTGGGAGGGGAGGATCTTATCTAGAGATGTGTCACGCTATTGCTATATTCCTCTGTTTGCGATATGAATGCGGCCAAAGTGAAATAAACCAATGCCTCTCATTGGCAACACACGAGATACTGAGCTATTCCAGTCGTCCATCATCACAGATACCAATGCTACACAGGCGGTGTGTTTTGGCTCACAGTGGTGTAGTAATAACGAATTAAGTAGGTAAATATTTCTTTTGCCTGAAAACTGTTATCATTGGGAGATGGAAGCGTGTCTTGATGGATACTAATCCTTTCATATTGTGGCGCCACCCAGGATCAATAATAGATATTAATACTGGAGCCACCTCTATGAAGGAAATCAGGAACCCTACACTGGATGCTGATCAATAGTCAATCCGCATTGTGTCAAACAGAAGAATATGCAAAATGGGCGGTTACTTTAAGTACATCACAGTAGGTATACTGCTCATGAACACTTTAACATCCTTGCAAAACAAAAAACTAGAAACACCTTAGTTAGTACGAGAGAGCGAAAGGGGGGTGTAGAGCGAGAGAGAGAGAGAGAGAGAGAGAGAGAGAGAGAGAGAGAGAGAGAGAGAGAGATAGAGATAGAGAGAGAGAGAGGGGATGCGAGGGAGGGGGGTGGGGGAGACAGGGGGGAGGGAAGGAGGAGGTGGGGAGAGAGAGATGGGTGATGAAGGGTGGGAGGGAGGGAGGGAAGAAGGGATGGATGGATGGATGGATGGATGGATGGATGGATGCAGGGAGGGATGGTGGGATGGATGGACAGAGGGAGGGAGGGAGTGAGCGAATCATTGTCCAAGGCTCTGATAGTGTACCTGATTTGGTGGTTGCGACACCGCATGGCATATTAAACTGTCCCTTTCCTTTTCCACGTTTGCCGAAGCGACGCACTAGTTTACTCCTCCCCGTGACAGTGTCAGGTCCTAGAGGTTTGTTGTTGCTATTTCTCGTACCAAATATGCTTTTCAAGAGGTACATGGCGGAGGGTAGAGCGCTCAAATTGCCGGTGCCACACATTCCAAGGCCAGTCATCTACACGCGTTCAACCATGAAGAGGCTATTTTGTTACATTCTGAAAGGTAACATAATATTATTAATAAAAAAACAATTGCGACAAGCTAAGCACCTTTATCAGAAATGTAACAGAATTGAAAACAGAATTGTAAAAGAATTTAGAGACAGGCTTACAATCAAACTAGTCAAGACCGAAGACAAGTGTGAAAAAACACCACTAACAATCAAATTGTATAGCTATCTTATGTTGCAATATGCCGATAAGCCGATACGCCGGTTAGACATGACTAGTAGCGGACACGTTCATCGATCATCGTGTTTTGATGAACCTCACATGGACCTGATACTGTCATGGGTTGAGACAGTTCTCCAACTTATTAACAGATTGCTTGAAGATATAGGACGTCGTTCGTGGATATTATTGTGTTCATCCGGCATTTTGCGCATTCTATTGGGAACGCTTGTAGCATTAGCTGGGTGGAATCCTTAGATGTGGAAGCTATATTTCTGAGATATTTAATTATCCATCATGATCATCAGAACCATTATCGTCACTGGCAGCATTGCCCATCCAATCATAA
Source organism: Chaetoderma sp. LZ-2023a (assembly GCA_034401795.1). Classification (NCBI taxonomy): domain Eukaryota; kingdom Metazoa; phylum Mollusca; class Caudofoveata; order Chaetodermatida; family Chaetodermatidae; genus Chaetoderma; species Chaetoderma sp. LZ-2023a. The sequence goes on along the minus strand of CM067364.1, from coordinate 61,340,429 downwards.
TACGTGATAGATAGATATACACAATAAGGATACAAATACCTACACCATCTGGACATTGATTGAATTGGCAGTAATAGCTAATGTCCAAATAGCTTTCTGAATCAAATCCGATAAGCCGATGTGTTATTACCCTGCCCCCACCCCAACCCCCATGGGGCGGGTGTGTCAACGAGGCAGGTGATGTAAATCTAGGTTAATAATGGTGATTCTACTTCCAAGATTTGTATATTAACCAGATTCTACTAACCGCCTTCGGAGATGCTAACTGCTTGACCTCCATACTAACTATGTTAGCAGTACCGAGATACTAACTACAGCTGTCCAGATACTAATTGGACCGGGATGCAGCCGATGTTAATTTCAAAGTCCAATTAGCCAACTATATATTCATCTTAATGGAAAACCTGTTATACGTGATGAAACGAAGACATGACTTCGTCCGGGCGTATCAGCCCCCGTAAGCCTGTTTCCCCATACACAGCTGCTATGATTGTTCCATTTCCCCTCTGCCCGTCGCATATATTCCACTAGTCTATTACTCCCTTGAGAAACCAGACACACTCTATAATGCAAGTTATGCAGGTGATTGAGGACTGCAATAGTAGACACCGCCCCCATGGAGGATAGACGGGGTTGGTGCATGGCGGAGGGAATTGTGGGTTGGAGGTGTGTGTGTGTGTGTGATGTGGTGTTGGAGTGGAGTGGAGTGGAGTGGAGTGGAGTGGAGTGGAGTGGAGTGGAGTGGAGTGGAGTGGAGTGGTGTGGTGTGTGTGTGTGGGGCGTGGGGGGGGGTGTGTGTTTGTGTGTGTGTGGGGCGGCTGGTCAAAGTCGAAGTTGGTCGAACTCAAACACATTTGGTAGGCTAGTTACCCATGTGGTTGAGGATTGTATGGCCATGCTGCTATTACACTCCACCTCCATTCAACTCGGTGTTGATTCGGTGGTGGGGCTGAACATCAAAGGTGACGAAAGCCTGGTGGATTTGCGATTGCGGGCCCTCAACTGTGCATTCTAATTCACGTTGTGCGTCTGTCAGCCTGTTTACCAGTTTGCCAGTCGGACGGTTAGTCAGTTGGTCGGTTGCTCGCTCGCTCGGTCTGTCATTTGTTCGGTCGGTTGATCAGTTGTCAGTCAGTCGGTCTATCAGTCAGTAAGTTGGTCAGCTTGTCGGTCGGCCGGTCGGTCGATTGGTGGTTTGGTCAGTTTGACAGTTGGTCTAGATGTATACCATTAATCAAATGATTATGACCAAGCCGGATAAGCCGTAGCTATGATGTGTCCTAGGTATCGATGTGTTAATGATCTGTTATAGATGAAGTGGACGCTGGTGCATTTTGTTCTATTATCATGTATAGACGGTATAGTTCATATTATGTCATGAGCACTTTTAAACATTTTGGATCCTTCACAATAGGGATTAAACTCTTTTGTGTAAACTTAACCTTATAATGGTCAAACTGACCAAACTCAGCAGTGGACATAAGGCATGTCTATTAGCAGGGCAAAAGAAGAGTACCTTCTTTAATTTGAAAATTAACCACTAGAATGACTGGTTCCGTAACCAGTCATTCATGTGGTAAATCGTCAATAATACTTTTCTTTTGACCTGCAAATGGATACTGGATAAGCGAAAGCTTGAATTTTCTTTACCATTACGCCGGTCAAAAATTGCAGAGGTAAATTTACCAAAATATAGTCTACTAACATTAAAATTTCTTGAAACGTGTTAACCACAAACATCCTTAGTTGATATAAGTAGCATTTTAGCCCATTGAGGCGCTGTTGACACAAACGGTTTTAATATTGAAATACATTCGTGGTGTGTTGCCAGCTGAGTCTCAGTACTAATCAAACGCAGATGTAATGTCAAGCATGGTTCCGGTTGAGCTACGACGTGCACTGCAACTAAAGGCTATTGACAAGACGGTTGCTAAAATAGAATCATGTACTCAAAGTGCCTTGCCATATTGACAATAACACGTGCTTAACAAATCACTTTGTCTCGTGTTACCAGTGAATTGATGACCTCAGCCAGCACACATTTTCTCGGCATGTTCTAGGTCTCAGGGTAAGATCAATACAAGCTCACTTTACAAACACACCGAGAATGTCAGAAACCTGCCATTCTCGCGTATAACGTGACGAAATGCCAATACACTTATAAAGGCGTTCAACACAGCATACCAGGTCTGGGTATTTGCTCGGGAAGTTAATCATACGCTGTGTTATATTTGCAAATGTAATTTGACTAATCAGAATTGTCTAATTATTTAAAATTTGTGAATTATGGATGAGTTATAACTGAATTATGAAAGAGTTTCAGCAACATCAATACTGGAAAAGAATACTTTCAGTGAATGTGATCATCAGCAGACACCAGTAATGGGGGGACTCCAGTTTTAGCTACGGCACGCTCATCTATAGCTAAGCTCCACCAACACTTCGCCGGTGTTGGGATCGATCGATCCCTGAATTATATGCCTATCAATCTTCAGAGAACTATACAGATACGCTGTTGAATAATTTGAAACTAATAGGACCGGGTGCTGGTACTGTCATAGGCAGTAACGGCGCCCAGTCAAATTACTTTCAAAATAGTCAACACAATCGTTATTAAATAGTAAAATACATACAATTAGTAGGCTAGAACAACGCCTAGTCCGTCATCAATTAAGTGCTCGTGACGAACTAATCTACATAATTCATGCGTGATTTATTATGACGTCTGCCTACACGCCACGTAGTTGATTATTACGTCATATGATTGAAGAATAAACTGGGAAGGTCCATTATTGCCATATCCCAATAGAGATGATTAAAATGGTTCTGCAATGGGAGAAGGGCTGATATACTACTTCTTGTGCCCTATGCAAAAATTAAGTGTGATAAAAGACCTTAAAGTTGAAGCCCCGAACTAATTATCAAACCACAGTGTGGTTAAGTGTGGCGTCAATGTAAATACTGGAGCAATCTACATGACACCGATCAAACTACGCGATCAAATTTTAGACAGAAAATACAGCTGGAAACCCGAGTTGGAAGACGAATTTAGAAAGAATTCGCCAGACGAGGGCATACACAATTTACTCAAAGCTATGAACATGATTTTAATTGGCCCACACAATCTAAGCGAAATTACCATTGCAGAGGGTGTTGATAAATTCACCAAAGCAATTAAAACAGCAGCTGATAAACAATTCCCAATTAATAAATTAAATAATAGAAAAAGGTCAGTTTTATAGTATTCAATAGAATGTGAGGAAAGCGAACGCATTTTTATCGCGCAGTTAATATGTACCGGGGAGTACTAACGACGATCAACATTAGTACCGTAGCCGAGTTAAACACGACGACGATATCCGATACCGAGATTAGAAAGGCAGGAAGTCCAAAGTGGTGTGATTTCTCACTTGTTAAATAAAGAGAGGAAGTTGTACTGCGTCTTCGTCGATTATACAAAGGCTTTTGACTACGTGGGGCATGACTGTTTATGGTATAAATTGTTAAAAATAGGTATTAAGGGAAACATGGTAAATATTATTATGTCTATGTACAATGACGTAAACACTCGAGTTAGTGCAAATTCTACCTTCTCGCAGTACTTTACATATCGAACCGGAGTAAGACAAGGGGAACGTTTGTCGCCGCTCCTTTTTGCCATGTATGTACACGATCTTGAAGACTGGGTGTATATATATATATATATATATATATATATATATATATATATATATATATATATATATATATATATATATATATATATATATATATATATATATATATATATATATGTTAAAATTATTTCTAACACTATATGCCGACGATATAATATTAATGGGAGAAAGTAGGTGCAGTTTAGAAAGACTTAGATATTCTAGCAGAATATTGCAAGCGATGGTGTTTAACAGCGAATATTGACAAAACAAAGGTCATGGTTTGCAGGCGGTTGGGGGGGGGGGGGGGGCTGGGCTCAGAGATGGGGATATGTGGTACCTTAACGGGTCTGAATTAGAAATAGTGAAACATTAAAAATATTTAGGACTTTTATTTAGCACCACAGGTTCCTTTATGGCGGCTCAGAGAACTTTAGATGATCAAGGGCAAGAGGCTGTATTTTCAATACAACAATCATGTAGCAAGTGTGTAGGATCAAAGCCAGATCATTACTGTAAACTGGTTGACAAACTGGTGACACCAATTGTATCTTATGGTAGTGAGGTATATGGGTTCCACCGAGCTTACGAAGTCGAAAAGCGTCACATTAGGTTTTGTAAACACATTTTAAAAGCTAAACAAAGTACCCCACATTGTGTTATATATGGGGAGTTTGGGAAGAGTACCTCTGTACCTGATGAGAGCAGTAAGAATTTTAAAATATGGGTTCAAGATTCTGGAATCTGACGATCACAAATTAGTAAAATGCCTGTATAGAGCAATGTGTAATGACTGGTTTAATGATAATTACTGTAATAACTGGGTCAGAAAACCGAGAGTTGTTATGTACTCGCGGATTTAATTATGTATGGGAAATGCATGGCGAGAATGTTGATAGAGGATATTTTATTTTTTCTGTAAAAATGTAAAATGCCTGTATAGAGCAATGTGTAATGACTGGTTTAATGATAATTACTGTAATAACTGGGTCAGAAAACCGAGAGTTGTTATGTACTCGCGGATTTAATTATGTATGGGAAATGCAAGGCGAGAATGTTGATAGAGGATATTTTATTTTTTCTGTACAAGCAAAGGGCTATGGATAATTTCACCCAAAAATGGAAGGGCCAGTTGGAACATAGCAGAAAATGTAGGTTATATAAACATATTTCGTTGGATTTATCGAATACACATTATTTAGACAAAGTTAGAATTGCCAAACACATACATGCATTGTGCCAGCTTCGAACGGGTTCGCATAGGTTACACGTAGACACGGGTCAATGGCATACACCTTAGCAACACCGTTGATTGAGAGAATAGGCTTCTCCTGCGACTATCTGGAAGACGAGTACAATTTTGTTGTAGTTTGCCCACTATATCAAGAATACCGAAAGAAAGGCATAATATCCTACTATTGGAAACATCCAAGTGTTTATAAATTGACCGAATTATTAAATTCCGCAAATGATCAGGTTCTGAAGGGACTCGCGGCATTTACTTACAACGCATTTTTTAAGCGGGTTGAATTCGTAGAATGAGTGCTTCCTCAATAAGTCACCGTAGTCTCCCTAAATTACATACATAATTTTGCTCGGTCAGATATAAACAATTTTATATTTTGCGAAAGATCTTAGACTCTATGAAATTGGACGAAATCTGTCATAAATGCATCGCCTGAACACCGGACCACTTGGCAGTTACCAAATGTGGCTGTAAGAATCTTAAGGTCGTAGGTTGATTGGGAAATTTGGTGAAAATCGTAGATTTTTAGGAAGAAATTTTCCGAAACTGTCAAAACACATGTCTACATTTACCAAACTTTGCTAAACGAATTATATGGTCGTAGGCTCTAGAATAGGTTCACAATCAACATTGTTTGGTCAATATCTTGCTATACGGAATCTGAAGGACCCGTGCTTCTGGTGAGCGTTAGGCCATTTGTTTTATCTTTCTGCCTAGAAGCATTTAGCATGCTTAGCTCTACTAATTATATTATATGGTAGTATTCATCCCATAGGCAATATGTTATACATTGGTGACAACTATATAAATAATATGCCCAAGCCATGTTTAATCTGTATGAGCCCACCTTTACAAACGTTATAATGGTGTTGAAGGACTTGTACATATATCGTTAAAAAGAATTTCACTGTATTAGTTATAAGAGTAGGTATCTAGCATACCAATTTAATTGTCAATATGTATAACGTAAAAATGTACACTCAAGGGCATATGGCTTATTGTGAAAATAAATACATCAATCGTATATTAAAAATCCTCAGACATTCATTATATCGCCACGACAATGAGCATTATTTCAGGACAGCCTCGCTATAAAGGACATGTTATTGCAAAGCAAGACAACGAGACACGACAATACAATTTGAAAATGAAAAAGAGCGTAACATCCAAAACATGTTACGCGATTCCTGTGGATGATGCCGGCATGCCTCTTGCAGATACATAAACGCTGCATCGCGGATGTGTTCGAGAGGATTGCAAATTGACTTTTCCCTTTTTTAGCTATGCCCCGCCAATCTCTTGCTAAGCCACACCCACACCTCGCTCGTGTTGGGATCGATCGATACCTGAACTCCATGACTATCATATTCCAGGAAACTATACAGGTAGGCTGTTGAATATTTTGAAACTTATTTGATTGGGTGATGTTGCTGCCTATAGCAGCAACATCGCCCAGTCAACTTAGTTTCAATATATTCAACAGCATGTTTATTAAATAGTAGTGAGATACAGTTCTTACAACGTCTCAAACTATTAAGAGTTAAAGACGGTCCATATAAAATCATTTTTGACATAATGATTATGACATCCTCATCCTCCACGCTACTTAGCTGATTATGACGTCATATGACGTCATTACTGTTGAGGGGTCCATTGGAAACATCCATATGAGCGCTCTTAGATGAGCATGTAGGCTAGTGTTGGTGCCATCCTCGTGTGGTAAAGGAGTTTCAGTTTGTACCCATTTCCCCAATGCACTTTGTTTAAATTAAAGCAAAGCAAATTGACCCGTGGAAAATAATTATATTAATAGAAGCATCTGCACGTTAAAAAAATAATGAATTCATAATTTCTTGAAGAATTTTTATAGGGGTACCTTTCTTAATCTAGTGAGTATAGTGAGACCACCATCAAAAACCCGGAATAATAAATTTTCCTAGAAGAAAGTAAGACACCATATCCTTGTAATAAGACTAAGTGGAAATCGTGCTGCCATTAACACATCTAAATTAGTTCAGATTCTATGTGATCATCAGTGATATTCTGACACATAAATATATGGGGAGATAAGACACAGTGTATACAAGTTAATCTTTGAAACACAGTTTTCAAAGCCAGAGATTACAGTATCTGATTTTAATTAACGGGATGCCAGCAGCCAGTATCTGACTCGACTTTGAATGAATGATTCACATTCTAAATACAATATTTGAAATAAACCAACTCGAGTTTTTAGACAAAGCAACACATTGCGTGCTAAAGCCAAACAGTGACTGAAGGTTCGCACTATTCTTACGTAACACTGAACAAGAGAAACATGTCGATCGATCGAGCACCGTGGCTTTTATTGTTTGAAACATATTCTGATGCCAAAGCTAAATCCTGAATAAGGTGTATTTTAGCACGATTTCTCGCGACAATTATTGCTCACGAGATGTTATGCACGGATAACATTCTTTTTATGTTGAGCCGGAGACATTCACAAGCGGTTCTTCACAATGTCAGAAGACATGACTTAATGGTTATCTACGTGGCTTTCCCTTGACACATAGTACTTAAGCCATATTTTGTCAACAACGCCTCAAAGCGATACAATGGAAGCGTAAATCAATTAACAGCCTTTTTTCAGGAACATTTAAATTTTTTACAGGCTAAGGAGAATATTCTTTGCACATTTACAAAAATAGTTTTCTGTTGGCCTGCACATTTCTCGAGATCACTGCAGATGCCGTCCATAAAATCGGTAACGATGAAGAGTACTCCAGTTTTCTCTTATCCAGTGTCCATTTGCGTGCCGCGAGAAGAGTATTTTTGAAATTTTATCACTGAAATTCCAGTGATAACTTGTTAAAAAATACTCTTATCGGCATGCAAATAGACGGACTCTGAGCAGTGATCGTGAGGCTATGCTAGCCTCACGATCACTGCTCAGAGTCCGTTTTTTAACAGCTTGGCAATTAAAGGATTAAGTTGAAACAAGAGGGGGTAAGGGCACGTTGACAGCTGGTCAATCCCAGTAATATCACCGGAATCACATACTTCAAATAATGGTCAGGTTGGTACTCGTGTGAGGTTTTATGGCATTGGGGTCAAACCCTTTGGAAAAAGGATTAAAGACCGTATACAGCCATTCCGAGCAAATTTGCGTTACATTTTATCATACAGGGCGAACGAACCCCTGCGATTTGAATGGCAAGCGTTAGCGTGCGTGCGTGCGTGCGTGCGTGCGTGCGTGCGTGCGTGCGTGCGTGCGTGCGTGTGTGCGTGCGTGCGTGCGTGCGTGCGTGCGTGCGTGCGTGCGTGCGTGCGTGCGTGCGTGCGTGCGTGCGTGCGTGCGTGCGTGCGTGCGTGCGTGCGTGCGTGCGTGCGTGCGTGCGTGCGTGCGTGCGTGCGTGCGTGCGTGCGTGCGTGCGTGCGTGCGTGCGTGCGTGCGTGTGTGCGTGAGTATGAAATGGATAGCAATCGTTTGCTGATGCATCTATTCACACACGCACGCACGCACGCACGCACGCACGCACGCACGCACGCACGCACGCACGCACGCACGCACGCACGCACGCACGCACGCACGCACGCACGCACGCACGCACGCACGCACGCACGCACGCACGCACGCACGCACGCACGCACGCACGCACGCACGCACGCACGCACGCACGCACGCACGCACGCACGCACGCACGCACGCACGCACGCACGCACGCACGCACGCACGCACGCACGCAATCACGCACGCACGCATGCACGCACGCACGCACGCACGTACGCACGCACGCACGCACGCACGCACGCACGCACGCACGCACGCACGCACGCACGCACGCACGCACGCACGCACGCACGCACGCACGCACGCACGCACGCACGCACGCACGCACGCACGCAAGCACGCACGCACGCACGCATTTCACTGTTGAATTGATCAAAGAAATGCTGAATAATTCTCCTGTTGATGATGTAATCCCTGGTGGCCGAATCCCTGGTGAGGTCACCGGGAGAAAATCTATTTATGCATTTCAAATATAATATTGTCATTGCCAATGGCACATTCATACAGCAATGGTACAGTATAGAACGTGAATTTAGAAATAACATGCAGATATTCCATCTACATAATTTTAAAAGAAAAGCCAACTGCTACTGTCAAAGATACATGGAGAATGAACATTTCCAGTTTTAGCTATCCCCCGCCCATCTCAATCTAAGCTCCACCCACACTTCCCCGTGCTGGGAATGATCGATCCCTGAATGCTGTGACTACGAATCTCCTGAAAACTATACAGTTACGTTGTTGAATCTTGTGTAACTAATTTGACTGGGTGTCAAATTAGTCAAATTAGTTTATTTAATAGTAAAGGCATACAATTCGCACAACAACGCATAGTCCGTCTTCAACTATACGTTCGTGATGCACTTATCTACGTCATTTATGACGTCATAATGACGGTATTGATTATGATGTAATTATATTCGTCACGTACTGGATTATAACATCATATAAGGATTTACACAGTCAAAATGTCCATTACTGCATCATGGCTTGCTAAGTATGACGTCACTGTGCTTGATTCGCTACCCGGAAGTGTGTATTTTGCTTTATTACATCATAAGTGTGTGTGTGTATGACGTCATCATGTGTTGTTAAACACAAACATTGATTTGTGTATTAAACAATCGAACTGAACCCGGAATACGTCGTCACTTAATAAGCCCATAGGCTTGTTGAGTGATGACGTATTTCCGGGTTCAGCACTCTTGTTAAATACACGTACTGATGATGTAATAATGCAAAATACTCACTTCCGGAGTGCGAATGACGCGCAATGACGTCACACTTAACAAGCCCATATATTCCCCCCTTATGGTGGGATGACACAGGATGTTTTTCTCGATGTCTAAACGTCTTTTTAAGCATAAATGCCACTTCTCACTGCTTCATGATCATGCTTGTCCAACCCATTCTATTCTGATCGCTATATGTGCATGAAACTAATTGAATTACACATTATTCAGCCATTGACACTACACCTAGCCATAACTAGCAGGTTATTCTCAAGTAAATATTCCATTAATTGTGGAAATGTTGGTAAACGTCTCTAATCGATACAATTATCCATCTCACGTATTCGTTCAATACATAACCGACAATCAGTGTTACTTAGCTTTGGTTTGTTTGACTTGGCATGTTTGTAGTGAACTCAATGTCAAGTCTTATATTCACACAACTTAACCGTATGTATGAGTAAAGGAGCAGCATATGAGTTCTGGGAGAAAGTTAGAGGGACAGAGATCGTTATACCTGGGGTCCGTTCAGGAGAGCGAATATTTTCCGTTCGCCGAACAATTGTTAGGTCACCTGGTACGTTCGGCCTCCTGACCGAGCTGTTCACCGAACGTTCGCGGCGAACGTTTTGTGGCTAGGCGAACAACTTTATAGGTGACTCTGCATGATTTGCCGTGAAAAGAAATATGGCGGCAAACTATACAGCATCGTCAATTGAGACACATCGATTGCCTATGTAGACATAAATAACGCATACCAATGCGTTCTTAGTGATCGTAGTGTTATGTTAGTCGTCAACAAATATGTGTATGCTTGTAGATTGTTTCCGAGATCCTGATATTCATTATAACGTAATAAATATGACATCCTTATGCATCGGAGCTGACAAAAAGTTAACTCTCATAACTATCACGTGACGTCGTAAAAGAATGCTCGTCGAAGTTACGCGTGACAACTTGCTCAGGAAGGCGAATATAGTTCGCCACGAACATCGGACATAAATAGGCGAACGTTCGCCGAACATTTTCCTTCCACTGATGTGGAGTATGAATACATGCTTATGAGCGTGTTAAGTATGACGTCACTGCGCGTGATTCGCACCCTGAACGTGTGTACTTTGCTCTATTACATCATAAGTACGTGCGTGTTTATGACGTCATCTTTTTTGTTAAATTAAAACATTGTTTTGTGTATTTAATAATCGAGCTGAACCCGCAAATACGTCATCACTTAACAAGCCTATACAAGTAAAACACTCAATTTAAAGTCCTCCATATACATACATCTATTGCAGAGACTCACAGCCTCCTGCTATTAGAGTCTGTTAGGTATGCGATGTCGATAGATGTGATTGTCTGACCAAACCCCACAACAGACCATAGTATTGTTTAACACAGTGATATGATGGCACACATTAGTAGTATCCAGAGATATTATGCTGGTTTAGTTGGTCACATGTTATTTATTGCACAAGACCTGTACACATTTAAACAACCTGTTGTAGATCTAAGGCTACCAACCTTAAGGAGACATATTGGTTCCCGACTCTGATGGTATGCACAGTGGAGTTTATGCAACAGTCTACCATACATGCAAGAGAGTTAATAGTTGTCAGATTAGTTTGGCTTCTATATGCTTCACCATTACACACGGGTCTATATACAGAACTTCATACATCCACGATGACCATGTAGGCCATTCAAAGAGAAGATTAGTTTAGGCCTAAATGTGTTCTTATTTTGATTTTGAAACGTTATGAATGACTGACGCCCTAAACGATCCAATCATTCCCATGGTAAATTTCCAAAAATAAACTTCACTTGTCCTGCTAATGGACATTTTCTATGAAAAAATGTGTATTTTACTGATCAACTTTTGTCATTGAAGGGTTACCCGCTTGGATCTTGCACTCACATATCTTCAGCACGGTTGCTAGAACTAAGGTGTACACGTGTAGTGTTCCAATTGCACCCCGCCCCCCCCCCCCCCCCCCCGCCCCCCCCCCCCCCCATTGTTATGCATATCTACCTTCATCAGGATTGTTTTACTCTGGCTATGTATATTTACCTGATCATTGTGATAAATCCAGGGAAACAGAACCGACTTGGAACGTGAGTAGTTTCCTCAATATAGAAGAGTTATTAATATTTGTAAGACACGCCGTTTACATGTATAAATAATTCCTATTTGGTGTGCAAACTACTCTCCTATGATATGGCCAATACTTATAGAAGCATAGTCAAGCCTTGACTAGAAAACACATTTTGAAAAAACCCCGGATTAATACAGTTTCCGAGAAGATAGTAGTCTTTGCCAGATTACGTCATCTACATGCATTGCTGCTATATATTGGTGCCCGCTAACGTGCATACGTAGTTGTCCATAATGCACACATCATTGTAATAAGGCGTGGTGGAAATCGTTCCCACATTAACTCGTCTAAATTACTCTAAATTGTGTTTGATTAGCAAAGACTTTTTGACACATATACGTAGATAAGACACAGTGTATACAATTTAAATTTAAGAAACACAGTTTCCACGCTAGATATAACAGTAGGCCTATCTGTTTTAAAATAACGGGATTCCAGCTGCTAGTATTTGGCTCCGCTCTAGATGAATGATTCACCTTCCGAATGCGTCAATGGAAATAAAAGCCCGTCTGCAGCATAGACAAAGCAGTCCATTGCGTGCTAAAGCCAGACAGTGACTGGAGGTTCGCGATATCTTGTATAACGCTGAACAAGAGAAATATATCGATTGAACAACGTGGCCTTTATTGTTTGAACCACCTTCTAAAGCGGCAAGCGCATTCTTAAATAAGCGTTATTTTTATATCAAGATTTCCTGCATCGCCTTAGCGTGGCTGGTACTATATATATACACGAAGGTAGCTATACACAATTGATATTTATTTCATGTTGGAGACCACCGTCGGCATTAACGCACTATTCTTCACAATGCCAGGACACGTGAAATACTGGTAATCTCGTGGCTTCACTTGACACAGAGTATTCAAGAGCCTGGCGACAGCTGGTCAATCACAGTAATAGCACCAGCACATACGGCTTTGAATAATGGCCAGGATCGGGATCTTGTGTCTACTGGCTAGAATCGCACTCGTGTGAGGCTTTATGGTATTGAGGTTAATCCTTTTGGAAAAAGGTGCTGCATTAGGCTTTACATGGACAGTGCTAGCATCTTTGGATGGATGTCTGTTTGTAGTATCACAATGTGTCTATGATTCTGAAATGGGTGAAAATTGCTTGCTGATGTATTTATACAGGCACAAATTTAACTATGGAATTATGATATAGGTGACATGATATTGATGAAAGAAACACAGATTAATTAGCTCATCGCTTGTCCTAATGCCTGATGTGGTCGGCGAGATAATATATATTTATGTATTTCAAATATTCTATCGTAATTGACAATGACAAATGGATACACAATTGCGAAGGTTAATGTGCTTAGAGCTATAAGCCTTAAATTTGTTAAAGACAATTTCTCATAGAAAATGTCCATTTGCAGACGAGAAGTCCATTTTTGAAATTTTACAACTGCGGATATCGAGCCAGTCGATTCAGTGGTAAATTTCCAAGAAATAGCCTTCTCTTGGTCTGCTAACGGGCACTTCTCAAGATCACTACAGAAGCCGTTTTTGGCCTGAGTGTTAAATGGTTAATATATGTATCGCGACACAATACGACCTATCCCTTCTACGCATATTCCAAGCTAACATGCTATCCTACTTGTCAGTGCTTCTTGATCATGCTTTTTCCAACTGCATTGTATCCCAGTTGTTATTCGCATGCCACACTACTTGAATTACACATTATCCATCCATTGTTAATCCAGCAAACATGAATAACAGATTACACTCACGCCAATATTCCATTAATGGTGAAAATATCGGTAAACACCACTAATCGATACAGTTATCCATCTCAAGTGTTTGTTCATTACATTACTGGCAATCAGTGTTACCTTTTACATCGTATTTGTACTGAACTCAATATCAAATATTATCAGACACAGCCTAAGCATACGTATTGACTTTTATATTTGAGGGTTAATGGGGACGAATATGCACTCCATGAGAGAGAGAGAGAGAGAGAGAGAGAGAGAGAGAGAGAGAGAGAGAGAGCGAGAGAGAGAGCGAGAGAGAGAGCGAGAGGTGGGGGGGCGAGAGAGAGAGGGGGCGAGAGGGGTAGGGAGGGAGAGGGAGGGGGAGGGAGAGGGAGAGAGAGAGGGAGAGAGCGAGAGGGAGAGCGAGAGTGAGAGAGAGAGAGAGTGAGAGGGGGAGAGGGAGGGAGAGAGAGACAGAGCGAGGAGATAGAGAGAGAGATATAAATAGAGGGAGGGAGAGGGAGCGGCGGGAGAGAGCGTGAGAGAGAGCGAGAGGGAGGGAGAGCGAGAGAGAGAGATAGGGAGAGAGAGAGAGGGGGGGGGCGAGAGGGAGAGGCAGGGAGAGAGGGAGCGGCCGGAGAGAGAGAGCGTGAGAGAGAGCGAGATGGAGAGAGAGCGAGAGAGATAGCGAGAGAGAGGGTGCGAGAGGGAGAGGGAGGGCGAGAGATAGAGGGAGGGAGGAAGCGAGAGATAGAGAGAGAGAGAGAGGGAGGGTGAAAGAGAGAGATAGAGAGAGAGAGAGAGAGAGAGAGATCCATATTGCAGCGCCACTGATGCGCACAGTGCATTACCCCTTAGATACATAAACCTTAAACCCAAAAATCATGTACATCTGTTGCACCAGAACCTATAGAACAACATAGTAGCAAATACCACTGCGCAGCCATTAATCATTGATTCTACAGATACGACACCTAAGACCATCGACTTCTACCAACAATACAGACGCTATTGGGGGTAACTACTGCACAACAACCGATCATGGAGCCTACAGCTACCATACCAAAGACTCTAATATCGACTCCAATCAAAGATACAGACGCTACAACGGTAAATATGTCTGCTAACATGCTAAAAGTGGCCGATATAAAGCACAGAGAGAAAATGCTGTCCAGTAAAGAGAAGAAACTAAGGGAGCAAGAACGAAGGATAGCAGCTAAAGAGTGTGAAATAAAGGACAAGATTGAATATTCACACACAGTTTTATGTTGCTGAACTTGAAAATAAGATCAAGGAGCTGCAATCGGCTAACCGAGATTTGAAGCTAAAGGTATTAGCACTTCCCGTTCAAGGCGAGACTAGTACGAGCACTCTTCCAGGCCATTTAATACCAAATAGCTGCGATGCAGCGCACGTTCACTGTGGGGCAGATATTCAAAATCTACATAATGGAGTAATGGCCTTGGAACTTAAAATGCCTCAAAACAGTTTGGAAAATATTGAGAAATCATCGCAGATATATATCTCACCTAACAAATTAACTTCTCAAGATCCAAAAGCACCAACGATCCATGTACAATCGCATCCTATTGCAACAGCACACGAGACAGAATATCGTCAATCAAGCAGCCAGCAACATGCAGATAAACCACGAGATCATCATGTTTTAGGCCAGGGCCACTCCATTTGGCCAAATCGATGGCAATACTGCCAGCCAAATATGTACGTAGATCAGGCACAAACGCACGCTATGACGGAAGCACGGGAATTAGATTACCCGGATGTGCACATGCAAAGGCGGGACAATGGCATCAGAACAATACCCATACCAGAGGAATTCGCGGTAGTTACCCTTCAGAAAAACAAACATAATTATATTGCCAACCCAGTTCTTCCATCACCCTCTCAGCAGAGAGGCGCAAGAGTGAAAGATTGCTACACAACACCCCCCCCCCACGAGCATTGGGAAAGGACTCCACACTGGCCAAATCAGCAAAAGCGGCAGAGGTCATAGCATCCGTCTTTTCACCATCCACGGTTCCAGAGACATGTACATCCACATTAGACAAGCTGTTGTCAAACAGTCAACCCTGTGAGCTAAAGATATATAGATCCACCATTCAGCTCCCTTCCAGCAAAATCGTGTGAGTTTCCAGGGCCCGCATGTTGTAGACCAACCACTGACAACGAAGAGGTACCCGATCATACGACCACGGCCACTAGCATGGCACATAATGATGCATCAGTAACCGATTCTGCGTCATCATCTAAATCATTTCACAACCAAGCTTCAAACCTAGGTTCATCACATACCAAACTCAATCCAACTAATGCTACCTCTACAAACAATGGAGGTATCCAGAGACCAGTATGCGATATTGCGATACAGAATCCAAATGACACAAGGATAACCTTAATTTCCATTAATGCTGAGAATGTGGAAACAAATATGAAATTCCTACAGTTTCTAGTACGACAGAATGTCATAATCTTAATACAAGAGCATTGGCTGTACAAATATAAAGCTCAAATAATTTCCAAAGTCTTCAAAACTCAGATCTCCTCGCAAAAGGCTGTGATGATAAAGAACCTATATCTCATATACAAGCACCCAGAGGGTATGGGGTTACTGCGATCATATGGCCAGAGAAATTCAATAAACATATTAGCAAGCTCCATGACGGAAGCGTCCGAATCACTGCAATCGAACTCTTGGCTGATATCCCTATTTGCATCATAAATGGTTATATGCCATCTAGATCCTCAACAGCTTCAGAAGCAGAGTTCACAGGTGTACTTGACGAATGTCATGAAATAATCGAAAAAGTTCAAATCTACTCACCACATCTTGCTAGCAGGTGATTTCAATGCGTCACTACACAGAGACCAAGGGATTAGAAGAGATACACTGCTAAGGGAATTCATGAATGAGCATAGCCTAGAACTGTCATGCAACTATCCTAGACAACTCGCGTTTTTTTCAGAAAGTGGAAAACTTACTTCTCAAATTGATTATTGGATGTATACAGATTGCGCCTGTAGCATTATAAGTCGTGTCATTATAAGTGATCAGCACTTCTTGAACTGATCAGATCCTACTGATATTACTCTTTCCATTAACATCAGTTTCATCAAGAACGAGGCGCTATCGCAACAATAAACACATAATTCTAATATTCGATCAAAGATCAGATGGAATAAATGTGATACTACTATGTGTGGGTGTGGGGGTGTGGGAGTGAGGGTTGGGGTATAATTTCTTCAGTGTTCAAAAACATCGCGGAAATCACTTCTCATTTAGATACAGAACTATTACTGAATGGTCTCTCAGAAGAAATGTATGAAGCATCTGTTACTGCCACTGGTAACATGCAAAAGGTATTCGAATATGGAGTCCAAAAATTGCCTAAGCCATAAACAACAGTAAAGTAGCTCACAAGATATGGGTAGAAAATAGCAGGCCGACCAACCAAGAAAACAATGTGAATATCGCTAGAAAGCTATCACGTGCCAATATGAGGATGACTATTCGACTCGGTATAAATCAAAGCAGAATAAAACATCTCAATGAAATTATGGCAGCAGACGAATATGACAAACAACTTCCTTCAGGCTTATAGCCAAACAACGTGCCAGCCCAAAACAGAGTATTACCCAACTGACACACACTGACAAAGTGTTAACAGATCCTTCTGATATACTACACGCATTCAGTCAGCACTTCAGTGCCTTAGCTACACCTCTCAAGAACGTAGCGTTCGATCCAGAGTACAAGGACATGGTGGAATTGGACAGAGCAGTAATCGAAACGATGTGTTTCAGCATCCAAATGCCAACTGTCAGTGAAATTCGCAAGATAATTATAGGCCTGAAACCGAACAAAGCAACAGTTCCAGCTGGTTTAACTGCAGCCCATCTGAATTATGCCCCTCCTTTCGTCATGCAGCTCTTGACAGCTCTTATGATTTACATAATTAAAACAGGATATATACCAACTGCCATGAAGCAAGGCGTGCTCACACCAATTCCAAAGAAGGGCACAGATAGTCGATTAGCAACGAAGTATAGAGGGATCATGGTAGTATCAATCATAGGAAAAGTCCTTGAGAAAATTGTACTACAGAGGACAAAGTCGTTCCATAATGTTGAACAGTCTAAATTCAAAAGAGAGTTTACTGAAAAATCGTCATCCATAAACATAGCCCTGATTATCACAGGACTACGACATGAGGCCAATGACAAACATGAGCCCCTATTGTTAGTAACATCAAATGCATGTCAATCCTTTGATACTGTATGGCATTCATCACTTTTGAGAAAGATCTACAGAGTCGGCATAACAGGTTCACTATGTACTATTATCAAAGATATGTAGTCGGATGCCCAGACAGCCGTCAAAGTGAACACGTGTCCATCTCACCCCTTCCACATATACCAAGGTGCTCGTCAAGGTGGCATACTCGCATCCATTCACTACAAACAGTTCAATAATAAATTGCTACATATTATTGAAGACGTAAATATTGGTTCACAGATTGGGCATATCAACTGCAGTGCACCTACATGTGCACATGACATTGCAATATTGGCAGACCCTACAAATCACTTGCTGGAGCTTCTCACCATCGTGGAAAGACATACAAAAGAAGAAAGATATACTATTAATCTGCAGAAATCTGCTATTATATCAT
This sequence comes from Chaetoderma sp. LZ-2023a, assembly GCA_034401795.1. Lineage (NCBI taxonomy): Eukaryota > Metazoa > Mollusca > Caudofoveata > Chaetodermatida > Chaetodermatidae > Chaetoderma > Chaetoderma sp. LZ-2023a. Next base: position 61,322,202 of record CM067364.1, on the reverse strand, counting down.
TGAGCAAGCATGTGAAAGAGTTGGGCACGATATCCCTACCGGAGATATCACAAAGAGTCAGTGAGTGAAACACACCTTGGACTTGTGAAACACACCTTGGACTTGAACGGTTAGTCTCGAATAAGGAGAATGTTGAAAAGCGTATCAACTCAACTCGCAGAACAATGTACTCAATGATGGGTGCTGGCTTGCACGGACATGGCGGGCTCTCTCCTATTGTATCAAGTCACATTTGGCAAATCTATTGTCTTCTCAGACTCATTTATGGCCTAGAAGTACTAAAGCTAACACAAGTAGCTATTAATGACCTTGAACAATGCCAGCGATCAGTTCTTCGACAGCTACAATCACTTCATTTAAACACAGCATCAGTCTCAGTTTTGAGTTTGCTTGGTGTAAGACCAGTCCAAGATGAACTTGATAGCAGGAAACTAATCCTTCTTCGCAATATCATTTCTGAATAGAATACTATTGAGCATCAAACAGCGACCCGGCAAATCGCTATCAAAGACATCAACAGCAACAGTTGGTTCTCTGAGTGTCGGAGTATCCTTCACAAATATAAGTTACCAAGTATATATGAGCTGATTCATAACACTCCTACAAAAGATAAATGGAAATCAAAGGCACAAGACGCAATTAATACTGCAGTCCAAGCAGAATGGCACGACGAATTGCTTATGAAGCCATCTCTGAAGTACTTGTGTTTTAACTCATGTGCGGTGGGATCAGTTCACCAGTGTTGTATCTCAGTTGATAATAACGTTAAAGATGCTAGGTGTGCTGCTATAAAAGTGAAAGTATTAACTGGATCATGTATACTTCAATCAAATCGACCTCGCTTCGATCAGCATAACATGCCGGATACATGCCAGCTTTGTCGCGATGCTCCTGTGGATGGGATTCATGTTCTAGTAACCTGAAAAGCGACCGAAAACTGCAAAAAATCCCACATAAATAACATTCAAATCATACTGCAGGACGAAAATCACCCAGACATCATCACGAACATTATGGCGACTCCTTCACTTGTAGCACAGCTAATTTTAGCTCATGAAAATATGAAGTCAGAGCACGGTCTTCAACTATCTCCAAAAAACTCAACACAAATTGCTACGATCACCCGTTATCTCTGCTATGTACTGCATAGTATTAGAAGTAATGCTATGGGGCAGCGTGCATCTTCTTCTCCCTACTAACTAGCCTTTAAATGACTGCAATGTACATGTAAGTGTATGAGCTGTTAATATGAACTGTCTTTTAAATGCAAGCATTAACAAAACGTTGATGCTAGGACACTACAATTGAACGATCTTTCGTTGCTGTTTTAATATAAATCTGACCATATTATACTTGATTGCCGACAACGAGTGTTAAGGCTGGTGCCTCGCAAATGGGACGTCAGAAGAAAAAGCGGAATATTTACCCTGACTTTAGGGGTGGGCCCACAGTGGCTGGCACTACAGATACAGTACAGTATGCCTAACAGTCTCATTCTATAATGCACATTACATGTTAATCTGTTACACAGACAAGCAACATTCTCCTATTAGAGTCAGTGAAGTTTCCTTTGCCGAAGGCTGTGATAAACTGGTTGGTCAAACTACACAGCAGTCAATGGTATTTTTACCATGCTAATATGATGGCCTACATTAGTATTATCGAGCAACACTTGACTGGTATATGATGTCATATGGTTGAGTAACAAGGTTAACACAAATGTATAAATGGGAAACACAATCTGCTGAGAAATAAGAGCAAATCCGTAACTCTGCTTCTGCTATTTCTGCCCAGCCTGACTTAGTTAACGCTGCTATGATATTGGATCAGATATAAGCTTTGAAAGCTGAATTACAAATGTACACTTTTGCAATGAATCGTTCAGCAATTTAACAATTTGTCCAATACAGTAAATTACTTAGTGAGTAACCCTTTCATGGCGAAGCTGGTCAAACAGTACTCTACAGTGATTCTGCGGAATGTTCATTTGTGGGCAAAGAGAAGACTATTTTGAAGAAATTAGTACTAGAATGACATGCTCGATAAATGAGCCATTCATTTCAAAGCTAAATATTCACAGTCTTCTCTTGGTCTGAAAATGGATATGGAATAGGAAAATATATTTTATATCGTTGGCCAGATTGAGTAATTACAGTGTTAAAAGAGAGTATCATTCTACAGGCACAACAGAATTGCAATACATGAACAATAAGGTTAATAATTAATAACAGAATGCATAGTTTTGGAGGCAGCCCCAGGAGTACTAATACAATTACACTTAGCAAACACAATTTTCCTGTTTGCTATTTTGTATTCCTCATCTGTTAATTGCTCGTTGCCTTCGTTGGAGGTTGATCATGCATGTACACATCGCATCTGATTTGAGACCAAACTTTTGCTGGTGCAGTCTTGTTCCTTATGTTTGTCAAATGCAGCGTGTACATTCATGCTCCTATTTCCCAGTAGAAGATGAATACAGTGCACAGCGGGAGTCGGTGGTGGGTATTGAAGTTTTGTGTGGGGGGTCACTGGGTTCATATGATGGACATGAGGCGAGTGTGGATGTCTGTATGGTCCTTAACTCGTTCATGTCTAAGCTAGCCGAAACAGGTTCATGTAATTGTATTGAGAAATGTCCATTTGCAGGACAATGAAGATTATTATTTAAATTATACCATTAAAATACGTGGCTTGATAACCGATCCAGTCATTCCAGTAGTAAAATTAAAAACAAATCTTAGCTTTTCCTGTAAATGGATGAGAAAACTACTGATCAAATGTCATCATTGACGGGGTAATCACCTCAATCTTGCACACATATATTATCAGCATGGTTGTTAACATTTTTTACACGGTATTATACCAAATGCACACCCGTAGTTGTTATGCATATCTACTTTCATCTTGATTGTTCATAGTGACCTGATGGGTCCAGGGAAACAGAACACACTTGGAACGTGAGTAGTATGCTGAATAGGGGTAGTTATTAAAATATGTATGCCATGCCGTTTATTTATTTAGCGAAACCTTAGTGGCGTAATTTGGTCAGGAAAATCTAAATACTTGCGTTTAAAAATGCCCATTTGCAGGCAAAGAGAAGACTAGTGAAATGACTGGCTTGCTTATGGAGACAGTTGTTCCAGTTGACAATTGTCAAAAATAGTTTTCTATTGGCTTGCAAGTGAACATTCCTTAAGACCACTGCAAAAGCCGTTTCGGGCTAGTTTCGTCATGGAAATACTCCTTTCCTTATGACAACTATTCCGCCATAATCTGGCCAATCGGTACAGAATGATATTACTTTAATTACGCATTAACTACAAAAGACACATTTGGAAAAAAACAGATTGTAGGATTTGCCTGGTCTAGTCACCTGCACTCATTACTGTTATGTATATATCACACACATATGTGACTGCAAATGTGCACAGTAAGTTGTCCATAATGCATATATCGCACACATAGGTGACGGCTAACGTCCACAGTCAGTTGTCCATAATGTATATATCACACACATAGATGACCGCTAATGTACACAGTCAGTTATCCATAATGCATATATCACACATATACGTGCCCGCTAACGTCCATAGTCAGTTGTCCATAATGTATATATCACACACATATGTGTCTGCTAACGTACACAATCCGTTGTCAATAATGCATATAGTACACACATAGGTGACTGCTAACGCACATACTCAGTTACCTCTAATGCATATATCACACACATAGGTGACCGCTGACATACATGATCTAATGTTCACAATGTATATATCACACATATAGGTGACCGCCAACTTACATAGTTAGTTGCCCATAATGAATATATCACACACTTAGGTGACTGCTACCGTGCACAGTCACTTATCCATATTGTATATATCACACACATAGCTGGCCACTAACGTACATAGTCAGTTGTTCATAATGTATAGATCGCACACATAGATGACCTCTAACGTACATACTCAGTTACCTCTAATGCATATATCACACACATAGGTGACCGTTACGATACATGATCTAATGTTCACAATGTATATATCACACATATAGGTGACCGCTAACGTATATGCGCAATTATACCTAATGCATATATCACACACATAGATGACCGCTAACGTACATACTCAGTTATCTATAATACATATATCACACACTTAGGTGACCACTGACGTACATGGTCTATTGTTCATAATGAATATACCACACACATAGATGACCGCTAACGTACATGCACAATTATCCCATATGCATATATCACACACATAGATGACCGCTAAACTACATGCACAAGTATCCCTAATGCAAATATCACACACATAAAAAAATGACCGCGAACGTACATACAGCGTACATAACGCTACAGACCGTACATAAAGCAGTTACCTCTAATGCATATATCGCGCACATAGTTGACCGCTAACGTATATACTCAGTTACCTCCAATGCATATATCGCGCACGTAGTTGACCGCTAACGTACACGCTCAGTTATCCACAATGTGTATCTTCTTGTACTAAGTGGGAATCATTCAGCAATAAGATGGCTAAACTAGACCAATTTCTGCTTGATTAACAGAGATATTCTGCCACATAAATAAGTCGGTGGATAAGACAAATTGTATATGATTTACTTTCAGAAACACTGTTTTCAAGACCGGTATACGCGTATCTGATTTTAAATAACTGAGTCTTGCATGCTAAGGACAGTGACTGAAGGTTCATGTTATCTTATGTAATACTGAAAAAGAGAACTATATCGATCGAGCAATTTTGGGTTTATTGCTTGAAACACACTCCGAACTCAAACGCTGAATCCTAAACAACTGAAGAAGGTGAGACGAAACCCCGGATTTGTTTTAAACTGATGCTATTTACTTCATTTTGGACATGACAGGATGCATTCACAAGCTGTTCCTCGCACGTCCGGGATAAATGGAATACTCGTTATCTTCTTGGCTTTCTCCTGCCACAGACTACTTACGGGTACTTTGACAGCTGGTCAATAACAGTAATAGCATCGCAAACCATATAACGGTTTGAATACTGGCAGGATCGTCACTCATGTGAGGTTCTTGGTATTGAGGTAAATCCTTTTGTGAAATGGGGCTTAATATACATAGCTATTCCAGAAAAATACTAAAACAGAAACTGATGCTGTACATTTTAGCATCATGTATGGCAGAACAGTTACTGCCGAAATGTTCTGTTCGGGGTGTATTGTATGTATTATGGAAAGTGCTAGCATCAATGGATGCATGGGTGCGTTCTCTCAATGTGCCTACGGCTATGAAAAGAGTGACAATTACTTGGTGATGTGGTTATTCAGACCGACATTTAACGATGAAATGAGCATATTAATGGCATGATATTAATTAAAGAAACACAGAATAATTAGCGCGTACGTGGCCTAATCCCTGGTGTGGTCACGGAGAGAAGGAAAGGGTATTTATACATTTTCAATATTCTATTGTATTTCCAATTGATGCATTCATACACAATTGTCCAGTACATGTAGATATTACGCGTACATAGTTTTAAAATGCAATCGAACTGGTCCAGGCGGGCGTATATGGGAAATTATAGCACTGTATATTCCACCATCTCGTGACATGAGACGCCCTATTTTTCTCAATGCCTAAATGGACTTTTGCCTACATTTCTGCCGTATTTCTCATTGCTTCTTCATCATGCTTCTTCTCAACCCCATTGAGTGCGTGACGTCATCATACACGCGTTGAGCTGAGTATGACGTCATACGAGGTCAGATGATGGATGGATACTCTGGAAAGTTGAATTGGCATAGGGATGTGACACTAATTGAATTGATCATCATCTGAACAACAGATTATACTCCTTTAATCATGTAAATAATAATAAAAGCCGCAAATCGATACAGTTATCCATTCCAAGTGTGTGTTCATTACATTACTGACAATCAGTGTTACTTTTGGTTTGACATCGCCTTTATACTCAAGTCAATGCCAAATATTATCTGACACAACATAAGCATACTCATTTAATTGATAGACACTGGGGAAGAATACCCATTCTACGAGAGAGAGAGAGAGAGAGAGAGAGAGAGAGAGAGAGAGAGAGAGAGAGAGAGATGGAGAGAGAGAGGGTGTGGAGGGAGGGGGAGAGAGATAGTCCGAAGGACACTGGGGAAGAATATCCATTCTACGAGAGAGAGAGAGAGAGAGAGAGAGGGAGAGAGAGAGAGAGAGAGAGAGAGAGAGAGCGAGAGGGGGTGGGTGGGGGTGGGGAGGGATTGGGGTAAAGAGTGAGGGAGGGAGGGCGAGCGAGAGAGAGAGAGAGAGAGAGAGAGAGAGAGCGAGAGAGAGAGAGAGAGAGAGAGAGGGATGGAGGGAGGGAGGGAGAGGACACATAGGACGATGGGATTTTCTTTACCATACCGATATCCATTTTTATTTTCCTGCGATCTTATACTACGACTAGGAGTCCGCATTCTAGTCTTGGGCAAGACGTTTCAACTTGTACACAACCTGGTGAGGATCTACACTGCCACCCCATCGCCTAATGAAACTACTTTGGTGCTCGACGCTGACGGGCTGTAAAGCGGTATCTGTGAAATGGTTTAACATAACGATCTTGAGAATGTATGGGCGGACTTTTAATGTAGCTCAATCTGTCAAATTTCTTTCAACCTATTCATTTTGTGAACACTGTGGTGTAAATGCGAAGGATATTTCTGAACTGGACTGGAGTTGCGACCAGTTTCAGTGGCGGGATGTAGAGGCATGTTCCCACTGTGTTCTCCAAATGTCATCAGCACCCACACCTTTTGACAATGATAGTGGTTTATAAAAATCGGATTCTACTGAGATGACCATCACTCTGTTTGTGTGGGCGTGGCTACTTGATACATTGTGTGAAGGTTGCCAAAGTCACGAAGGCTTATTACAGCGTCACGAGAGTAGTGACACTAACAACGAATAGCAAGTGACGTAAGAATGGACTAATCCACGACTGTTAAGCTGTCACTAACCAGACAGATATCTGGTAATATCAGATAATAGTGACTGACGTGAGGATAGACCAATCTATGACTTAACAGAATGGGACGACATGGCAGTTAGACCGTATATATATATATATATATGTATATTTTCGATATTGTTTACAGCTGTGAAAAGGTTGCTTGGTTAATCTATTCCTCTAATCCAAGCCATAATGGCAATAGCTTGTGTCATTAGCCGCTCATAGCGTATTGTACAGTTAACATTATGGCCGATTTTTCCTGACAAATTTATTCTTATTCTTCTGACTGAGAACATTGTGTATCCGTTATAAAAGACTCATTTACCACATCTCAGACTTAGAGTTGTCAGTCACCAAGAATAAGAACACATTAAATAGTAGAAATTGCATTTTCTTATGATTATTTTGCAAATAATTTGAAGGAAAATTGTTGCTGGTATGGGCAGCAATAATTATCAGTCAAATTGCTATACAAATCTCTAGCCTAGTACGTTTCCCGTTTACAATAGGAAATACACATTTGGAATCGAACTACTATACGCTTACTACACGTTATACAGGTAGATCACCTCACCTCGGAGGCCAAAAGTACAATGACTACACTTAGCGTTACGAGAATGGTTTTCTACATGCCTTGGTGCGGCAGCAAGAACAATAGAATCCCAAATATTGACGGCTACAATAAAATCAAAGTAAAATGGCGGCTCAAAAGACGACGATCGTCACTGACATTTTCAAATATGTTCCTAATGTTATTTCTTCAGGATAACCCTAAGCGCAGCATTGCTGAGTTGGGCAATTCAGATGCTTGAATCGTGCACCTGAGTATTTGACATGCATTGCTGGTTATCGCGTGTCGACAGTTATTTGGTTTAATGATATAAAGGTGCGCAATTTGTGCGGCTGAACGCGCGTTGGATTGCAACTTTTAATCTGGGAGTTCGCGTAACGTTGACAAAGTAGACAATCGAAAAATAACGATGACTGTTCAGCGACCGAGGCGAACTGATCATACGAAATGGCTATGGGTTATCAGAGGGGCCTTAGAATTTCGTTTTACCGACCTTGTCATACTCCTTGTTTCACTTTCGTTTCTTTTCGTATTCTGAAACGAGGAGAGATGATCCGGCGAAATGGGTAATGAGTAAAAAGGGAATAATGGAGGGTCTAGCCGGCGGTAAATGATGAGGGTATGGAGATTAACGTTGAATAAATGACTATAAAGATGATGGGAAGAGTACAGATATATTAATATATAATTATACATAACATGCACACTGAGTAAGTTTATATTAGTTGTACTACTGTTCGCCACACAAGTATGTAATGTGTACACCCAAGACGCGATGGCCTATTGTGGAAAATAACTGATCTATCTATACCTATGAGTGTAAATATTGTGTTTTCACCGAGAACGTGTGCACTCATACACGCCCAAATGTTCGCGCACGCACCCCTGCCTATACACTAACGTAGGCATTATTTATTTCTTAGATAACGTAGGCATTATTTATTTCTTAGGTATAGGGTCGACATGTTTTAAATACGTTGCGCATGGCCCAAACGAGGCGATTGAAATGCTGGAGGCACAGCAGAAACCACCGTCAGGAGGGGCACAGCAACCCAATGGCGGACGAACGGATGGACGAACTATAGTAAGTGGGACTTAGCCATTTAAGACGGCATACGCTTAAACAGTAGGGGATGTGAACAAAAAGCACACGGAATTAGATATGTCCATGCAAATAAGTCTAATTGACCGTTCCAGTTTATCCATCCATCATATATTCGTCATAGTCAACTGCGTGACGTGTTTGATGCCGTCATACTCAATTAAATCATGTATGACTTGATTTAGTCCGTCCTAAACACTTAATAGTCCGACACGTTGTACGAATGCTATGTCTTTACTATTTAATACGAATTCGGTCAAATATTTTGAAACTAATTTAACTGGTCGCTGTTGCTGTCATAGGCAGCAACAGCCCCAAGTCAAATCAGTTTTAAAATATTCAATAGCTAACCTGCATAGTTTTCTGGAAATTGAGAATCAGAGTGTGCATGGATCGATTGACACCAACGTGGGCAAAGCGTGGGTGGAGCTTAGATAGAGATGGGCGTGGCGTGGCTAAAACGGGAACGGTCCGTTTCACGTGATAAGATAGCAATCTATACCAATCGGGAAGGTTGTTCTCGGGATAGTCACTAGTGAGTGTTGATATTGAGATGTCGCAGAATAAGATAATGAAATACACTAAAACAAACAATAAAATCGGGAACTATGAGATATATCATAAATGATAGCCCTGCTCATTGAGTCTTATACCGAGCGACAATAATTCGGACGGTCTTTATCGATATCACGTGATCTACGACTTAATAACCGCCCGTGATAACCGGCGATGGGGGTAATCACCAGACTCGACACCTTTGACCATGGTGTGAAATCGGTTGAAATTACACTATGAAAACGATTCATTAGATGTATCTGGAGTGATTATAAGCCTAATAACTCAAGCGTAATGTTCCGATTAACTGTATCAGCCATCTTTATACGGCCACAAGTCGAGCAGCGTCCAGTACCACCGACAAATTTCGATGCATCATGAGCGGGATTGTGGTAGATGAAGATTCCGATGTGGACGTACATGGCTACGTATTGACTGGGGCATGCAGCCTTAATGGACCTTAACGCAGATCCACGCCCACACAGTTTGCCTCAGAATGGAGATAATTAGTTAGAACAGATAGAAATATACGATGAGGACGAGGAAAATAGGAGCAGGGATCGGCAGGTCCAGTCAACGGCGGCAGCCGCGCAAGTAGAGACAGAGGCCGTGCGCGTCTGGGCGATGCATCTGATAGCGACCAGGACATTCCAAGGCTGGAACCGAACACTACCAGACGACCTAAGTAAAGTAGGCATTGCCAATGAGATGGTGCTAGGTTAACGTACCTTGAGTAAACGGAAGAACTAGCTTTCCTATTCTAATGACGAGACGACACCAGCGTGAGAAAAGACATAAGTAAAAACTAAATTAACCAATATAGTTATAAACAAAGAATGTAAAAAGTCAAATAAATAATATCGTGATTTACTTGCGTTCTAAACATTCATTGTATATGGAGTCAGTACTAAGGAGGACACTATATTCCCAGGTAAACAACTGTGTACATAGGCTAATAAATCAACCAATTCATAACGCTTTAATTGTGAAAACTCGGCCTCGTCAATCTCTCCAGTGGTAATGGACCTTTCCAGTTTTAGCTATGCCTCGCCCATCTCTTGCTAAGCGCCACCCACACTTCTCCTGCGTTGGGGTCGATCAACTATCAATTTCCAAACGACTATGCAGGTAAGCTGTTGAACATTTTGAAGTCAATTTGAACTGGCGCAAACAGCGCCCTGCTAAATTAGTTTACAAAAAATCAAAGACCAATTGTGTCGGATGTTTTGGTGGCCGTTTTGGCGGAGGCAGTTGCTGCTCGCGGCAGTGGCAAATTTCAGTCGGATTCGTCATAAAATATCCATCGCTCTATAACAGTGTTTAGATATAAGATATTCAGCCATCTGGTAACAACAATAGATGAACTGGTATCACCGGTGTGTAATACACGATTATCTATTTACCGTAAGAGGCCCTCACCCCTGAGCTATTTACAGCCTTATATACATATCTTGAAACGTATTTTGACTCTGGGTATTACACGCACCACTGGCGTCTAGAACGGATATGTAATGCTCCCCCTCCGGCGGATTATATATTATACTATACTATACTGACATACTAACACTATATTAATAAGCGTGGGCGTGGAATCGGAAACACCTGTATGTGGACAGACGATATGGATCAGCGATGGTATCGGACGTCCACGGGGATGACGGCCAAGTCTTGCTAATGATCATATCCCACACCCCTGTGGATACCGGGCCTGGGGCGGGGTGGGTGGGTGTGGGGTGGTGGGGGTGCACGCGTACGTGCGTGCGTGCGCGTGTGTGTAGGATTATCGTATTGCGCTATACACCAGCAACTTATAGTTAATATTCTACTGTATTATAAGTGATCATCTTGTTGCACTTGCGTAGCGGCAGCTGGGTTGTATTCCATTCTGTCACACCGCTGTTTATCGCGTTGTGAAGATAGCTTCATTTTTCGTTTGTCCATTTTACTCATATAAATAGCATGCTGGGAAGGCACAGGATTTATTGTAACGGCGCTTTCCAGTTTATTCCTCCATTATAGGACGTCATAATCAACTACGAGACATGTATGATGACGTCATAATCAATGACGCCATGAATGACGCGGATAAGTACGTCGCGAACGCATACTTGAAGATGGACTTAGCGTTGTTGTACGAATTGTATGTCTTTACTATTTAATAAACATTCTCTTGAATATTTTAATAAACATTCTGTTGAATATTGTAAAACAAATTTGACTGGGCAGCAACAGCACCCCCAGTCAAATTAGTTTCAAAATATTCAACAGCTTACCTGCATAGTTTTCTGGAAATTGATAGTTCGGGCGCTCTGTGATCGATCAATCGATCGAAACACGGCCGAAGCGTGGGTGGAGTTTACCCGGGATGGGCAGGGCAAAGTTAAAACTGGAACAGTCCATTGCCCGTGTCAGGTATAACGACCAGCTCTATCACGTGCGTGTATGCTGTTGATAGAACACATGAGTTGAGGCAAAACGATCATTCAACTTCAGGAGGATGGCGTATGTGACAAATGTCGTGTAAATGCATTGTTTATCTCTGAACCAAGCTGGATTCGAGACCAGTGTCGGTGGAGGGATGTACAGCCATTTTCCTACTGTCTTTCCCTCTGGTCATCGGTACCTACACCTCTTGACAATGGCTGATACGGGATGATCAAAATCGGATTATAATTCTGTCGAGATGACGATCTCTCTATTTGAGTGGGAATGGCCCATGAAACTGGACATGCAGGGCTGTGGGGTGGGGCCTGGACGCAAATGCTAAACTAAGACGACATCTACTACGACATATATACAGTGTATAGTCAGTATGGGACAGTCATATAACAAACAGGTCAACTACGCAGATTGCAAAATGTTATGAAATAGATAGCTCGAAGAAGGGGATGGCCAATGGCCTTTTCCATGTTTAGCTATTCCCCGCCCATCTTTATCTAAACTCCACCCACACATCGCTCGTGTTGGGATCGATCGATCTTTGAACGTCCTGATTAGCAATTTCCAGAACACTATACAGGTACGCTGTTGAATATTTTGAAACTAATTTGACTGGGCGCTGTTGATGTCAGCAAAATCGTCCAGTCAAATTAGTTTCAAAATATTCAACAGCATGTTTATTAAATAGTAGGGACATACAATTCTTATAACGTGTCGGACAATTAAAGACGGTCCACATAGAATCATTTATGACATAATGAGTATGATGTTATCCTACACGCCGCTTAACTGATTATGACGTCATATTACGTCATTACTCTGGAAAGGTCAATATCATGTAAGGTCGTGAGTATCTATGGACCCGCAATTTGTACCTACATGTAGGATAAACTACTTTATACATTGAATCGATGAAGCATCTTAAGTCAAAACCAAGACCATGGTATACCATGTCGAACCTGTACTATTGTCCTACAAGTATATCAGAGTTGTAAGAAAGAAATTAATTAGGTACTACTACAGTCTTGTGAGAAGGAACGTTAGCAAATTAGTTCAAATGTCAAGAGCAAGACACGTTGTTTTCGACCAGTGTCACGAAGGTAGTGGTAATAATTAAGAATATCAACTGACATAAGAATTGACCAATCCATGACTGTTAACAGGCGACGAGTCAGACTAGTGGTAATACATCATACTAGTGGCTGACGTAACAATAAACTAATCTTCGATTGAACAGAATATGGTGATGTGGCGACCGTAAGACCGTATATATATATTTCCTTGGTATGGACAAAAATACATCTTTTCGATTATCTCTTTCGACATCGCTTAAAGCCTCGACAACATACCTTGAACCGTCCCTTTGAGCCAGGCCATAATCGGGATAGAATATTTGCAATAGCGTATATCATTAGCGGCTCAGATGTCAGCAACCAAGAACAAGAGAAGGACTCGCATCCTTCCGGCACCTGGAGACACGCCCACAAGTCAGATTCCGGCCCAGTGATATAGAAATAGTCGAGTCGATCGACAATGAGCGTCACACCCTTACGTCTACGAGATTCAGAAGATGAACTCCTTCAATTTGAAGATTTGTTATATTTTGTGTGTCTTGTGTGATTTATCATTTGTTTATTATTAACCATTTACGGGTTCAGCTAACGCTAACTAAAGCTAAACATGGCACTTCTAACGTTAGTCTGGTATGGTATCCTATCAGGGTCTAAATTTGTGCTTTTATGCTCCAAGATTCTCTTTCTGCTGCTGTTTGTTCCATGTGAAACTAGTTACCAGTGTTCTCAGCAACTCTGTTTTCCAAAACAATATTATCAGCATCACCGGTCAATCAAAGTCGAACTCAAATATATGTCAACACTTTAAAAAATCTATTTCGCTAACATGCATGCAGATGTAACCATCACATAGAATCAGTTTGTGAGATTTTAATTAATAAATCGAGTAACCATTTGTTGTAGATGTTGTTCGAAAACGCGTAGCTTCAGCTGACGCTGACGCTGCCATTTCCCAGCATCTCCAAATATCTCGTCTCACTGATATAATATATAATGTACGATCTTTGCCAAATATGTCCCAAACAATTTGCAATATAAGTCGCAACATTGTACACCAACGTAAAATGACGCTTTATTTCAGCACTTCCACTAATAGCAGTCTCTATATACACATCAACGAATGGCGCTAGCGGTGACAAGTTGTCATCAATCTCATTCTATCTGTACTCCAATACTATCGGGAATATTACTTTTTCCAGTTGTTCATGGTAACATGGACGTGCATGCATATGAAATGCAATTAACCAAGTGTTTAGTTGGAGTGTTAGAATGAAATATTAGTGTCAAGTGAGCATTTGGTAGATGATGCGAGTTTAGATTCGATTTACAGGACATAGTGAGATGACACCTGCATATTAAATAGATATGCCAATGCCACCTCTGTACTAATGGTCAACATACAGGGAATTGTCATGCATTGGGGCGCATTTCTCCCTGCCCAGATGATATGTGGAAATATATGATCTAAACAGCTTTCCGTTTAGTGCTGAAACTGTGTATGAGCATCGAGACTAACTTGCTATGGAAATAATATTCGCGACCTAATTTCAAACGTTGATAGCGAGATGGCTGCAATCCGTTTTTCTTCACCGTTTTGTCTTGTCCACTGCACACATCCTGAGATCCTACGGTTCTTTCTAATTTTCAGTGGTCCTCGCTTACGATCTTTGCGGGATGATCGGAAAAGCACTTAACGAGTTGATGTCGTGGCATCCCTTGTGTGCCTGACACCTAATGATACCTACCACTACGAAGTACATAACGCTTATTTTGAGGCTTTCGAAGAACACTCCGAACATAGACCATCACTATTGAGCTACCCTAACAGGCGTGTTACATGAGGAGCAGGCCAATGAGAGAATACAATATCAGTCATGTACTACGGTAGGACGACACGGTTTAGTGATTGCATTTCAAATACCACACTGTGGGTGCGTGCGTGCGTGCGTGCGTGCGCGCGTGCGTGCGTGTATGTGCGTATATGTGACCAGGCGCAACCAATGCAATTACCCACGAATATAGCGGCCGCTGAGTCAGCACATATGGGAATAATATATTCTGTAAGGTGTGTTAATAAATGTGGGTGTAACGTAGTCCTGTCATGCATCCATTACAGACAATGCACCTAATAAACATATGCTAAACTGCACATGTAAAGCATATTACAGTTTTGTAATTATTGCATGCGAATATGTCAATAAACAATGGAGGGATCCCATCTGTTGATCAGGTATATGACGTCATAGTTGATATCTGTCGCGAGCAATATGAGTTATATAACGTATCTAACTCCGTCATGAACGTGTCTAGCTCCGTCAAAAACACTGGACAGGCTGCCAAGTGTCCGAATTGTATGTCTTTGCTGGTTTTACAATGTAATACACGTTCTGTTAAATATTTTGAAACTAATTTGACTGGGAGCTGTAGCAGCAACAGTACCTCTTCAAATTAGTTTCAAAATCTTCAATAGCTTATCTGTATAAATAATTGGGATTCTGGGTTAGTTCGTATTCATAGTATATAACTCGATCCCAATACGCGCAAAACGTATGTGGAGCTTTGCTAGAAATGGGCGGGTCATAGCTAGAAATAGATCTTTCTGTTGGGCCCACCCCACCCCACCCCTAATAGATTTCCCCGGCCTATCTGCCCATCATTGGCAATGACGTGAGCTGCATTGGAAAACAATGTTGAGTCCACTAACGGCGTTTTGTATTGCCAAGAGAGTCATTATCTTCTGAGAACATGACAAATTACAATGTACGGATTGGAACCCGGTTCTTCCGATTCCATGTGTTTAAAGGAATACTCCCCTTTTTCATGTATGCATTAACTAGCATCGCTGTCATCCGTAAATAATGTATCATTTTCACAGTTCTATTACGCCGTCAAAGCGAAATCCTCACACCTTTGATAGCTAAACGTTGCCACTCTTATCGCTCCTGTGAAAGCTATAGTTGAGTTAAAAACAATATCACACAAGCCTGCCAAAATTGGCTGCTGGACTGCCCTTGGTGATGTCAATTTGCAGACCAAGAAAAGACCGAGACAGTCATTACTGTAGTACATTTTCAAAACCATCCTCTTGTTCTGTAATGGCATTTTTTTCAAGACCACTATAGAACCCCTACCTTGGTCTGTTTGATGTTTACCTGATTAAACCACTACAAAGCTGTGCATAAATAGTTTGACAGCTCGATTCAGCACTCTGAAGTGTGCGGCAGTACAATGGTAGAAACACACATAATTTAAAGTGAGCAATGGACCTTTCCAAGGTTATCCATTGATCATATGATGTCATATGATAGCATAACCAACTAAGTGACGTGTGTGCTGACGTTACAATCATTACGTCAAAAATGCTTCTATTTGACACGTCTTTAACGCGTAATAGTCCGACACGCTGTACGAATTGTATGTCTCAACTATTTAATAAACATGCTGTAGGCAGCAACAGCGGCCAGTCAAACTATTTCCAAAATATGCAATAGCTCACCTGTATAGTTTTCCGGAAATTAATAGTTAGGGAGTTCAGAGATCGATAGATCCCAATACGGACGTGGTGTGGATGGAGCTTAGGTTGAGATGGGCGGGGCATAGCTAAACGTGGAAAGATCCATTGCACGTTCATGCTTCCAAGTTTAATCTCAATGTGCCCAAAACAGCCTAATCTGTGAGGAATATAGGCACTGCTTAAACCTAAAATACTGATATAGAAACCGCCTTTACAATATAGTAATTATAATGGTTAGTATTTTCAAGGTTTCTGTCGTGTAAGTTAAACAATATTCGACAGCTCCTGGGAACAGCTTACCTGCTTTGTTAACTTGAATGTCAGATCCTGGGAAATCAGGATTCATAGATGATCTGAAACTCGGTCACATTTAATATCACTATTAGCAATCGAGTCGAAAATTATCGCATTACTCCAGCTTTAGCGAGTGCAATGTGGTAATTTTCGAGGGGGTTGATAATAGTGATATTAGATGGGATCGAGTCTGATATTTTGACAGATTTTCCAATAACGTCGATCCATGAAATCTGTTTGAATGCAATATTCTTCCCCGTTCATTTTCGTCGCTGTGGCTCTTCACTTGCTAAGATATATCTGACCAATGAGCCACACAAAATAATGGCCAACGTTTAAAATATATGCGTCTATCATGCACATTTACAAACGTATTTCATAACTAGGTAGTATATATATTTGAAATTTAAATCAACAACGTGACATTTCCAGATTCTCTGTCGTCGTCGCTACTAAATACTTGCGGCGACACGGGCATGTGGGGTTATTACAAGTTATCTAACCAATGAAAATATTTCTTATGCCTCATCTAGCCAAGGAAAGTCTTCCATTGAATATTACCCGTGCACTCATATCGAGAAATAATAAACGGGATGAAATCCGTGTTTATATGATAAATAGGTTTCTCGTCCCAGTGAACATCAACTCAAGAATGCTGTTGGCAAACGCGTTTCTGGTTTAATATGTGAACTCTTTGTCCGTAAGTGACTCCAGATTATGGCACCAACATATTTGTATATGACACCAAACCTATATAACGCTACGACTCTGAATGGTCTATACGATGAGTATTGTCCAGTGCAGCTCATAAATAAGTTAACATGTTTTCCAAAACAAAAACAGAGACATGCTAGTTAGTAAGAAATGGTATGTTAAATATTTTCAAAATAGAATGATTGGAACAGGAAGCAATGTCATCCATTCGAATTATGTTCAAAATATTCAACAGTACGTTGTATTTAGATTCGGAAACATATTACACTATATTTGATAACTATGCTGTGCACATAATACTCGCTGAGAAATCATATAATTATCAGATGTTGTCTTCTCATGATAGTTAAGCAGCTGTTGTTTAATTGGACTAGTAATGCACTTACAAGTCAAGATTTCGCGCACAGTTCAGTGGCAAAATTCTCAATACAAGCCTCGCTAGGTGTATTGATTCTTTATTCTACCGAGGACGGTAAATTAAGCCACACATAGCACGGTCTGTCATGGGCTGTTATCCAAAGAAGTCAATGCATTTATGCGTGTCACTGTCAATCAACAACACAGACACACGGATTATTTGGATGCACAGGCAGTGTAAAGTAACCGATATTAGACAATCGCGGATACTTTCAATATTCAAGCGATATTTTGCTACTAGAGTAGTGCGGAATAACAAGTTATCTGCAATGGAAAGCTGAACGTTTTTTATTTCAAAGTTGTTTATTTCATAACATATTTTACATACATGTAAATTGAAAATGGGCGGTCCATCAAAGACACCCCCCCCCACCCCCCCACCCCTCCCACTGACAAACAATACGAGACAGTGTACATGACACTGTGTGTGTGTGTGTGTGTGTGTGCGTGCGTGCGTGCGTGCGTGCGTGCGTGCGTGCGTGGGTGCGTGTGTGCGTGTGTGTGTGTGTGTGTGTGGGGGGGGGGGGGGGGGTGGGTGTGTGTGTGTGCGCGCGCGCGTGCGTTTGTATATACTTGTATGAAAAATATGTACGTATGTATGTATATATGCGTGTATATATGTGTGCACATACAAAAGCATAAGCACCATGTTATATAATATGTACTACATGTCATAGCAAAGTATCATAGCAGCTCTCATCCCATATGTCATGTACCTATATATATATATATATATATATATATATATATATATGCAATTACCCACGAATATAGCGGCCGCTGAGTCAGCACATATGGGAATAATGTAAGGTTTGTTAATAAATGTGTGTGTAACGTAGTCCTGTCATGATTCCATTACAGACAATGCACCTAATAAACATATGCTAAACTGCTCTTGTAAAGCATATTACAGCTTGGTAAGTATTTCATGCGAATATGTCAATACACAATGGAGGGATCCCATCTGTTGCTCAGGTATATGACGTCATAGTTGATATCTGTCGCGAGCAATATGAGTTATATAACGTATCTAACTCCGTCATGAACGTGTCTAGCTCCGTCAAAAACACTGGAAAGGGTGCCAAGTGTCCGAATTGTATGTCTTTGCTGGTTTTACAATGTAATACACATTCTGTTAAATATTTTGAAACTAATTTGACTGGGAGCTGTAGCAGCAACAGTACCTCTTCAAATTAGTTTCAAAATCTTCAATAGCTTATCTGTATAAACAATTGGGATTCTGGGTTAGTTCGTATTCACAGTATATAACTCGATCCCAATACGTGCAAAACGTATGTGGAGCGTTGCTAGAAATGGGCGGGTCATAGCTAGAAATAGATCTCTCTGTTGGGCCCACCCCCAATAGATTTCCCCGGCCTATCTGCCCATCATTGGCAATGACGTGAGCTGCATTGGAAAACAATGTTGAGTCCACTAACGGCGTTTTGTATTGCCAAGATAGTCATTATCTCCTGAGAACATGACACATTACAATGTACGGAATGTAACTCGGTTCTTCCGATTCCATGTTTTTAAAGGAATACTCCCCTTTTTCATGTATGCATTAACTAGCATCTGTGTCATCCGTAAATAATGTATAATTTTCACAGTTCTATTACGCCGTCAAAGCGAAATCCTCACACCTTTGATAGCTAAGCGTTGCCACTCTTCTCGCTCCTGTGAAAGCTATAGTTGATTTTAAAACAATATCACACAAGCCTGCCAAAATTGGCTTCTGGACTGCTCTTGGTAATGTCAATGTGCAGACCAAGAAAAGACCGACACAGTCATTACTGTAGTACATTTTCTAAACCATCCTCTTGTTCTGTAATGGCATTTTTGTAAACGCACTATAGAAACCCCTACCTTGGTCTGTTTGATGTTTATCTGATTAAACCACTACAAAGCTGTGCATAAATAGTTTGACAGCTTGATTCAGCACTCTGACGTGTGCGGCAGTGCAATGGTAGAAACACACATAATTTAAAGTGATCAATGGACCTTTTCAAGGTTATCCATCGATCATATGACGTCATATGACAGCATAACCAACTAAGTGACGTGCGTGCTTCTATTTGGCACGTCTCTAACGCTTAATAGTCCAACACGTTGTACGAATTGTATGTCTCTACTATTTAATAAACATGCTGTAGGCAGCAACAGCGGCCAGTCAAACTATTTCCAAAATATGCAATAGCTCACCTGTATAGTTTCATATCAAAGTATCATAGCAGCTCTCATCCCATATGTCATGTACCTATATATATATATATATATATATATATATATATATATATATATATATATATATATATATATATATATATATATATATATATATATATATATATATGTATATGAGCTTACATGTATTATGGCAATACTGCATCACTGTGACTGGATTCTGCGGCAAACTGTCTTGCTATCGCACGTTCATATACATATATACATATATAGAATACTGTATCACTATATGTAAGCGCACTAATTGTGTTCAGTTAGTGGATTGTTGATAATTTTAGATCAGCCCTGAATAAGACATCTAAACATACCGGTAATCTTGATTTGCAAATGCCAAAGAATGGTATTTTATTTCTTGATGTACATCACAATCAAGTATGGTGAACAATTGTGATGGATTGATAAATTATGGTTCCACGGCAGTTAAGCTACAAAGTAGACATGCAGGACAAAATGCCACTTAGTTTCCCTCTCGATCTAAATTGACAAGATTCTGTGAGCGAATTCTAGTTGCTGACGTTAATTTTGTTTATTATTAGCGTCCCAATCCTGATTTATCATGGCGAGTAATTCATATTGATTGCAGACTAGATTGATCGACAGTAATGATATTAAAACTACACATTCGAGAAATAAATTGTTAATTTACGGCCATGGCCACGAACTGCTCAATGTGGCATTATTCAATGTTTCCTTGGGTAACAATTCCAAAGAAGGACAGCGTATATAATGTGCCTGCCTGATATAGTACAAGGCTTTCTCACATATAATCAGAGATATATGTTCGTTCTAACGAGATTAGTGGAATGACAAATATATCTATGCTATTTAAGCGAGCAGATATCTACTTTACAATGCCATTTCAATAAATATTGTATCATACCCGGAACATCACGGAATCTGTTTAATCTATATATCTCTATCATATTCCACCTTGATTATGCAATACGCTGATAACATAATTACACGTGACAGTCCACACACACATTATCAGCAATAACTCATGATTTCACTCCCACCGAGTCAATGGATAGTTATATGTTAACACTGCATGGGATAGATTGCAGTATCAGGAATATCCAGGGAATACTTATGCACCCATAAGCCATAAATAACATGAAGAACAGGCGTATGAAATACAATTACATAACTGAACTATTGAACTGAAACATTACTATTCAGGGATCGATGAAGTATTGTTGACAGCTGACAAGTCGAAGAATGATCTATCTGTGAAATCTGGTAAAATTGAATGAATGTTGTCAATATGTTTGAGCAGGCAAGAAAATTACCACCACCCCCCCCCCAAATACCATCTAATTCCTGATAAGATACCGACACTAGAACTTGAGCTTGATGGTTCCATTGTCTAACCGATGGCGTCATCGCCATTACATGCATGCGTGTGTGCATGCGTGTGAACGTGCGTGACTGAGTGCGCACGTGTGTGTATGTAAAATCACCATGCCGGTTAGAACAAACAGAGTTACAGGACAGAAATTATCTCGCATCACACGTAAAACTGAATGAGTTACTGGAAAATGGCAGACCGGCTGTAAAAGAGGGCACAGATGCGCTTGGCATAGTGTGGGAACAAAATATGTTAACATTAGTAGATCTATCAAACTATTGTGACTTCTACAAGATGGAAATTAACATGTCACATGCATTTGATCACAGATTCTCCATATCGGTTCACCAAGCTGGATGTGACAATAACAAACTACACCTAGTGTGACACCTAATGGAATACACAACATTTTCCGTTCATGCTAAATCAACACATCCATCAACATGTAATACAAAAGGTGATGGTTTATCACCATTGTTCTTGATCTGCTATTTTGATGCAACTCTGTCATCTGTTGGACAACAGTCACCCAGGTCAAACCCACCAATCTGGAAACAAGATACACCACTGGCGATGGAGTATGCAGATGGTGATGATGATGTCAGCGATGAAGACAAGGGTCTTCTGACGAGCTGCTTTCCATTGATGCGAACAATCTCAATGCCACAAAACTCTGCATGAACAAATCCAAATTACACTTAACACATGCATACCTGTCCAACCCAAAGTAGACCAACCATGATACCACATTACCCCGGGGCCAGAGGAACTGTTGAATGAACAGACTGCAGAGTCACGTCTCCGGAGTTCAAACAATATTACAAACATAATAAGGAAAGATTAGTTACCTCTCCTGGATGTAGAAATTGTTTGAGTGTAGCCTTCGTGACCATCTCAGTCACTTCTTCAGCACTAACATCACGGAGAGGTAACTAATGTTTCCTTATTATGAATCAGCCTGGGATCGGGACCAACTTTTCCGGAAATGTTACAAACCATTGTGTAAACAGAAGCATTGCTTTCCAGTAATTCCGGAAGCTGTAGATTCGAGGCTTTACAAATCACGTGACGGTCAAATTGGGGCTATGCTCTGTAACATGTATCTCAATAACCTAATGCAAATGGGCAGCCCCAATAGCCCCCAGGGCATGAGTCGAACTGTGCCATCGTAACCATTGGCGAGACATCACACATCGGCGCTGGATACATAACCTAATCTGAAACTCAGCACTGTACACACTGTACAACACGATTGCACTATGTCTGAGTGTAGCGCAGCAACAATACACAATATATGGACGTGTCCTTCGAATGCCAAACATACACCAGCTCAGATTTCAGTCTTCGTTACTGCGTGTGACCTGGCATAATGTAAGATGCCATACTATTAACTTGCTCGGCTTTTTAAGATCAGACATCAGGAAATTTAACCTAAGCCCCCTGAAGACGAGAAATAGCTTACGGTGCCTAGGGTACCCGCCAAGAACACATATACATTTGAGATGGGTTTCTACTCCTGCCGACCGCAGAAAACAGTCACTCATCGTCATCATTTCAGTGTCCAGCATTTTATTTTTGTTTTCACTTAGTTATGCACTATACTGTAGATGCCAGCAACTTCCGCTGAGTCGCACGTAGCCAGTCAGCATCTCAGACGCAACCTTTCTGCAGTCAACTCCCGCTGAAGCACAGACACCCACTAAGCATCATAGATCCAACCGTTATGCAGGCAACTCCCGCGGAGGCACATACACCCACTCAGCATAATAGATGCAACCTTTATGCAGGCAACTCCCGCGGAGGCACATACACCCACACAGCATCTTAGATGCAACCTTTCTGCGGACAAAACGTGTTGAGAATACTCAACGCTGAGTAACCGGGACAGAGGAACGTGGTTAAGAAATATATCAGCGATGTAGAGCAAGGGTTGTGTAGTTCCATGATGTCATACATTAGTGACCGTGCCTCATCACCACAAGATGTACAGTGCACGGTCTACTGTGGCAATCAATATGGTAGGCATGCCAATAGACAGATCTCCAAATACCCATGCCCGCCGAAATATGCAGGACAATTAACTGTGACACAAAGCTTTGAATCAATATATAGATGCAAAATATAGTCTAACAGAAAACATTTTCAAAACTGTATCTAGAAAAAGGGTTGAACTTTGTAATTCGACGTTACTCTGAAGGTGGTTGCACCACGGGTTCAACAAATAAATATATAACTTCGTATAAAATGAATAATGTATAGCCTGACCGGAGTAATAAACCTCTGATAATACAGCTTATTTCATGGCGTGTGCACTGTGTATTTGGGGGAACTCATTATCTATTATTTATTCAACAACTCCTTCCCAGCATTTCGTCCACGTAATCACACACACATCATCTAGGGAAATGAGAACAGATGATATACTAACCAGGCGTATATTTGCTGAATGGCTAAAAAACAAGGATGCATTTGAGTACTAACATACAGATGCTTAGCGATAACAAGGATTTTCGGAACGTAGTGGTATATTGATAAATTACAGCACAACCAGACAGAAAAGTCTCCTTCAGGGTATTCCCAAGTTCAGAATAAACCCAATCAATGGGTTAGGAAGCTGCGAGGAAATTGTTCCCTTTGCATATGTT
Source organism: Chaetoderma sp. LZ-2023a (assembly GCA_034401795.1). Taxonomy (NCBI): domain Eukaryota; kingdom Metazoa; phylum Mollusca; class Caudofoveata; order Chaetodermatida; family Chaetodermatidae; genus Chaetoderma; species Chaetoderma sp. LZ-2023a. The sequence continues at coordinate 61,298,279 of CM067364.1, read as the reverse complement.
GTGTACGTTCCTTTCCTAGAATTAATTATTGGAGCAAGGACACTCGTAATAGACGTACTTACAAAACCATTCCAATGTCGTCAAATGCCAACAAGTATAATGAGTTGGCGCTAATTTATTCCCTGTTCCACAGTATAATATCGATTGTTCAGGCGAACACCATTAATGTTCTCGGAGAATGCATTCACAATCAAGGCAGTGTCATCACCAACTTCTTTTGGTAGGTTAGGACAATGTGACCAACATATTGTTCCAAGCTCTAGTCTGGTGTACATCCGGGTGCTATCATCATGAATATACATGTAGTGCCAACGATCAATTCTATTAACACAAATGTACTCATGTACTCAGTAATCATGTACCCAATTACGTATTTTGATGTACTCACATGTACCCAGTACCCTTGCCGTTTTCTGAGTACATGTGCTTCTACTCAGCCTCAGTACCTTGCCAAAATAATCTGAGAGGTACTTGAGTATATACATTGTACTTGTACCTTTGAGAACGTAAGAGTACATGGCGAGTACTTATACATTTTCTACATAGAAATTATGTGCACCCTTTATCAATTCCATTCAAAATACCGATCATTGGTTCTCGTAAATATCCTGTACATGTGTGAAAACAATTCAACTAAGTTGGTGGTACCTGTTCAATATTTTGAAATTAATTTTCCTTGTAAGACATTTTCATAGTGATTTAATGGGTTTTTTTAGAAGTAAATTCACGTCACCTGATATTTCAACATATAACGTACTCACAGTCCCAAACATATAGTTGGCTAGGATTCAAATCTCGCACGATTAGATTTTATGTACGCTAAACCATTTGAGCCTATTTGCGGAAGTAT
>CM067364.1:61099929-61294929 GCA_034401795.1 Chaetoderma sp. LZ-2023a | reverse complement strand
TTCAGTGAAAAGAGGGCACAAGTTGTGTTTATTGGGACCGTGTCTATACTTCAATAGGTGTGTATGATGGACATCATGTGAGGGTGTAGTCCCCATCCATACATAAGCCGCTGAAAACTGGTCAGTTCAGTTTTTTTGAGTGGTGTCCATTTCAGGACAAAAGCTTACTTTGAAATGTGTCCACTTGAATGACTTACATAATCCCAGAACCAGCCATTCCAGTGATAAATTCCCCCAAATAATCTTCTCTCGTCCTGCAAATGGACATTTCCTATAAGAAAACTACTGATCAAATTTTGTTATTGAAGGGTTAATGACCTGGATCATACACGCATGCATCTTGAGTAAAGATGTTAAAACTAACGTATACACAGTAGTTAGTATTGTACCAAATGCATACCCTTGGTTGCTATGCATACTTACCTTAATATGGAGTGTTTATAAAGACGCTGGCTATGTATATTACCTGATCATTGTGGTGGGTCCACGGAAGCAGTACAGATTTGAAAATAAGTAATATCCTGAATAGTCGCAGTTATTACAAAATATGTTATTATAAAAAGCAATTCGTAAAATGGATTAATGATTTTAGAGATTGGGACTGACCAGATCAAGTCATCTGCTGCTATGTATTTTACACAGACTGGAGACTGCAAACGTCGATACTCAGTTGTCCATAATGTATATGTCCTTGTAAGACGGTCTAGTGGATATCGTTCTGCCATTAATATGTTTAAATTATTTGAAAATGGCATGTGATTAGCACTGATTTTCTGACACCTAGTTAAATCAGTGGATCAGAGACCGTGTATACAATTTAATCTAAGAAACATTGTTTCTATGCCGGAGATAACCGTATCTGCTTTTAAATAATGGAATGTCTGTAGCCAGTGCATGCCTCGACTATAGATGATCGATTCACCTTCCGAATGCGGGATAGGAAATAAACCGAGTCGAGAGTTTAGACAACACAGCGCATTGCGTGCTAAGGCAAGATGGTGACTGAAGGTTCACGGTATCTTATATAACACTAAAAAGAGAAATATATCGATCGGGAAACGTGGGTTTTATTGTTTGAAACACACTCTAATGCTAAACATTAAATCTTAAATAAGCTTTACTTTATGTCAAAATTTCCCACACCAACCTTAACATGTCTGGTATTATGCATGGGGTGTTATGCATGGATGCCATTCATCTCATGCTAGACATAACCCGGGACATTCACAAGCTGGTCTTCGCAATGATAGGAACCATGAAATAATGGTCATACCATGGCGTTCACTTGACACATAGTGTAAGGTTGTATTGCCAGCTGGTCAACCACAGTAATAGCACTGGAACCACATACTGATTAGAATAATGACTAGGTAGGATAGATGGGATTTTATAGTATTGGAGTCAATTCGCTTGGAAGAAGGGGCTTAATGTACACAACTATTTAAAACAAATATTTCTTCAAAATGTGATGCATGGGAGAACTGCTGATATGAGTGTACTGTATTATTTATGCTTTGTATGTAAAGTGCTAGCATCTGTGGATTGATGTGCGCTTTATCACAATGTGTCTATCATTATGAAATGGTGTGGCAATTGATGGCTGATGAATATATTCAGACACGCAATTAACTGTGGAATTATTTTATTGCTGGTATTCTATTGATCAAGGAAACGCAGAATGGTTATCCCGTCGGTGGCCTAATCCCTGGTGCGGTCATGGAAAAAGGTGGATGCATGCAAATATTCGATTGCATATTTCCAATGACACACTAATTGATACATGGCTTAGATGAATGTATTTAATGTATTACTAAACATGAATTTAGTGATAACATGTAGATAGTCCACATACATAGTATTACAATAAAAACGTACTGCTCTAGGCAGACATGTATCATGGAGTACCACAACATTAGACATCCCGCCATGTCGTGACATGACATGGCTTCTTTCTTCCAACATATTTTAAGCTAATATGGTTCACTACTTCCCATTGCTTCGTGATCATGGTCTTTCCAACCCCACTCAGTTGCTATTAAGCATGTGCCACTAATTGAATTACACATTATCCATCCATTGTCAATCCAGCTCAACATGAATAACAGATTAAACAGAAAAAAGTGCTAGCATCTGTGGATTAATGTGCGCTTTATCACAATGTGTCTATCATTATGAAATGGTGTGGCAATTGATGGCTGATGAATATATTCAGACACGCAATTAACTGTGGAATTATTTTATTGCTGGTATTCTATTGATCAAGGAAACGCAGAATGGTTATCCCGTCGGTGGCCTAATCCCTGGTGCGGTCATGGAAAAAGGTGGATGCATGCAAATATTCGATTGCATATTTCCAATGACACACTAATTGATACATGGCTTAGATGAATGTATTTAATGTATTACTAAACATGAATTTAGTGATAACATGTAGATAGTCCACATACATAGTATTACAATAAAAACGTACTGCTCTAGGCAGACATGTATCATGGAGTACCACAACATTAGACATCCCGCCATGTCGTGACATGACATGGATTCTTTCTTCCAACATATCTTAAGCTAATATGGTTCACTACTTCCCATTGCTTCGTGATCATGGTCTTTCCAACCCCACTCAGTTGCTATTAAGCATGTGCCACTAATTGAATTACACATTATCCATCCATTGTCAATCCAGCTCAACATGAATAACAGATTATACTGAAAGCAATATTCCATTAATGGTGTAAATATCACTTAGAGCTACAGATCGATAACGTTATTCCTCGCAAGGGCGTGTTCAATGAGAGAGAGAGAGAGAGAGAGAGAGAGAGAGAGAGAGAGAGAGAGGGAGGGAGAGATATATATATAGAGAGAGAGTGAGGGAGGGGGCTTGGAAAGAGATATTCTGATTCCAGTATCACGGAGGTGTACAATGAATTATTCTTTACACGCGTAAAAGGCACACTTTCATATCCATCATGCACATTAGAATATTATAGCGACAGACAGCCACGTCACATCAGGGTCTGTAATGTATCCACCATCAATAGCTCTGATTACCTGACTAAAACTTACAATAGACGATGAGGTCATTTACCATAATGCTATGGCCACACACTATATGTATCCCGAGATCGTGTACACATTTGTGAAAATAAAAATTGTTTAAATTATGCGCTTTTAGGGGATTAAACTGTGAGCCTATATGTATTGAAACGAAATAAATCCTAACATATGATGATTCCATTCCATATAAATTGATATAATGTTTTAAGTTGCGAAATTGAAATAGAGGCCCGGCCTATATTTCAATTTTGCAACTTAAAAAATGGTATTAATGTATATGGAATTGAATCATCATATGTTAAGATTTATTTCGTTTCATGGCAAATGGGCACATAATTTAAGCTCATAAAACTATGCAATGTTTACAATTTTATTTTCAATCATTATGGCGTGAATATGCACCTTTAAAGGTGACAGGGTGCCATCAATCTCATTCTATCCACACTCCAATAGTATCCGGAATATTGACTTCTCCACTGGCTCATGGCAACATGGCCATTTGAGTAAGGAAATACATTTAACCAAACGTGTACGATGTAGTTGGAATGCTAGCATGACATATTAGTCCCATGGGAGCATTTAGTCTGTATACGAGGAGAGAGGATTTGATTTACATGACAGAGTATGCTCATACATGCATATTGAATAGATATGCCAAGATGGCATTGGCACTAATGTCTAGGTAGCATGCAATTCACCTTTCCAGAGTACCAACCCATCAAGTAACGTCATAATGAACTGCATGATGTGCAGAATGATATCATAATGAATGACGTCATGAATGACGTCGATAAATACGCCAGGAACGCATATTTGAAAACGGGCCATGCGCTGTTGTACAAATTGTTTGTTTTTACTATTTAATAAATATTCTGTTGAATATTTTAAAACTAATTTGACTGGGCCCAGTCAAATTAGTTACAAAATATTCAACAGCTTCCCTGTATAGCTTTCAGGAAATAGATAGCTAGGGCCTTCCGGGATCGATCAATCCCAACACGGCGAGGTGTGTGTGGAGCTTAACTAGTGATGTGCGGGGCATAGCTAAACATGGAAAGGTCCATAGTCCAGCAAGGGTTCGCATTTCTCCCTTACCCGATGGTATCAGGAAATACATGATGTAAAGTGATTGCCTTTAGTACTGAAGCTGTGTATGATTAGTGAGATTACATTACTATGGAAAGACTATTCGCGACCGCTGCGAGTGTCCTGAGAGCAGTTCGGTTCTTTCTCGTGTTAGTGCTTTCTAGCTTACGGTCATTGAGCTCTGAAAGCAAAACTCTTAGCAAGTTGATGTTCTGGCATCCTTTGCATGCCTACTACATGTCGGCATTCACCACTACAAATTCTAAAATACGTTCACATATGCCATATTTTCTGGCATTCGAAGAAAATGTCTGCACATAGAACATTACTGTTGTGCTACTATCACAGATAGCGGAACTGAATTACATTAGGAGCATGCCTTTGTGGGAATACAATATTAGTGCAATACTATTGTGTGACGATGCTGCTTTGGGATTGTATTTCAAATACCACCCCGTGGGACTGTGTGTGTCTGTGACTAGGTCATGGCAATGCAATTACACACACATATAGCAGCGGCTGCAGGTACTGGGTCAGCACATATAGAAATACCATTTGCTGTAGCATTTTGTTAATACAGTTGTGTATAACGTTGGTCCATGCTATTAGCGTACATCCATTAAAGACAATGCAACTAACACGCATGTAATACACTGTATCTGTGTATAAAGCATATTACAGTTTATTAATTATTTCATGGGGAATATAGTCACATAGAATGGAGCGCTCCTATCTGTATCTGACATCATGATGAATTCCGCCATGTGGAGGCTGATGTCGCAATCAATATGACATGTTTAGCTCCTTCACGAACATTGGAAAGTATGTCACGTGCACGAATTGTATGCCATATGGTAGCAACAACACCCAGTCTAATGGGTTTCAATATAGTGAACAGCTTACCTGCATATTTATCTTGAAATTGAGATACTCAATTGAGATTCGCTGAGAACTCATTGTTCATAGTATATTAATCGATTCCCATGTGCAAGACATCGTTGGAGTTTTGCTAGACATGGGTGGGGCATAGCTAGAAATAGATCCTTCTATTGGCTCTCCACATAGATTTTTACTCATGGAATTCTGTGGTTCCCCAGCCTATATGTCCATCATTAGCAAAGACGTGAGCTGGATCGGAAAGCAATGTTGAGTCAGCGTTAAGTATTGGCAAGAGAGTCATCGGCTTTTGAGAACTCGACAAATGACCATATACAAAACTGAACTAGATTCTCTCCCACACGACAACGTGTCCATGGGATTAAAAAAAGAACCCAGTCAGGGCATTTAATTTATTCATCAGCTAGCATATATACCATCCGTAAATACTATGTGATGTGCATTGCTATATTTCACGCTTAATTCGACATTCTGAGAGGTATGTCAGTACAATGTACAATGATAAACGTAATGTGGCATGTTCAAAATGCCCATCCTCAATTTCAAGTTTGATCTCAATGTACTCAGGAACTGCATACTCTGTCATGAATATAGTCACCCCTTTGGACCTGAAATACCGAAGTAGAAACCTCCTTTACATTTTAGTAACTATTCTGTTGACTATTTAACCGCTTCCCGCCACCCTGGTTTAAAAATAGTCAAGAGTGTAGCTGCCTAGTTAGCTTGCAATTAAGATTTTATGAAATCAGGATTCAAAGGGTTGTCGTTCCAGTGCAACTATGTTGTTGGTGAAAGTCCATTTGATTTAATATGTTAACAGTACTGTTTATCCGTAACCACACTGGATTTAAAGGTTAGGCGCCATATAGTTAGTACATGACAGCTTGATGTCGGAAACCGATATTTCCAGTGGTTATAGGATTTGTCTACGCTGCTCTTTTCAAGATTATTTATCTTTCAGTTTCATCCATTTCAAATACTTAAAGGATTTTGGAATGAATTGATATGAAATGAGCAATAGTCATGCACAGAACAGCTTAGAACAATCACATTGCCAACAGCAATGTTAGTTGTCTGAATTCTGTTCCATTACATATTGAACATACATGTTCATTTTGGAAAGCATATTGATGTTGACCCTAGCTGTCGACAAAGATAGCAACTTTCAGCAACATAGGTTAAAAAATTAGCAACGGACCTTCATTTACTGACTCTGTACCACCTAACATTTACAGCCGATGCTTATCGGTAAACAGTTAGCATATTAAATCACAAAGACATAAACGAACAGCATTCTTGAATGGAATTTAATATATTATTCCGAAGAAGCACGCATAATCAGAACTGCTACTTCACATTATTACACGATGCTCTAGTTAGGAAAATACTTAACTTGTTTAGATGGTACCAATATATCGAGGTGACACGGCATTGGCTTGTTCAGAAATCATTAGTGTATGAAGTTAGTATGTTATCATCACCTTAGTGCGCTTCTCACGAATCCTCTATAGACTAGATAAATCACAATGTTCTAATATTGAATATTGATGACTGCACTGCACGGACATACGTTATTACAGATACACAATCGTGCATTGTCTAGTTTTGCTTGTTGAGATTATCTCCTGGAATAAAAAACTGTATTTATGTATCATATAGTTTGCTATGCATTGTTTACATTCTTGAAACACAACACATGCAATGCTTGTTTGGCGGTAACTTAAAGTAGTTAGTCGTAGGTCTAGTCCTCTTAAACAGGCACCAACATAGTTTTCTATAACAACAAACCTATATAACAGGACAACATTCCAATGGTCTATGGAATGAGCATTGCACAGTGCAGTTCTTAAATAAGTAGAGATGTTGACGAAACAAAGACGCGCCCGCACGCACGCACGCACGCACGCACGCACCCACGCACGCACGCACGCACGCACGCATGCGTGTTACTTAATTAGAAATGTGTTGTAGAATATTTTCAATATACTTGGATTAGAAGATAGTGCCGCCTAAGACAGCAAGTTCTTCCAATACAATCATGTTCAACATATTCTACAGTACATTTATTTTGTTTTGGAAACATGTTAAGTTATTTCTGAGCTGGAGACTGGGCTCACAATAAGTACTAATCACGGTACGTGCCCTCACTGTACACGTATATCCAAATATTGTCTGTACACATCGCTGAGAAATCACATAATAGCCATATGTTGTATTCTCAGGGTGGTTAACAAGCTCTTGTTCAATTGAACAAGTAGTACACTTAATTCAATATAAACAATATTACTTAGATAGATGTTGAGATACACATTTTGGGCACAGTTAAGAGGCAGCATCCCCAATATAATCCTCCCTAGGTACATTAATTCTGCAGCAGGCACCTGTATTCTACCATGGCTGGTAAATTAAGCCACAGACAGCACGGTCTGGCATGGGCTGTCATCCACAAACACAATGTATTTATGGTTGCCACTGTGAATCAGCAACACAGACACGGAATAGTTGGATGCACACAGCGGGTGCAATGCAACTGGCATTCGACAAGTGAGTCTTATCAATATTCAAGCAGCTTTCAATTAGTAGAATATCATGGATGAACAGGGTACATGCAATGACAATGCTGTACCATCGGGCGCTTGGGACTAGGTGCTAATTTTAACGAGCAATAAACAAGACAGTTTTTGTCTCTTGGCTACCAACTTGCACCATTTCAGAATCACTTTCTCGTACTTGATGGTATTTTCATAAAAATAACCATCCGCAATGCATATTTAATGTAAATATACAAGTACTATTGTTCAGCAGGCGCAAAAGAATGTTATTTGCTTGGCAGACTGAGGTCAAAATCTAATTTTACGAACAATGATGACAGATTGTCATATTATGGTTCCACGCTAGCCAGGACACAAGACAGCCACTTGGAGAACATCGATGATTACCTTGCTTATCGATATAAATTGGAGAGATCATTTGAGCGAATTCTGCCTTCTTAAGATAATCTAGGATAAGTTAGTTTATTGTTAGCCTTCCAATGGTGAATTATCATGGTGAGTAATTCATGTTGTTGTATTGATTGCTGACTAGAGTAATTGACAGTAATGACATAAAAACTACCCAGTCGAGAAAATTATCATTTCACTGCTTGATACCATGACCGTATACTTCTCAATGTAACATTATTTAGTTCACCTTTCCAGAGTATCCATCTATCATCTGACCTCGTATGACGTCATAATCAGCTTACCGTATATATGATGACGTCACACTCATTACGTTACAAAGGGTTCCATACCGACCGTCACCCAATCTCAGATACTCCGACACGTTGTATGAATTGTATGTTTTTGTAATTCTTTGCTATTTAATAAGCATGTTGTTGAATATTTTTTAACTTATTTGACTGGGCGCTGTTGCTGCCTTAGGCAGCAACAGCACCCAGTCAAATTGGTTTCAAAATATTCAACAGCTTAAATCTGTAGTTTTTTGGAAATTGATAGTCAGGGTGTTCAGAGATCGATCGATCCCAACACGTGCAAGGTGTGGGTGGAGCTTAGCTAGAGATGGGCTGGGCATAGCTAAAACCGGAAAGGTATATTGTTCTTTGGACACTGATTCCTAAGAAAGGCAAAGTATACTACGTGCCTACTTGCAATATCCGAATGATTTCCCTAATATAATCACTGATTATGTCTATTCTAACGAGAGTAGTGGGAAGCTCAATATATCTACACTATCTAACAAGCAGAGATCTCTTTTCAATATCGTTTCAATAAATATTGTATCATACCAGTAACAGTACCGAATCGATTTAATCTATGTATCCATAATATTCAATCTGGATTATCGAATGCGCTGATAACATAAGTACATGTGACAGTATACAATACATTATCAGCTACAGCTCAATTTGGACTCCATAATAGTCATGGTATAGTTATGCATATTATAATACTGCATATGATAGGTTGTAGTACCACGAACATTCATGGAATACCCATACACCTAGGCGCCATACATAACATGATCAACAGGCGAAAGAAATAAAATTACATATCTGAGCTGTTAAAATATTGCTCTCCACTGATCAATGATGTATGGTTGAAAACTGAAAAGTGAAAGTAAAATGTGCATGTCAAATCTGGTAAAATCGAGTGAATGTTGTCAATGTTTGTGTACAGAAGAGAAAATTGAAAACCCCACCAATGACATTAACATACGATTCCTGATAAGGTATCGACACTAATACATGAGGTTGACTCGGCATATATATCAAATAGCGTGCACTTGATCAAGGCGAGTTGGGGAGCGTAAGAACGCAAGAAGCCTCTCATCACTATCTGTTAAATGCTGGAATTGACCTTTCCAAGATTAGCTTATCGCAAACAGCATTATTTGACTATTGGAACAAGATCCAACACACTTTAAGCAGTTTATATGAAGGACGAATTTCACAATATTATTGAAATCATACATCATTGGAAAGCTAAGCCAATTTTCTATATGTTTTTGTATTCGTTTTTCTAGTTGTGTAAATCTCAATACTGTTGATTGCAATTTTTTAAAGCTCCTATTGTCCACTTGATTTAATGAATCTAGGTTTAATGGTGTATTTTATATATGCAAATATAAAAGATAATGCATTAACGATTAGGCAATTGAATGCGTTTTTCAATGATGTGTGACTCAAATAATATAGTGGTTTTAGTTTATCATAGGAACGGTTTAAATGGCGTTGTATTTTAGTGCAATAGTAACTCAATGCGGATCAGCTGCTTGTTGGCGCCATTACCAACCAGCTAAGTTGGCCTGATCATTGATTAAGCGGACTCCTGCGTAATGGTGTCAATGTGGGAAAGGTGTATTACATTGTGTGTAGATGGCATAAGAGCCAGTGTAATTTTACTGAGGGTTCTATTTTCGAATCAATGGTCTACTCGTCAGTGCATGCACGTTTGCATATACGTATGTAAATCGCCATGCTCCTTATATAAAACACAGAGGTGCAGGCACCTGGTTCGTCAAGTCCAGGTACGTTCATCACACTACCCAAACCACCAAAAAACACCGGGACCTCTCTCTAACCTTAGAAGAAGCATGCTCTTGAACAGCATTAGAAAGATGTTGTCAAATGTGAACCTCTTTCACACCGGACATAAAACGGACTGATTTACTGGAACCTGTTAGAGCGGCTTTAAAAGAGGATACAGTTGCGCTGACATAGTGTGGAACAACATATGTTAACATCAGTAGCTATATAAAAACATTGTGATTTCTGCAAAAATGGATATTGTAATGTCATGTGCATTTGACGTTATAACGAGATCACAGATTCGCCAATGCGGCCCTCAAGCTGAATATACCGATGACGAACTAAGCCTAGTTAGATATATTGGAAAATACAAAATTATCCTTTTGTGTTAAATCAATGCATTCTGCACATTAATAAAATCACCATACGGATATGGCTTATCTCCAGTGTTCTTCATCTCTTATCTTGCTGCAGCTCTGTCATCTGTCCGAGAACAGTCTACAAGGTCAAACCTTCCAATCTGAAACCTAGAGAGATTCCACTAGAGATGGTGTATGCAGATGGTGATGATTACACAAATGACGAAAAGGACCGTCTTGTTGAACTGCGTTCAGTGACTTCAAAACCTTCCAAGGCCACATTCCTCTGCATGGATAAATCCAAGTTTGAGCCAACAGATGTATACCAGTTATATGCAGAGAAGACCAATGATGATGACACGCTACATCGGGGCCAGGAGAAATGGTGAAAGTATAATCATGGCACACGTCTCTGTTATTCATCAGGCATTACACATCGCTATGCAGTGGGGAATACTGCTTTCCAGCCATTCTGGAAGCAAATTCAAGGCGTTTAAATTCGTCTATGCAATACACAATATATTTCAATAACGCTATGCAATTGTAAGATATGGACACCTGCAAGCAATCACAAATAAAGACTGGTTGCACAGCCTAATCGTGATGTCAGTATGATAGACACTATGCAATGCGATTCAACTATATGTGATGGTAGTGCAGCAGTGATGCTCAAAGTCAATTTAACGATAATGGTACCTATGTTATATAAAGACGCTTATAGAAAGGGCACCCGGTGGTGGAACCATACCTCAATCGTAATGTATATGAGTTGTGGAAGTTAGGACTTCGAACAAACCTTTAGAAAAATGTGTGTACCTACAGCGACAAACATGGTGTTTGAAATAATGGAGTTCCGCCTAATTCAGGCACCCACTTAACCTACATCTTACAGTACAGATCAGATGCAACTGGACATGTTTTCCAATCAATCTGGGCCATGCAGTAAGAATTGTGCTGTTTGGGTATTTTGAGACTAACTGGAATGGAATACATGCCTTAGGCCGCATTGTCTTCCAATCCAATTGTATTCTAAAATATTTAGCAGTACATTTTATTTATTTTGGTAGCATTTAAAGTTATGTATGCGGTGCACTATATATGCAACCTTCCACTGATGGCACCTGCTGAGGCCCATGTAGCTATCATCTGAGGCTCGGCTTTTCCTCAGACAATGCTTGTTGCCAATGATCATATCAAAACTGAGTGCCCAGCACAGAGGAACGTGTATGTTATTTGGAAACCTATCAAAGACGTACAATAAGGGTTATATTTACGGTATATCCATGTCTGCCTATATGTGACGATGTCACAAACTAGTGACTGTGCCTCATAACCCCAAGATGTGCAGCACAGATCTGGCATAGATCTGGTAGCCTTGACAACGCATCGATCTCCGAATCCCCGGACACGTGATAAAATCAATGAAAACGAACAACCATGCTAAACTTTGAGACACCATATAGATGTAAAAGTAAACTAACAGAACAGTTTTTAATATGTGTCTAGGGAAAGCGTCGCTCTTGGTAATTGAACATTACTTTGTAGGTGGTCGTATGATGGGTTCAACAAATAACTATATAAAACATTAAAAATAACATTTAAATGCTCAATGCATACACTCATTGGAGTTCTCCTAATACACCTCTGATTAATACGGGTTATTTCATGGTGTGTGTTTGCGGAGTATTAGGGAGAATTATGTATTATTTATTCAACAACTCCCTCCCTTTCAAACCTGTAATCACATGTACATAATCTAAGGAATTAAGAACACGTCACATACTAACAAGACGTACATTTGCTGATGCCTATACGCCGTATGTGTGTCATCATGTCAACGTACAGATGCTTACCGATAATTAGCATATGCGGAATGATGTAGTACATTGAGTTGTTACAGTATGACCAGACAGAAACGTCGACATCCGCTTATTCCGACATCCACCATATACCCAATCAGCATGGTAGAAAAATCGAGTAAAATATTTCCTTTGTCAATGCGTTCTATTTTGCTTTCCTAGAATTAAGTATTGGAGCAAGGACACTCGTGTAATATACACGTAATTATGAAAACACAGCAATGTCTTCAGATGCCGACAACCATAATGATGTGGCTCTAATGTATTCCCCTGGACTAGAACTGTATAAGATCGACTGTTCAGGCGAAGACTAGTAATGCCCTCAGAGAATTGATTGACAATCAATTCAATGTAATCATTTGGCGATGCTATGTGTTCTCGTCTGAGCTAAATACAGCGTTTATTTTTCTTTGTCAGTTTGCGTGTATTTACACAGCTACGTTGACGCATTATACACACACAACATAATGGATTCTCAGTAAGATAAATCCAAACAATATCAGACATAGCGATTGCAAGAACCTTGTAATTGTGTTCTGATATGTACACTTAAAGCTGACTTGAGTTATTTATTAACAAAACTTCACTTGTTGATTATTTTTAGGAAGACAATTCTGAAACGGTCTCATTCGAAATGTGCCACAATTTGTTGTTTCCTGTGTGAATTCCAGATCTCTGGCCAACTCCTTTGGTGAGTTAGAACAATATGACCGGCATGTTCTTCCAACCATTAGTCCTGTCTATACTCGGATACTGTTATTATGAATATACATGTAGTGCCAAAGAGCAATTCTATCAAGGAGCAATGGGGCAATTCTGCTCACGCATTCAGTAATCATGTAGTCAACCACACATTTCCAAGTTCTACCATGCACTCAGAACTCATGCCTAGCCTCAGTACCGTAACACCGTTCTGTGTACTTCCCCATGTTCTACATAACAATTATATTCATCCTTTATCCATTTCATTCACAATTTAAAAAAAAATGGATCTCAGGGATGGAATAGAAATTCTAGTAAATAGTTGAAAACAATTTGACTAAGTTGGTGATACATGTTCAATATTTCAAAATGAATTTGTCTAGTAATAAGTTTTCATAGTCATTTAGTTTAAATGTTCCTTTGACTAAATTCAGTTCACCAGGTAGTAAGGATATAGATTGGATACTCATCCGGAGCAAAAGCACCCAGTCAAATTAGTTTTGAAACACCTACCAGCATACCATATAGTTATCTTGAGATTGGGATTCCAGGAATTCAAGATTCCAAATATATAAATCGATCACCACATGCACAGTGCATAGGCGGTGATTAGTTAGGAGTGGACGGGACCAAGCTAGAAATGGGCGTCGCATAGCTTGACTTGGGCGGGACATAGCCAGACATGGAGCCATCTATTGCAATCAACAATCTTCTGCGTATGATTGAACTATTTTACTCGATTATTCTCCCCATATTGCTAAATTTGTTATATGCACTCAAGGGCCTTTATCCGATGAATTTCAATTTAAATTTCTCAAGTCTTGTGATTGTGTTGATTGGTACCATGATTAAACTCCTTGTTTGCTGACGTCATAATCCAATAACCTAGGCCCGCTCGAATTTGGCAAACGCCCAACTGTAAGCACCTGAATTGCATACCATCATTGTTGAAATTAAAATTCATTTAGCATTCTGTTCAATATGTTGAAAGTAACTTGGGTGGAAGTTGTTGTTGCGATAAGGGCAGGTCCAGTCAAATCACACTCAAAATAGTCACCATCTTACCTGTATGGCTAGCTTGAAATTGGAATTCAGGTTATTTAGGTTTCGCAGTTACACTCGTTTGAAATTCGCATAGAAAGTGGGCGGAGCTTATTAGATAGGAATCGGTGGGACATGGCTAAAACGGAACCCGCTTAACAGTATTTAAATAGACATCCCGATTAATATGGTAACTGTTGCTGAGTTGGTAGACGGTGCTGCACTCAAAGTCAACAACATCTTTCAGCAACATTGATTTCAAAATGAACACCCATATTTCCTCTGCCACTGTGATAAGCTTTCTAAGTGATGTTTTTACAGTTACTCAAATACAATTCCCAACATGTAACCATCTAACCGCTATTGTGAAATCTCCACAACATCGGTATCTAACAACATCAATTAATATGTTTTCAAAACAATGATATACAACTGGGTTTCGTATTGGTTCCTAGAAGTAATTATCACAAACTAGACACACAGCTAACATAAAGAAAGTGTTCTCAGATGCCACCCGGTTTAGCAATCTCTGTATGTGATATGCTGTATAAGTGATGTTTATATGCTCATTCTAAGATAATGAACACGACGTGACTATTAAAGCGCTATTGTAAAAACCCTGCCACATCTGTATCTAGGTACTTTAATTAAAATACAAATGCATTTCTCCTCCGGTCCTGAAATTAATTATCACAAACTAGACACTCCGCTAACATAAACATAGTTCAAGAAGCCGTCCAAAATCACCAGGTGTCAACACGTTTATCAATATTTCTGAAAAAGTTGGTCCCGATCCCAGGATGATTCATAATAAGGACAAATTAGTTACCTCTCCGGGTTGTAGAAATTGTTTGAGTGTAGCTTTGAGGTAACTAATTTGTCCTTATTACATTTATCAATGTTTTGCCAATTGATAGATAATAGCAATGTAAAGGAAACATTCCATTATATTTTAATTGTATCTGGGATGGTAATTCCCATCCTACCAACATGTTTTACATACGTAAACTACCAACGATTCCGTGATATGAGAATGCAATTAACTCAATTTAGAGATGATAAACCTTGCTACATTGAAAAGATTGAAAAGTTATTTCAAAGCACATCGATGAGAATGTAATTAACTGTTAATCTTAGTAGTATCATTATAATATAAGCCGGGAGTGCAATGGCATGCTGCGCCACAGTAGCGAAGAACGCGTACAAGAGCTTGCTATTCTTCAAGCAGACCCCCTAGCAGATGAAATCACTGCCACAGATATAAAATGTTTCGGGCAACCCGGGTCCGGCGAGTTACTAACTACACACTACCCCTCACTGTACATAACTCTGAAGGACACCTTATCGGTACTGGCCAGGACAAAGCCGAGGCGATTCGAGAATGGTTCAAGGAACAGGTCACTGACTACAATGATAAGACCTTTCACCCGTTCTCAGGACACCCCAGGCCATTACAAGACCAATTAAAACAGCAGAAGTTGAGAAGTGACTTAAAGCCCTGAAAAATGGACGTGCAGCTGGACCTGATGGCATGAGCAATGAACTATTCAAATATGTAGGTTCCATTATCTCAAAACCGATCACACGTCTAATTAATTCAGCTTTTATGCACCATCTTCCCATCTACGCTGTGGGCCACGCCACCCTTAGTGCACTGCTCAACCCCAAGAAGCCACCTGGATCCCAGCCAATCTGCGGCCGATTGAGTTCCTCAACAGCATACGGAAAATCATATTCAGTGTTACTCTACGCCACATCCGAGACAAGATCGATGACTTTACTGGATAATGTCAAGTGCCTTCAAACGTGGACGCAGCTGCGCAGACATTGTATGGGCCCAAGGCATGCTTGTGTTGGTAGTCATGTCCAAACACGGGGGTTTCCACAAAATGGGCATTAACATGTCACGATCTTGTATCACAATTAAACGCTCAAAGATCCTAGATGTACTACTCCAAGCCAGTTGCAATGCCGATGATATGCGACTAGTGAAACTACTGCTTGCAGACATCAGGCTGAGAGTACGAGTCAAGTCAGTGAACTATATAGAGTTTCAGACAGCAATCAGCTCCCCACAGGGAGCTGGTCTAGCTCCAGTGCTTTTCAGCTGTTACCTTGCCGCTGTAATGAGATCCGTACGGGAAAGTTCCACAAGACCAAACCCGCAGTGCCAATAATGGGTATGCTGCTAGAGATGGAATATGCTGATGATGTGGACTTCATAGATGAGGAAAAGAAACCCCTTGACGAACTCCTCCCTGTAGCTTCAAGCAAAAAAAGAATGAATAAAAAACAGCTAGAGTTCACCAACATATACATATCCACAAAGCTTGAAACTAGAGAAAATGATGATCCGCTTCGTGGCGGCGAACCATGAAAGAACAGTAAAATCCTGGGCTCACTGCAGTACTGCTGACACCGATCCATGCTGCATCATGGGGAACATAGCTTTCTAGTCATTCTGGAGGCTATGGATTCGAAGATCAAAGATGCCGTTGATTAAAAGGCTACGTTTATACAATGCAGCCTGGCTATCCTTAATGTTGTATAACTGTAAGGGTTGGCAGCTCCAAAGGCAGCTCTAGACAAACTCGATGCCTGTCACCGCAAACACATACGTACCATCACTGGACACCGATGACCAGACAGCATAATTTCCAACAATGCACTATACAAGATGTGTAATATGTCGCCACTATCTGTAAAACTCACCCAGCAAAGATGGTCCATCGTTGGTCATGTGCTAAGGATGCTAGAAGAGACTGCACAGAGAGCTTTGGAATTCACCCTACTCGGAGCCAGCAAATACAAAGCCAGGAGAGGGCGTCATTGCATAAGTCTGATAAGCGTGCTACGAGGGGACCTAAAAAAAGCAGGAGTCGGTACACTCAAGTCAAGAATGGACCTGAGGATGTTAAGAATTACGGATGAGGACATGACACAGTGGGTAAAAAGGAAGAAGGATTGATTGCAGCTGTATGGTATTTCTACTACTACCGCCGCAGAATACAGTAATCATACATCATACATGATTGTAAGCGTACCAGTATGCACTGCCATCGTTGGACAAGTTACAAGGAGCCAAGCACGTAGAACTATCTCGTCCCAATTTGGGCTTGATGGACTATATCTCGAGAACTACTTAGCCAATTCGGTAATGCAATTACTGTACAAGTGCACTAAGTCACTTAGCTCGAAACGGAACCAATGGTATATCTGTGCAGCCTGAATTAGTTAACACTGCTATAATATTGAATCAGTTATAAACATTGAGAGCTGAATTGCACATCCACAATCCATAGGTAGTGTGGCATGTATTGGGTCGTCTATCGACTAGTTGTATATATCTGTCCTGTTAAAGGTAATCTTTACAGTTATATTTACATATATATATAACCGTTCTGACATGGAGCAGATCATAAAGGCATTGCCTGCGTTCTGTAATATTTTAGCTTAACTTAACTTACTTGACTTAGCGTAACATAACACATTTGTGAATACACACTATGTAAGCCCGATTTATAACTTGAATCTGCTACGGTGTATACTCTTCAATCGAAAAGTCAGTTAGCTCGAAACGGAACCAATGATATGTCTGCGCAGCCTGCCTTAGTTAACACTGCCATGATATTGAATCAGTTATAAACTGTGACAGCTGAATTACAAAATAAATCTTTCCCATTTAAAAAGCATTCAGCAATTTAGCGATCATTCCAATAAACGTTTCTTTGAATTGCTCATCTGGTAAATTCCCTTTGCTTTGCTAGTCCTGTGTGTGATTAAACATGAATGATACCTGATGAATGTGCCTGCATCTGATTGGAGCCAAACCGTTGCAGGTGTATATATGGTGTTGTTCCTTCTGTTAGTTAAATGCACCATGCACACGTGAATTCAGTGTAGAAATGGAGCCAGTGGTGGTTATTGACTCTGTGTCTGGGGTTCACTGGGTCTGTATGATGGACATCAACATGTTGGTGGATGCCTGTATGACCATTCACTTGTTCATACCGGATCCTTACAAACCCACCCATGCAGTGCTCTTGAGAAATGCCCATTTCCACGAAAAGATAATAGTAGTATTCCTAATTTACCACTGGAATTATTGACTTGATAAGCAGTCATTCCGGTAGTAAATTTCCACAAAAACACTCTTCCCTTGTCCTGCATGCAAATGGGCAGTTGTACGACAACAGTGAAGGTATACTGATCAAATTTCATCGAATATCATCATTGAAGAGTAAATCACCTCCATCTGGCACTCACATATTTCCAGTATTTCTATTAAACCTAACGGGTTCACGTGTACTGGTATAGTTCTATATGTACACTCCTAATATTATGCATACGTACCTTCATCTTGCTTGTTCATAGTGAACCAGGCTAGCTATATCACCTGCTCATTGAGCTGGGATCATGGGAACAGAACAAACTTGGTACGTGAGTACTGAGTAGCACCCTTCCCTTTCCCGTGTAAATGATTCCGACATAATCTGGTCAATGACTGGTCAAGCATTGATTACCGAACACACGTTAAAACGGATTAATACATATTCCTAGAGGAAAGTAAAACTTGCCTGATCATGTCATCCGTAGGCATTGCTGGTATGTGTACATCGCACACACATAGGCAACTGCTAACATGTCTAAATTATTCCAACTTCTGTTTGATTAGCTGCGACTTTATGACACATATACGTGGAAATAACACAGCGCGTACAATTTGGTCTAAGAAATGCCGTTTCCAGTCTGATATATCTGATTTTAAATAACGGGTTGCCAGCAGCTAGTATCTGACTCGACTCTAAATGAATGCGTCACCTTCCGCGTAATTGGAACTCGCTGTTTAGACAAAGCAGCATATTGCGTGCTAAGACAGTGACTGGAACTTCTCTCTATCTTATATAACACTGAGCAGGAGAAATATATCGATCCAACAATGTAACGTGTATTGGTGGAAACAAATGCTGAAGCCAAACGCTAAATCCTAAATAAGCTTTATTTTATATCAAGATGTTCTGCATCAACTATGGCATGGCTGGTAAAACCGACGAGATGCTATAGATGGATGGCATGTATTACATGTTACACAATACTAGAGGCATTCACAACCATTTCGTCACAATGCGTGAAATAAAGGTTATCATGTTTTTCCCTTGACACAGTGTACTTAAGGGCACGTTGGCAGCTGGACAATCACAGTAATGGTACAAGAGCACTCTTGCGAGGTTTTATGGTATTGAGGGCATCCTTTCGGAAAAAGGGCCTTAATGTACCCAGTTATTCCAGTCAAATATTGCTTCAGAAATGGATGCTGTACATTTTAGCATCATGCATTCCAGCGCTGCCCATAGGTCTGCACTGTATTGTGTTTGGGATGGGGATTGCTAGCATCGATGAATGGATATGTTATCTCAATGCCATTGACAGGGAATCGAACCCACAACCGGCAAGAGCACCCAGCATCATAGCCCACACATGCTTCCACCACACCAACACCGCAAGACAAAAGTCTTACTTTGCCGGGGGGTAGTGAGAGGTGGGAGAAGGAGGGACGGAGGGATATATACATATATATATATATATATATATATATATATATATATATATATATATATATATATATATATATATATATATATATATATATATATATATATATATATATATATATATATATATATCAGATTGTTTATTTAGGGTGGGAAATATTAGCCTGATGGGACTATTTTGTGTGTAGAAGAAGAGAGGGGACTTGATTTACATGACAGAGTATGCTCATACACGCACATTTAATAAATATGCCACGGTGACATTAGTACTAATGGTCAAGCGGAAGGCAATTGTCAAGCATTGGGGTGCAGTGCTCTTTAACAGATGATATGCAGAAAAAAACATGATTTAAAAAGATTGCCCTTTAGCACTGAAACTGTGCATGGGAATCGAAACTAAATTACTATCGAAACAACATTCAGGTTCTAATTTCAAATTAGAGAGAGATGGGTGCAATCAGTGTTTCTTCAACGTTCTCCACTATGACCCTTAGGTTACGATCTTTGAGGTCAAATCGGTGGGATTACTTGCATGGCTCATACCTATTAGCACCTACCGCCACTAATGGACCTTTCCGTTTTTAGTTATGCCCCGACCATTACTGTGTTGGGATTGATCGATCCCCAAATGCCCAAGCTATCAATTTCCTGAAAACTATACAGGGAAGCTGTTGAATATTTGGTAACTACTTTGACTGGGTGCTGTTCCTGCCTATGGTTAGTTTCAAAATATTTAACAGAATATTTATTAAATAGTAAAAGCAAACAATTTGCTTTCTGACCAGGCGTATTTTCTGGCGTTCGAAGAACTTTTCCGAACATAGATCCTCGCTGGTGAGCTACCCTGACAGGCAGGGGAAACTGTGTTATGCGAGGGGCATGCATATGTGAGAATATGATATCAGGCATGTACTTTACGGTGTGACGGCGCTGCTGAGTGATTGTATTTCAAATACCACCCGTGGGACTGTGAGTGACCAGGTCAAGGCAATTACCCAGGAATATAGCTGCGGTTACTTGGTACTGGGTCGGCATCATAGATATTGTATATACCGGCTAGATCGCTCATGGTCCTTCGAAAAAGTAGCATTTCATAGTTCATTATTTTCTCCCCGGGTGCATAGTCTAAAAAATAATATGCTTGTGTTAGAAAACATATTACGCAGTCGAATACAGTGTCAGATTAATATAACCACTACCATTTTATTTCTTATACAAATATGTAAATTTGCATCTGTTCAATTTCTGTTCATATTACCAAAATATAATTTAGTTACTTTTGAAGGCTATATATGAAGCTGGATCGTTTGCATTAGCCAGTAAGAGAATATTCAGTCATGTGCAATTGTGAGCTACTGAAGTCACATGGTTGGCTCTCGTGGCAACTAGCCCAAAGTGAGGGCATGCACACGAGCCATCTAATCAGTATATATATATATATATATATATATATATATATATATATATATATATATATATATATATATATATATATATATATATATATATATATATATATATACGATATTAATCTTCCGCATATATGGGAATAATATATTCAATAACTTTTGTTAATAAATATGTGTGTTACATTGCTCCCGCGAGATAGAGGCATGCATCCATTAAAGAGAATGGAACTAACAAGCATATATTAAAATGCCATTGTGCTATAGTAAAGCATATTACAGTTTAGTAGTTATTTCTGCGAATATAGTTACATACAATGGAGGTGTCCACGCTGCGCTCTAGTATCTGACGTCATATCAATTCCGTCACGTGTAGCCTGATGTCGCAATCAACACGACGTGTCTTGTTCCGTCATGAACCTTGGAAAGTCCATCAAATGTATTAATTGTATGTCATAATGCAGCAAAAGCACGCTGTCGAATTAGTTTCAAAATATTCAACATCTTCCCTGCATAATTACCTTGAAATTGGGATTCCGGTAATGCAGTATTCAAAGTCTATCAATCGATCACGGTAGAGGTGAGGCGAGCTGGCCGCTTTTTCACACTTTTTCTTTTGTTTTTTCCTTTGTTCTCTCCCATGTTATTTTGACACCTTGTTCCTTGATCTCCACCGCCTTTTGAAAATGTCTGAAACAAGTGTGCAGCTCTCAACCATTCTGATTGGATGCTAGATGCAGAGGATGACCATAATCACCCACCGCCCCACCACCTCGTTAAACCACATGACTCCTGTCTTCCAATGAGGTGGACTTTCGGGAAACTAGCATAATGATTGACCAGGTTTAATTCATAGCTTAAGGATGATTGACAGGGTACATGTCTGGACTAATCTTTTTCTGACTCATGGAAATCATTCAATCACGAGGCCCCATTGCTTTTTAAATCATGTGCCGCCTGTCATCCAATGAGGCAAGCTTAAGTGTAATTAGCGTAATGATTGAAATGGGTTAATGCATAGCATAATGATTATTGAAAGGTTGCATGTCTGGATTTGTCTCTTTTCTGACTCTGGGAACTCATTCAATTATAGGAGATTAATTTAAAATGGGCAATCAATCTCGTAAGGACAATTGTGGGAGATGACTCTGTTAGTCTAATGGATCGATGATTAAACTTCTGAACTTCAGCTTGTTTAGAATCTAGAGCAAAAAAACGAACCCGAGGCTAAAGGTGTATGACCTACATACATTAATATATGGAGCACAGCTACGCCTCACTCAGGTGTTAGATATCTGAGATCTCGAGATGGTAACCTATCCAAAACTTGGTTAAACTATGTCTAAAAAAGCTCACAAGAACCATAAAAAATAAGAATTGCATTAGCGCAGCTGACAGATTGAAACATGTATATTACGATAGCAAGCATTCCGCATCTTTCACTGGTTTGGAAAAATTGCATCAGGCCTTTAATGGAACATTATCTAAACCATTATTCTGTGCCTACATAGCTGTGCACCTGATGCATACATTACATAGGCCTAAGAGAATAAAGTTTAATAACCAGCATTTGTCAGTTATGGCAAATGGGTCTGAGCGTTGTTACTAGTTTAGCCAGACATAATAACTATATACGTTATCTAGTATTCAAATTAGATTGTCTATCAAAGTGTGCGTGGATAATCCCTGTATTGAATAAAACTGCACAAACCTTAGATCAATCATTGGAGTTACATTCAACTAGTTAACAGATTGAATCAACCTCGTAACATTAACTGGTAAGTGAATGTTCGTGATTGAATTTGATGACGCCATAGGTAAATTCTTAGGCCATCGTGCCTATATCATTAGTGGCCTGACCCTCATGGGTGGAGTTCTATCAATGCATAAAAGTAATAAGATTACATTAACTATGGCTTATGTATATTGCGGTATCGTAAGCCATAATGTACTCGGATATGCTACAGCTTGGCTGTTAAGAGTTATGCCATTATCTTGCAACCACAGTGGTGTAGATATGTGTCAATGGACATTTCCTGACATTCAACATAGAGTCGCATCTAATAATTACATTGCCACAATAGGCGTGGTTATAAGTGATAGGACTGGAGAAAACATACCATTTGGAGACGGAGCATCACCGAGTGTACTTTGTTTACATTTTAGACCTAAGGGCTAAGAATTGACGTGTAAGCACTAGCTATATCTAAGCATTTTTGGGGTTTGACTGTAAAAACAAAGCAAAAATGAAGTATACATGTAAACTGGATTCAGCTACGTTGAACGCTTATTATGCTAATCAAGTGGGTGGGCATTTACACATATTTGTAGGCACTAGGAGTCAAATGGGTCACAGGCTACAAAACATTATAGGTTCGCTGTTCAGAGAAGCCATGCCATTAGCTAAAAACGTTGGAAAAAGCTTGCATAATCGTGCTTTGTCAAGCAATCATACAGAATGTCATAGCAATAGCATGTAACAATATTTCAGGAGCTAATTCACAACCTAGGAGCACAAATATGAAGAGGTGTCAACAATCTGCTAACCATCGTAGAAGATATTCAAAGTGTAACCGTAGAGGGAGAAGTATCAGAAACAGGTTGATATATTTAGTTAACTAATATGATGTCTGCTTGCACTGCACTAAAAGTGAATTAGATTTGTTTACCATGAAACCTGACTATGATGGACCCGAGATCACTGACAAAGCTATCAACCAGTTACAAGCTGGTCTAGCTTTGGAGGAAGTCCAGAGTTGTTCGTCTCAGGAATCGGTAATGAATACATAGATTTAGGTCAACGTTACATTTATGTTAAGGTGAGCATTGTACAGGTGGTTGAGGGTGCGGAAACTCCTTTAACAGTGAACAGCGATGTTGCGCCAGTTAACTTATGGGCTGGCTCTATCTTTTCTTAAGTTGATGTCTTTTTAAATGGAAAACGTATCTCTGATGGTAACTACACATTCGCTTTTCGCAGGTATTTTGAAAGCTTATTTAATTATTCAACAGAGCATAGATCAAGTCAATTAATGGCTGCATTATGGTGTAAGGATACGGTGGAACATATAGATAATAAGACGATTACTAATGTATGTTATACACATAGGAAAGTTTAACGTTGCCCTAAGTAACCCAGTGGAAATGATCAGTAGAATTCATTCCAACATTTATCTTCAGGAAGGTTTCCTTGAAGCAACATTTTACATCGAGTAAGCCAGATTTTAATCTAATTCATGGCGATGCACACATTTATAAATTATGCGTGTACGAACCTACATTAAATCTACGAGTAGTTATGTTCGGTATAGTTAGTAATAGAGCTTATAGCAGAGATTTCGATACAAACCTGTATAATTTCAACACTGCGATGCTAACCATATGGATAACGAGCTAGTGTCCGGAGATGCTCTTACGCCAAATTTCACAGTTGATGGTTATAATTTTACAGAATCGTTCTGGATGCTGTTTAATGGAACTGATATGTTAATCGATGACAAATGTGTAGGGATTACCATTGATGAACATAAGGCATGTTACACATTGTATGCCGTTGACGTCACTCCAGACCTTACTAATGGGGAGCATGTCTACTCTACGAGGAAATGAGGCCTACGTCTCCAACTAAAATTTAAAACAGCATTAACTGATACTATGAACGTAATATATTATGCACAATTTAATAATATTATAAGTATTGACAGTGATCGTAATGTTACCACAGACTACCAGCGCACCCTCACCCCAGCACATGCAACCACTACCCACACCATCAACACACACACACACGCACGCACGCACGCAGGCACGCAGGCACGCAGGCACGCATACACGCAGGCACGCAGGCACGCACGAACGCACGCACGCACGCACGCACGCACGCACGAACGCACGAACGCACGAACGCACGCACGCACGCACGCACGTACGTACGCACGCACGCACGCACGCACGCACGCACGCACGCACGCACGCACGCACGCACAAACACACAGACACACACACATGCGCATACACACACACATGCACATACACACACACGCGCACGCACGCACGCACGCACGCACGCACGCACGCACGCACACACACACACACACACACTCACTCACACGCACATACCAACCAGCCGCGCATATGCACGTGAGCACTCATCGAATGTATACTTTGCTGTATACTTCTGTAAAGTTATTTAAAAAGAAAAAATAATCCAATAGTATTCGGGACTTTTTCATTATTATTATTATTATTATTATTATTATTATTATTATTATTATTATTATTATTATTATTATTATGTTAACTACTGGAGATCTCGAATATATTTGCTCAGAATACTGGAGATTAGGCCGGATTTTCCTAGATGCTTTCACTAAAGACTATATATAAAGGTACCAGAATATCTGGATGCCTCATCGCTAATGCAACTCCTGAGAACCTTCCAGACACTCAGTGGATTATGTTATATTTCCTGAACCATGGAAAATCAGAATATTTTGACTCATTAGGGCGTGCCCTATGGCCGGAACTAACGGTAAAAATGGGGACATTGTGTAACCTGTCTATATATACATAAATACTGGTGTTACTGTGCAGCCACTATTATCGACGCATTGCAGAAAGTTCTGCATATACTTTCTGTATCATAGGATTCATGGCCTGCCAATGATTTCAATTATAGTCCTTGCTCAATTTAACAAAAAATGATCAAATCGTCAAAAGCGTAACCCACAAATTATTAGAATATAGGTTTATAGTGCTTCAACGGGGAATGCTGCAATAAAAACGTTGGTTCACCTAAAGACATTTGTTGTTCATGTTTTCTTTGTCTGCAACTGTTTTAAAATATGGCTTTAACATAAAAACGTAAAAGGACTTTCAAAAGTGACATTTGCCTTTTCCAGAGTTTTAATTTTGATGCTGACCCTAGAGCTACACCAAAGGCTGACACACCTGGCTAATGGCCCATTCCAAATTAAATGTCTGTAAGAAAATCGATAACATTGAATACAGCACACCAGTCTGAGCAAACTATATGTTTGTTATTCATAATGCTGTTTGGGTGTGGGGGTGTGGGGTGCATTAGTGAATAGAGAAACGTATAGTTCTACTAGCCCAGCTTTTATAAATATTGCCTTATGTGAATGATAAGCTCGGGTATGTCTGCTTTGAGTCATTGCGATTTTAATAACTGGGTTGTACATATTGTGACCTGGGAGTTTTACTTCAATACACTTGAAACTGTGTTAGGTGCATACCAATTTTTAATATCGGTAATACGTGTGTCTATCAATTTCCAGAAAACTATACATGGAAGCTATTGAATATTTTGAAACTAATTTGACTGGTTGATGTTGGTTTAAACTGATTTTATTGTTGATCTAATGGAAGCACGATAAGATATGCGGCGTATAGCATCATCATCCCTTTTGTGCATAAACATATAATAAATTGAAAACTGAAAGAACCATCCCATATAAACCGTCCAAACCCTGAGTCAACTTAAACTGGAATTTTTTGCGATATTGCATGGCTGCTTGAGACCTGTTAAAATGTAATAGTTTTTTTTGTTAATTTAACACGATTGAAAATTGATTCAGTGCACTTTGTATCACTCTGACGATCGTTACATGTGGTTGGAGTTGTTTTAAAGCTTGACTAGTTAATTTTAATCTGTTGGAGTGATATCTAACCAATTGTCCTTATGTGATACATCGAGCCTTGTGCATTGTTACGGCTAAAGCACTGAGGTTCAAGTGTAATGATCAGTCCATTAGATTAACAGAGTCGTCTTCCACAATTACCCTTAGAATATAGATTGACCATTTAGAATTAATCCCCCATGATTTAATGAGTTCCCAGAGTCAGAAAAAGACCAGTCCAGACATGCAACCTGTCAATAATCATTACGTTATGCAACAACTCTTGTCAATCATTACACTAATTACCTTTAAGATTACCTCATTGGATGACAGGCACATCATTTAACGAGGGGGTGGAGCTTCGTGATTGAATGAGTTTCCTGAGTCAGGAAAAGACGAGTCACAACATGTACCCTGTCAATCATTCTTACACTATGCATTAACCCTTGTCAATATTTTGGCTAATTAACTTTAAGCACAACTCATGGGATGGCAGGAGGCACGTGATGTAGGGGCGGGTGGGGTGGGTGTGGGTGGCTGGGAGGTGTGGGACTTTATGATTGAATGAGTTCCCAGGAAAAGATGAGGCCATAAATTTAACCTGTCAATCATCTTTAACCTATGCATTAACCCTTGCCAATCATTATACTAGCTACCCATAAGCATACCTCATTGGATGACACGGGGCACATGATTTAACGAGGGGTGGGGATTCGTGATTGAATGAGTTCCCTGAGTCAGGAAAAGACGAGTCAAGACGTGCACCCAGTCAATTATCATTAATTATCCTCATTAACCCTTGTCAATCACTACGCTAATTACCGTTAAGCTCACCTCATTGGATGACAGAAATCACATGATTTAACGAGGGGAAGGGGCTTATGGTGACCCTGTACATCTAATATCCAATCAGAATGGCGGAGAGCTGGACGCTTTTTTCACACCTTTTCAAAACGTGGCGGCAATCAATGGAATAAAGGTGTCAAAATAGCAAAGGAGAAAACAAAGGAAAGAACAAAAGATAAAAGTGTGAAAAAGCGGCCAGCTTGCCCCACGTCTACTAATCACAACACGCGCATGACGCGGGCTGAGCTGTGCTAGAAATGGGCGGGTCTAGCTAGAGATAGATCATTCTATTGTTTCCACAAAAGGAACTTTATCCATGGAAGTCTATGGTTCTCTGGCGTATATACCCAACATTGTCAATGATGTGAGCTGCATTGGAAAACAAGTTTGAGTCGTTGCCAAATATTGTCAAGAGAGTCATCAGCTTTAAGAGCATGACAAATTACGATGCACAAAACTGAACTCGTGTCTCTCTCCATCCCACCAGTCCATGGGTTTAAAAGAATAACAACATCACGTCATTCACTGTATGCATCATTTAGAATATATGTCATCCGTAAATAATAAATGGTATTTTCACAGTTCTATCAAGCTGTCAAAGGGAAATCCTAAGTATTAATATCTAAACATTGACACATTTCTCGCCCGTGTGAACGCTGTTTTTGATTTTAAGACATTCACACTCAAGGCTGCCAAAATCGTCTTCTGCAAGAAAAGACAATTTCCGAAAATTCATCACTAGATTCACTGGCTCGGCAATGGACCCAGTCATTCCAGTGATAAACCTGCAAAATAGTGTTCTTTTGTTCTACAAATTCAGTTTTCTTAAGACCACTACGGAAACCTGTGTTATGCCCGTTTGAGTTGTGTCTGATTAAATCACTACACAGCTGTACATAAATATATTGAAAGTTTCATTCATCACTCTGATAGGTATACTGATATGGGGTTGATGATAAACGTAATCTAGTATGTTCAAAATATCAAGCCATACTTCCAATATTGAGCGCAATGTGCCCAAGAACAGCATAATCTGTGAGAAATACAGTCAACCCTTTAAACCTGAAATACCAATAAAGCGCACCCTCCTTTACAATTTAGTTACTATTCTGTTGACGATTTAACAATTTCCCAGCACGTTAGTTTCAAAATAGTCATCAGTTTAGCTGCCTACTTAAAGTTGAGATTCTGAGAAATCAAAATTCAAAGGGTTGTAGTGCCAGTGCAATGGCGCTGTTGGCGAAAGTGTAGATGTTAGTTAGTAAGAAATGAGCTGTTGAACATTACCTATGCAGCAGTGTTTTTCAATCCAAGTATGTTCAAAATACTAAACAGTACGTTATATTTTGTCTTGGAAACAAATGAAGGTAATTTCTGGGCTATAAATAATTACTAATTACTAATTATAATCATATAATAGTTAAATGTTGTATTCTCACTGTAGTTAACACGCTCTTGTTCAATTGAACTAGTAGTACACTTAATCAAATATAAAACATATTACTTCGATAGACGTTGGGAAAGGTCAACATTTCGTACACAGTTCAGCGGCAGAATTCTCAATACAAGCCTCGGCATAGGCATATTGCCTCTGCAGCACACATTTCTATTCTACCGTGGACGGTAAATTAAGCCAATTAAGCGGTAAACGGTTTTAATTGTGGTGTACTTTAGTGAAATAGTAACTCAATGCGGGTCAGCTGCTTGTTGGCAGATTTACCAGCCAGTTGTTTTGCTCTGAGCATTGATTTAGCGGAAGCCCGGCGTAATGACATCAATGTGGGAAAAGTGTATTACATTGTGTGCAGAAGGCATAAGAGCCAGTATAATCTTACCGAGGATTATATTTTCGAATCTATGATCTACTGGCCATTGCATGCGCATTAGTGTGGGCACATATAAATCACCATGATGCTTACATAAGAAACAGACGTAGAGGCAACCGGTTCGTAAAGTCCATGACTTATTGGACTAGATCATAAAATAAATAGTATGCAAGTGCACGACCAGCTGCTATAAGGCACAACAATAGTCAAAGTATGTAGTTGCGGAGTTTAGCATTTAAATTGTTACGATCTGATTAGAAGACCAGAGCCTAACATCGGCGATGAATGAAGCCGTGGTAGTAGCTTCTGAACAATAACTAGTAAATTGTTGCTTAGTAGATATCTAAAAGTAGAGTTAGCATCTCTTAGTTATCGGCTGGTTTAGTGACTGGATATAACTAGATTTCACACCACTGCAATCACTCACCATACGCATCTCTGATGGAAACTCCGTCGGCTCAGGCATGCAGGTGATACAATTTCAACACCGCTTACACGCAGTCTAAGCAGTCTGGCATTGAACAAGCTCCCTATAGATATTGTACTGTAGGATGGGGTTGCTGGGCAGGGGGGGGGGTGGTTGTGGGCGGAGTGACGGGGGCGGTGCTAGAGGTAAGCTCATCGCACTAATTAAACCAAACAACTCAACGGTACATCTCTCCATCCGTAGCCAAATCGTGCTCTTAAACAGCATTAGACAGATGTTGTCAAATGTGAACCTCTTTCGCATCAGACATAAAACAGACTGATTTACTGGAACTAGGCAAATCGGCTACAACAGAGGACAGAGTTGCTTTGCCATAGTGTGGATCAATATATGCCAACATTGTTAGTTCTATCAAAACATTGCGATTTCTACAAAACGGGGATTGGAATGTCATGTGCAATTGATGACATAACAAGATCACCGATTCTCCAATGCTCTGCTCATGCTGAACGATGAACTACGCCTAATGACGTATATTGGGAAAATAAAGGTTATCCGTTTGTGTTAAATCAATGCATTCTGCAAATGTTGACACATCAATAAAATCACGACACGGATATGTCTTATTCCCAGTGTTCTTCATCTCTTATCTTGCTGCAGTTCTGTCATCTATTCGAGAGCAGTCGACAAGGTCAAACTATCCCGCCACTAGAGACGGAGTATGCAGATGATGGCGATTTCATCGATGAAGAAAAGGACCTTCTTGTTGAACTGCTTCCAATAGTTGCAAAACCCTTCAAAGGCACAATACGCTAAATGAATAAATACAAGTTTGAGCTAACAGATATATACCAGTTGTATACAATCAAAGACCAATGATGATGCCACCTTATATCGGGGGACAAAGCGGGGGTGGGGGGAAGAGAAATGAGAAAAGCGCAGAATCCTGGCTCACTTGTCTGTTATTCAACATGCATTACACATCGCTGTACAGTAGCGAATACTGCTTTACATTCATTCTGGAAGTAGATCCGTAGCTTTTAAATTCGTCTATGCGATACAAAATATGACTCAATACAGCTATGCTATGTAAGATCAGGACAGCTCCAACGGCACTAATGCACAGACTCAGTGTGGGTCATCGCAAACACCTGCAAGCCATCACAACCATACGCTGGTCATACAGCCTAATCTTAACGTTACTATGGTGGACACAATGCAATGCCATTCAACTATCTGTGATGGTAGTGCTGCAGTGATGCTCAAAGTCCAGTTGAGAATCGGCATCCCATGCAAGACAACGGCACTTATCTTAAATAATGTTACCCGCACTTTATGATTATATAAGCTTACATAAAGGGCCTCCGGTGGCAGACACATACCTCAATCTTAATGTATATGAATTGTAGAAGTGCTCGTCATCAGCATATCCTATCCAATGATGATCTACGCCGCATCCTTGCCAAGATCGGTGACTTCACCGGAACATGGCAAAGTGCCTTCAAACGTTGACGCAGCTGTACAGATATTGTATGGGCTCAACGCATGCGTGTGCTGGTAGTCATGTCCAAACACTGGGATTTTCACAAAATGGGTATTGACATGGCAGGAGCCTTCGACACAATTAAATGCTCACAGATCCTAGATGTACGACGCCATGACAGTTGCAATGAGGATGAGCTACGACTGGTGAGACTACGGCATGCAGACACCAAGCTGAGAGTACGAGTCAAATCAGTGAAGTGTGCCGAGTTCGAGACATCAATCGGCTCCCTACAGGGAGATGGTCTCCCTCCAGT
The DNA here is from genome assembly GCA_034401795.1 of Chaetoderma sp. LZ-2023a. Classification (NCBI taxonomy): domain Eukaryota; kingdom Metazoa; phylum Mollusca; class Caudofoveata; order Chaetodermatida; family Chaetodermatidae; genus Chaetoderma; species Chaetoderma sp. LZ-2023a. The sequence goes on along the minus strand of CM067364.1, from coordinate 61,263,407 downwards.
GCTTTTCACCTGTTACCTTGCTGCTGCATTGAACCCCGTGTGGGAAAGTGCCACATGACCAAGACACACGGGCCAATACTGAGTTTGCTGCTAGTGATGGAATATGCTGATGATGTGGACTTCATAGACGAGGAAAAGAAACCCCTTGACGAACTTCTCCCAATAGATGCAAGCAAACTATAACTTGAAAATCTCTTTATGAATGAATCCAAAACAGAGTTGACTCACATATGCCTATCTAAAAAGCACGGAACTATAGAAAATGATGATCCACTTCGTGGCAGCGCTCTATGGGGGAAAAGTACAATCCTTGACTCACTGCTTTACATTAATGCTGACATTACTGCACGCTGCGTCACAGCTATGGATTCGTATATCAAAGATGCCCTTGAGTAAAAGGCTATGTTTATACAATGCAACCTGCGTATCCTTGATGCTGTATAACTGTAACAGCCCCGCAGCTCCAAAGGCAGCGCTAGATAGACTGGCTGCCTGCCACCGCAAACACCTATGCACCATCACTGGACAACGATGGCCAGACAGCATAATTTCCAATTATGCACTATACAAGATGTGTAATACGTCGCTGCTGTCTGTAAAATTGGCCCAGCAAAGATGGTCCATATTTGGCCATGTGCTAAGGAGGTCAGGAGAGACACCAGCATAGACAGCCTTGGAATGTTCCCTACTCGGAGCCTGCAAATACACATACAGGAGAGGATGGCATTGCATACATCTGCTAAGCGTGCATGAGGGACCACAAGAAAGCAGGACCCGGTACACTCAAGTCAAGAATGGAATGGACCTGTGGAAGCTGAGGACTAGGCAGATTGGCAACAGCGAAGAAGGACTGATTGCAGATGTAAGATGTGTCTACTACTACATGCGCGGAATAAAGTAATCATACATTGTAGAAGTGAGACCTTGGAACAAAGCATTAGAGAAATGTGTGTACCTACAGCGACAACCATCACAGTGTTTGAACTAATGGAATTCCGTCTGATTATTACTGGATCCGGTACCCACTTAACCAACATCTTACAGCACAAACCAGATGTAACTTAACATGTTTCGAAGACAAACCAATTTGGACCATGAAGTAAGAATTGTTCTCTAGGGTGTTTTAAGTCTAATTGGATTGAAAACACATTGCTGCCTTAGGCAGCATTGTCTTCTAGTCCAATTATATTCTAAATATTCACCAGTATAGTTCAATAGTTTTGGTACCATTTAACGTTATGTGTGCGTTGTGCTATAGATGCAACCGTCCACTGATGACACCTGCTGAGGCTCATGTAGCTATCATCTGAGACGTGACCTTTTCTCAGACAATGCGTGTTTCCAATGAACATATCAAAACTGAGTTCCCAGCACAGAGGAACGTGTATGCTATTTGGAAACCTGTCAAAGATGTGGAGAATAAGTTGTATGTACGATATATCCACGATGTCGCACACTAGTGACTGTGCCTCATAACCACAAGATGTGAAGCGCAGATCTGGCATAGCTTTGGTAGCCTTGACAATGCACCAATCTCCGAATCCCCGAAAACGTGACAAATCAATGAAAACTAACAGCCATGCTAAACTTTGAGACACCACATAGATGCAAAGGTAAACTAACATAACACAATTTTTAATATTTTTCTAGGAAAAGGGTCGCTCCTGGTAATTGAGCATTACTTTGTAGGCGGTCGTATGATGGATTCAACAAATAACTACATATAACATTAAAAATAACATTTAAATGGATAATGCATAAGCTCACTGGAGTTGTCCTAATAAACCGCTGATAATACGGGTTGTTTCATTGTGTTTGGAGAGTATTAACGAGAATCATGCAATATTTATTCAACAACTCCCTCCCATCATTTCAAACCTGTAATCACATGTACATAATCTAGGGAATTAAGAATACATCATATGCCGACAAAACGGACATTTACTGAATGTCTCAGCAAACACTGATGCATCTACGCTGTATGTGTACCTTCATGTCAACGTACAGAAGCTGATCGATAACGGACCTTTCCGTTTTTAGATATGTCCCGCCCTTCACTAGCTAAGCTCCACCCACACCTCGCCGTGTTGGGATTGATCGATCCCTGAATGCCCTAGCTATCAATTTCCAGTCAAATTAGTTTCAAAATATCCAACATAATATTTATTAAATAGTAAAAGCAAACAATTTGTACAACAACGCATAGACCGTTTTCAAATATGCGTTCGTGACGTACTTATCGACGTCATTCATGACGTCATTCATTATGATGTCATTCTACACATCACGCAGTTCATTATGATGTCATATGATGGGTGGGTACTCTGGAAAGGTGAATTAGCCTATATGGAATGATGTAGTACATTGAGTTTGTACAGCATGACCAGACAGAAACGGCGACCTTTATTTCGACATCCACCACACACCCAATCAGCATGGTAGGAAACAGCGATGGAATTACTTCCTTTGTCAATTTTTTCTACTTTCCTTTCTTAGAATTAAGTACTGGAGCAAGAACACTCGTGTAATATACACGTAATTAAGAAAACATTCCAATGGCTTCAGATGCCGACAAGCGTAATGATCTGGCACTAATTTATTTCCTTTACTAAAACAGTATAATATCGATTGCCCAGGTGAAGACTATTAATGTCATGAGGGAATGGATTCACAATCAAGACAATGCAATCAATTGACGATGCTATGTATTCTCGTCTGCGCTAAATAACTGCATATTTTCCTTTGTTATTTTGTATGTATTTACACAGCTACGTTGATGGACTGTACACACCAGGAGTAATGGATTGTCAGTAAGATAAATTCAAACAATATCAGGCATAGTGATTGTGAGAAGTATATAATTGTTTTCTGATATTTACAAGCTAACTTGCTTTATTTATTAGCAAAGCTTCACTTGTTGATTATTCTTAGGAAGACAATTCTGAAAAGATCTCATTCGAAATGTGCCACAGTTTGCTCATTCCCGTGTGAATTCCAGATTTCTGAACAAATTCTTTGGTAAGTTAGAACAATGTGATCTGCATATTCTTCTAACCATTATACCTGTCTACATCCGGATACTGTTATTATGAATATACATGTAGTGTCAAAGAGCAATTCTATCAAGGAGTAATGGGGCCATTCTCCTCATGCATTCAGTAATCATGTAGTCAACCACACATTTTCAAGTACACTCATGTACTCAGTACTCATGCCTTTTTATGAGTACACGTACTTCAACTCAGCCTCAGTACCATGCCACGGCGATCATGCTTGTACTTGAGTACATACTTTAAGCACAGCATAGTAGATGCGGTGTACTTCTCCATGTTTTACATAACAATTATATGCAACCTTTATCCATTTCATTCACAATTCCAAATATTGGTTCTCAGGAAGGGCATATACACTCTAGTAAACATTTGATAACAATTTGATTAAGCTGGTGCTATCTGTTCAATATTTCGAAATTAATTTGCCTAGTAATAAGTTTTCATATTAGTTTGTTTAAATATGCTTTTGACTAAATTCAGTTCACCAGCTAGTAGCGATATAGATCGCATACCAATACGCAGCAAAAGCACACAGTCAAATTAGTTTCGAAATACCTACCAGCTTAGTGAATTCAGGATTACAAATATATACATCGATTACAACATCCATAGAGCATGGGAGGGGGACTTCGTTAGAAATGGGCGGGGAATAGCTAGAAATTAATTACTCTAATGCAGAAAAAATGTGATTGTGTTAGATTTAAATACTTTACTCGATCTTACATCTCGACATTACTATATTTATAGCATGCAATCCCCCCCCCCCCCCCGGCAATTATCAGATGGAATTCGATTTCAGTTTCGCCAGTTTTCTAATTGCACTGTTCCATATACCACATATTATTGGAGGCATATACCATGGGGACCCACTATGTCACTCAAGTATCTGCCATCTTGATTACAATAATTTTAACGTTTTGTTGAATATTTAGAAATTAATTTGGTTGGGAGTTATTTCTACAAAAACAATAGCTCCCAGTCAAATTGCATGCAAAATATTAAATAACTTAGTCGTATTGTTAACTTGAAATTGAGATTCTGAATATTAAGGAATCTAAATAACAATAGATTCAAACTCGCTTTACAATGTGGGCCGTGCTTAGATAGGAATTGGTGGGGCATAGCTAAAACGGATCCGATGTAAATTCACATCCTCTTAATATGATAAATGTTGCTCAGTTAGGAGATAGCGATTCTGTAAGCCATTGTGCGCAAATTCAACAATATCTCACATTGATTTCAAAATTTGTGGGCATCTTTCCTCTACCGATTTCTTATCAAGCAACAGTTTAAGACCAGTGTGATACGCATTATGGGTGATGTGTTATGTGATTGCTGTAATATAATCCACAACATTCTACTATCCAACCGCTTTTATGAAATCTCCACACCATAGCTATCCAACAACTTCAATTAATATGTTTTCTGCATTTGTTCCCCGTTCCTGGTATTAATTATCACAAACTTCACACCCCGTAATTAAAGAAACCCTCCGTGGCCCTCATGCGTCGCGAGGTTTAGCAATCCCTTGCCAATTGATAGATAATAGGTAATTAAAGGAAGGGGGTCTAGTTATCGCCTCTTCCGCTATGGAGCTGAATGTATAATTGCATCTGGGATGCTAACCCTCGGTCTACCACCATATTTTAAATACACAATCTACCAATTATCCCATGATTATAGAATACATATACGTGAATTACCTCACTCTAGAGAAGAAATACTGAACAACATTGAACAGAAAGAAGTCTTGTTCTAAAGCAAGTTCATTAGAATGTAATTAACTATTAATCTTAGTAGTATAAGTGTACATGTACCACGCACGTAGAAATGTTTGTTCGCATTGTTGTCTTGATGGGATATGTTTGGAGATACACTGAACCAATCGTTAAAGCAATGCCTGCGCAAATGCAATAATGATTTCTGAATATGACTGTGTAAGAATTATTAAGAATTTAAATCAGCAACGATGCATAATGGCATGATGAACAGGGGAACCTGCAGTCGAAAAGTCACTTAGTTCGAAAGGGAAGCAATGCTATATTTGTGTAGCCTGACTTAGTTAACACTGCTATGCTATTGGAGCAGTTGTACATATTGAGTTCTAAACTACAAGTGAACCATTTCCCAATGAATCGTTTATCAATTTAATCGTCATCTCAATACAATTCTTAACAATTTTTAAAAAGAGAGCCTCAGTTCCCATAGAGGACATGATGATTACAAAGAGAAATGGCATATGGACGAAATACAAAACAAGCTTATAGTTACTAACGAAATACATTATTCTGGAACGGACACACGGACTATTACTCCGCCCCTATCAAACACAATTTCTCCTCCTGGTTGCTTGAATTCTTCACCTGTCAATTGTGCTTTTCTTTGCTAGTCATATGGGAGCGTGATGTTGATTGGTACCAGATATGTGGACACGGATCTTATAGGGGACACACTGTTGCTTGTGTAGTGTTGTTCCTTCTGTTTGTCAAATGTATCTTGTATATTCATCCTCATATCTCCAGTAGCATATGAATTCAGTAAAAAGAGGGAGCCATGTGTGCTTATTGAGTATATGTGTGGGGTTCTTTGAGTCAGTATGATGGACATCACATGTATAGATGAATAACTGTATGACCATTGGCCCGCTCATGCCTAAGCCAGCCCAAACCGACCAGTGCAGTTATGTTGAGTGATCTCCATTTACAAGCCAAGAGATGAGTATTTTTGTTTAATTTTACCACTGGAATGACTGACTTGATCACGGATCCAGTCATTCCAGTGGTATATTTCCCTACAATATTCTTATCGTCTCCTGCAAATGGACATTTCCTTGTGAAAATTAAGATTTTACTGATCTAAGTTCATTATTGAAGGGCGATCTTACAGACACATGGCTTCAGTATGGATGCTAACACTAACGACAACACATATATTTAGCATTGTACCAAGTGCATACATCTGGTAATACGCATAGGTACCTTCATGTTGAGTGAATAGCGGCAGTGATTAAAATATATGTTGTTTTAAAAATGTGCTCCCTTTTCATATCCAAACTATTCCTCTGGAATTCAACCAACAACCGTAGAAGCATTTTGCTTCTATCACGCATTAACTACAAAAACACGCATTTTGTAAATAAAAGATTAATGATTTTTAGAGAAGAAATTAGGATTGACCAGATCAACTCATCTGCAGACATTGCTGCAATGTATATATCACACACATTGGAGCCTGTCTAATGTACACACTCATTTGTTCATACTGTATATATTCCTGTAAGACAGCCTAGTGGAAATTGTTTTGCCATTAACACGTATAAATTAGTTCAAATGTTATGTGGTTAGCACTGATTTTCTGACACATAATTAAAATGGTGGAGAAGTTACAGTGTTTATAATTTAATGTAAGTAAAACACACGAAACACAGTTTCCAAGCAGGCGATAACGTATCTTTAAAATAAAATAATGTGATGCCAGTAGTCAGAGTCTGACTCGACAATAGCTGATTGATTGACCATCCGAATGCGTCTTTAGAAATATACCCAGTCGATATTTAAGACAGAGCAGCACATTGCGTGCTAAAGATAGACAGTGGCTGCAGCTTCACGCTATCTTATATAACATTGAAAAAGAGAAATATATCCACCGAGCAACGTGGCTTTTATTCCTTGAAACACACTTAAAGCCACATACTAAATTCTAAACAAGCTTTATTTTATGTCAAAATTTCCCTCATCAACTTTGACATGTCTGGTATTATCCATCTGATATTTTACATAGGTAACATTCATTTCATGTTGGACATAACCAGAGGCATTTACAAGCTGGTCTTCACAATATCAGAACTCCTGAAATAATGGTTATAGCATGACATTCGCGTGTGACGTCATCATACACGCGCTGAGCTGATTATGACGTCATACGAGGTCAGATGATAGATGGGTACTCTGGAAAGGTGAATTGTCATGTTTGCACTAGGGCGAGGTGTTATGTTATTGAAGCCACTTCTTTTGGAAGAATAGGCTTAATGTACACATGTATGCATTTTGCCGCCATGCATGGGAGAACTGCTGACATGTGTGTATTGTATTATGCATTGTATGGAAGGTGGATGCTTTATCACAATGTGATTATGAAACGGTGCAGCAATTGTGTGTTGATAAATATAATCAGCCACACATTTAACTGTGGAATTATTATAGTAATCAAAGAAACTTGGAATGCGTAATTATTCCCTCGGTGGCACAATGCTTGGTGTGGTCATGTATGTATGCATTTCAAATATGCTGTTGTAATTTCCAATGATACACCAATTAATAAACGGCTCAGATCAATTTGTTTAATGAATTGTAAATCATAAATTTAGTGAGGACATGAAGATATACCACTTACTGGGTATTAAACTTCATACTCTAGCTGGACATACATGGAGAATCATAACATCAGTTGTGATATGACATCGCCACTTTCTCTCGATGTTTAAGCGTATGCTAAGCTAAATATGCTTCCCTCCTCATTTCTTCACGAGCATGCTGTTTTCAACTCCACCATATCTTGGTTCTCATAGGCATGCGTTAATAATTGAACTGCACATCAATTGTCAATCCAGGCAAACTTGAATAGCAGATTATACTCAAATCAATATTACATTAATGGTGTAAATATCACTTAGAACAGCTAGAAATCGATACAATTATCCTTCCCAAGGGGGTTGTTTAATACATTACTGACAAGAGTGAGCCTTTGACAGCGTGTGTACCGAACTCAATGCCATATCCTATCCGACACGCCCTAAGCATACTTATTGAATTGGCGATCCATGGGCTGATGGCAGTACATGTATTCGTTAGAAGAGAGAGAGAGGGAGAGAGAGAGAGAGAGAGAGAGAGAGAGAGATAGATAGATAGAGAGAGAGAGCGAAAGAGAGAGATCGAGAGAGAGAGAGAGAGAGAGATTCTGATTCCACATCAGCCATACTGGAATCATAATCTCTCTCTCTCTCTCTCTCTCTCTCCCTCTCTCTCTCTCTCTGTCTCTCTCTCTCTCTCTCTCTCTCTGGCCATGTTAACGTTACTGTAATACGTTATATCATCAATGTCCACTTGCTACTTCCACACCTCTAATACGTTCTTTCTTCTACTGGATGGTTGATGTGAACATATCCTTGCTTTTAGCTACTCTATTTTCAAAAATAATATTTTCACCAGCACGAGTTTTCTTATTTCTTTTAGTAATTTATTGATAATCTTAATTTTGATTACAAGCACACGAACCCAATTCTCCAAAACGAAGCATACTACATGGGAAACCATAATGCCTTCTAAATCGTAAACAAGCATTCGCAATTTCCTCTTTTGGCTACTTCACACATGATAATGGCGATCAATTCTAATATCACTCGAAACTAGATTTGGGATGAGTTGGATGGGCAAAGTATTGCTAAGTCAGCAACTGTGTTCGACACGTTTGTGTTCAGTAACTTTCTCTTCATTATCTTTCAGAAACACATACCTGGTGCTTTTGAATGCATCATGGAAAGATTCAAATTTGGATTTTGGCATTAGCAGATGTGGCCTCTACTTTTCCAATTGAGGCATTCTGTTTGACTAATTATTAGAGGCTATAATGCAAGTACCAAGTATTCATAGATGGTTAACAGTTCACATACCATGAAAGCTATGTGCAATGCTCATAGATAATAAGGAACATTGAACCATGCAAACAAATATATAACTGTCTTTCTTATGCCAAATTCCTCCCAAACAGGTTGCCGCTGATTATATGGTAGTTGTTCCGGAATGGGTTCCGTAATTCACACAGCCAATCAAATATATCTGTGTATAGTGCATTCACATATATGAACATTTTAAAGACTATATGAGGATATGAGTCATAATATTGCACATCAGAGTAAAATGAGGCTACATTTCCGCCTTTTCATGAATACCAGTCTCAATATAGATATCAGTGAATGTCATTACAGTTGACAGGGTACCATTAATCTCATTCTATCCACACTCCAATATTATCAGGATTATTGATTTCTCCCTGGCCCATGGTAACACGGACATTTGAGTATATAAAATACAATTCACTAAGTGTTTAGTTGGAATGATAGAATGGAATATTAGTCTCATGGGGCCATTTAGTGCGTATACGAGGAGAGGGGATTTGATTTACATGTCAGAGTATGCTCATGCATACATATTGAATATATATGACAATGCCACATTGAACCTAATAGTCAACTGGCAGGCAATTGTCAAGCAGTGGAGCTCATGTCTCTTTATCAGATGATATGTTGAAATAAATTAAAAAAGATTGTCTTTTAGGGTTGTAACTGTGCATGAGCAACATGCTTAATTTGCTATGGAAAAAATATTCGCATCCTAATTTTAAATTTTGATAGCGAGATGCCTGCAATCTGTTTTCTTCAACTGTATCCACTATGTATTGTCCAGTGCGAGCATCCTGAGATCATTACGGTTCGCTCTAATTGTTAGTGGTCCTAGCTTACGGTCGTTGGGGTCTGATTACAAAACACTGTTGATGTCGTGGCGTTCGTTGTGTGTCTGATACCTACCACTACGAAGTATAGGATAGCCGGCCCATTTTCTGGCATTCGAAGAACATATCCAAACCTAGAGTATAGCTGTTGCACCACCCTCTTAGATAGTGGCACTGTTAGCAACATGAGAAGCATGGCGATGTCAGAATGCAATATCAGTTATTAACTACGTTGTGGCGATGCTGCTTGGTGATGGTATTTTAAATACGACCCCATGGGACTGTAAGTGACCAAGTCAAGGCAAAGCTATTACCCACGAATATAGCAGCGGCTGCTAGTACTGGGTCAGCAGAAATAGGAATAATATAATCTGTAGCTTTACTTAAAACACGTGTGTGTAACGTTGCCCCGCGAGATAGTGGCATACATCCATTAAACACAAAGGAGCTAATACACATATCTGAACTGCACCTGTGCTATGGTAAACCAGACTTATTTCACGTGAACATAGCTACATACAATGGAGGGATCCGTTCTGTCAATCGATGTATGTTTTTGACGCTTTGCAATGCTATACACATGTTGCTAAATATTTTGAAACTAATTTCACCGGGAGATACGGCAGCAACAGCACCCAGTCAAATTAGATTACAAATATTCAACAGATTACCTGCATAATCACATTGAAATTTGTATTCTGGGAATTCAGTATTTGTCCAACATTGGCAATGATGTGAGATGCATTTGAAAGCAAGGTTGTGTCCACTGACGGTGGCTAGCATTGTCAAGGGAATCATCATCTTCAGAAAACATGGCAAAATACAATGTACAGAATGGAAATCTATTCTCCCAACTCCATGAGTTTAAAGGAATCCACGCCAACACTGCCCCACCCGCCCCCGCCACCCGGTCATTCCATATATGTCACCTGTAAATAATTTATAGTATGTGCACAGTTCTATTATGCCCTTAATGGGGAATCCTGAGTCTCAATAACTAGACGTAGACACATTTCTCGAGCACATGGAAGCTGCCATTAATTTTAACACATTAACCCTAAAGACGGCCAAAATCAGCTTCTACAATGGTCCTGAAAAATCGAAATTCGTAGACCATCAAAAGACGATTTTTGAATATTTACAATTGGAATGACTGGCTCGCTAACCGATCCAGTTATTCCTGTAGTAGATTAAAAAAATTGAGGGTTAAGATGGTTAATCAATCAGAAACAAGGTATGTGGTCATTGGTACAGCGGTCCCCATTGAGAGATTGATAATGGAATTGACTATGTGCCATTATATTGTTAAATGTGCACTTCTCTCAGACAAGCACTATATGTTTCTAAGTGGTATGTAGCAGCTTCGCTCGGGCAGGAATTAGTGACATTTGACACGTCTGCGCTACACATGTAAATATAACAATACTACTAATATGGGTATCTAGAGTTGTATTTATTCTGATGTGGTTGTTAAAGAAAATTTCAATTTCCTTATTGAAAATCTCTATTTACAAATCAATTGAAGAATTGTTTATGGAAATTTATCACTGCAAAGAGTATTTCGGTTAGAAGTGGTACATTTTCCAAAAAATATTCTTCGTTTGTTCCACAAATACAGTTTTCCTAAGATCACTACAGAAACCGTTTTTGGCCAATTCTGACCTTTCTCTGATTACATCATACAATTGTGCATAGATATAGTCAAAGCTTCATTCCTCACACTGAGAGATATCTCTGCACAATGGACCGTTCCATTTTTAGCTATGCCCCGCCTATCACTGGCTAGGCTCCACCCACACCTCGCCGTGTTGGGATTGATCGATCCCCAAATGCCATAGCTATCAATTTCCTGAAAACTATACAGGGAAGCTGTTGAATATTGTGTAACTAATTTGACTGGGTGCTGTTGCTGCCTATGGCAGCAACAGCGCCCAGTCAAATTAGTTTCAAAATAGTCAACAGAATATTTATTAAATAGAAAAAGCAAACAATTTGTACAACAACGCATATATCATCTTCAAATATGCGTTCGTGACGTACTTATCGATATCATTCATGACGCCATTCAGTATGATGTCATTCTACACATCGCACAGTTCCTTATGACGTCATATGATGGGTGGGTTCTCTGGAAAGGTTAATTGAGTGGAGGATACACTTAATGTGGTGTGTTAAAAATGGCCATCCACGCCTCCAATTGTGAGCTCAATGCACCTAAGAACAGCATAATCTGCGAATCACCCATTTAAACCTGAAATACCGATATATAAACTTCCTTTATAATTTCGTAAATACTCTGTTGTCTATGTTGCAGGTTCCCGCTACATTAGCTTCAAGATATCTAACATGTTTGGTTAACTCTAAATTGAGATTCTGTGAAAAAAGGATTCAGATGGCTGTCGTAGCAGCGAATACCAATCCAAGTATCTTGTTAAAGAACATTTTTCTCATTTAATATGTTAACAATTTACCCGTCAGTATTCTGGATTTCAAGGGTCGATGCTCCAGATTAAATACATTATGGGTTACTGTTGGAAACTGGCATTTTAGTTGCCGTTCGGATTTTTCGAAGATGCTATTTGTATGACTATTGCTCTTCCAGTGCCATACATTCAAAATCCGTAGATGATGTTTAATGAATGGAACGGAGTGAGAAATAGGCATGCAAAGAAAAGGTTTGACAAATACTATGGTCAGCTGGAATGTCGTTTCTTGATTTCAATACTAATTCATATTGAACAGACATGCTCATTTTGGAAACAATATTGATTTGTTCCCGATCCGACCGCATAACCTTTAAATCCACAAACAGTTACCATATTAAATCACAAACGCTTTCACAAACAAGATTCTTGAATTGAGGTTCATTTATTATTCCGAAGAAGTAGACGCGATTGAAGCGCATACGTCAGGTTAGTATACGAAGCCCTAATTAGAACATAACTTACCTAGTTTAGATCGTATCTCTGGCACTCGTGTTCGTATCTCGCAGGTAATTAATTGCACGTGTCTCGCTAAGTGACGCAACACTGGTTTGACCAGGATGCATTAGAATATGCAGCTACTGTGTTATGCCCACCTTAGTATCCATGTTACGTATCCACTATTAAACAGATAAAACACACAGTTCTAATACAAGTTCTGCTTTATGTGATTTATATTGATGGTTAGACTGTACGGGCATATGTTATAACAGAGACACAATCATGGGTTATTCAGCTAGCAGTTTAGGATGATATAAGGTTCCTACTCTCCTGGAATAAAAACCGCATTTATCCATGATGTAGTTCACTATCCATTATTGTAATTGTCGATTGGCCATTTAAGGCAGATTGTCCTAACTCCAATCCTCTCAAATAGCCACCGAGTCGTGGCGCCACAGCTTATATATGACGATACACCTATATAACGCGACGACATGTGAATGGCCAATACAATTGACATTGTACAGTATATATGCACAGGTTAAACAGAAAACTGTTTGTTAGTGACAACTGTTCTGTTGAATATTTCGAACATAATTGGATTGGAAGACATTTCTACCGAAGGAAGCAATGTCTTCCAATCCAAATGTGCTCAACATATTCAACAGCATTATTTAGACTGGGTAAGAAGGTTAGATATTCATGAGCTGTACTGTGAACACGATACTTACTAATCAGAGTGTGTGGCATCACTATACTCACATATCTAATAGTGTTTGTCCACATCACTGAGAAATCATATAATAGTCCCATGTTGCATTCTCACCGGAGTTAACAAGCTCTTGCTTAACTGAACTAGTAACACACTTAATTCAATATAAATCATATTACTCTGATAGACGTTGAGAGAAGTTAACATGTCGCGCACACTTCAGCAGCGGAATGCTCAATACAAACCTCTCAAGGTGTATTGATTCTGCAGCAGGCATCACTATTCTACTGTGGACGGTAAATTAAGCCACAAACAGCACGCTCTGATATCGGCTGTTATACAAAGAGGCCAATGCATTTATATTTGCCACTGTGAATCAGCAAACAGGCATGGACTGGTTGGATGCACAGCTAGTGCAAAATAACTGACATTCGACAAACGTGGCTACTTTCAATATGCAGGCGGCATTTTACTAAAAGAATAGCCTGGAAGTACAAGCTATCTTGACTGAAAATGCTATATCATTGATGCTGGATGCTGCGGGAAATGGTATTGCTATCACATGTTCATACCAAAACTGTATCATTGGGCTGGATGCTGCGGGAAACTGTCTTTCGCCATTTCAAGATATATTATGCTTTCTCAATACACGCATGCTCACAAATTTTGATCATGTGATGGATTGTATGTAATTTTAGATCAAGAGCAAAACAGTTCTAAGACTGGTCTTTTAGCCATGAACTTGCTCTTGTCAGTTTCATGTTCAAGTGTTAGATTAGTTATTCTTAAATAACAATCTGCATCTCTAAATAGCAATAGATATTTAATGCCAACATCCTGCTACTAGTAATCACCAGATGCGAAAGAATGTCATTTGCTTGATAGATGGACTTCGTCGTGGACTATGACTCCACGTAAGATAAGCTGCAAAGCAGATATATATGAAACATTGTTTAGCTGGATAGAACTTGGAGAGATGCTTTGAGCATGGTGATTTATCATGGCGAGTAATTCATATCGATTGCAGACTAGAGCGATCGACAGTAATTATATAAAAAAGTGCGCTGTCGAGAAAATTGTCAATTCACTGGTTATTATCAAGGCCATGTACTACACAATGCACCATTATTTAACGGTTCCTTTGCGCATCCTTTACAAAGACGGGTAGGGTATTTTATGTGCCTACGTGATATAGCAAAAGGCTTTCTCCCATATATTCAGAGATATATGTTCCTTTAACGAGATTAGTGGAATGACAAATATATCTACTCTATTTAAGCGAGCAGATTCAATATATATATATATATATATATATATATATATATATATATATATATATATATATATATATATATATATATATATATATATATATATATATATATATATATATATATATATATATATATATATATATATATATATATATATATATATAAATATATTGTATCACACCAGTAACTGTAGCGAATATATCTACTCTTTCTATCCATCATGTTCAATCACGATTATGGAACATGCTTATTATATGGGACATTCCAAAAATACACTATCAGCTATGCATCATATTGGACTCCCTCAGTGTCAGCCTCTATGAACCACTGAATGAGATAGATTGTATTAATACAAAAATTCAGGGAATACCCATACATACACAGCCTTAAATAGCACGAACATCAAGCGACAGAAATACATGAACATAACTGAACTCTTGAACTGAACTATTACTCTCCAGAGACCAAAGATCTATGGTTGAGAATTGACAAGTCGGAATATGATTCTCATGTGAAATCAAGTACACTTGCATGAATTTTGTCAATGTGTACGAATAAACTAGACAATTAAAACAGCTTCTGAATAATAACCAGCAACTGGTTGCTTAGTAGACATCTAAACATAGAGTTAGCATATTTTGGTTCCATACTGGATTTGCGAACCGATATCAACACAGTAAATGAGTAGCAACTCGCCATACATAGTTTTGATGGAGACTCCATTGGCTCAGCCCAAGTACAAGAATGGCCAGGTGCGCAGGCCAGTTGATATCAACAACAAACTCCTCAGGCAGGGAGGCGGAACCAGTTCAGAAGCCCTCACGCACACTCTGCCTTTGAACTACGCCTCACTATACGAGTATGTGGTGTAAGGCACACTAATCGCGATGCTAAGCCCAAGAAACCACCTGGGTCTCTCTCAGCTCTTAGGCCAATCATGCTCATGAATGGCTTTAGAAACAGGTGTAAAATGGGGGACGTCTTTCGCTTTAGCCACATAATTGGTTGATTTAGTGAAAACTAGCAGTGTAGATTTAAATGAGGATGTAGTTGCACCGACCCATTGTGGATACAGCATACGCTAACATTGGTAGTTCTATCAAAGCGTTGTGACTTCTACAAGATAAGAATTAGCGCGTCACATGCATTTAATGCGATTCAGAGATCACAGAGTGTTCAATTCATTCAATGTGAGGATGGCTAACTATTCCGGGTGCGACTCCAATAGGCAAACACAGAATTATCTGTCCATGTTATATCAACTCTTTCTGCAAATTTAGACACATCAATAGAATCACCCAAGGAGAGGAGTTATCACCGTTGTGCTTTACTTGCTATCTTGCCACAGCTCAGTCATCTGTTCCTGAACATTCGACAAGGCTAACCCCTCCAATCTCAGAACTAGACATGGTATTAGAGATGGGGCATGCTGCTGGGGCATGCTGATGAGGTATGCTGATGGGGTCTGCTGATGAGGTATGCTGACGGGGTATGCTGATGGGGTATGCTGATGAGGTATGCTGATGGGGCATGCTGGTGATGTTAATTTCATATATGAAGAGAAGGGTCTCTTGAATGGCTTCCTCTAATCACCGCAAAATACCTCACACCACAATCCTATGCATAGCCAATGCAGCCTTGGAGCTTGTTGAAAATGGTCATGTCAACCCTGAGTGACCAGCACAGAGGACCGTGCACGTGGCCAGGAAAACTATCAATGGTTGTGTATACCAGCGGTGTCACAGAATAATGACCATGCCTCCTCGCCCCAAGATGTGGAGCGTCGTGTCTTCGGTGACCATCGAAATGGTAGACGTGACAATGGACAGAACTCCAAATACCCGAACGCGTGACTATATTCATGAAAACTAAGTCAACGAAACTTTGAGTCACCATATAGATCGAAAAGTAGACTAAAAGTAAACAGTTTTTAACATACGACTATGAAAAAGGGACGATCCTGGTAACTCAACCTTACTTTACAGGTGGTTGTACCACTGTTTCAACAAATAACTATATATAACTTCTTATGAACGGCTATGTCAATAATTCCTATGCTGACTGGAATTCTCTGTAATAATCCTCTGACAATACGGCTTATATCATGGTGTGTGGACAATGTATTAGGGAGATCTCAGTATGCATTATTTACTCAGTAACTCTCCCCCATCATTTGAAACATGAAATCACACGCACATAATCTAGGGTATTAAGAACACATGATATATTGACCAGGCGTACACTTATTGAATCGCTCCAAAATAAGGATGTAAAGATGTCTTGTGTGCATCCTATTTAGAACATAATCATGCATAGCGATAATTAGATTACTCAGAACATAGTGATGCAGCGATCTGTTACAGCAGGAATAGACAGAAACGGTTACCTGAGCGCATGCCAACATCCATTTTAAACCTAATTAACGTGTTAGGAAGCAGCAAGGACATTTTTCCCTTTCTCAATGCTTTGAATTTTCCTTCACTAGACAAAATGGACTTTTCCATTTTTATCTATGCCCCGCCTATCACTTGCTAAGCTCCACCCACACCTCGCCGTGTTGGGATTGATCGATCCCCGAATGCCCTGGCTATCGAGTTCCTGAAAACTATGCAGAAAAGCTGTTGAATAGTTTGTAACTAATTTGACTGGTCGCTGTTGCTGCTTATGGCAGTCAAATTAGTTTCAAAATATTCGGCGAAATATTTATTAAATATACACCTGTGCAAAAGTTAAGCACCAGCAAAAACAATAGAACGTAGAAACATGATGGTACAACTAGGCTGCCATACTTTTTGTCCCCGCGTTAGCTGACATAATTCCAAGTACGAAATGCACATGCATGCATGACTTCACGCCGCTTGATGTCCGTGCGTGGCGGGAAACAGCACACGTGTTCAGTTATGTAAAAGTCCAGTTTGAGGTGTAGAACATTACATACAGATTTAGGCGACAAGATTAGGAATTTTGTGTTCATGACCGTGGTTTATTTGTACAGAGAGAATTAGCTCTTGATTGTGAACCGCTATGGCAAGACGAAGGTTAAGTGATCGTGTGAAATGGCAAATCATAGGCATGCATACCACTGGTATGTCATGCAGAGAGATTGGCAGACAGCTGAACATTAACCATACTGTAATCAGTCGTTTGATTGCAACACATGGGCAAACTAACGAGGTGAACGACAGGCCTAGTTCTGGAAGACCAAAGAAGACTACTGCCCGTGATGATCGAGCCCTAGTACGCCTTGTTAGGAGATCTCCATTCACCAACAGCAGAGTGCTCAGCCAGCAATGGGAAACGCGCAATATAGTGTCAATGTCTACCGTCAAATGGAGACTGTATGCTGCTGGCATGAAAGCTAGGAGACCTGTCAGACGTCCTCTCCTCACTGCACACCACAAAGAGGAGCGTCTGAGGTGGTACAACGAAAGAAGACACTGGAACATGAGATCCTGGAGACGGGTACACTGGTCCGATGAAAGTCGGTTCCTGCTTCATGCTACAGATGGTCGAACTCGTGTATGGAGGTCCAGACGCACGGCGTACGACCAACGTAACATCATGGAAGAAGTTCCATTTGGTGGAGGTTCCGTTATGATATGGGGGGTGCATCTCATTTGATTGTAAGCTGGATCTGTTGACTGTACCTGGAACACTAAATGGACAAAGATATCAAGATTCCATACTGGATAGAGTTGTGGTCCCTCATTTTGTAAATCATGCACCTGGAACCCACCCTATATTCATGGATGACAACGCCCGACCACAGCGTGCTAGAGCTGTGCATGAATACCTCCGCCAGAATGCCATCGAAACCCTACCATGGCCAGCAAGGAGCCCTGACATGAACCCTATTGAGCATATTTGGGACATTCTGGGAAACATGGTGAGAAGGAGGGATCCTCCTGTGCAGAACTTACAGGAATTAACAGACGCACTCCATCTTGAATGGCAACGAATACCACAATGGCGTATCAGTCAGTTGGTGACCAGCATGAGACGTCGTGTCCAGGCCGTCATCCAGGCACAAGGTGGATATACCCGGTATTAATAATGACAGTCTCAAACTCGTGCACAGATGTTAAACTTCGTTTTCAGACACCATTAATGACAATCTAGCCACGTGTGTCAACTGTAGGGCAATAGTTTTCAGTTGTGTCAACGTAACCATATTCAGGCCTCGTTTTCAGGTTCAAACAAAAACATACAGTGTTTCCCCACCATCATAATCAGCATTCCTCTAGTTGCATTATTACCTCTTGCACTAAGATGGATGGGTACATAAATGTTTATGCTATTGCTTTCTTCATAGCACATGAATATACCCTCGCAAGTGCGTAAAAATAGGGTGGTGCTTAACTTTTGCACAGGTGTATAGTAAAAGCAAACAATTTGTACAACAACGCATAGGCCGTCTTCAATTATGCGTTCGTGACGTACTTATCGACGTCATTCATGACGTCATTCATTATGATGCCATTCTACACATCACGCAGTTCATTACGACGTCATATGAGTGGTGGGCACTCTGGAAAGGTGAATTATTGGAGCAAGGACACACGTGTGATATGGACTTTATTAGGAAAATATTAAAATCTCTTCAGATGCCGACAAGTGCAATTTTCTAGCCCTAATTTATTCCCTGTACTGGGACGGTATACGATCGATTGTTCAGGTGAACACCAGTAATACCCTCAGAGAATGAAGTAAAAATTAAGGCCAGGTAATCATTTGGTAATGCCATAAAGTCTCGTATGAGCTAACTGCACTGTATACCTCCCACTCAACACTTTGCATTTATTTACACAGGTAAGTTGGCGCAATGTATACCTCAGGGATAATGGATTCTGTGTAAGATAAATCCTCACAATACAAGGCATGCCCACAGTATAAAGCGCGTATGTGTTTTGTGATGTTTACAAATAAAGCCGACTTGCTGTGTCTATTGACAGATGATCACTTCTCGGTTAGTTTTAAGAAAACAACTCGGCATCCCTGTTATTCGAATGATTGCACATTTTACTGTTTTCCGCGAATTCCAGATTTCTGGCCAACTTCTTTGGCAGCTTAGAACAACGTGGCCTCCATATTGTCCCAATTTCTAGGTTTGACTACATCCGGATATTGGTATCATGAATTTAAATATAGTGCTAAAGATCAATTCTATTAACCAGTCATGGAGACAATGTACACAAGTACAATTTGTCAAGTACTCAGCAGGCCAATCATGCCGTTTTATGACTACAAGTACTTGTGATTAGCCTGGGTACTTTGCTAACGTACTCATACTTGTGCTTGGATACATAGTCTGTACTTGTTCTATCGAGTACGTAAGAGTAAATGATGAGTACCTACTTATTCATTTTCTACATAAACATGATATACATAATTTATCCATTTCATTACAAAAATCAAGACGGCTTCTCATGCAAACTTGTATATATTTGATCAATAGTTTACAAGTAATCTTCCTAGTAATAGGTTTACATAGTAATTTTGTTTTTAAAATATTTGACTGAATCCAGTTCACTGAGTATGTAGTATCAATATAGATCATACGCCCATGCCCAGCTCCACACATAATTGGCCAGGATTCATATTTTACAAACTTCGATATTATGTAAGCTAAACCCCTTCAGCTAAGTTACAAATGCCCATTGTATAGCTAAATGTTGTTGCTCATTTCTGTACTCATCTATAAGCCAATAGAGGGTTCAATCCCCACCCACACGTTGAGCGTGTATGTACGTTAAACCCTGAATGCTCCGCATCCTAATTTCAACGTAATTATAGAGGTGCATGGGCATTCTGAACATTCAGACAACAAAGTTGATTCAAACTCGCATATAACATAGATGGAGGTTAAACAGAAATCGACGGGGCATAGCTAGAACGGATCCCACTTTTTCAGGTTTTAAATAAACATCCGCTATTATAATAACAGTTACTGTAAGCTGCTGCGCGTAAAGATCAATATCCTTCAGCAACGTTGATTTAAAAATGTGCATTCATCATTCATCTACTGATTCCTTATCGAGTAACAATTTGACACTATTATGAAAAGGTTTATAAGTGACGCCTTAACTTATTACAACATGCCACCATCTAATCTCACAGCATAGCTACCTAGGCAATATAATCTACGTGTGTTTCCAAACAATTACATTTTATGCAACCTTCCGGGAATTTAATAGCACAAGCTAGACACGCCGTTAACATAAACGTAATGAAAGAAACTGTCCAAAGTCCTGCGGTGTCAACAGGTTCTTGCCAATTCACCTTTCCAGGGTGCCAACCTATCATATAACGTCATAATGAACTGTGTGATGTGTACAATGCCATCATAATGAATGACGTCATAATTGACGTCGATAAGTACGTCACGACGCATATTTGAAGACGGTCTAAGCGTTGTTGTACAAATTGTTTGCTTTTACTATTTAATAAATATTCTGTCAAATACCACACGATAACAAAATACAATTAAATCAATCTAGAGAAGACATAGTGAACAACACTCAACAGATTGATGACTTCTTCTAAAGCAAGTCCACGAAAATGTAATAAACTAATAATCTTAAGAGTATAATTGTAAGGTATTCTTGCCACTATGCTCTGTAATAGTTAGAGAAGGCATATGGACCCACCAGATACATAAACAAATCCGGCCGCAATTTGGGCTTAATTGGATATATCTCCAGATCTACTGGGCCAATTAAAAAAAGAAATTACTGTGCAAAATGTAATGTTCATTTCTGATTACGACCGGGTAAGAAGTATATATATATATACTTTCAAGCAGTACCGATATGTAATGGGATTATAAACACGGAACCCCTCAATCGAAGAGTCGAGTAGCTCGAAAGGAAACCTCTATAACCCCGGGCTAATATGAATTTAGTGTGGACACGTGTCACTCACTTCTGAACAGAGACCTCTAAAATAGTTTATCATATAAACAAGCCTTCTAGCCCGTTACATATTTTTCGATATGAGCACACGTGCCATATTCAACGGGGTATTTTCATTGACTGTTGGGTGTGCAACCCATTTAAATCGACCAATTAAAACATCGATTGATGTGAGCGTGACGGGTAGGGATTACCACGCGGTACTGTTTTACTACGATTTGTCATTCATGAAACGTCATTGCAAAATGTCATCGTTTGACAGTGTATCAGTCGGCAGCGTAAGTAACGATTGATAGCCGTGGCTCTGCGATAGTCTTAGAAGAAAAGTGTAGTTTACGGCTGACATCGCCAGATTTTGTGTTTGTTACTATATTTTGCTGCGCATTCCGTATCTGTTATCGAGTAGTGCTGCGTTACAGCGGCGGTATCGATTTCACGAAAATCAACAATGAGAAAACAGATAAAAGTCACATCAGCAACTATTGGCAAATATTTCAAAATTACAGTTTATATGATAAATACAATCTCAAACTCGGTCACTTTTCATATCACTATTATGAACCTCGTTGAAAATTATCAACTCGTCAATAATAGTGATATGAAAAGTGACCTCGTTCCAGATTCTCTATATATGCATTCACCGACCATTGGCAATATATATTTCTAACGAGATAATGAGATTTGGAAACAGCCTGCAGCTGCAATCAGCCCATCTTATCAAACACATCTTCACTCGTAGCTAGTTACTAGCTCCTTCGCATTCCTTCGCATTCTGTTTGGTTCTCAGCGTACCCAGCCATGCCACTTTGGTATCGGTAAGTAGCGTGTTTAGCATGTGTGTGTTGTGTCATCATCTGTGGGCTTTGTACGCGATGGCTCCGAGTACATTACATGCGAAGCCGTTCTGTGCATGCGCATAACAGCATGAATGTGTTCATAATTAATGCTTGCCCAGCGCTTATAGAATATTCGACAGTAAGCCATTAAATTCGTACGTATCGGACGATTACGCGTTTAAGTCTAAATCGAGTCATTCATGCTGTAAGTGATTATGACTCCAGCATACACGTCGCGTAGTTGATTATGACGTTATATGATGGATGGATAAACTGGAAAAGTCCATTATCTAGTCAATATCTGAATTAAAAAATAATAACATATCAATGCATCACAATGCATATTCCAAAAGTGGTATCTATTTCTAATATACAGATAGATTATCTATCAAAATATCAGTAAATGACTGAAAAGAACTATTCAATTTAAGATTACATTAATATGCGTTTTTTATGAACATCGGAAAAATTGCTCTTGAGTAATGTAATTAAATTACATTGTCTGCATGTGATAATGGTTTTCCTTTTAGTAGAAGACGTAACTATACCCACGCTCTCTGGGACAGAAACGTAGTCTCATTCATGACGCACACAAAGAGAACACTAACTTCGGACGGACTTGAATAGCTTACTTAATATTACGGGAGTGCGTGTTCCATTGACACGCGGTGATCTGTAAGGCACGGTGTGCCGTCAAGGGAGTCTGCTTAATTTAACTTGGATGGCCGAATATGATTGAGCTGACATTCAATACCAAGGCGTTTATAATACATTGTGGCCGAAAATGATTCAGAGTTCAACGTGTTGATAATCTGTAATATACCATTCCAGCCAGACATTTCTGGTTTGTTTTTGCTTTTCCCTGAGTTGAATGTTTTACCTGATTTCTAACAATAACTGGTTGTAAACGTGAATATGATGCGAAGAGATTCGTGCACCTCATTAGACAGATGGTCTAATGTTTCAGGAGTATATCTTTAAGGGCAATGGCTGTTCATTGAATCCATGCTGCTAAGAGACGTGACGAATCAGAGTAATGATTAACATCTCTAAAACAACATTGAAAGTAATCTAAGAAAGCTATGTCAAGCTAAGCTAATAGACCTTTCCTGTTTTAGCTATGCCCCTCCCCCCCCCATCTCTACTTAAGCTCCACACACACACATCGCTCGTGTTGTAATCGATCGATCTGTGAACACACTGACTATCAATTTCAAAAAGCTCCACATTAAGCTGTTGAATATTTCGAAACCAATTTGACTGGGCGCTGTTGCTGCCTAGCAACAGCACCCAGTGAAATTAGTTTCAAAATATTCAACATCATGTTTATTAAATAGCAAAGAATTACAAACACATACAATTCATACGTCGTGTTGGAGTATTTGAGATTTGGTGACGGTCTATATGGAACCCTTTGTGACGTAATGATTGCCTTACCAAATCAGTGAACGTCTGAAAGAACTGGCTATCAAAACAGCAGACATCCTACTAAACGAAATTACTTGCACTTATGATTGTCGTAAGATGGGATCATTATGCACATTATTTATTTACTGCACGAAAGATTATCCAGATTGCGCTTCATTCAGTGTCCACGAAGGGCACAGTCTGAATTTGGGATCCTATTTCAATGATAACGGTAAGCAGTTGCATTCTACGAACTACAGCCATCCCAGTTGATTTAGCTTCAGCATATGTATCTGAGTATCTGTTACATTGCAATGATTGTATGTACTTCTTCATTCGAGTGAAAAGTGATAATATATTTTGCCCAAATGTGTCATTATAGGTAGAAAGTAGCACACGGAGTGAAACCTTTTGAATCTCGATCTATCGCAAATTACAATTTTCGACAGGTGTCTCGGTGATTGGTATGTATTATTCATGGTAGAATCCATTTAACTAAGTGCTTCAGTATACTCAGACATATACAGTATTCGGTAACTAGATATGAACTAGAGAGAGAGAGCGAGAGAGAGAGAGAGAGATAGAGAGAGAGAGAGAGAGAGAAAGATAATGAGAGAGAGAGGGAATTAGAGAGGGAGAGAGAGAGAGAGAGAGAGAGAGACAGCGAGAGAGAGAGAGATAGATAGAGATAGAGAGAGAGAGAGAGAGAGAGAGAGAGAGAGAGAGAGACGGTTTGACACTGAATTTGATCCTATTTTTTCAACCAGAAACTGTACGCACCAAAATAAAGTGTCACGTTGTCATAGTTAAATTTCTAATAAGACGATCCATCTGCAGAACAACATCAATGCATACCGTGCATGTCCAATGGTTGTGCAGAGCATAGCATTAAATCGAGTAATATAATGACAATTCACTCAACATCCTCCCATCCATGACTATCTAATTTTGAACTTGAATGGTAAATTTTCACCATGATTGTACCTTCAATTGCATAGTACTGTAGTTGGCAATCACCTTCGCAAACTACTCCATGTAGACACATAAATTAACTGCATGACGTGTAGAATAACATCATAATCAATGACATCATGAATGGCGTAGATGAGTACGTCACAAAGGCATATTTGTAGACGGGCAATCACGTTGTTGTACGAATTGTATGTATTTACTATTTAATAAATATTATGTTGAATAAAACAAATTTAACTGGGCGCTGCTGCTGTCAGGTTAGTTTACACATTTTGAACAGCTTACCTGTCTAGTTTTCTGGAAATTAATAGGCAGTGTTAAGTACCATACACGTTATCAATCACGCGCTATTCTGTATTTACAAAAGGGTTCTTTAAGGGTTTCAGTCTACAAGAATCAGACCTCATTTAGCTAAATAAATAGCATTCCTTCGCCATGCACGCATAGCCTTAATATTGACGTTCTGTGTTACAGATTTAATTTCGCTAAAGGAAAGGGTAATGCAATATTATGTAACTATCTTGAGTATGAGTGGATATTGATTATTCTTCCAGACTGTAGGAATGCTATGGAGATAAAAAAAAGTCGGATCCAGAAGTGTAACATTAGGTGACCTGGTTCAGAGGTAATTTACACGCAACAACATATGTTGCTATGTTGAAATAGTAGAATGCACCGCCGTGTGTAATCTATAGGAACATTGGTTGAGAAAGCATAAAAACACAATTATTGCACGTGATTTTCTTATATAGATGAGCTCTCTCCCTCTCACTCGCTCATTCACTCACCCACTCACTCACTCAGTCACACAGTCACTCAGTCACTCACTCACTCACTCACTCACTCACTCACTCACTCACTCACTCACTCACTCACTCACTCACTCACTCACTCACTCACTCACTCACTCACTCACTCACTCACTCACTCAATCACTCAATCACTCAATCACCCAATCACTCCCTCCCTCCCTCCCTGACTGACTGCTGGCTGGCTGGCTGGCTGGCTGGCTGGCTGGCTGGCTGGCTGGCTGGCTGCCTGCCTGCCTCACGCACGCACGCACGCACGCACGCACGCACGCACGCACGCACGCACGCACGCACGCACGCACGCACGCACGCACGCACGCACGCACGCACGCACGCACGCACGCACGCACGCACGCACGCACGCACGCACGCACGCACGCACGCACGCACGCACGCACGCACGCACGCACGCACGCACGCACGCACGCACGCACGCACGCACGCACGCACGCACGCACGCACGCACGCACGCACGCACGCACGCACGCACGCACGCACGCACGCACGCACTCATTCTTTCTTTCTCTCTCTCTCCCTCTCTCTGTCTATCTATCTCTCTCTCTCTCTCATCTCTCTCTCTCTCTCTCTCCCTCTCTCTCTCTCTCTCTCTCTCTCTTTCTCTCTCTCTCTCTCTCTCTCTCTCTCTCTCTCATTCTATCAATATTTGCTAATGTTGGCTACTATATTCTGCGGCTGTAGTAGAGACATCCTACAGCTACAATCAGTCTCGCTTCCCATTTGACCACTACGTCTTGTCCTCAGCCAAAATCGTTACCGTATTCAGGGTCATTCTTGTCTCGCATGACGCTACTAAAACTGTATTCATAATATGAGCTCTTTTCAATTTTGCTAAACAAATAGACATAGTAGTATTTGTCACAGCGGATATGTGCATTCGAATAGCTAGTTTAAACTTTTCACTCACATATCGACGGCTTATGCAACCATCCAATCTCTATCGTCTTCTCTATCGCAGACATCAAAGACTAAAGTGCAATTCACATCATCAAATGCATTTCTCTGATCTTACCCCGCCATGCATTGACAGTGAACCCGCAGTGTATGTGTGTAAGTGGCTAGCGCCAGCTGTCTGTCAAAGGCGCAATCGATTGGGTCCCACTATGACTTTACTTTCAATTTCCGGAACGTCCATCTAGCCAAAATAACAAATTCCTAGCGAACCTGTAAATAAAAAAAAGAACTTTTGCAATTACATCATTTGCCGAGTCGCACGCACTCTTCATCCGTTGCGCAATACTTACATACTCCCTATAGTAGTACAACAACTACAGCTACTGTTGCTGCTGCTCCTGGTGCAGCTACTACAGCTGCCGCTGCTGCAGCTGCTGCTGCTACTGTTTTGTTTCTGCTACTGCTACTGCTGCTACTGCTGCTACTGCTGCTGCTACCGCTGCTGCTGCTGCTGCTGCTGCTGCTGCTGCAGCTGCTGATGATGATGATGGTGATGATGTTGTTGCTGCTGCTGCTGCTGCTGCTGCTGATGATGATGATGATGATGATACTGGTGCTGCTGTTTCTGCCTCTGCTTCAGCATCTGCTTCTGATTGTGCTGCTGCTGCTGCTGTGCTACTTCTCGTCTCTTTGTGTCATACACATGCTGGAAATGGATAAGAACTGTACAAAGTGTGATATACACCATACATATGTACTATTAATTGTGATTACACCATTCGGTCTAAAGTAGTTATAACCAGTCTGTGATTCCAACTATTATAGCTGTACAGGGTAACAAGAACGTACTTTTATAACGACAACACTTGACTAGAACAATTAAACTTATAATTTCGAAACTAAGCTTTAAAAAAACTTGAGCTATCTATACCGAAAATATGTTTTTGTCTAATTACTACAGATCAATATATTCAGCCTCGTATGTATTTACCATTGAGATACAGTGGCGTCAAGAGATCCATGGCGATAAGACATGTCCATGCGTTGCTGTTATCCTGAATGCGTGGTGTATTCATATTTTGACTAGAACACAATTAGGGAAATACATCTTTGAATAACTATGTATAGATAGTATTAGGAGGCGTTTGAAGGGATGCTAATCTCATCTCAAATGTTGTACTGCACCGATAGGAAATGGGTTATAGATTCCATATCATTTATATCCTGCCACATATGCTTATCTTTATCGCAATTATCGGCTTTGTAATATCGAGTACATGTTGAACAGTGACCGCCACCATTTTGTTTGCTCATGCTATAGTGTGTGATGTCATGTAAGTGCCAATGCACTACATTCTTTAATATGTAATACTCATCCCCTTACCTGTAGGATTCTTTTTATTACCACATTGCCAAACTATAGCTGACACCTCTATGACTGAGCGTATATACCGAGGCAGGCACACTAGGCTTATTCCGATTGGTTGAAAAGTAAATCATGACAGCCATCATAGGCTGTAGAAATGTGTCAACATTTAACTACTAAAGCCTGAATATCTTTCCTTAGTGCCATGATAAAAAAACTTAAAATTACCTGGATAGTTTATGAGTGGCTTGTTAGATCAGCTGAATAGCTATCAAGAGATGGGATTGGTTATCCTTTAAGTGCGGTACCCAGGGAGGAAACTCATGCTTTCCCTATCATACATTACTCATTGTTAGTATGTCATATCCCGTAATTCATATATGTTATGAAGATTTGTCTTCTTAATATGAAAATAGGCGGTGCCTATAAGCGAACGCAGACACCATTTATTGCTTAAGACGAATTTGTATATGGTCGAAATGTTCTAAATGTCCTGCTATCAGCGCTAAAACATACCACATTGACAACGGATAGTTTACACGGCCATGAGTGTTACAAATAATACGAGACAGTCAACCAAACCTCATATTGTATATTGCATTTACAGACGCACGCATAGGAATAAATACAGTTTCTAACTGGTCTACACCAGATGATTTAACCGTTTTACATTCTGAAGTAAATGTACGCTATTTCGTGATAACAAAATCACACAGATTTTGGACATTGAAAATGCGCAGTAGGTCGCTCTAAAATAACTAGGGGAACATACGCATAATGACGACCCATATCCCATAATGCAAGGGGACCCATGAAGAAACCACAGACGCTATATCATAATCCGAAACCGGAACCAAAAAAGCTCGCGAGCGGAAACGAAGCTTTCTCAGTCGCATGGTATATGTATTTTAGCCTGGTTCCCTGTCGCATTTTCCGTTGATTTTTCCTCATTACACGTACGCACATGTTAGCTATATACGCTCACTACGTTCGCTATTAATAACAGTCACACTTGTGATCTATCGCTTTCTACCTACTCACACCGAAGATAAATACATATGCATATCATTATTAAAATCACGCGTGGAATAAAAGACCGCCATCAACGGAGGAATCTAGCTTTGGCTATGCCAAGTCCATCTCTAGTTAAGCTCGCAACACACACCGCCTGTGTTAGAATTGATCGATCCCTGCACTCCCTGAATCTATATTTCCAGAAACCTATACCGGTAAGCTGCAGATTATTTTGAAACTAATTTGACTGTGTACTGTTGCTGCTTATGGAAGCAACAGTGCCTAGTCAAAATTGGTTTCAAAATATTGGACAGCATGTTTATTACATAGTAAGGACATTCGTACAGCAATACTTAATCTGTCATGAATTCTGCGTTCGTAACGATCTTACCTATGGCATGCATGAATTCATTGATTATGACGTCATCCTACATGTCACGTAGTTAATCATGACGTCATATGATTGACTGAAAAACTGGAATCCTCAATTCAGCATCCTGTGGATATAATACACGCATCTTGGCATTTAATCTGGCACCAACGCCATAATCATATATGCGAGCAAATTAATGATGTAATGTCATATGCATACAAATACCCTACTTTGGATTTCTGAATAAATACATTTAGCAGCAGCATCCAGGAATGTATAGCAAGACTGATGTTCAGAAATTATGGATACAGCTATGGAGATTGAGGTTACTTAAGATGCAAATGACCTATGCATTGATCCAGCCATATCTTCTACATGGTTGGAAATATTATTGACACTTCCATAATTAAAAATGACGGGTCTGAATATTGTATCCTATCCTATTTGATTACATAAGCATGGGGATGAAGAGCGATATGGTTACATTGCGTTGTTGGTAGTAAAGATAGATTTACTATGCCAGCTTTGCTACCAGAATCTGGTTGCTGATAAAGATAAGAGCATTGCTTAATAACACATGTTACTGGGCCGATACTAAGCCTTTGCGATTGGTGTATGCACAGTATGAACCTCGCATTGGCCCAGTAATATGCGCTATCAGAGTTAGCTTCATGAATTCATACTTACATGCACAACTATGTCAAGCATTCGTCCATACTCGCTGACGATCCCTACAGTAGATCTAAAGGTATCACCAGCGATACCCATATGATGTATGTGCTAGATTACATATTAACGACATTTTGATTGATAAGCAGCTTTATACATAAGCTAGCCCTACTATACACTTAGATTATGGGAGATCATACATAACATTAGTCAATCAATTTGCCTTTCGTGATCAACAGGAACAAATTCAGCTTGCATATGATACTAAAGGTATGGGCTATTAAACAATCTGGAACATTTTGTTTTAGCGCATAGCATTCGCATTATAAAGCAGGAAGGATGTCAAAACAGCTGGAGGCATCTACATTTTCTTAATCGTTGCACCAAATTAGATAGAGACATCGATTACACCATTACATGCCATTTCATATAATGTTATATCTCACTAGTTGCGCACACGTCATGTAGGTTGCGAGCAGTACTAATGATGCTGCAGAAGCCACTATGGTTTGATGCATATTGGTAACATCTATCAATAGTGATACATTACTGTAATAAATCAAAATCCGAAATTAGAGGAAACGGACACGAATCGACGTGAACATTCTAAATAAGCGCGTATGTAATAAACAACATATGTTTGTCATCTTGTATCACATTGATCACACTCATTTCTTAATTTAAGGATGTTTGGCCATGTGCTAAGGACACGATGGGATACACCAGCACAGAGAACCTTGGAATTCTCCTTAATGGGAACGAGCAAATACAAAGCCACGAGAGGACGTCATTGCATAAATCTGTTTCAGCATTCTACGAGGGGAACCTCAGGAAAGCAGGACTCTGTACACTCAGATCAAGAATCGACCGGAGGAAGCTAAGGATTTTGGCTGAGGATGAGACAGAGTGGTCAAAAGCGACGAAGTACTGATTGCAGCTGTATGATGTTGCTACTACTACAGCTGCAGACTACCGTAATCATACATACATTTCTTAGTCACGAAAGATCTTTCGAAATTAGAACTTACTAAACATATGTGAATTATCCTTTCCAGTGTATTCATCATGCATATGGCATCATAATCAACTACGCGACATGTAGAATGACGTCATGATCGATTACAGCGCATGAATGGCTCGATTTAGTCCTTCGTAAATGCGTAATAGTCTGACACGTTGTACGAATTGTATGCCCTTACTATTTAGTAAACATTATGTTGAATATTTTGAAACTAATTTTTCCCAGCCAATTAGTTTAAAAAGATTCAACAGCTTACCCATATAGTTTTCTGAAAATGGATAATCAGGGAGTACAGAGATCGATCGATCCAAACACGAGCGAGGTGTAGGTGGCGCTTAGCTTGAGATGGGCGGGCCATAGCTAAAACTGGAAAGGTCCCTTAATTTCTTACGAACTAAAGCTTCTGTGAGATCCTCTGGTCACGTAACAGCAAAGGGTTGTAGCGATGTAACAACGCGGGCATATTTTCCTATGGCAATTGGGTTTTTAAATCATGTCCTGTAAATGATCGATGTGAGCACATTAGTATCGCACTGCGATGTTAACGGCTTGCTTATTAACTGGAATGGAGAATTACAATAAATCAGCGATATACAACCCGCAAAGGAATAGCTTGTTGAATATGCGGTATGGATGTTACATCCGTTGTAGTTTGATTAGGATAACCGATGCGGATGCAGGACTTTCTATCGAAGACTTACTGTTGTGAAATAGAATACCCAAGATTGTCCTAATCACTCTGCATGCAGATTCAGAGAAGACCATAATTATGTATCATAACATTACCCGATATATGACTACTGTATTTAAACACATCTAGATCAACATGATGATGTAAAAGGGTAGAAGCTTAGTTAAAATGAGTTATCCCTGATGAAGCCAATGGTAGCTTTACATAATGCGGATACATTTCATTAAATTCATTCATAAAATATGGTCACTTTGAATAATAGTCAGCTGCTCTAAGTGTTAATAAGAATTCCGTTCTATCGAATCACCGCCCATATCTAGCTAAGCCCCACCCACTCTGTACGTGTGTTGGAATCGATTTGTATACTTATACACTAAATTACCAGAATCCAAATGTCATGATTATACAGGAAAGCTGTTGAATATTTTGGGAGACATTTGATGCGGGGATGCAGCTACCTATGGCTTATTTTCCAAGCCAGGGGATGTGAAATTGCGTCGTTTTGTATGATATGGGAAATGGTATTAAACTCAATGATTTGGGCAATGCGTGTGCAGCTTTATGTATGGGTTTTGAAATGAGTATGTACATTGTCCTAATTAATAATAAACAATCTAGAAGTAACCTCAAGCCTTCTCATTGTATAGCCATAACAATAATTCTCAAATATGTCCCTTGATGGGTTCCATTAGTGGGGTTAGCGTGATATGTTTCCAGCCGGGGTGAACTGGTTATACATTTGCGACTTTGCTGTGGGTGGGGGCATTGTGGGCGTGTGTCATTCTCCCTCTAAGAGAGGGTTATTGATTATCTTGTGCCTACATCCCCCCTTCATCCGACAACATTTTAAAATCAAACTTGTCTCCGAGAGCATCACCTACATTTGTAGATGATAATGGGCCTTCAGTCTACATGGCAGTCTATTGGCTTTTGAACTCGCAGCACTTGGCTGTATCTAAAGAATTCTTCAGATCAGGTGTGGCTTCAATTTTAACGCAATGAAAGTATGGTACAATATATGGTAAGAGAGCCCGGATATATGGATAGCCCGGATACGAATGTTCAGATTTCGCTCACATTTTAACAAGGGAAAGTGTGTGACCATACATTAGGATTTCACATCCTCGGGCGTGATCAGAAAAATTATCGAGAAAACCCAGAAGGCGAGAATCTCTAAATCTATAACATTTCAGAATATGTAAAGAATACAGGATCATACAACATACTCCTGTAACTATCTACTCTAAATTCATTAGCATGTGTTAGCCTTTTCAGTATCATCAGACTAAGTTCAAATGTAACAATTTGAAAGTTAGCGACAAGCTGCATGTCTCTGTCGAAATTTAGCCATATAGGCATACAACTTACTTAATTAGTTCGGCTGATAATCACTTCGTGGATATTCAAATTAAATGTGCTTTTTATATTAAAACTTCGGATTTGGTCAGAAGTATGCTTACATAAATGATGAATGGGTACCCGTCAGCTTTCCCGGGTCTGAAAATAGGACATTCAACAAAATAGACTATACTAGGAATCTAACACATGCTTTTCAACTGATCTCAAATTTTGACTCGTGTGTTTTACTCTCTACCAGGTGGAGTAGTCACCCCGCAGGCCACACCCACACACGCTAGGCGTAGTGCAATCGTTGATGGCTATAACATGCTCTTAGTTGAGCTTCCGAAAAACAGTTCAAATTGATATTGTATTTAGATATGAGTCCAATTCATAGGTGAAAATTGGCAATGTGAATAATTAGTTAATATGTGGTCATAGTCTATTACCATGCTATACCACACTTAATTCCATTTGATATTTTTTGTCCATCCAACAGTTATAAATAGTTTTCTCATGAGTATACTCGTATGATGAAATTAAATATACAACATTTAAATGCAATACACGCACATTGCATGAAGTGTGGCATCCGCGAATCCAGCAATACAAAATAGTATACACTCACATTATGGAGAAAATGAATTCGTCATTATAGACAAGAGTATCAATTATAGTGTTGATATCACATTTGTCCCATTATGCTCTGGTTCATTAAGACATTGGTCGTACTAGGCCTACCATTTTGAAACGGCTCTTGTGTCAACAGCGCCTCAGTGCATCCAAACTTCTACTTGTAGTAAAGGCACACATTCACATTAGAATGTGCTAAGATCAATTTAATTAAAACGTATATAGTTAGAAGCTTAAATTGTATACCTCAATGTAATGGAACGAAATGAATCGTAGCAATTGTCGAGTTCATTACGTATAAATTAATTACATTTTTAATTGCCATGTTGAAATATGGGCACGTGTCTATAATTCAAGATTACAATGTATGAAAATTATATAAATGTATGCATAATGAAGTCATCATATGCTAAGATGTATTTCATGTCATTACATCTAGCCACACCATCTAAGCTTCTAAAAGTATACAATTTAATAATTGTATTTTTAATCACTCTGGTGCACCTTTAATTAACCTATTTTACTAGTCAAGATGTCACCAATTAATTGAATTGTGAATTGACATGTACAGCCCAATAGTATATCCAATTACATATCTTTAATTATAATTTAAGTTGCAAATTGTATTTTCCGTTATCCTGCAAGTGGATATTTTTCAAGACTAGAGAAGATCACGTGTTGTCTGTCTTAAAGATAAAATGTCAAGAAAATCATAATTTTCGCGTAATCAGCGTCCATTCTCAGGCCAAGAAAAGACTACCTTTAAACATGCACCACTGGAATGACTGGCCCTGTTGAGCTATATATTCCAGTGGTAAATTATGAAGAAAATATACTTCCCTTGACCAGCGGCAGTGCATCCGCTAGACCACTGCCGCTTTGACTTACTCTCCTATCATAGGTTTAAGCTAACGCAAAGAGTGATAAGGAGCCACCATCGTTTGACTCAAGAGCTCATTCTCCCCCTGATGTGTAATTAGCCTATTGCCATTAATGTCTATAACTTACAAAGAAAATGTTTAGCTTGTTGACAGATGAATACATTGAAAGGTTTCTCTAATTACGTTCATATTTACGAGGTGTCTAATTTGCACTAATTAATCTCCAGTCCTTGGGAACAAATCAGTGCTATGTAACTAATTCTGTCTGCGTAGATTGACATTGATTATATTTTCTCGACTGTTACATTTTGACGAGATTACAATATCAGCTATACGGCTACATTTTGTAGACAGGACTGCAGGTGAAACATATTACACTGGTGCAAGTCTGTTAAGGTTTCAGTAGTGCCGATTCTGGAGAGGATGTTGCTGAATACGGTGCTCTAAGGTTTGATGAAGACACTTTTCTCAACCGATAGTTTAGTGATATTTTATGCACTACACCTCTTAATAGTATTGGGCAGAACTACTGAAACTACAGATACGCCAATAAAACTGCATCTGATATGAGGATCCCTTATTATATGAACGGGATTTGCATCGTACCTTTAATTGATTACATTTCGATGTGTAAAGACAGTCAGAATGTAAATCAATTGGTCAATAAGCAGTGAATGCATTCATAAATGTAACTATATGAGGATACATGCAGTGCCGAAACTGTTTAAGATTACATCGAGTAGCTCAGCACCATGCAATGCTCTGAGGATTTAATGAGCTTACGATATAATCTGGTAAGTTTTGACTCATATACGTACTGGTGAGTATATGGATACATATCCATACTATCTGCTTTGGTAGAATTATAATTTGCCATTACATCTATGTTCACTATGGGAGCGGCCGGATGTAAACAAGACTAGGGGTTGGAATAATGCACCATGTACTATAATATTGGAGTGCGGGCAATGCCAGGAAACAGAAAAAAGGGAGCAATTGTAATAATTTCTTTTCAGAATTGGATTTCAATGGGTAATCATGAAATGTTATTTTGTTTATAAATACAGTTAATATCAGTATATATCAGAATGTAAGTACCCACATCTTATAAAGAGCATGCCTGACAGTGTATGGGATTGGCTCAATTTGAATCCATTATCTCATAATCTCCATCACATTGGACTGTGTGTGTTATACCACGCTAGCTGTATAAACACATATAAATTGGGAGGAGGAAAGTATTCAATATATCAGGCAACATATCAGGCACGTATAAAGAGCAGCACCAAATGGTTACATTGCGAAGCCATCTGCCGAGGACAGTACTTGGGTTCGTATGATCGTATAGTCTTCCAGTACAGAGAATACACTAACACCAGCGCATTGCGCATCTTGGCCTCTACAAACTTAGGAATGTTTTTTTAATTACGTGTATATTACACGAGTGTCCATGCCCCAATAATTAATTCTATGTATGGAGCAATTTCCATGCTGTTTCCTAGCATGTTATTTAGTGTTATTGTCGATGTGGGAATACATCCCATTAGTAGCAGTTTATGATGCGTCCTGCCACAACAGATCAAAGTACCACTGCGTTCCGAATAGGCCAATTATCCCAAAGCATCTCTATGTTGGCATGAAGACACGTAAAGTATCAATTCATCAATGTCGGATGGTGTTGTTAAATGAATAATGCGACAGGGGCCTGGAGTTCTCCATAAAACACATCTTAAATTATGACTTATTTCGTCTTGTGAGTATGGAGTTGCGCGGATGCACATATGCGCATATAATATGTAAGCTCAAATGCGATGTGTTCTAATGAATCCTGAAATGCTATTACGATTTTTGATGACATTAATTCTCCATAAGAGGTATGATTCCCTCAGTGTGTGAACTATACAATGGCGAGTGGACTATCATTTAGAAAATTGAACGGCAATGCCATGATCTGATTCAAATCACATCTAGATTGGGTAACCCTTTCATGGTGTAGGCTGACCAAATTAGGCTCTGCAGTAGTATGAATGCCACATTTCCAAAAATAGTATTATCTTGACCTGCACATGTACATTTAATAAGCAACTATTTAGATGTTCCTGCTGAAATTTAGCCATTAAAGTATTAATGTAACCTGTGTGAT
The DNA here is from genome assembly GCA_034401795.1 of Chaetoderma sp. LZ-2023a. NCBI lineage: Eukaryota > Metazoa > Mollusca > Caudofoveata > Chaetodermatida > Chaetodermatidae > Chaetoderma > Chaetoderma sp. LZ-2023a. The sequence continues at coordinate 61,226,961 of CM067364.1, read as the reverse complement.
CTGTGACTGGAATTAATCCTGAATGCGAGGTTCATTGTAAAATAACAACTGCTCCTTGCTATCCCTGCAACATCTAATTCCAGCATGTAACATATACTGTTGGCATGCTTCTTACGCTCCCACAGCAGTATGGTCCATTTTCCTGCTATCTGAAGGTCTTATTATGCCCATACACTGTTAGGAATCAAATGTTATTCAATGAGGTTGGGTAAGTCTCTTATCAATTCACGGAAAATTTACATAATTCATGCAATTTAACCATATTTACCATGTAAATCATACTTCCTGTTTTCAGTCTCCAGCTTTACATCATTTATCCAAGGAGAGTAATATCTCAGTTCATCAGGTCGGTTTGTGTATTGTATTTCCTTCTACTGTTGTTCACGGTATTTGTGATGTGCGGCTGTAGGAATATGCCTGGATGTATGAATATTCCCATGACAGTGTGGTCTCTACAACCTATTATGAACACAATTTCTAACGTACATATACATTCAATCTGTGGGAATTGCAAGCTGATTCAAAGCTGATAAATCATCTATGGACTAACACATGCTATTTCTTCATCAGCACAGTCCATAATTCAGATTGATTATGAATGTCTAGACAATTAATTCTGTACAGTCTATGGCATGGTCAGTTATGTTTTGCAATGGGTGAGCAAAGGAGATAGCTGCGGATTTGTATGGTGTAATAGATTATCGCGAGGTATACCTATATAGAATATAGCTAATATTGTCACAGTTACCACATTTCAGTCAGCCCGATGTAATTATATCGTTAGAATCGAAATGTCTTCATTATTCGTCATTATTCTATGTTAGGAAGCTTCCTGCTATATCTATACTTTGTAGAATATTATCTGTGTTTACAGAAAATTGTTGCCCAACAAACCAATACATCACATTACATATTGCAAATGAGGTGTTATTTACAAGTTACACTTAGAGAATCACTTAGCGAATGAAATGTACGATGTTTAGAAATGTAATGGAATAGAGTAGGCCTTCTTAACAATATCCTTCACATTATATTACATTATATTAATGTTACAGCAAACAAAAAGGCGAGCGGTTGATTATCTTGAAAGTAATTACAACTTAAAGTTAACTATCAAGAATCGCCTTGGATAAATGTCAAAACTAGAACAATGAGCAATATATTCTTTTGGGGGGGGGGGGTGCATCTATAGAAATGGAAGTCAAGTAAATGATAATAAAACAAGTCTCTGTGAATTATTGACAGAAGCATGCACAGGGTAATCACACATTCCCTGATTATGTGTGACTGTACTTACCATGACATAAACTGGGAGACTTGGAGAACAAAATCTGAACATCCATGAAGTAATGAAAACAAAGTCAATCATGCAATCCATGACTGTTATCTGTACCAGCACGCAGACAAGCCAGCCAGAAGTAGAGGTAAAGGAAGAGGTGAATAGCAGTAAACAGTGATCGCCCTTACCATATGGGCTGTTATATTCTAGGGATGATATATTCCCTTGTTCTAATATGAAGATAAGGGGGATCACTGTTTGCTACTATTCACATATAGCGGCTAGCTTCATCAGGTAGAGTACCAAAGAAAAAATGAAATATTATGATTAAACCAACCATGACAATCTAGAGTAAGAAATTAACATGCTAGATTGGCAGGACAAACTGTAACGTTTAGACATCAGTCTGCAATGCCCAACCTTTATGACCATAGCTCGTGAAATAGAAGACACGCATGTCTCAAATAAGAATTTAAAAATAGGAAATACTAATGGTAATGTACAATTTAACAAATATTAGCTAAAGAATGTAATGAATAAATACAAACTCTGGGGGAAATATCTAAGCAAGAGAAATGATGGAGATTATGATCGATATAGCAGAGCCAGCAATAAGGTAGCACAAATGATGAAAACGCACAGAAAGAATGTTGAAAGAAACAAAACTGTGAACATAAAATCAATCCTATTTGAGCATGGGCGTACATAAAGTCACAGTACAAAGACGAAGATGGGATACATCCATTATTACTGAACCAATAGGATCCGAAATCAGAACTTACACACATGGAGAGGGAAAATGAAAACACAATTTTCTGCAGCATTCGTCGATGATCTACTTACAATTCAGATGACGGAAATAGAAGATGTCATGCAAGACCAGATGAATTACACCAATACGTTCACAAATCTCTAGGAAACTAACTCAAAATCCCAATCTGCATCACCTTCAATAACTCCATTACGCTGCAAAACACCCAGATGCTTGGAAAGCAGAGAATATAACTGCAATTTTTAAAGAAGCAAGCAGTAAGTTAGCATCAATATATACAGCAGTGAGCCTAATAAGCATAGTCCGAACACTAATGGATATTATTGGTAGAGAGATCATTATATGAGAACCAATCATTTTAGCACCAACAGCTATGAATTCATTGCTAAGTGGTCAACAACACTTCAACTATTCAAGTTTGATAAGTACATACACAGATGCACTAGATGAGGGATACGAAATAACCACAGTATATCCTGATTGCATGAAAGCTTTAAATACAGTGCCCCATAGAAGATTCGTCCTAAAAAGCATACTCATTTGGCATCAATAATAGCATACTTGTATTGATAAAATACTTTCTAAAAGACTGGAGACAAAAAAGTAATTGTGAATGGAGAAGAATCAGATTGGAGAGTGGGCACATGTATCATCCTACAGGGAAGTGTCTTCGGACCTCTAATCTTTGTGACCTGTATAAATGGCCTCCCAGATAAATGAATAAGGAACATAACGCTCTTGGTGACACAGGATGATAAACAGCATCCCCAGAATGAGCAAAATGAATATCAGAATTGGAGTGTAAAATGTCAGATAAAATTCCACCCGGGCGAATGCAAAGTGGTACATATACATTTTGAATTATCATTGAACAACACAGAACAAATACAACTGCAGAGCAAGACATACATTAGGAGTCATCTTCAATATAAAGCTGATCCTTGATGATCATATCAATGCTAAAGTTAAAACAGCAAACATGATGGCCGGACAAAGTATACATTTTTAGATTTTTAGATACTGAGCCCTGCATCCATCTGTATACATCACTTGGGCATTTTGACTATGCAACTCCAGTCTGGAGCCCATATAGACAACATCTCGTTGCTGTAATAGAAACTGTCCAGCAATGGGCAAATAAGCCACTACCTGTCCTAAAAGGAATGTAGCATGAGAACAGACTTAGAGGTTTACAGTTGCTAACATTAATATGCCGGCGGCATGGGGTAGATATGATTGCTATAAATAAACTACTTACTAATACATATAATCTTGAAGTAGCACCTAAGTTAAAGCTATCAAGTGAAAAATTCAGCCCAGAGGACATAGATATAGATTAAGTAAACGCAGATCTAAAGAAGAATATAAGACTTAAAGCATTTCCTTTTAGAATAGTAAATAGTTAAAATAATCTGCCAACTAATGTAGTTATTGTACCACGCTTACATGCTTTTAAAAATAGATTGGAATAGTCCTGGACAAACCAGGATCCATTATTTAATTATAAAATTCCCCTGATTTCATGCAGTTAACAGGTAGCCAGCCGACGAAGATCTGGTTATAGAGGACTAGAGGCAACGCCCACTTAACACTGAGTAAGACCTTGTAAGTAAGTAAGTAAGTAAGTAAGTAAGTAAGTAAGTAAGTAAGTAAGTAAGTAAGTAAGTAAGTAAGTAAGTAAGTAAGTAAGTAAGTAAGTAAGTAAGTAAGTAAGTAAGTAAGTAAGTAAGTAAGTAAGTAAGTAAGTAAGTAAGTAAGTAAGTAAGTAAGTAAGTAAGTAAGCAAGTAAGTAGTGATATGGTTAACGCGCTGGCTCAGAATTTTCAAAATAAATTGAAAATATTTTTAATTTATTTTATTGCCTGAGATTTGTTATTTTGGTTTTATCGAGGCGATATGGCCTTAAAAATATTGGACAACTTTAAGATGATGGTGGTTGTCCAGTTAATTTCGATTTCACTAAAATATTACGCAGATTTGGATTTTTCTTGAATGCTATTATTGGACGCAAGTTGAGAGGTTGTTTCAAATTATCCTGTAATTTATGATATTCATCTTTCAAAATTTCGGAAATTGCAACATTTTTTCGATTATATGTCAGGATGAATGGGATAATTTCACGTTGATCAGCGAGACCTGGGTCCACATTTATGCCCTTCGGCCATTTTGTGTCTAATTCTTTAATTCAAAATGATTCTCTAAGTTTTCTTTGTTTATCAGTTTCTTCAGCGGTACTAGAGAGAGGTGGTTGTTCAATGGGTATAATTTCAAAGTCTCTAGCGACTGAGTGACCAGGGAGGTTAAAGTGGTCAGCGACATGTGTGTCTTCTTCATGTCTAATATCGCAAAGGTGTCTAGTTGCTCGCCATCTTAAAGGATTTTTAGTTTCACCGACATACTGCTTTTGGCATAATTTACAGGATATTAGATATATGACGTTTCCGGAATCGCAGTCTAAATTGGATTGAATTTGAAATTTGTTTTTGTTCTGAAAGCTCATAAATGTTTTTTGATTTGGAAGAAGTATGTCTAATTTACACCTCTTCTTTCCACATTTCCGAGATTCGCCTGCGCCTGTAGTTGGACGATTGTGGCGAATTTTGGTAGGCATGAGATTTGCAGCATTATCAGGGATAGTTTCCAAATCTTGTAAAGTGTCAGACTTAATTTTACGCAAAAATCTAGATGAATAGCCTCTCGTTTTGAGGGCTTTGAATAAGAGTGAGCATGCAGATTCAAAGTTCGTTTTATCACTCGAATTTCTATGAAAACGGATGATTTGCGATTTTACAATTCCCTTAAATGTATGAGGCGGATGGAAAGATTTCTTATGCAACAACTGATGCGAATCTGTTGGTTTAAAATATACTTTGTAATCGAGGTGTCCAGTTGTGTCATACTTTACACCTTTGTATAGAGTTACATCTAAAAAGTCTACGGACATCTGCTCAATGTTGGCTTTTAGCTTGATATTCGGGTCATGATTGTTCAAAATTTCAAAAAATTCATCAAAATCTTCCTTTGTATGATCCCAAATAATGAAAATATCATCGAGGTAGCGGCGATAAAAAAGTGGCTGTTTCGGACATTTGCTGAGCGTATCCTCCTCCCACTCTGCTACATAGATGTTGGCAAATCTTGGGCTGAAACGCTTCCCCATGGCGCAGCCACAAATCTGTTGGTATATTTCACCCGCAAATTCAAAATCATTGCCCTTTAAGCTTAGCTCTAAGAGAGTTAATATTTCGCTGGTGGGCCTGATGTTATCAGGGTATTTTTCAAATGCTCTACGGACATAATTTAAACCCTTTTCGATGTCAATGTGTGTATGCATAGCATCGATGTCGAGTGTAATCAAAAGTGAATTCGGGGGTATCGAGATCTCAGAGACCTGCGATAGAAAGTCTTCAGTATTTTTCAAGAAGCTGAAATGTCTATTCGCAATTGGTTGTAGGTGATAATCAATGATTTCGCTGATTCTATAGGATTCAGAACCACAATCCGATATTATAGGTCGTCCTGGTGGTATCAAAGGATCTGACCAAGAATCAACAGGCTTATGAATTTTGGGTAGCAGATAAAATGTGCGTGGTTTTGAGTCACATTTTGCAGTTAGGTATTTAAACTACTTTTGAGTTATACTCTTGTTGTCAACCATTTTTTTGAGAGTTTCATTAAAATGGTCGCAGTTGCTCTGCCAGAGTGGTTCATCTAGTTGTTGGTAATGCTTTGGATTACTGAGTTGACGGTGCGCTTCACGGATGTAGTTGTTTTTAAGCATAATTACAGTAGCAGACCCTTTGTCAGCAGGTTTAATGACAATGTCATTGTTTTTACGCAATCCAGTTAAGGCTTTACGCTCCTCGCATGACAAATTTTTATGATTTTTTGAAAATTCAACATTTTCAACACGTTCTTTGATAATTTTTATACTATCAGAGATCGCTGGGTCGACTAATTTAGACTCTGGTGCCCAACCAGTTTTTTCGACAAATGGCAGAATATTATTTTTCGAGTTTCGAAAAAAGTCAGCTAATTTGACACGGTGGGCGAATTCAAGAACTTCTATTGATCCATTATCTAAAAGTGCATCTAGACCGGTTTTCGGCATCGGCGTTGGTACAAATGTTAGGCCACGACTGAGTAATAATTTCTCTGATTCAGATAAAGCCGAGCCAGTGAGATTAACAACATCACTACCCAGCCCGATACCTGGGTGGTTAGTACCTTGACCCTCAGTTAGTTTAAATTAAGAAAGGTTAACCAGCTATAATACGTGGTGTTAGCAGTCTTCTCGCTCCAGTGAATTTTATCTTGGACAACCTGAAATTCAGAAACGGGGAGGCTGGGGATGATGGAAACCTTCACTCTAATGTTTTCGACACAGGAGTTAATCGACTGGATGTTCCTCTTCTGGTGGGCTGAAAGATGCTGACAGTAGTTGAGCTTGGCGAAGTGGATCTTGGATTCGGGGAACTTGCACCTAAGTGTGCTAAAGAGAAGATGTGTACGTTGGGCCGATTGACCCATCGACTCATCCTTGTCATTTATTCCAAAATTGACTATTATCTGCTCAGGTTTGTAGGATTCATTATATTTATTAACAATGGTCCTAGCATGTACCAATTTAGCGCCTGGAAAGCAGGCGATTTGCATATCAGGATGAGGTTCGACATTGATTCTACTCAAATTTGATGCACCAATGACCAAAATCTTCTTATTCAAAGTCGGGAGACGCCACTCATTTTTGTGCTCAACCTCATGTCGAAATTTCCCAAATTTGTTCTGTTCTAAAGGTGTTCTAGGGGGTTGAGACGTCACGCTAGTTCTACAAGGGGTGGGTGAAAATCGAGGTTGTGGCAATTTGGTCGCAGGAGTTCTATTGGTGTTGATTATGCGTCTTGTTTTACGGTCACCAGCTCTTTGTGGGAGCGGACGAAATTCCTGTGGTGACAGAGGGGGTGGTGGAGGTAGTGTACCTGGCAGAGGAATTGTAGACGGATTCATAGGTGGCGGCAAATCTAGAAGAGGAGCTTGAGGTGTATCCGTAGGGCTGTTAGACTCATTGGATGTACTCGGGGCAGAGACTAGAGGGAAACTGGAGATAATTTGGTGTCTATTCGCTTCACTGGTGGGGGCTATCAGTTGGTGACCTAGTTCGTTTCTTTACCTGGGATGGTGGTACAATTACACAATCATCGGAAGCTGGGACCCTTGGTGGGCTGGCAATGGGCATACTAGTTTGCTTATTTTTATGGAAATGTGGGTCAAATGGTCTTATGAACTGATAAAAGGCCTCTATTGATTTGACGTGGAGTTTTTGGCCATAATTTGCTTTAGCCCATTTGATAGCCGTTGATTTCGCCTTACCTAAATTAAGGTTAGGCGCGGCCTGGGCTACTAAGATTTCTGACATGACTGTTCCTGAGCTAAAATTATAATGGTCAATCATGGCTTTTATCAGGGAATTTGCCCAATCAAAATTAACCCTCCTGATATCGTTAGCTATTTCTACATTTGGTAAAGCGGGTTTCACGAAGCGGCATAGTTCATCTACCTTCCTGCTCAGGCCACTTGGCAAGGTGTTATCATTCAAATTACTGGTCAGCACACCAATGTGATGGAAGCATTGAATAATCATATAATAACACTTGACCAGTCGAGCCTGGGGGGGGGGGCGTGACGGAATGCTGTTCTCGTGCATGCCATTCCGTCGCTTACCCTTGCTCGTTCTGGCCATGGTGATAGTATACAACAACAAATGATCCAATTAACCAGCTAATTTAACAACAACCGAACAGGCCAACAAATCTAAACAAGGGAGGCAATCGAACTACAACCACGGATAGTTTTAAAGGGCTGTTCTAATAGCTAAAACCTGAACCAAGGGAGATAATCAGACTCTAACCTATCGCTAATTGCCTAAGGTTAATGACTGGGAGGATCTAAAATCTAAATGTTGAAATGATGAATAATTAAATCTGCAAGCCTACAAAACTACAACTACAAGCCTATCGGATTTTACAAGCCTAAACAATATAATCACAGCTGAAATTGAAGATTAGTAGCATTTAATATTTAAACATACAAGCAATACAAAAATAATAATTAATATATCTATAACTCACAATTTGTTACCGTCGTGCTTGGCTGACCGGTTTCGGTTAAGAATAACCTTCTTCAGAGCCTTTACAACAAATCTGTCCTTCCATCAAAATTTCTGTCTATTTATTAGTTTGGCTAACGCTTAGAGGCGTGTCTTTGATTGTTACTCAAATGTTTTGAAGTTGGAAAACTTGCTTTCATTGAGGATTAAGACAGCCATAAATTTTAGATTCAATTGTGTAAAGCCCTTTGCTACTGATTGAGCATTCGGGTTTGTGAGTGAGGTTTTGGCATCACTCACTAGTTTGAGAGGTCATCGATCAAAGGATCAAACATCGACCGTTAATTCAGTGAATTGTTTTTCTATTCTTCAAAGGAGCCCAATAGGCTTGTTTTTCAAAGTTTGATTTATTCCTTTAGAATTTAAAATTCAAACAGGGAATTATTTAGGCAATTTGAATAAGAGATTCTTTCAATCTTAATTTACTGAAAGTTTCTTTTAAAGTATTTTGAGATTTGTGTTGCTGAATGTATTTTGTTGTTGGTCCCAGCAACAAAACATCTAGTAAATCTAATTTCAAAATTACTCTGTAAATCGAAGGAATTGGATAGATGGGTGGAAAGTGGGAGACTAAATAAATGGCTAAAATACAGTGGGGTGGGGCGACGGAGGGTGGGTGGGGGCGGGGGTGATGGAAAAATTGTAGAAAGGAAAAGCTGGAATGATGGAATGAGAAAAGGAGGGAGTGAGGGAAAGAAGGAAGGAATGATGGAAAGAAGGAAGGAGGCGGATGAGAAAGAAAGAAGGAGTGAGAGAGGGGAGGAATTAGAGAAAGAAGAGATGATAGGATGAAAAGGAATGCGAGAAAGAAGGGATGAGAGAAAGAATGAGAAAAGTGAAGGAATGAATGAGGGAGGCAAGAATTAGAGAAGTGAAGGAAGGAATAAATGGGAAGGACGAAATGGAATAAATGAGAAGGAAGAAAGGAGTGAGAGACGGACGAAAGGAATGAGAGAAGGACGATAGGGATGAGAAAAGGAAGGAAGGAAATACGGAATGAGAGAAAGAAGGAAGGAAGGACGGAGGGAGGAAGGAAGGAAGGAAGGGAGGAAGGAAAGGAGGGAGGGAGGGAAGGAAGGAAGGAGGGAAGGAGGGGAGAAAGGAAGGAAGGAAGGAAGGAGGGGGCGGGAAGGAAGGAAGGAGGGAAGGAAGGGGTGATGAGAAAGAATGAGGGGAAGGAAGGAGAGAAGAATGGAGAGAACAAAGGAACGAGGAAAGGATGGAAGAAAGGAAGGAGGGGGAGGAGGGAGGGGGTAGGAAGGAAGAGGGTAGCGAGGGAGCAGGGAGGCTAGGGAGGAATGGAGGAAGAATTCATCCATCCATTCATCCCTCCAACCATCCATCCAACTGTAAATCCACAATGGCAAAATTTTGCGAAGACAGATAATATTATTGGATGAGTGGAATGACAGATTTGCCCGACGGTATAGACAGGTGCACATAATTAGTGGGTTAGTAAGTCAATAAAATAATTGAACTGGCACTGGCTAGTAAGTAGTGATATGGTTAACGCGCTGGCTCAGAATTTTCAAAATAAATTGAAAATATTTTTAATTTATTTTATTGCCTGAGATTTGTTATTTTGGTTTTATCGAGGCGATATGGCCTTAAAAATATTGGACAACTTTAAGATGATGGTGGTTGTCCAGTTAATTTCGATTTCACTAAAATATTACGCAGATTTGGATTTTTCTTGAATGCTATTATTGGACGCAAGTTGAGAGGTTGTTTCAAATTATCCTGTAATTTATGATATTCATCTTTCAAAATTTCGGAAATTGCAACATTTTTTCGATTATATGTCAGGATGAATGGGATAATTTCACGTTGATCAGCGAGACCTGGGTCCACATTTATGCCCTTCGGCCATTTTGTGTCTAATTCTTTAATCCAAAATGATTCTCTAAGTTTTCTTTGTTTATCAGTTTCTTCAGCGGTACTAGAGAGAGGTGGTTGTTCAATGGGTATAATTTCAAAGTCTCTAGCGACTGAGTGACCAGGGAGGTTAAAGTGGTCAGCGACATGTGTGTCTTCTTCATGTCTAATATCGCAAAGGTGTCTAGTTGCTCGCCATCTTAAAGGATTTTTAGTTTCACCGACATACTGCTTTTGGCATAATTTACAGGATATTAGATATATGACGGTTCCGGAATCGCAGTCTAAATTGGATTGAATTTGAAATTTGTTTTTGTTCTGAAAGCTCATAAATGTTTTTTGATTTGGAAGAAGTATGTCTAATTTACACCTCTTCTTTCCACATTTCCGAGATTCGCCTGCGCCTGTAGTTGGACGATTGTGGCGAATTTTGGTAGGCATGAGATTTGCAGCATTATCAGGGATAGTTTCCAAATCTTGTAAAGTGTCAGACTTAATTTTACGCAAAAATCTAGATGAATAGCCTCTCGTTTTGCGGGCTTTGAATAAGAGTGAGCATGCAGATTCAAAGTTCTTTTTATCACTCGAATTTCTATGAAAACGGATGATTTGCGATTTTACAATTCCCTTAAATGTATGAGGCGGATGGAAAGATTTCTTATGCAACAACTGATGCGAATCTGTTGGTTTAAAATATACTTTGTAATCGAGGTGTCCAGTTGTGTCATACTTTACACCTTTGTATAGAGTTACATCTAAAAAGTCTACGGACATCTGCTCAATGTTGGCTTTTAGCTTGATATTCGGGTCATGATTGTTCAAAATTTCAAAAAATTCATCAAAATCTTCCTTTGTATGATCCCAAATATTGAAAATATCATCGAGGTAGCGGCGATAAAAAAGTGGCTGTTTCGGACATTTGCTGAGCGTATCCTCCTGCCACTCTGCTACATAGATGTTGGCAAAACTTGGGCTGAAACGCTTCCCCATGGCGCAGCCGCAAATCTGTTGGTATATTTCACCCGCAAATTCAAAATCATTGCCCTTTAAGCTTAGCTCTAAGAGAGTTAATATTTCGCTGGTGGGCCTGATGTTATCAGGGTATTTTTCAAATGCTCTACGGACAGAATTTAAACCCTTTTTGATGTCAATGTTTGTATGCATAGCATCGATGTCGAGTGTAATCAAAAGTGAATTCGGGGGTATCGAGATCTCAGAGACCTGCGATAGAAAGTCTTCAGTATTTTTCAAGAAGCTGAAATGTCTATTCGCAATTGGTTGTAGGTGATAATCAATGATTTCGCTGATTCTATAGGATTCAGAACCACAATCCGATATTATAGGTCGTCCTGGTGGTATCAAAGGATCTGACCAAGAATCAACAGGCTTATGAATTTTGGGTAGCAGATAAAATGTGCGTGGTTTTGAGTCACGTTTTGCAGTTAGGTATTTAAACTACTTTTGAGTTATACTCTTGTTGTCAACCATTTTTTTGAGAGTTTCATTAAAATGGTCGCAGTTGCTCTGCCAGAGTGGTTCATCTAGTTTTTGGTAATGCTTTGGATTACTGAGTTGACGGTGCGCTTCACGGATGTAGTTGTTTTTAAGCATAATTACAGTAGCAGACCCTTTGTCAGCAGGTTTAATGACAATGTCATTGTTTTTACGCAATCCAGTTAAGGCTTTACGCTCCTCGCATGACAAAGTTTTATGATTTTTTGGAAATTCAACATTTTCAACACGTTCTTTGATAATTTTTATACTATCAGAGATCGCTGGGTCGACTAATTTAGACTCTGGTGCCCAACCAGTTTTTTCGACAAATGGCAGAATATTATTTTTCGAGTTTCGAAAAAAGTCAGCTAATTTGACACAGTGGGCGAATTCAAGAACTTCTATTGATCCATTATCTAAAAGTGCATCTAGACCGATTTTCGGCATCGGCGTTGGTACAAATGTTAAGCCACGACTGAGTAATAATTTCTCTGATTCAGATAAAGCCGAGCCAGTGAGATTAACAACATCACTACCCAGCCCGATACCTGGGTGGTTAGTACCTTGACCCTCAGTTAGTTTAAATTAAGAAAGGTTAACCAGCTATAATACGTGGTGTTAGCAGTCTTCTCGCTCCAGTGAATTTTATCTTGGACAACCTGAAATTCAGAAACGGGGAGGCTGGGGATGATGGAAACCTTCACTCTAATGTTTTCGACACAGGAGTTAATCGACTGGATGTTCCTCTTCTGGTGGGCTGAAAGACGCTGACAGTACTTGAGCTTGGCGAAGTGGATCTTGGATTCGGGGAACTTGCACCTAAGTGTGCTAAAGAGAAGATGTGTACGTTGGGCCGATTGACCCATCGACTCATCCTTGTCATTTATTCCAAAATTGACTATTATCTGCTCAGGTTTGTAGGATTCATTATATTTATTAACAATGGTCCTAGCATGTACTAATTTAGCGCCTGGAAAGCAGGCGATTTGCATATCAGGATGAGGTTCGACATTGATTCTACTCAAATTTGATGCACCAATGACCAAAATCTTCTTATTCAAAGTCGGGAGACGCCACTCATTTTTGTGCTCAACCTCATGTCGAAATTTCCAAAATTTGTTCTGTTCTAAAGGTGTTCTAGGGGGTTGAGACGTCACGCTAGTTCTACAAGGCGTGGGTGAAAATCGAGGTTGTGGCAATTTGGTCGCAGGAGTTCTATTGGTGTTGATTATGCGTCTTGTTTTACGGTCACCAGCTCTTTGTGGGAACGGAGGAAATTCCTGTGGTGACAGAGGGGGTGGTGGAGGTAGTGTACCTGGCAGAGGAATTGTAGACGGATTGATAGGTGGCGGCAAATCTAGAAGAGGAGCTTGAGGTGTATCCGTAGGGCTGTTAGACTCATTGGATGTACTCGGGGCAGAGACTAGAGGGAAAACTGGAGATAATTTGGTGTCTATTCGCTTCACTGGTGGGGGCTATCAGTTGGTGACCTAGTTCGTTTCTTTACCTGGGATGGTGGTACAATTACACAATCATCGGAAGCTGGGACCCTTGGTGGGCTGGCAATGGGCATACTAGTTTGCTTATTTTTATGGAAATGTGGGTCAAATGGTCTTATGAACTGATAAAAGGCCTCTATTGATTTGACGTGGAGTTTTTGGCCATAATTTGCTTTAGCCCATTTGATAGCCGTTGATTTCGCCTTACCTAAATTAAGGTTAGGCGCGGCCTGGGCTACTAAGATTTCTGACATGACTGTTCCTAAGCTAAAATTATAATGGTCAATCATGGCTTTTATCAGGGAATTTGCCCAATCAAAATTAACCCTCCTGATGTCGTTAGCTATTTCTACATTTGGTAAAGCGGGTTTCACGAAGCGGCATAGTTCATCTACCTTCCTGCTCAGGCCACTTGGCAAGGTGTTATCATTCAAATTACTGGTCAGCACACCAATGTGATGGAAGCATTGAATAATCATATAATAACACTTGACCAGTCGAGCCTGGGGGGGGGGGACGGAATGCTGTTCTCGTGCATGCCATTCCGTCGCTTACCCTTGCTCGTTCTGGCCATGGTGATAGTATACAACAACAAATGATCCAATTAACCAGCTAATTTAACAACAACCGAACAGGCCAACAAATCTAAACAAGGGAGGCAATCGAACTACAACCACGGATAGTTTTAAAGGGCTGTTCTAATAGCTAAAACCTGAACCAAGGGAGATAATCAGACTCTAACCTATCGCTAATTGCCTAAGGTTAATGACTGGGAGGATCTAAAATCTAAATGTTGAAATGATGAATAATTAAATCTGCAAGCCTACAAAACTACAACTACAAGCCTATCGGATTTTACAAGCTTAAACAATATAATCACAGCTGAAATTGAAGATTAGTAGCATTTAATATTTAAACATACAAGCAATACAAAAATAATAATTAATATACCTATAACTCACAATTTGTTACCGTCGTGCTTGGCTGACCGGTTTCGGTTAAGAATAACCTTCTTCAGAGCCTTTACAACAAATCTGTCCTTCCATCAAAATTTCTGTCTATTTATTAGTTTGGCTAACGCTTAGAGGCGTGTCTTTGATTGTTACTCAAATGTTTAGAAGTTGGAAAACTTGCTTTCATTGAGGATTAAGACAGCCATAAATTTTAGAATCAATTGTGTAAAGCCCTTTGCTACTGATTGAGCATTAGGGTTTGTGAGTGAGGTTTTGGCATCACTCACTAGTTTGAGAGGTCATCGATCAAAGGATCAAACATCGACCGTTAATTCAGTGAATTGTTTTTCTATTCTTCAAAGGAGCCCAATAGGCTTGTTTTTCAAAGTTTGATTTATTCCTTTAGAATTTAAAATTCAAACAGAGAATTATTTAGGCAATTTGAATAAGAGATTCTTTCAATCTTAATTTACTGAAAGTTTCTTTTAAAGTATTTTGAGATTTGTGTTGCTGAATGTATTTTGTTGTTGGTCCCAGCAACAAAACATCTAGTAAATCTAATTTCAAAATTACTCTGTAAATCGAAGGAATTGGATAGATGGGTGGAAAGTGGGAGACTAAATAAATGGCTAAAATACAGTGGGGTGGGGCGACGGAGGGTGGGTGGGGGCGGGGATGATGGAAAAATTGTAGAAAGGAAAAGCTGGAATGATGGAATGAGAAAAGGAGGGAGTGAGGGAAAGAAGGAAGGAATGATGGAAAGAAGGAAGGAGGCGGATGAGAAAGAAAGAAGGAGTGAGAGAAGGGAGGAATTAGAGAAAGAAGAGATGAGAGGATGAAAAGGAATGCGAGAAAGAAGGGATGAGAGAAAGAATGAGAAAAGTGAAGGAATGAATGAGGGAGGCAAGAATTAGAGAAGTGAAGGAAGGAATAAATGGGAAGGACGAAATGGAATAAATGAGAAGGAAGAAAGGAGTGAGAGACGGACGAAAGGAATGAGAGAAGGACGATAGGGATGAGAAAAGGAAGGAAGGAAATACGGAATGAGAGAAAGAAGGAAGGAAGGACGGAGGGAGGAAGGAAGGAAGGAAGGGAGGAAGGAAAGGAGGGAGGGAGGGAAGGAAGGAAGGAGGGAAGGAGGGGAGGAAGGAAGGAACGAAGGAGGGGGGCGGGAAGGAAGGAAGGAGGGAAGGAAGGGGTGATGAGAAAGAATGAGGGGAAGGAAGGAGAGAAGAATGGAGAGAACGAAGGAACGAGGAAAGGATGGAAGAAAGGAAGGAGGGGGAGGAGGGAGGGGGTAGGAAGGAAGAGGGTAGCGAGGGAGTAGGGAGGCTAGTGAGGAATGGAGGAAGAATTCATCCATCCATTCATCCCTCCAACCATCCATCCAACTGTAAATCCACAATGGCAAAATTTTGCGAAGACAGATAATATTATTGGATGAGTGGAATGACAGATTTGCCCGACGGTATAGACAGGTGCACATAATTAGTGGGTTAGTAAGTCAATAAAATAATTGAACTGGCACTGGCTAGTAAGTAGTGATATGGTTAACGCGCTGGCTCAGAATTTTCAAAATAAATTGAAAATATGTTTAATTTATTTTATTGCCTGAGATTTGTTATTTTGGTTTTATCGAGGCGATATGGCCTTAAAAATATTGGACAACTTTAAGATGATGATGGTTGTCCAGTTAATTTCGATTTCACTAAAATATTACGCAGATTTGGATTTTTCTTGAATGCTATTATTGGACGCAAGTTGAGAGGTTGTTTCAAATTATCCTGTAATTTATGATATTCATCTTTCAAAATTTCGGAAATTGCAACATTTTTTCGATTATATGTCAGGATGAATGGGATAATTTCACGTTGATCAGCGAGACCTGGGTCCACATTTATGCCCTTCGGCCATTTTGTGTCTAATTCTTTAATCCAAAATGATTCTCTAAGTTTTCTTTGTTTATCAGTTTCTTCAGCGGTACTAGAGAGAGGTGGTTGTTCAATGGGTATAATTTCAAAGTCTCTAGCGACTGAGTGACCAGGGAGGTTAAAGTGGTCAGCGACATGTGTGTCTTCTTCATGTCTAATATCGCAAAGGTGTCTAGTTGCTCGCCATCTTAAAGGATTTTTAGTTTCACCGACATACTGCTTTTGGCATAATTTACAGGATATTAGATATATGACGTTTCCGGAATCGCAGTCTAAATTGGATTGAATTTGAAATTTGTTTTTGTTCTGAAAGCTCATAAATGTTTTTTGATTTGGAAGAAGTATGTCTAATTTACACCTCTTCTTTCCACATTTCCGAGATTCGCCCGCGCCTGTAGTTGGACGATTGTGGCGAATTTTGGTAGGCATGAGATTTGCAGCATTATCAGGGATAGTTTCCAAATCTTGTAAAGTGTCAGACTTAATTTTACGCAAAAATCTAGATGAATAGCCTCTCGTTTTGAGGGCTTTGAATAAGAGTGAGCATGCAGATTTAAAGTTCTTTTTATCACTCGAATTTCTATGAAAACGGATGATTTGCGATTTTACAATTCCCTTAAATGTATGAGGCGGATGGAAAGATTTCTTATGCAACAACTGATGCGAATCTGTTGGTTTAAAATATACTTTGTAATCGAGGTGTCCAGTTGTGTCATACTTTACACCTTTGTATAGAGTTACATCTAAAAAGTCTACGGACATCTGCTCAATGTTGGCTTTTAGCTTGATATTCGGGTCATGATTGTTCAAAATTTCAAAAAATTCATCAAAATCTTCCTTTGTATGATCCCAAATAATGAAAATATCATCGAGGTAGCGGCGATAAAAAAGTGGCTGTTTCGGACATTTGCTGAGCGTATCCTCCTCCCACTCTGCTACATAGATGTTGGCAAAACTTGGGCTGAAACGCTTCCCCATGGCGCAGCCGCAAATCTGTTGGTATATTTCACCCGCAAATTCAAAATCATTGCCCTTTAAGCTTAGCTCTAAGAGAGTTAATATTTCGCTGGTGGGCCTGATGTTATCAGGGTATTTTTCAAATGCTCTACGGACAGAATTTAAACCCTTTTCGATGTCAATGTTTGTATACATAGCATCGATGTCGAGTGTAATCAAAAGTGAATTCGGGGGTATCGAGATCTCAGAGACCTGCGATAGAAAGTCTTCAGTATTTTTCAAGAAGCTGAAATGTCTATTCGCAATTGGTTGTAGGTGATAATCAATGATTTCGCTGATTCTATAGGATTCAGAACCACAATCCGATATTATAGGTCGTCCTGGTGGTATCAAAGGATCTGACCAAGAATCAACAGGCTTATGAATTTTGGGTAGCAGATAAAATGTGCGTGGTTTTGAGTCACGTTTTGCAGTTAGGTATTTAAACTGCTTTTGAGTTATACTCTTGTTGTCAACCATTTTTTTGAGAGTTTCATTAAAATGGTCGCAGTTGCTCTGCCAGAGTGGTTCATCTAGTTTTTGGTAATGCTTTGGATTACTGAGTTAACGGTGCGCTTCACGCACGGATGTAGTTGTTTTTAAGCATAATTACAGTAGCAGACCCTTTGTCAGCAGGTTTAATGACAATGCCATTGTTTTTACGCAATCCAGTTAAGGCTTTAAGCTCCTCGCATGACAAAGTTTTATGATTTTTTGGAAATTCAACATTTTCAACACGTTCTTTGATAATTTTTATACTATCAGAGATCGCTGGGTCGACTAATTTAGACTCTGGTGCCCAACCAGTTTTTTCGACAAATGGCAGAATATTATTTTTCGAGTTTCGAAAAAAGTCAGCTAATTTGACACGGTGGGCGAATTCAAGAACTTCTATTGATCCATTATCTAAAAGTGCATCTAGACCGATTTTCGGCATCGGCGTTGGTACAAATGTTAGGCCACGACTGAGTAATAATTTCTCTGATTCAGATAAAGCCGAGCCAGTGAGATTAACAACATCACTACCCAGCCCGATACCTGTGTGGTTAGTACCTTGACCCTCAGTTAGTTTAAATTAAGAAAGGTTAACCAGCTATAATACATGGTGTTAGCAGTCTTCTCGCTCCAGTGAATTTTATCTTGGACAACCTGAAATTCAGAAACGGGGAGGCTGGGGATGATGATAACCTTCACTCTCATGTTTTCGACACAGGAGTTAATCGACTGGATGTTCCTCTTCTGGTGGGCTGAAAGACGCTGACAGTAGTTGAGCTTGGCGAAGTGGATCTTGGATTCGGGGAACTTGCACCTAAGTGTGCTAAAGAGAAGATGTGTACGTTGGGCCGATTGACCCATCGACTCATCCTTGTCATTTATTCCAAAATTGACTTTTATCTGCTCAGGTTTGTAGGATTCATTATATTTATTAACAATGGTCCTAGCATGTACTAATTTAGCGCCTGGAAAGCAGGCGATTTGCATATCAGGATGAGGTTCGACATTGATTCTACTCAAATGTGATGCACCAATGACAAAAATCTTCTTATTCAAAGTCGGGAGACGCCACTCATTTTTGTGCTCAACCTCATGTCGAAATTTCTAAAATTTGTTCTGTTCTAAAGGTGTTCTAGGGGGTTGAGACGTCAAGCTAGTTCTACAAGGTGTGGGTGAAAATCGAGGTTGTGGCAATTTGGTCGCAGGAGTTCTATTGGTGTTGATTATGCGTCTTGTTTTACGGGCACCAGCTCTTTGTGGGAGCGGAGGAAATTCCTGTGGTGACAGAGGGGGTGGTGGAGGTAGTGTACCTGGCAGATAAGAGAGGGTTATTGAATATCTTGTGCCTACATCCCCCATTCATCCGACAACATTTTAAAATCAAACTTGTCTCCGAGAGCATCACCTACATTTGTAGATGATAATGGGCCTTCAGTCTACATGGCAGTCTATTGGCTTTTGAACTCGCAGCACTTGGCTGTATCTAAAGAATTCTTCAGATCAGGTGTGGCTTCAATTTTAACGCAATGAAAGTATGGTACAATATATGGTAAGAGAGCCCGGATATATGGATAGCCCGGATACGAATGTTCAGATTTCGCTCACATTTTAACAAGGGAAAGTGTGTGACCATACATTAGGATTTCACATCCTCGGGCGTGATCAGAAAAATGATCGAGAACACCCAGAAGGCGAGAATCTCTAAATCTATAACATTTCAGAATATGTAAAGAATACAGGATCATACAACAGACTCCTGTAACTATCTACTCTAAATTCATTAGCATGTGTTAGCCTTTTCAGTATCATCAGACTAAGTTCAAATGTAACAATTTGAAAGTTAGCGACAAGCTGCATGTCTCTGTCGAAATTTAGCCATATAGGCATACAACTTACTTAATTAGTTCGGCTGATAATCACTTCATGGATATTCAAATTAAATGTGCTTTTTATATTAAAACTTCGGATTTGGTCAGCAGTATGCTTACATAAATGATGAATGGGTACCCGTCAGCTTTCCCGGGTCTGAAAATAGGACATTCAACAAAATAGACTATACTAGGAATCTAACACATGCTTTTCAACTGATCTCAAATGTTGACTCGTGTGTTTTACTCTCTACCAGGTGGAGTAGTCACCCCGCAGGCCACACCCACACACGCTAGGTGTAGTGCAATCGTTGATGGCTATAACATGCTCTTAGTTGAGCTTCCGAAAAACAGTTCAAATTGATATTGTATTTAGATATGAGTCCAATTCATAGGTGAAAATTGACAATGTGAATAATTAGTTAATATGTGGTCATAGTCTATTACCATGCTATACCACACTTAATTCCATTTGATATTTTTTGTCCATTTAACAGTTATAAATAGTTTTCTCATGAGTATACTCGTATGATGAAATTAAATATAAAACATTTAAATGCAATACACGCACATTGCATGAAGTGTGGCATCCGCGAATCCAGCAATACAAAATAGTATACACTCACATTATGGAGAAAATGAATTCGTCATTATAGACAGGAGTATCAATTATAGTGTTGATATCACATTTGTCCCATTATGCTCTGGTTCATTAAGACATTGGTCGTACTAGGCCTACCATTTTGAAACGGCTCTTGTGTCAACAGCGCCTCAGTGCATCCAAACTTCTACTTGTAGTAAAGGCACACATTCACATTAGAATGTGCTAAGATCAATTTAATTAAAACGTATATAGTTAGAAGCTTAAATTGTATACCTCAATGTAATGGAACGAAAGGAATCGTAGCAATTGTCGAGTTCATTACGTATAAATTAATTACATTTTTAATTGCCATGTTGAAATATGGGCACGTGTCTATAATTCAAGATTACAATGTATGAAAATTATATAAATTTATGCATAATGAGGTCATCATATGCTAAGATGTATTTCATTTCATTACATCTAGCCACACAATCTAAGCTTCTAAAAGTATACAATTTAATAATTGTATTTTTAATCACTCTGGTGCACCTTTAATTAACCTATTTTACTAGTCAAGATGTCACCAATTAATTGAATTGTGAATTAACATGTACAGCCCAATAGTATATCCAATTACATATCTTTAATTATAATTTAAGTTGCAAATTGTATTTTCCGTTATCCTGCAAGTGGATATTTGTCAAGACTAGAGAAGATCACGTGTTGTCTGTCTTAAAGATAAAATGTCAAGAAAATCATAATTTTCGCGTAATCAGCGTCCATTCTCAGGCCAAGAAAAGACTACCTTTAAACATGCACCACTGGAATGACTGGCCCGGTTGAGCTATATATTCCAGTGGTAAATTATGAAGAAAATATACTTCCCTTGACCAGCGGCAGTGCATCCGCTAGACCACTGCCGCTTTGACTTACTCTCCTATCATAGGTTTAAGCTAACGCAAAGAGTGATAAGGAGCCACCATCGTTTGACTCAAGAGCTCATTCTCCCCCTGATGTGTAATTAGCCTATTGCCATTAATGTCTATAACTTACAAAGAAAATGTTTAGCTTGTTGACAGATGAATACATTGAAAGGTTTCTCTAATTACGTTCATATTTACGAGGTATCTAATTTGCACTAATTAATCTCCAGTCCTTGGGAACAAATCAGTGCTATGTAACTAATTCTGTCTGCGTAGATTGACATTGATTATATTTTCTCGACTGTTACATTTTGACGAGATTACAATATCAGCTATACGGCTACATTTTGTAGACAGGACTGCAGGTGAAACATATTACACTGGTGCAAGTCTGTTAAGGTTTCAGTAGTGCCGATTCTGGAGAGGATGTTGCTGAATACGGTGCTCTAAGGTTTGATGAAGACACTTTTCTCAACCGATAGTTTAGTGATATTTTATGCACTACACCTCTTAATAGTATTGGGCAGAACTACTGAAACTACAGATACGCCAATAAAACTGCATCTGATATGAGGATCCCTTATTATATGAACGGGATTTGCATCGTACCTTTAATTGATTACATTTCGATGTGTAAAGACAGTCAGAATGTAAATCAATTGGTCAATAAGCAGTGGATGCATTCATAAATGTAACTATATGAGGATACATGCAGTGCCGAAACTGTTTAAGATTACATCGAGTAGATCAGCACCATGCAATGCTCTGAGGATTTAATGAGCTTACGATATAATCTGGTAAGTTTTGACTCATATACGTACTGGTGATTGGATACAGGCGTGTATATGGATACATATCCATACTATCTGCTTTGGTAGAATTATAATTAATCATGAAATGTTATTTTGTTTATAAATACAGTTAATATCAGTATATATCAGAATGTAAGTACCCACATCTTATAAAGAGCATGCCTGACAGTGTATGGGATTGGCTCAATTTGAATCCATTATCTCATAATCTCCATCACATTGGACTGTGTGTGTTATACCACGCTAGCTGTATAAACACATATAAATTGGGAGGAGGAAAGTATTCAATATATCAGGCAACATATCAGGCACGTATAAAGAGCAGCACTACATGGTTACATTGCGAAGCCATCTGCTGAGGACAGTACTTGGGTTCGTATGATCGTATAGTCTTCCAGTACAGAGAATACACTAACACCAGCGCATTGCGCATCTTGGCCTCTACAAACTTAGGAATGTTTTTTTAATTACGTGTATATTACACGAGTGTCCATGCCCCAATACATAATTATATGTATGGAGCAATTTCCATGCTGTTTCCTAGCATGTTATTTAGTTTTATTGTCGATGTGGGAATACATCCCATTAGTAGCAGTGTATGATGCGTCCTGCCACAACAGATCAAAGTACCACTGCGTTCCGAATAGGCCAATTATCCCAAAGCATCTCTATGTTGGCATGAAGACACGTAAAGTATCAATTCATCAATGTCGGATGGTGTTGTTAAATGAATAATGCAACAGGGGCCTGGAGTTCTCCATAAAACACATCTTAAATTATGACTTATTTCATCTTGTGAG
Source organism: Chaetoderma sp. LZ-2023a (assembly GCA_034401795.1). NCBI lineage: Eukaryota > Metazoa > Mollusca > Caudofoveata > Chaetodermatida > Chaetodermatidae > Chaetoderma > Chaetoderma sp. LZ-2023a. The sequence continues at coordinate 61,204,512 of CM067364.1, read as the reverse complement.
TATGGAGTTGCGCGGATGCACATATGCGCATATAATATGTAAGCTCAAATGCGATGTGTTCTAATGAATCCTGAAATGCTATTACGATTTTTTTATGACATTAATTCTCCATAAGAGGTATGATTCCCTCAGTGTGTGAACTATACAATGGAGAGCGGAATATCATTTAGAAAATTGAACGGCAATGCCATGATCTGATTCAAATCACATCTAGATTGGGTAACCCTTTCATGGTGTAGGCTGACCAAATTAGGCTCTGCAGTAGTACGAATGCCACATTTCCAAAAATAGTATTATCTTGACCTGCACATGTACATTTAATAAGCAACTATTTAGATGTTCCTGCTGAAATTTAGCCATTAAAGTATTAATGTAACCTGTGTGATCTGTGACTGGAATTAATCCTGAATGCGAGGTTCATTGTAAAATAACAACTGCTCCTTGCTATCCCTGCAACATCTAATTCCAGCATGTAACATATACTGTTGGCATGCTTCTTACGCTCCCACAACAGTATGGTCCATTTTTCTGCTATCTGAAGGTCTTATTATGCCCATACACTGTTAGGAATCAAATGTTATTCAATGAGGTTGGGTAAGTCTCTTATCAATTCACGGAAAATTTACATAATTCATGCAATTTAACCATATTTACCATGTAAATCATACTTCCTGTTTTCAGTCTCCAGCTTTACATCATTTATCCAAGGAGAGTAATATCTCAGTTCATCAGGTCGGTTTGTGTATTGTATTTCCTTCTACTGTTGTTCACGGTATTTGTGACGTGCGGCTGTAGGAATATGCCTGGATGTATGAATATTCCCATGACAGTGTGGTCTCTACAACCTATTATGAACACAATTTCTAACGTACATATACATTCAATCTGTGGGAATTGCAAGCTGATTCAAAGCTGATAAATCATCTATGGACTAACACATGCTATTTCTTCATCAGCACAGTCCATAATTCAGATTGATTATGAATGTCTAGACAATTAATTCTGTACAGTCTATGGCATGGTCAGTTTTGTTTTGCAATGGGTGAGCAAAGGAGATAGCTGCGGATTTGTATGGTGTAATAGATTATCGCGAGGTATACCTATATAGAATATAGCTAATATTGTCACAGTTACCACATTTCAGTCAGCCCGATGTAATTATATCGTTAGAATCGAAATGTCTTCATTATTCGTCATTATTCTATGTTAGGAAGCTTCCTGCTATGTCTATACTTTGTAGAATATTATCTGTGTTTACAGAAAATTGTTGCCCAACAAACCAATACATCACATTACATATTGCAAATGAGGTGTTATTTACAAGTTACACCTAGAGAATCACTTAGCGAATGAAATGTACGATGTTTAGAAATGTAATGGAATAGAGTAGGCCTTCTTAACAATATCCTTCACATTATATTACATTATATTAATGTTACAGCAAACAAAAAGGCGAGCGGTTGATTATCTTGAAAGTAATTACAACTTAAAGTTAACTATCAAGAATCGCCTTGGATAAATGTCAAAACTAGAACAATGAGCAATATTTTTTTTTTGGGGGGGTGGTGCATCTATAGAAATGGAAGTCAAGTAAATGATAATAAAACAAGTCTCTGTGAATTATTGACAGAAGCATGCACAGGGTAATCACCCATTCCCTGATTATGTGTGACTGTACTTACCATGACATAAACTGGGAGACTTGGAGAACAAAATCTGAACATCCATGAAGTAATGAAAACAAAGTCAATCATGCAATCCATGACTGTTATCTGTACCAGCACGCAGACAAGCCAGCCAGAAGTAGAGGTAAAGGAAGAGGTGAATAGCAGTAAACAGTGATCGCCCTTACCATATGGGCTGTTATATTCTAGGTATGATATATTCCCTTGTTCTAATATGAAGATAAGGGGGATCACTGTTTGCTACTATTCACATATAGCGGCTAGCTTCATCAGGTAGAGTACCAAAGAAAAAATGAAATATTATGATTAAACCAACCATGACAATCTAGAGTAAGAAATTAACATGCTAGATTGGCAGGACAAACTGTAACGTTTAGACATCAGTCTGCAATGCCCAACCTTTATGACCATAGCTCGTGAAATAGAAGACACGCATGTCTCAAATAAGAATTTAAAAATAGGAAATACTAATGGTAATGTACAATTTAACAAATATTAGCTAAAGAATGTAATGAATAAATACAAACTCTGGGGGAAATATCTAAGCAAGAGAAATGATGGAGATTATGATCGATATAGCAGAGCCAGCAATAAGGTAGCACAAATGATGAAAACGCACAGAAAGAATGTTGAAAGAAACAAAACTGTGAACATAAAATCAATCCTATTTGAGCATGGGCGTACATAAAGTCACAGTACAAAGACGAAGATGGGATACATCCATTATTACTGAACCAATAGGATCCGAAATCAGAACTTACACACATGGAGAGGGAAAATGAAAACACAATTTTCTGCAGCATTCGTCGATGATCTACTTACAATTCAGATGACGGAAATAGAAGATGTCATGCAAGACCAGATGAATTACACCAATACGTTCACAACTCTCTAGGAAACTAACTCAAAATCCCAATCTGCATCACCTTCAATAACTCCATTACGCTGCAAAACACCCAGATGCTTGGAAAGCAGAGAATATAACTGCAATTTTTAAAGAAGCAAGCAGTAAGTTAGCATCAATATATACAGCAGTGAGCCTAATAAGCATAGTCCGAACACTAATGGATATTATTGGTAGAGAGATCATTATATGAGAACCAATCATTTTAGCACCAACAGCTATGAATTCATTGCTAAGTGGTCAACAACACTTCAACTATTCAAGTTTGATAAGTACATACACAGATGCACTAGATGAGGGATACGAAATAACCACAGTATATCCTGATTGCATGAAAGCTTTAAATACAGTGCCCCATAGAAGATTCGTCCTAAAAAGCATACTCATTTGGCATCAATAATAGCATACTTGTATTGATAAAATACTTTCTAAAAGACTGGAGACAAAAAAGTAATTGTGAATGGAGAAGAATCAGATTGGAGAGTGGGCACATGTATCATCCTACAGGGAAGTGTCTTCGGACCTCTAATCTTTGTGACCTGTATAAATGGCCTCCCAGATAAATGAATAAGGGACATAACGCTCTTGGTGAGCAATACACAAATTTGCAAACTACTCAAGACACAGGATGATAAACAGCATCCCCAGAATGAGCAAAATGAATTTCAGAATTGGAGTGTAAAATGTCAGATAAAATTCCACCCGGGCGAATGCAAAGTGGTACATATACATTTTCAAATTATCATTGAACAACACAGAACAAATACAACCGCAGAGCAAGACATACATTAGGAGTCATCTTCAATATAAAGCTGATCCTTGATGATCATATCAATGCTAAAGTTAAAACAGCAAACATGATGGCCGGACAAAGTATACATTTTTAGATTTTTAGATACTGAGCCCTGCATCCATCTGTATACATCACTTGGGCATTTTGACTATGCAACTCCAGTCTGGAGCCCATATAGACAACATCTCGTTGCTGTAATAGAAACTGGCCAGCGATGGGCAAATAAGCCACTACCTGTCCTAAAAGGAATGTAGCATGAGAACAGACTTAGAGGTTTACAGTTGCTAACATTAATATGCCGGCGGCATGGGGTAGATATGATTGCTATAAATAAACTACTTACTAATACATATAATCTTGAAGTAGCACCTAAGTTAAAGCTATCAAGTGAAAAATTCAGCCCAGAGGACATAGATATAGATTAAGTAAACGCAGATCTAAAGAAGAATATAAGACTTAAAGCATTTCCTTTTAGAATAGTAAATAGTTAAAATAATCTGCCAACTAATGTAGTTATTGTACCACGCTTACATGCTTTTAACAATAGATTGGAATAGTCCTGGACAAACCAGGATCCATTATTTAATTATAAAATTCCCCTGATTTCATGCAGTTAACAGGTAGCCAGCCGACGAAGATCTGGTTATAGAGGACTAGAGGCAACGCCCGCTTAACACTGAGTAAGACCTTGTAAGTAAATAAGTAAGTAAGTAAGTAAGTAAGTAAGTAAGTAAGTAAATAAGTAATTAAGTAAGTAAGTAAGTACGTAAGTAAGTAAGTAAGTAAGTAAGTAAATAAGTAAGTAAGTAAGTAAGTAAGTAAGTAAGTAAGTAAGTAAGTAAGTAAGTAAGTAAGTAAGTAAGTAAGTAAGTAAGTACGTACGTAAGTAAGTACGTAAGTAAGTAAGTAAGTAAGTAAGTAAGTAAGTAAGTAAGTAAGTAAGTAAGTAAGTAAGTAAGTAAGTAAGTACGTAAGTAAGTAAGTAAGTAAGTAAGTACGTAAGTAAGTAAGTAAGTAAGTAAGTAAGTAAGTAAGTAAGTAAGTAAGAAAGTAAGTAAGTAAGTAAGTAAGTAAGTAAGTAAGTAAGTAAGTAGTGATATGGTTAACGCGCTGGCTCAGAATTTTCAAAATAAATTGAAAATATTTTTAATTTATTTTATTGCCTGAGATTTGTTATTTTGGTTTTATCGAGGCGATATGGCCTTAAAAATATTGGACAACTTTAAGATGATGGTGGTTGTCCAGTTAATTTCGATTTCACTAAAATATTACGCAGATTTGGATTTTTCTTGAATGCTATTATTGGACGCAAGTTGAGAGGTTGTTTCAAATTATCCTGTAATTTATGATATTCATCTTTCAAAATTTCGGAAATTGCAACATTTTTTCGATTGTATGTCAGGATGAATGGGATAATTTCACGTTGATCAGCGAGACCTGGGTCCACATTTATGCCCTTCGGCCATTTTGTATCTAATTCTTTAATCCAAAATGATTCTCTAAGTTTTCTTTGTTTATCAGTTTCTTCAGCGGTACTAGAGAGAGGTGGTTGTTCAATGGGTATAATTTCAAAGTCTCTAGCGACTGAGTGACCAGGGAGGTTAAAGTGGTCGGCGACATGTGTGTCTTCTTCATGTCTAATATCGCAAAGGTGTCTAGTTGCTCGCCATCTTAAAGGATTTTTAGTTTCACCGACATACTGCTTTTGGCATAATTTACAAGATATTAGATAAATGACGTTTCCGGAATCGCAGTCTAAATTGGATTGAATTTGAAATTTGTTTTTGTTCTGAAAGCTCATAAATGTTTTTTGATTTGGAAGAAGTATGTCTAATTTACACCTCTTCTTTCCACATTTCCGAGATTCGCCTGCGCCTGTAGTTGGACGATTGTGGCGAATTTTGGTAGGCATGAGATTTGCAGCATTATCAGGGATAGTTTCCAAATCTTGTAAAGTGTCAGACTTAATTTTACGCAAAAATCTAGATGAATAGCCTCTCGTTTTGAGGGCTTTGAATAAGAGGGAGAGCGCGATAAGTAAGTAAGTAAGTAAGTAAGTGAGTAAAGAAATTGACAGATGCTGTTATATTTCAGTTAAATTAATTTCACGAGATATAATACAGTATGCTAAATTCATAGATTTAGTGTTTGCGCAATGTTGGTAGTAGTGGGAGTTCAATATCTGCACTATAGAAGCTATTACTCAGATTATACATGGAGATTCAAGAGAAACACTAAATTATCACTGATGGAATGTTGCGCAGCATCCTTTGCTTGTGCTGTTCTGCAAAAGAATATTGTAAATTCGCACTATGTATTCATACATATGCTGCTATTCTATATATGAAATACTCTATTAAGAAATCATTCAATAATATTGCAACACTTTATATTATCAGTTGGAGTAACTGGATGTATTGCCACATTCACCAGGTGCAACCGCGGTTACAAATAAGGCAATAGCACTGTGTACAATATGAGCAACCGTTATTATATTAACGGGCATGTCCTTTAAGTATCTGAAATCGAATTAGTCTAGTAATAAGAACAATCAATTTCCTTATCAAGCTGAATAATACTTCTCAATTTGGAATACAAATCTATCAGTTAAACGCTGGTAAATGGTTTTTTCTATAAACATAGAAATGGAAATATGCGTTTTGGACTGAAGCCATTTAAGCTTAAACTAACTCGATTATCTTTCATCTGATCCATGAAGTCAACGTGTTCCTTTAGTTATACACTGTGTTTTCCTATCTTTCTGTGTCCAGGGGATTTAAAGGGCTTACGATCTAATCTCACAAGTTTTAACTTATTTGTGCGTGAGTGGTTGGTGCAACAGAGAATCAGATAAACACCGTCTCCATAACGACTTAACTGAATGATAGTGAACCACTTGATTAAATGGATTGTATAATGAACCATACATTCCAATCTCTGCACCACATAATCAAGCTTCACCATGCATACTACTTCAGAATTATATACTCTATGAACTACATCGATACACATAATTATTTATCAAAAGCAAGTTAGTATACTACACTACATAGTATTCATTAAGCGATTACATAATACTGTGACAAGGTCAACCGGTAGTGACATATGCCTAACGTAGGATATTCTATGCATGTTGTCACATAGCAGCGATTCCGTATAAATCCCATTTTTAACATTATTTTACTAATGTGTAAATAATGTAGAAAGAAACCATTGGATGCATTGTATGTTTGGAAATTCTAAACGATCAATTCTAGACCTGACCTAATAAGAGTTTGCAGTTATCAATAGATCGTGGTGCATATTGAAAGTAGCTCAAAGAGTAAAGCAATAACAAAAAGATAAGGTACAGTGATAAGAAAATGATCAGAATCTCACACTTGTTGCAGTTTCGTATCACATTTTACAATATTTTAAAAGCACTCATTTGTGATTTACGAAAGCTTGATGCATATCACATCTTATTTACATTGTTTGATGAAGTTGATGAAGTGACAACGCGTGCGAGTGGCTAGAGTAAAATGTAGTCATCGGTGCCATGACACACGCATAGCTTCCTGTCATACTGATTTTAAATATCTTAATGTGACTGATTTATGTGAGCAAAGGAAATCAGATTAATATTGTTCTGCGACATTAGCTGTTTGGTGATTAGCAGGAATAAAGAATTACTGTAAATCATCACATGCAATCAGAATATAAATAGCTTTGTATTGTGTGCTACATATGCCACTTCCATTGTAATTTGGTTGGATAAGAGAATAAGAACTGAACTTCTTGATTAAGAACTAAGTTAGATTGAATTACTATTCATATACTTTTTTCTTGTATTACAGTTCATGTGAAATTGTCTAAGTCAGACTGCATTCACCATCAGAGAACAATCTGTGCCTCCACAGATTACTCAATTTAGCACGGCAGTTATTGTAGTAAAGTGTAGGCTGTTCTGGATAGCGAGACACACAGTTGGTAGGTTAGTTACATTGTGCCTGTCCGTTGACTTTCTAGATGGACTTACATAACAGTGATATATTCCTTCACTCAGTTAATGGAATCCATTACCATTGACTATTATTGAACTGCTATTAGTGCCATTCTTGCTATAACTGTCTTTCCACAATCATATCCACTGCACTATCTAGAAAATGCTTGCAAACCACATCTTAAGTCCACCATAGTATCTAAACATATCTTGATTCAAATAGTATGCATAATTATGGAGAAAGCGAAGCTGGCATATTTACCATATGCACATAGTCGCGATGTAATATGATGCTACCACATGGCCTTCCTGCAGTGACATGATAAAGTGAAATGCAACAACTGTTTTAACAATTTGAACTCAAAATGCCAAATAGTAAAAGTCATCATCAATGAAATACATATTATGTTAAATAAATTAACTCTACTTTGACTGGATGCTGTTGCTGTCAATGACAAAGAAAACCTTTTCCATCAAATTAGTTTCCTGTTAGAACTCTCCTTTGCGGGGGATACCTCATAGAATATACAGATCATAGATATGTGAGATACCTCTAGCGAGGATCAGGTTAAATAATAACACCATTCCGCATTTACATACTTGTTATCTCCATTAGAAGCACACGAGTACCATTGTTTCGCGCTAATATGTGTATGTCGCTCATCTAATTTGCTATGGACCGTCCCACAGGTGACAGCAACAGCCAGGATGAGACGGTATGGTTCAACTTCCGCAACGATGGTCGCACGGCCCCACTGGAATGTAAAGGCTCAAAATACCAGAGTTCGAGAGCATACGCATTATATTCCACCGACTCTCGAAGTTGGTCTATGAACGAACCGGATAGGCATGAGTCCCGTTCCGTCATCCCGAGACTAGCTAACCAGCACCCTCACCACAATGCACCATGTATCTGTGGTATCGCGGAATATGGGTGCGTCGCGGACCAGCGCATCGCCATGGAGGTTAGAGTCTTTACCATTTAATAAACATTCTGATTAGTATTTAAAAATTAATTTGAGTAGGTGTAGATGCTTCCATAGGCAGTAACAATACCCAGTCGTGGAGGCCACAGTCTTTACTATTTAATGAACATTCTGATTAATATTTCGAAATTAATGTGAGTAGGTGTAGTTGCTGCCATAAGCAGTAACAATACACAGTTAAATTAATTTCAAAATATTCAACAGCTTACCTGTATAGTTTACTGCAATTTAGGGCAAAGCGTGGGTGGAGCTTAGCTAGAGATGAGCGGAGCATAGCTAAAATTGAATTCCTCCATTGTAGAATATCATAAAACCTTTGACAATGTTTAGCCGTGACACACACGGTGTGGGTTTAGATTAAGGCAACTCCATTATCTTGTAAGCTCCAGTACTTTGGAGTGTGTGTTGTACCAGGTTAGCTGTATAAATAAATGCGAATAAGGAAAAGGAAATTATACAGCGTTACTAGTTCAGATGGGAATCTATAGCATCGGCAAATGTTTACATTGCTTTGATTATGAATCCATTCTCCGCGGACGGTATTCACCGGCACATTCGATTGTACACTGTTCCAGTACAGGGAATAAATTAGTACCAGATCATTAAGCTTGCTGGTATCTGAAGACAGCGGAATCGTTTCTTAGCTACATGTATATTTCATGAGTGTCCATGTTACAATAATTAATTCTAGGAAAGGAAAATACAAACATTGACAAACGGAAATATACGTGATTAGGCGGAAGTAGCATATACTGGTTGGTCACGTTATAACCGACCAATGTAGGACTATATTCCGCATAACATTTATCGCCAGACATCTGCATGTTAGCGCGTAGAAACACATAAAACATAAATACACGACAGTCTACGGACGCAGTCAGTAAATGTATTCTGTCCCTTCTGAATATATCGGCTTTTCATTATTCCCCAGATTATGTGTGTGATTACATGTTCAAAATACCGGGAAGGAGTTGTACAATGAATAATGCATCGGGGCGGGGTGGGGTGGGGTGGGTGGGTGGGAGATGGGTTGGGGAGGGGGAGGGGGCGGGAGTGGTTGTCGCGGGGGGAGGGTTGTTCTCTATAAAGCATATCTGATAACATGGCCTATTTCATCTTGTGAGTAGGGATGTGTGTGTATGCGTATATATATATATATATACGCTTACATGTGGTAAGCTCACATACGGCGAGTTCTAATGAATCATGAGAGGCTAGTTAGATTTTCCTACTAGACTAAGATTTTCCTGCGGGATTAATTATCCACATGAGGCAGGGGTCACGTGCCCCTCCGTCATACTAATATACGCCCATAGACCTCGCTTCGCCGTTTGAGGCCATACTTGCAGACCTGTGATCTCTTTCTATGCGAAGTAACATTACGCGGATGGGCTGAAGGCAGCCAATCATATTTCTACCTACTTCAATCGGAGGTGCTCTGCAGGCAAGGCCGGGGGAAATGGCAAAGTTCGTACACTGTTGGCAGATAGGTATAGATCAGACCGTCGGTTGCCCTTGAGCGTGAGCTCAGATGGTGATCGCTATCGACTGGGTCGCTGGCCAGTCATCTTGCTCAAGTCTATACATCGGGTCAAGATTGCTTAATGTACAGTCAGGCCATGGTAAGTGTTCGTATTGTGATCAGAGGTAATGAACAGTGATTCTTTGGGAAGCGGGAGGGTATATGCGTGAGAGGGGCATCACATGAAATGATCGTGGACTATGTTCCTTAATCATGTTTCTTGGGCATGGTTCTCGATCTCATGTTAGACTAGTGTCCCATGGGCTATGTCTTTAATCATGTTTTTTTATGAGCCGAAGTCTCATGTAGGACTAGCTGTCCTATGCCTTAATTTTACTTCTTATAGAGCACTGTCCTTAATTCATATGCATATGCGGGAACGGCACCTAGCCTAGGCTGCGTTCATGTGTGAGGTGCTGGGCGACGACCCATGACGAAGACAGACCGCTCCAGGAAAGACCAAAGGGTGCATAGTATTAGGAAATGGGCCCCTAACTCTATTTAGCGTCCGCACGGCCAATTTGAAACTCAAACCAAAGAAGTGTCATCTCTTTAGACAGAGCGTCGAGTTCTTGGGACACGTCATATCCGGTGATGGAGTGGCTAGCCATCGAAGACTAAGGCAGTCGCAGAGTGGCCACGGCCCTCTTCAGTTACGGAGACACGGAGTTTCCTTGGCCTATGCTAGTACTATCGCCGTTATATCCGACATTTCAGCGAGATTGCTTCACCCCTCTACCAGATCACCGAGAAAGATCGACCATTTCAGTGGACGACTGAGTGTGAAGGCTCTTTCAAGGCGCTGAAGGAACTCTTGACGATGGCCCCAATTCTTGCTCACCCTGATACAAACCTCGATTTCATCTTAGATACTGATGCGTCAGCTTTCGCTATCGGCGCAGTTCTATAACAGGTCACCAAAGACGGAACAGAGCAGGTATTGGGTTATGGTTTGCTTACTCTGAATAAAATGCTGAAAAGATACGCAACCACCAAGCGATAATTATGTCAAGTATTATAAACACTTCCTGTACGGCCACCCTTTTACACTCTGGACAGACCATGCCTCACTACAGTGGCTCAGGAACTTAACAAATCAAAAGGGCCAGGTAGCGAGATGGCAGGAATCCCTGCAGGCCAATAACTGTAACGTTGTTCACCGTCCCGGCAAATTGCATGGAAATATCGATGCCCTTAGCAGAATCGGCATGGAGGCTGAACACGAAGTGGCTGACACTGTGACACAGTCAACACAGCCATCTCCGGAGTTCCCAGAATCGAGGTGCGCAGAGTGGAATCCGGAGACACTAGCACACCACCAAACAACAGACGTGAAGACACGAAATATATACGCGTGGATTCAGGAGGGTGTACGCCCTCCTAAGGAATCGGTGACACCTTTGTCTCCAACGGCTAAATAGTATTACCAATGGTTTTAACAATGTCAATTAATAAAGAACGTTCTGTACATTAATGAGCGTGTGGTAGTTCCGGACAGTTATTGAGATCTTATACTCCAACAACTACACGATAACGGCGGAGATCTGGCCGTGGAGATGACCGTTGCTCGTATCAAACTGGGATTCCACTGGATCGGGATTCGCGTTAGTGTCAAGGCATGGGTTGTCAAATGTATTCCATGCCACACACCCGCTGTTGGACAACACCATATCGCACCATCTCAAATTAATATTGTTGGTGCACCGTGGGAGCGAGTGGCTATCGACGTGCTCGGACCCTTGAATACAACGGATGACGGAAATAAATATATCCTCGTATTACAAGATTATTTTAGGAGGGCGGGTGGGGTGGGTAGAAGCATTTGTTTTGCTGGACCAAGAGGCATCCACCATAGCGGAGGTCTTGGCCAGCAATGTGTTCTGCCGCTTTGGTATGCCTTATGAACTGCACTCCAATCAGGGAAGTAATTTTGAGAGCCGGCTCATATCAGAGCTCTGCAAGTTATTCCATGTCGTCGAAACAAGAACAACTCTGTACCACCCCCGGAGCGACAGGATGGTAGAGAGATTCAACAGAACTCTCGCGGAGATGCTTACCAAGGAAACACGCCTTGAGTGTAGAGATTGGGATCTATGGCTCCCGTATGTGCTAATGGCTTACCACACTTCGGAACATTCCAGCACAGGCTACACCCCTGCTCGGCTAATGCTAGGCCGTGAATTAGATTTACCCCTGGGCCTGGCCATGCCACAGATACCAGGGGAGAAAAAATCACCATCTCTCTATGTCAAACTCTTGCGGAAAAGGATAGAACAAGCCCATGAGCTAGTGAGAGAAACACTATCCACTGCACATGGTCGGCCAAAGACATGGCACGACCGAAAAGTGCATGGAGATCCATATGAAGCAGGAAGAATGGTGTGGGTACACGATTCACGACGGTCTGCAAACGTTCCAATTAAACTGAGTTACCAGTGGAAAGTCCCCTATGTGGTAGTAGGTAAGACGTCGGACGTGACCTACCACATGTGTGCTTCGGATGGCCTAACCTCCGTCATTCACTTCGATCGGCTTAAACCTTGTGTCAGTGACGACCCAGCACCAGAGCTCGGACTGGGTGTTTCTCATGACACTGGTACCTAGACAGATATTTCTATGGATATTAGTATTCCCATGGTTAGCGCAGAGCACTGCGGTGCCAGTTCAGCCCCAGTTCTACCAAGCCAGAACGTTGATGAACAAGCGGCTAACGCTGACGACGATGACGAGATGTGTACTCGCCCTCTCCCTCCTCAGCGCGGGTTTACTAGATCTGGGGAGTCGTATCTGAAGAATGTTGTGTTTGTTTTGTCCAGGGGACCGGATGGAAAAGTTGTTCCTCCGATCTCTTCCCACTCCCACCCACTTCATTCTATGCCCCCATCATAGAGTTACCACAAGCAGAAGCTGAGGCTGACCAAAGCCATGTTTCCTGTGGGGTGGAACATGTGGTGAATAGCATGGAAGTGAAGAGGCTGGATGAAGCCTTGGCGAGTCTAGAACCGCAGACCCGTACAACAAGGTGTACCCGACCAACTCCCGAAAATGCTGAACCAATTCCCTCCCAAGCGGCAACCATATCTTCCGCCGCACCAACACCCCAAATCCAATTGGCGTCCCTTATCTACACACCAAGTTCGGACATCACCAGCCCAGTCCAATTCACACTCCACTCATCATCTGTTGAGCGTCAATTGTCAGGTATGAGAGAGACTGCTGCAACAGAAGAGGTGGCATCCCGCACGGCGCCGACCAACATTACGCACCCCCCCCCCCCATCCACGCAGTGGGCAGGGAAGCAGCCTGTTCAGCAGACTCTCGGCTCGGATTTTCCCGGTGTCTAAAAACTACGACAAGACACCAACTGTCGTGTAATGGGAGATGACCACATCCCCCCTAGCCAAAGGCCACCCGATCCAATAGGCCTACCATACTCCCCCGTGAGCAGTCTGAACATCACACCACAGACAGAACGTCAACACTTACAAAGAATACACCGGCCTTCATGACTGGATACGTCAATTCATCATTACGCCTACATCACAAACTTTGCTCAGTTATACTCAGCATAACGGAGATATTCAACATCGGCAACAACAGCATTTGGCAGAACCTACCGGTCTTAATTAATTACTGGTAGAGACATAGCAATTCACGCAACAAATACCTCCCGCAGACTACATCTCCCGTAAATAACAACAGACTTGGCCTTCACCAGCGTGGAAAACTGGAATCCGCCCACATCGCCCATAACATTAACATCATACAGCAGCCCAGACATCCCGACAACAGCATTATCATCAACAGACAGCAGCCAACAAATCTCCCGAACACACCTTCTTATCCAGTTACGGGAGAACTGATTATATGGATATCAGGAATGCACTACAGCCATCTACAGTGCGCGTCACGAGAGGACGTTTGTCCAACGTTCCTCCCTACCCCTTTCTCCTGACATCGTTCGGAAACAGCTAAACTGCATACGTCATCTACACATAATAACAGTCAATATTATTAAGAGAGCAAGATGCCCGCCTTGTCGTCAGTCACAAGTAGGATTTTACTACCGAAAAGTTGAACTCGACAATGGTTTGATCAAAGTTACGACACCATCCAACAGGTTATCTTCGCTCTAACGTAACTCTGTCCCGACAACGGGCTCGGCCATTACAGAGTGAAATGCCCTCAGGGTTCGATAAAGTTGACATTAACGCCGTCTCCCCCTCCCACCTCTCGCACCCGCCGGCCATAAACGTGTCATCCTCACCTCAGCGCAAGTACCATCCACAGAGAACCAGTCACGCATAACAGATTCAAATCACCAACCTGACAGAAACACGGGCACTCAGGTTGATTGTATTCACAATCTCCGAACGACGGCATTGTAATCATACAAATTGTGGCACACATGTTTGCGAGTTGTACTGTAATTTAGCCATTACTAAAAATGGTACAAATGTGTTTGGTCTGAGCCGGGATGGAGCTAGCTCCACCCATTGAGGAGAATGCTTGGCCAGCCCCCCCCCCCACCCCTCCCCCCCGCTCGGAAAATACAGCTATCTTGATGGGATCAGTAACGTTGATCTATCGCAAGAATAGAACTGTGTAAACAGCTCATTAAAATTACTTGCAACTTTACTGTTAAATTTTTGCTTAAGAGCACAACTGCTCTACCGTGCTACACATCATTAGCGCATGGGCCGGTAAAGCGGCATAACAAATCCTGCAGTTAAATCATAAAGAGAATTAAACAAAATTCTCTCCCGTGCGTTCCAGTCTATAATCAACACGGACTAAGAACTACCTATTACAGACATTTACTAAGACGCATGTTAAAGAACTCGCGCAAATACGGGACATTATAAAGATCTTGATGTAACATATATATTTTTATCTCTCGCCTCTGCAACCGACTACATCTCAGCAACAGCATTTTGGCCGTCGCCATAGACAGCATACACGTTTCCGATCAACCATGTGCTTTTTAGAGCCACGTGACATTTACTACACTTTTCAGTAAGTTGGATCACATGCTTTAAACAAAAGAGCCACACAAAAACGCAACTACCACGGCGCGATGGAGGAGTGGCGAGGGTGAGTCCAGGAGATTACCGCTGACGTCACCTGGCTCCCATGCACCCCATCAGGTGCTCCCGTCTAAAATTCGAATAGGCAAGTTTATAAGCATCCAACCTGGAAAACAGCCTCACGCTAATTAAAAGGTGAGGTGCCAAAAGGATAAAGTAGTACCACATTTCTATGTTGATCGGAGGCTGCTAAATGTGCGAAATAGAGACAGGTTTAACGAGCCATTCTTCCTATAGTTACAACTGCTCCCCTCATATGGGAGGACTTACTCCTAAGCAAGAAAATATTCACATACGAATGACTGAATCACCTGTAAAACCTTTTAGGTGTGGGCATCCGCCGCCTGTGACGTCACCAAATAGTATAAAAGGAGGAAGCACGCTCTGAAGCTTTGTCTTCTCGTCAAAACACGACACCAGGGAAGAACATAGCATTAGGCTTCTTTCGTGTCGCAAACTAAATTCTGCTGATTTCCTTATTATTATTTTATTATTATATTTGGCCTGAAAAGTTATGAACCATGAAGAGATAGGGCATTAGGGTTTGAACAAAGTTCCCGCAACTAACTACCATGCGGGAATGAGATGTCACTTCTTGAAGATCTCGCGTTGTCGGATTCCGAAGAAGAAGAATCGGTGCCAGTTCCGAAGCAGTTCCCGTGTAACTCATTGTTGACTAGCGGAGAGCCATGTACCATAACTTTCACTAGGAAATCCGACCGCACTCTTCATATTAATAAGGATCATCTCTTTCAATCAGCCTTTTGTGTGGCGGGCCAGCACCTCTACACCGCTACTCGATACGGGATCACTCACACGCTTCAGCATCATCACCGTGCGTTGGAAGTGACATTAGTTCCTGGGGAAGAGAACTAGGATCATGCCATTCTAGCCACGTGCTTCGAATCTCAGCTCCCGGTCAAGCTTCTACCGACCGAGAAAATGGCCCGCACAAAAAACACCACGCATAGATATCCCATTGAACATCGTCTTCCCACGGCTACAGCAGTAACGTACCGACAGCCAGACGTGCAATTCTGCCCGCAGTCGCATCTGGAAATGTTACGCCAGTACCTATCGCTTCATCCACACCAGTCTTGAAGCAAAGTAGGAAGCAGAAATTGTCCGTAAAATCCAGTGTGACAGTTCCTGCACCAGTTACTAGCCAGTCAGCTACGGCTACCACACCCTTCACCGTAGAAGCACAGACACGAACAGCCAGTCAGCCAATCTCAGTGGTGATTACGACACCTGCGGGGATAGATATTTCCAGTTATCCGCAGTCTCCATCTCCACCAGAGCTTACCATAGACGAAGGACCGGGACCATCGCAGCCTGTCGCAATCAGTGTAACTCCGCTCCGTGTTATTCAGCATCTGCCTCCTCGCCTTTCTGGCCCAGCAGTCCGGAAGGGAACCATGCCAGAACGTCCATATGCGGGAAAGAAACGGATCGCTCACACACAGGATATCCATCCCGTACTGAACAGTACTGCTAGTTGTCTGTTAAAATACGCTAAGTTCCGAAAGATGTCATCTCCTGCCATATCTGTTCCAGCCCCACGTCTACAGCCGACGGTACAGTTTCCCGCCTTCACCACGACAACTACAGCCACCACCACGCCAGCTACAACCGCCATCATCACGTCAGCTCCCGTCACCACGGCATCGGCAACCTTGGAAACTACTAGTACCGCCGCTGCTACACGGATGGATATCCTGGAACCAGCGGTAACTGTGAGGGACATCATGGATGCCCATATTTCCGCCACCATTACCTCGGATGGTTCGGACAGTGCCGAAAATAATAATGATGAGAGCATTTTAGCAATGACAGTGCATTCACCGCGACCTACCACCGTTAGTTGGGGGAAATTCGCTGCTGAGGTGTAATCATGTGTAATTCAGCAGAAATGTTAATAGGCGAGTCATGGAAATGTGTTAATTATTACTTTATTTTTGACATACTTTTCTTCTTATTATATATGTTAGATCAATTGAATCCCCTCCCTAGGATGACTACGGCTATCCTACACAGCCGCACACTTTAAGTGGCTGGCTGTGTCTCATACAAAATGAGTACTGTGGGCTCTAAAGTTGTAAGGACGTCGTGTGCGACACAAAGAATACAACCTCCCACAGTGCAATAACGTCACAATCCCATCATGCAGTTTCAGCCGCACTGAGGCTGCCTGATAAACCAGTTTTAAGTTATTATTATATATCTTATTTTCTTATTAATTTTCTACCTGTATTAGACGTTAGGAAGGACGGATATGGGGTCAGCGAGAGCTGCCCGGGGTGGACCCACAAGGGCGGGTCGCAAATAGATATTTTAGATATATATAATAAAGATACTTGGTGATACGTTTTGCGTACCCCTTAATTTACACGGGGTACGCAAGTAATTCGGTGAGATTAATAAAAACATACCTCATAAGGCTATGTTACATAGGTAATATTTATATACCTTGTCTTTTTGTTATTATATTTTTATATATATTTATACACTTAAATTGTGGTATGTTGGAGCTTGGGTGTTGTTTGCGGAGATTATGATTATCCGCACTAACGGGAACACACATGCGAGCTAATGTTTACGATCATGTACTAAATAAAGTTATAGCACGCACCGTAATATTAATAATAAAAAGAACACAAAAAAGAAAGGCCTAGAAAAATAATTCCAGGTCAAAAATTGAAAACTAAAAGTATGCCTCCCCCTCCTTGTGGCACGTGCTCTGTCTCTTGAATATGCATCTATGTGTCACTACTCCTCTCCGGCAATGCGCCTACCTGGGAAGTCTATGATTCCCGGGTAGCGTACGTCCATGTGTCGATCCGCCATGCGCGATCGTTTGCCATGGATGTCAAACTAGGAGGGGGTGGAGTAGTTTGGATCGACCGGTTGGGTACCGGCCGTACCAGCTAAGCGTTTCCTGAACACGCCCCTCTGGGTAGAGCTATAAGCATATATAGGCCTATGGGAGAGAGAACGTGTTGAAAAATGACTAAGTTTGTTAAAACGCATTATGCGCATGCGCACGCCAAGACGCTGTTTCTATGGAGCACGTAGTTGTGACCTAGATAGGGTGGCGCTTATAGTGTACCGAGCTGGTACTCTGTAATTCTTAGTGATTGTCTGTTCCCGTGAAATCTGGCAGTAATCAAGACCAGAATTCAACGGGCTTTCTAAATGTGTAAACCATTTCAAAATCGGTTGAGAAATGGCTGAGTTATCCAGGAAAAACTCTTCTTGATTATCTTCAAAATATTGCCCTGACGTCATAACCACATGGACGTAAAGCTTCTAGAATGTTCTAGTACGTTCGACGACGCTATTATTAGCTGTGCACTGATTGGCTGTTGCTCGAACGATGATTGGATGAAGCCTGCGCCTGTGTCGTCATGGAGAATATAAAAGGAGAAGCGATCCAGTGATCGAGAGCATCCTCGGCCAGGGGCCGAATATGTTGGAACTGTACTAACTATTATTAAGCGCGACTCACATCTTTCTTCACTATGCATCGGGTTTTTTTCCCATAGTGTGCAGTTTCCAACCCACCGCACTAACACAATTTTGTAACTCCCCATCTGCGGGAGTAATTTGGAACTTTCGATAACCATTCACGAATACTACATCTACATGCGGAACACAAACTTGCGGTGAGGCCTTTGCGGCCTGTATATGTGAGTCTACAGATGTAGAGGCATGATGTTATTTGATGGATGACTCGCCGGATATGCCGGCCACGCCTAAAAGTGGTATTTCAAACGACGACGCACCAATCGTGAAGTTCTTTCGACTTTCGACCGCAACATCTAAACTCTGCCCGGTGCATCTTCAGAGCTGGTTGACGTACCCAGCACCGTGAAGCTGTGCTTTGTATCTTCATTTGCCTCTGACAACCTCTGCTTGTGACGGGTTGTTTACACCTTCCATCCATGCCATCGGTGTATGGGAACTTTCTTCACTACATAATACTATCGTATCTTTTACTGACTGCTCGTTAGACATTCTATTAGGCCTACAGCACTAAGCAATGTACTCCTGCCATGAATGTTCTTGCGGAACTCTTGCTTGCGGAAAACACCTCGTGAGAACCACCCTGCGGGAACTTTCCAGCTTCTGGAGAGCGCGTCATCTCACGTCGACTACAGATCTACGTGTCAATTTCAGTGATAGGGTAGCCTAACTTGGGTACGACTACCAAGTATTCAAGTAACTATACTTCACCGTTTAATTATTTCTCTCTATAGGTGTTGTTAATTATCTTGTATCTGTACTAACGGTTCCGATGAGTAAACGGAACCGTAACAGTCTTAAGACTGATAGTTGTAATTTCTGTATTTGTTAATAGTTATTATCATTTTCTTCAATGTGTTGCTAACCACACTATAATAGGTTCGTCAACCTGTGTTGCTATATATAGCTTAATCCTTTCCACCGTATTGTGTGTTCTGGTGAGATTATGTATGTATATGGCCAGTGGCCATCCGTTAAACTGTTTTGCTTAAGTTATATAAAATATAGGAATGCAGTGCACGTAGGAAACACTATACAGCAACATTTATATATGCAGCATTTTCTCTCGCCACCAACAATTGTTCACTGTGGTCGCTGTCCGTGCTATAACTAGGCATGCTACCGACTAAACCTTTTGTATTCAGCTCGATAGGATAGGTTCAAAATGATTAGAGACACTTTCTTCATTACATACTGTAATATATTCTTCTCTTCCGGCAGTGCAATAATCTAGCCCCGCACTCCGGTAAGACTTATAACTCCAAGAGTGTGTCTCTCTTCATATTCCTCTTAGCCTTGTGGCTTCCTAATTGTGTGGATGCCCATATCCGCACCATGGGCTGATCCGACTCTGGGACACTATTGGGGTTAGTGGTGATGGCTAGGGTACGGTATCACATACACATTCCGTGTATCTTTGGATACTTAGTAGATAGTACTTTAATCCAATGTAGGAAAGCACTGTGAAAACACATGTATTTTTCTTATTTTATTTACTGACAACCCTCCCGCACCGCAGTGCAAAACTGCCAACTTGTATATAAACCTAATGACAGGTTAAACGGTTAGGTCCATAGGATCCGGTGACGGGCGAGATACGTATTCTCACCGACTTCTGTTAACATGTCTGGGCATGATATTCAAATCTGCCACGCCCTTACGGGAAGGACATTTACGCTGTGCATTCGTCTCTCTTACCCCCACCATAACGATAGGAAATATGGCCTAATAATGCTTCTGTGAAGTGTAAACCATGTCCTGTAATGTTGCATGTGGTTGCAGGGTGGAATGTCCGGATTCTCACACAGTTCGGAGATCCCGCTAAGTAACATGTATGAGCGTTGTCTACAGTACTGGTGTCCTCGGGCATCTGTTCTCCTTGACAGCCATGTCTAATAGCTAGGTAGACATCAGCCAGTTGCCGCCTAAACTAATTCTTGTTTTGACAACAACTAACAGTGATTAAGCAAAGCAGAAGGCCCGGAGAAATAAAGCGACAACTACTAATTCAGCATATTAGCAATCACATAAGATGGTAACGAAGGAATCCATCAGGAATCTTCGTTCCGTCTTCACGTAAAACAGTACGCAACACTATAGTCATAATCTCACTAGGTATGGTCTTTTCTTACCACAACATTTGTGTTTGAAATAGTACAGTGGGCCCATTTTTGCCTACTATTCTTCTCCCTCTTTAAGCCGTGGCGACACCATCCCGAGACGGAGGCCCGCGTGAGGCACTTGCCTCTCGCAAGGATTCAGCGACGACGGTCCACGCCAGGATAATACTCCTCACCCAAACTAGCACTAGGAGTAGTGCCCGCATGAGGCATATCACTTGTTCGTCTGAGATAGCCTTCTTCCTTTCAGCTTAGAGGTATAATAACTTATATTAAGTTAAAAAGCCATGTCTACTGTACGGGAGCCTCCCTGGCGTGGATACCTCCGCGGACCTATGAGTCTGTGTGGTACCTCCGGGAGCCCCATGTTTAAAAGTTCATCTGCCTGCCTCTATGTATTGTACTTCGTATGCTCTAATTGTAGTTATATCTGTCATATTTTTCAATTAGTTAGGTAAACGCATTTGCATAGACTTATATTTTTAGGTCACCAAATCAAATCTGGTAAGTCCATAGATCACGAAATTGCTATGGACAGGCATACTGGTGACACAAACTCTTGGGATGAGACCATTGTGTTTAATGTTCGTACAAAGGTCGCACGGCCCCACCGGAACGATTGAGTTCCACCGGCCTTAGGAGCCAGTTTTTGTTTCCCGCAGGGCAGTCTCGTTCAGGGTCCGTCACCCCGGGACCGGATGCTAACCAGCGTCGCCACTCGTCGTGCACTTACGGCGCGGCGAGTCGACATGAGACATCGGAATGGCCCGACACCGCCCGGCGGGCTACTATTCTCAGTAGTTAATCAATCACTGTCTTATCCTATATTGAAATGTCATAACCAGTTATACAGTCTAACGTGAGTAAACGCCACCTCCTTATTTCGAGTAATGTATAGCTGTGTTTAAAAACAAACCCAAAAGGTAAATTTAAAAATATCCGAAATGACAAAACTAGATTGCTTGGTGATAATCACACCCAAATCAATCCAACTGAGTTCAAATATGAACAGTATAATTTGTCCGCCAATATCGATCGTAATTACCAACCTTTAGTTCACAAAACAATTCTCTACACATATTCAAACAGCCATCCTGACATTCAGTCTACATATTTGCACTCATTTATAGGTCATTAATAAAACAGTCACTGGGCTTTTCCCAGCGATGTGATAATACTATACATCACTCATTCATGCTCATACACGCTTCCCAACCTGTGTATAACGGCCTATACATCCTGCTACCTTGGAATCCACAAATGACGTAATGTGACGATAGTGTAATAAATAGTCACCATTGAGAAATTAGCGCTTTGATTTCAAACGCACAATGTTGGGCAATATATGCCGATAGTTTCCAAGTACTAAATAGCATACGATTTTGTACTCAGCGGATCTGAGGGTAGCTAATCCTAGAATCTGATATTCACAACGTGTTATTTGGTTATCAGCTCATTCCTTAATCCAGATTGAACATGATGAATATCTAGGTTAGATAATATATACTCTACACTCCGTGGCACGATACATTATTTATTACAATGGGATTGCGAATGAACTATCTGCTTATTTGAAAACTGTAATAAACTCTCGAGCATACTAGTTTCTGTCATATAGCTGTAATACTTTTGCCTGTGAGATAATATGATTAGAACAATAACCAGAAATGGATGCCCGGATTCACTCTAATCAGGAGTTGGATAAACTGAACACGACCAGAGCACGACAAGAAGTGCCTTTCTGTAATTGAACCGGAAATGGCACAGTCATGGAGATGGGGGGGGGGGGGGGTTCGGGAACACTATACTTCAGGACCCTGACAGTACCATATAGCTAATTAGAACCCCGTTAACACAGTTTAGTCATTCCACTATAATTGTATCGTATTAGAATGGCCATGCCCGCCTTATTCTATAAAAGAAATATCTTAGTGTTATATTAATTATGCATATAACAAACCCTGTATTTGTTTGAAATTGTTGCCCAGCAAAGCAGAAAATCTAGCTACGTTCTGGAGCCTAGGTTCATGGTATCAACCAGTGAAATGGCGATTTCTCTGCATCTCACTGTTGTGGCATTACATTACAATCAAAATAACCCACTCACACTGATAACTCGCAACTTAGACTCAGATAATACACTTAATGAACCTTTCCAGCTTTAGTTATTCCCTGCTGATCTCTAGCTAAGCCCCACTCACACGCGGTCGTGTTGCGATCGATCCCTCCTTGAACTCCGTGACTATCAATTACCAGAAAACTATACAGGTAAGCTGTTAACTAATTTGGAAGCCAGTTTGACTGGTTGATGTTGCTGGCTATGGTAGCAAAAGCGCCCAGTCAAATTACTTTCCAAATATTCGACAGCATGTTTATTAAATAGTAAATACTCATACAACCTGAATGACAATTGTGCGTTTAAGACTGACTACATCGAGTTATTCATGACATAATGAGTATGACGTCACCATACACGGCATGTAGTTGATTCTGACGTCATATGATGGATGGATAAACTGGAAAGGTGAATCGTCGTCAACAATCAGACCCAGTTCATCACGAAGCCCACTTTAGGTAGGAGAATTGACGTATATGCATATGCTCCTTAAATGCTTTCTTTGTAGCCTAACTTTCGTGGAACCATATGGCAATCAAGCACAGTTGTTCAGAACACTTGAATATGATGACTGTCTTCTGAGCAAAACATTATTTTGCAGCTATCAGCCCATACTATATTACTAAATAAAGCGTTGTGCATGCCAGCTTTAGCACGTTCTACACTCCACCATTAGCATTGAACAATACTTCTGCAATGCTTCTTTTAACTCCATAAACCATCTGTGACTTTCAATACATTTTACAGACAGTTGTCGCCTATATATTTTCCTTTCAAGTGATGATTCATGAATATTGCAGATGGAACTAAAAAGCATAAGCGCCATATGACGCACTTGTGATTCAACTGGGAGAACACCCGTTAAGATATATATATATATATATATATATATATATATATATATATATATATATATATATATATATATATATATATATATATATATATATATATATATATATATATATATATATATATATATATATATATATATATATATATATATATATATATATATATATTTCTCAATCAGGTGTGTTCTTTGGTAATGACAGAAGTTGCTTCAGAAGCATTTTGGGTACTTCTCCAGTTTTAACATATGCATTCCGCCAGGTAACATGAGTTCAAGCCCATACGTTAAGTCCGCCATTATGTAGATTTTTTGATAGATAATTAATCATAACTGGAACTAGACCATTGTACCCATGCAACCCTGATGAAATACGACTGAAGTATGTTCGGCGTGCCTCTTTATAGTGTTATCCACGTTATGCACTATGTTCTCGTTCAATGATCTTGTTACTCCCAAATGAACAGTAGCAGTCTCGATTGGCATCTGTTGATCTTCTCAGAAGAAATCTTCTGCATAATTATATTTAGAAGTCGGAAATATTGCAACAGATCAAGAGACCACCGATTCTACGATTCGTTAATTAATCTGAATATGACGATGATGAACTACTCTGACCATCGAACTGGTAGGCGCGGCAATGCACATATCTCCAATCATATGGACATGCAACAATTTCCACATAAACTAATTGTCATGCTAAACTGTGAGTCAACTTATAGTTCCCAAGGTAAATTAACACAAACAGTTTAACTTTCATCTAGGAAAAGAGGCAATCTTAGTGACTCAATCTGCCAAGCAGACCTCGTAGGCGTTCACAAGAATGTTTGGTGGATGGCGTATAAATAAGATGACTGGATTTCACCATCCGATAATATGGCTTATTTCATGGTTGGTGTACGTTGTATTAAGGAGAACTCATTATGCGTTATTTACTCAATAACTCCATGTCAGCATTTGAAACATATGCTCACACGCATATAATCTAGGGAATTAAGAACAATAGATGGACTGACGAGGTGTGCATTTGCTGAATGGCTCGAAAAACAAAGATGTATACATTACTTTTGTGCGTCTTGGTACCAACATAGAGATGCTTAGCTTACACGTGATGCTTAGCTTACTCGTGATGCATTGATCTATTACAGCAGGATCAAACAGACCCGGCTACCTGAGCGCATTCCAAAAGCCATTATAAACAAAAATCAACGTGTGAGGAAGCAGCGAGGAAATTGTTACGTTTGTCAATGTTTAGACTTTTCCTTTCCTAGACATTATTATTGGAGCAAGGGCACTCGTATGCTATAGATGTATTTAGGAAACCATTCACATTTCTTCAGATGCCGACAAGTGTAATTTGCTGGCCCTAATTTATTCACAGTATTGGAACAGTATAAGATCGATTGTTCAGGCGAACACTATTAATGTCCTTGGGGAATGGATTCGCAATCAAGGTAAGGTACTCATTTGGTGATGCTATACCTTCTCGACTGGGCTAAACACATTTAATACATCCCACTCCCCACCTTTCATTTATTTACACAACTACATTGGTGCTACATTTGTATACTCCAAAGATAATGTATTCTCGGTAGGATAAATCCGCACAATACCAGCCATAGACACTGTACAAAGCACATATGCATGTTGTGTTTACAAATAAAGCAGACTTGCTGTATTTATTAACAAATGCTCACATCTTGATTAGTCTTAAGAAGACAATTCAGAAAATATGTTATTCGATTGGTGCCACAGTTTGCTGTTTTCTGTGAATTCCAGATTTATGGACAACTTCTTTGGCAGCTTAGAACAACGTGCCCGACATATTCTTTCAATATCTGGTCGTGTCTACATCCGGATACTGTTATCATGAATATATATATATATATATATATATATATATATATATATATATATATATATATATATATATATATATATATATATATATATATATATATATATATATATATATATATATATATATATATATATATCCTTAGTGAGCCACCGTTCGGCATCATTGTGAAATGGTGTATAGGAGAAGCCCTTAAATGGTTCCAGAATGTTACAATCTAACCTCACAGCATAGCTACCTAGCCAATATAATCAAATCTGTTCCCAAACAATTAAATGGTATACAACTGCTTTATTCTCCCTACCGGGAATTTAATTATGAAAACCAGACACACCATTAACATAAACGTAATTAAAGAAACGGTTTAAAGTCCTTCCGTGTTAACAGGTTTTGCAGTCTATTGCCAATTAATAGATAATAGGTAATTAAAGAAAGCAGTCTAATTAGAGTCCGACCCGCTATGGAGGTCAATGTATAATTGCATCTGGGACGCTAACCCTCAGCCTATCACCATATTTTAGACACGCACAGTTTTAAAGATCACATGATAATAAAATGCAATTAACTCAATCTGGAGAAGATACACTGAACAACATTCAACAGATTGATGACTTCTTCTAAAGCAAGTATACGAAAATGTAATACACTATTAATCTTAGGAGTATAAACGTAAGGTATGTTAGCCTGCCACTATGCAGTGTCATCGTTGGGCAAGGTATAGGGAGCCACAAGACATGTAAAAATATCCAGTCGCGATTTAGGTTTGAATGGCTATATCTCGAGAACTACTGGGGCAATTAAAACAATAAATTACTGTGAATAATCTAATTTAATTCTCATTACTGATTGCGACTAGGTAAGAAGTATGTATAATTTCAAGCGGCAACGATGTGTAGTGGCATGATGAACACGGGAATCCTCAATCTATGAATCGAATAGCTCGAAAGGGAACCAATGCACATCTATAACCCTGTGATAATATAAATTGTGTGTGCACAAGTGTCACTGACTCCTGAATAGAGACGTCTAAAATAGTATATGTATTCACCAACCATTGGCAATAGACATTGCTACCGAAATAATCAGATTTAAGTATGTTATACCGAAGCATAAATTCAAATTGAAATGCAATAACTGAAGATGATTCTGTGTGACTGAAAATAGCCGGTGTCAAACTTATTAATAATTTTCTATGGCAACCATAAATAACAATCTGGTGACCAAGATCACCACTAGCGAAAATGCAACATTTTCTTGGGGCCATCTTAGACCGTGTTTGATTTGTCAGACTTGCCAACGAAGTATTATGCTGGAATAAGTAAATGGCTTATTGTGTTGGCATATATGATGAGGCTGATGATGATGTACTGTATTGTGCCGCAGCAGTAGCTTGTAAACATCCTGCAGCTGCAATCAGGCCATCTCATTTGACAAATATTCATCCTCAGCTAGTCACTAACTCCTCCACATTCTTCTTGGTGCTCAGTGTACCCAGGCATGCCTCTTTGATATCAGAATGTAGCATGTGTAACGGGGTTGTGTAGTGCCACCATCTGCAGACTTTGTACGTGTTGACTCCGAGTACAGCAAATTCCAAGCCTTTCTTTAGATGGGTATAATAGCAAGAATATGTTCCTAATTGATGCTTGCCCAGCGCCTATAGAATATTCGATAGAATGTTTATGAAATAGTAAAGCCATTCAATTCGTACGTATCAGACTTATACGCATTTAAGACGGACTGCATCGAGTCATTCATGGTGTATTTGATTATGGCGTTCATATGGTGGATGGATAAACTGGAACGTCCATTATCTAATCAATATCTGAATCGAAAAATAATAGCCTATCAATGTATATTTCAAAACCGTTATTCTGTTTCTAAGATATATATATATATATATTTATCAAAATAACAGCAAATGAATGAAAATGGCTGTTAATTTGTGCTTTTTAATATGCTCAACATCGGAAAAATTGATCTTGATTAATGCTATCGTCTGCATGTGATAATGGTTTTCTTTGTAGTAGAAGACACAACAGCGCCACCACTCTGTGGTACAGAAACGTAATCTCATTCATGACGCACATAAAGAGATCACTAACTTCAGACGGACTTACAAGGGACCATCATTAATACATATACATGATTGCGTGCTCCATTGATACGTGGTGAAATGTAAGGCATGGCATACCGTCAAGGGAGTCTGCTTAATTTAACCCGACTGGCTGAACATAATTGGGCTGGCATTCAACACCTAGGAGTTTATAATACATTGTGGTCGTGAATGATTTCCGAGCTCAACGTGTTGATAATTTGTAAGATACAGACATTATTGGTTTGTTTTTTGGTTTTTCTTGAGTTGAAAGTGTGCCTAATTTCTAAGCATAAATGGTTGTAATCGTGAACAGATCCGTGCACCTAAGTAGACAGATTGTCTTTCAGTAGGACATTTTAAAGGTCAATGACCGTTTATTGAACTCATGGTGCCCAGGGACGTGAAGAATCAGAGTAATGATTGACATCATAAAAATAATATTGATAGTAAACTGAGAGGGTTACGTCAAACTAAGGCGAAGTATGGTTGTCAGTATAGCGAAACAGGGCATTGCTAAATCTACCTTATTCCGACTGAATACAGTAAGTAAAAATCGCATCGAACCAAATAGTCATTTTGGCATCCCTAAAACGTATTGAATAAATCCAAAGAACACACACACACACACACACACACACACACACACACACACACACACACACACACAAACGTCCACACGCACGCACGCACGCACGCACGCACGCACGCACGCACGCACGCACGCACGCACGCACGCACGCACGCACGCACGCACGCACGCACGCACGCACGCACGCACGCACGCACGCACGCATGCGCGCGCACGCACGCACGCACGCACGCACGCACGCACGCACGCACGCACGCACGCACGCACGCACGCACGCACGCACGCACGCACGTACGCACGCACGCACGCACGCACGCACGCACGCACGCACACTTCCAGTATGGACTGAATGTTGTCCGAAATTCATGAGAGTAAATGAAATGAATTTGCACTACACATGTTAACTGCATGCTTAGCTAGAATGGAGAATGGAGTCAACACTGAGTTAGAAATGAAACGTAACAATAGCCTGAATTTGGGATCGTATTTCAATGATAAAGGTAACTAGTTGCATTCTGAAACAGAACGACCTGCAGCCAGTCCCATATGTGTTTAAGCTTCAACATATTTATCTCAGTACCTCTTACATTGCAATGATCTTGTGTACTAGATATTATGCAAATGCTTACCTTCAGGATGAAGGTAGCGCCGACTGCAAGCTTTTGAATCTCGATGTCTCAGGGATGGGTATGTAACATTCATGGTAGATAGAATCCATTTAATTTTGATTCGGTACACGTAGTCAACAGTTTCTGTTCGAGAGAGAGAGAGAGAGAGAGAGAGAGAGAGAGAGAGAGAGAGAGAGAGAGAGAGAGAGAGAGAGAGAGCTATTGGAGCTAAGGAATGCCACCAGTGCATCTCCATTGCTGTTGCGTGTGCCTTCTCCATACGATACCATGCATAAGCCAAGTCCTGAACTTATGTCAGCAATGCCAATTTTACTCAGCTTGAAGTTGAAATCTCCACACACTAACAGTTGCCATCTAGCTGGGATAGTAATGGCGGAGCTCAGTTCTGCATACAAGCCATCTAATGTTGTTGAATTCTCTTTGGCTCTTTCGGTAGTTGGCCCATGTTCGTTGATTGTGCGACACTTAGTACTGGCACACTTTGGCGTTGGTATAGCCAGGTCGATAAATGCAACGCGATCACTGACTTATCCAAAAGTAATGACATGGTCCAATACGGATTATGAAGCCTAATCCCGGGTAACTGGCCTGTGTTTGCTCCATGAGTGTTAGCTTATCGCATGTCTGAAGTTGCTGCTCAGAGTGTTTAGCTACTTTAGTCTCTTGAATGCATGTAATATCGATTGTATAATGTTCACAGTCTGCACCCAAGGAGTGCCTCTTTGATGTTGCAGACAGACCACGCACATTCCACGCAGCTCTGGAACTCCTGGGAAGATTGCGTCGTCTGAGGATGTCGAGCACAGTTTCTTGTTAGAAGAACGGTAGACATAGTCAGGGTTGACTCTATATGCGGATGTCAGTCCGCATTCCTTGATAACTTAGTTCCCATCAACGTTGATACTTACGGAGGAGACCGGCGTGGCGGTGTTATCTTTCTCCCCCAATATATTCCAATTTTTAAATATTCAACATGGTATTCTTAATTCGTAGAGAAGGAAATGTCCCCTGTCTGTAGCGGAGTAGTGTCCATTTATGTGTCTACATGGAGTGGTTTGCGAAGGTGATTGCCAACTCCAGTACTATGCAATGGGCATTTCCAGTTTTAGATATGCCCGCCTGTCCTTAACTCAGCTCCACCAACACATCGATCGCGTTGGGATTGATAGATTTCTGAACTCCCTGGCTATCAATTTCCAGAAAATTATACAGGTAAGCTGTTCAATATTTTAAAACAAAGTTGGTTGCCTATGGCAGCATCAGTGCCCCGTTAAATTAGCTTCAAAATATTCAACATAATATTTAATAAATAGTAAATACATACGAATTCATACAATACCGCATTGCTCACCTTCAA
Source organism: Chaetoderma sp. LZ-2023a (assembly GCA_034401795.1). Lineage (NCBI taxonomy): Eukaryota > Metazoa > Mollusca > Caudofoveata > Chaetodermatida > Chaetodermatidae > Chaetoderma > Chaetoderma sp. LZ-2023a. Next base: position 61,174,411 of record CM067364.1, on the reverse strand, counting down.
ATATGCGTGCGTGCCATACTTCTCTACGTCATTCATGACGTCATTGAGTATGATGCCATTCTGCATGTTATGTGGTTAATTATGACGTCATATAATGGATGGATACAGTGGAAAAGGTATATTTCTCGTGAAGGATATGTACTCTCTCTGTGGCGGTGGAGTGTCCATGTATGTGTCTACATGGAGTTGTTTGCGAAGATAATTGCCAACTGCAGTACTATGCAATTGAAGGCATGAGTATGGTGAAAATTCACTGTCCATGTTCAATATTAGATAGTCATGGGTGGGATGTTGTTTAGTGAATGTCCATTATATTGCTTCATTGGGCATGCATGGTTTGTATGGATGCATATTGATGTTGTTCTGTAGATGGATGTGTGACACTTTATTCTGGTGCGTGCAGTTTCCAGTTGAACTAACCGAACCTAATTCCGATGTCAAACCCTCTCTCTCTCTCTCGCTCTCTCTCTCTCTCTCTCTCTCGATCTCTCTCTCTCTCTCGCTCTCTCTCTCTCTCGCGCTCTCTCTCTCTCTCTCTCTCTCTCTCTCTCTCTCTCTCTCTCTCGCTCTCTCTCTCTCTCTCTCTCTCTCTGCCTCGCTTTCACAAGTAATTGTATTATGTGGCTGTAGTAGAGACACTCTACAGCTGAAATTACTTCCGCTTCGCATTTGACTAATTTGTCGTGTCCTCAGCCAAATCATTACCTTATCCAGGGTCATTTCAGATCTTAGACCCCCGACTCATGAGGCCATGCTCCAATACAGTTAACAGATTTATGCTATGACATCCTCCTCTGGCTTTATATTTACTGGCCCACAGTAGGGCGAATCTCAACGCTCTGTGTGCTGGTGTGTATTCTGGCATCATTAGTACATAGCCAAATATGGCCCATCTTTGCTGATCGATGCCCAGTGATGGTACGGAGTTGTCTGCTGTGACAGGCAACATGTTTCTCTAGAACTATCTTTGGAGCGGTCCATATGTTACAGATGTACATCATCGAATACTCTGAGGAACAGTGAGCCAAGGTGTGTGGTTTTCCTTCATGGTTGGCCGACATGACGTGGGTCGTGACTTTTCCAGGGGAATTCTGGTGTGGATTGATTCATTAAGAGACGCTCATATTTTACTTTGCTAAATATATGCTCAAATTGTGCATGGCCAGAATGTGGTCACGCCTTGAAGTGGTATTTAATGGCATGTCACTTTCATTGGACATTGTCTTGTGCTATTAAAACTTGGTTCATAATAATGTGCATTCTAATTGCTAGTTTAAGCTTTTCATCGTGGCACTCACATATCGACGAGTTATGCAACCATCCCATCTATATCGTGTTCTTTATCGCAGGAATCAAATAGTAAACTACAATTCACATCATCAAATGCATTTCTCTGATCTCACCCCGGCATGCATTGACAGCAAAGCCAACAGTGGGTGAGTGTAAGTGGCTGGCACCAGCTGTGGCTGTCAAAGGCACACTCGATTGGGTCTCACTATGACTGTGCTTTCCAATCTTCGGCACTTTCCTCTAGCCAAATAACTAATTCTTAGCGACCCTGTATAGAAAAACCAACTTCTGCAATTATATCTTGTGCCGAGTCACCCGCACCCTTCATCCGTTGCATACTAATTATGTACTGCTTATACTAGTACAGCAGCAGCAGCAGCAGCAGCAGCAGCAGCAGCAGCAGCAGCAGCAGCAGCAGCAGCAGCAGCTACAACAACAGCAACAACACCAGCAACATCAACAATTACTACTAATACTACAACTGCTACTACTACTACTACTACTACTACTACTACTACTACTACTACTACTACTACTACTACTACTACTACTACTACTACTCCTACTACTACTACTACTACTACTACTACTACTACGACTACTACTACTACTACTATTACTACTACCACTACTACTACTACTACTACTACTACTACTACTACTACTACTACTACTACTACTACTACTACTACTACTACTACTGATGTTGCTGCTGCTGCTGCTGCTGCTGCTGCTGTTGCTGCTTCTACTACTACTACTACTACTACTACTACTACTACTACTACTACTACTACTACTACTTCTACTACTACCACTACTACTGCTGCTGCTGCTGCTGCTGCCGCCGCCGCTGCTGCTGCTGCTGCTTCTACTACTACTACTACTACTACTACTACTACTACTACTACTACTACTGCTACTATTACTACTGCTGCTGCTGCTGCTGCTGCTGCTGTTGCTGCTGCTGCTGCTGGTGCTATTACTACTACTACTGCTGCCGCTGCTGCTGCTTCTGCTGTTGGTTTTGTTGTTGCTGTTGCTGTTACAACAGCAACAGCAACAACAGCAACAACAACAACAACAACAACAACAACATCAATAACTACTACTACTACTCCTACTACTACTGATGCTACTGCTGCTCCTGCTGCTACTGCTACTGCCACGGCTTCTGCTTCTGCTACTGCTGCTGCTGCTGCTGCTGCTGCTGCTGACGATGATGATAATGATGATGATGATGATGATGATGATGATGATGATGATGATGATGATGATGACGATACTGGTGCTGCTGCTTCTACCTCTGCTCCAGGATCTGCTTCTGGTTGTGCTGCCGCTGTATGACATACAGAGAGCTTCTTTTCTCGTGGTTTCATGCATATGCTGGAAATGGATAAAAAAAAGTCACACAGTTTGATAGATACCATACCTATATAATATTAAGTGTGACTACACCATTCGGTCTAAGGTATTTGCAAAGAGTCTGTGATTCCAAATAGTATAACAAATTTCGAAACTAATCTTTGAAAAACAGAAGCTTCTATACCGAAAAGATGATTTTGTCCAATTACAGCAGATCAATATATTCAACCTCGTATGTATTTACTTTTGAGATCCAGTGGCGTCAAGAGATCAACAGGGATACGACAATTGCATGCTTTGATGTTATCCTGACTACTTGCTGTATTCATACTTTGACTGGAACGAAATTGGGGAAATACCTAGTTGAATAAAAATGTATAACTACTATTAGGAGTCGTTTAAATGGGGGTAGTCAGGGTGGACACTCATGCTTTCACGAGCATACTTTACTCATTTTAGTATGTGACGCCCCGTAATTCATATATATTATGAAGATATATCTTCTTATTATTACAGTTACATATTTGATCTATCGCTATCTATCTGCTCACACCGAAGATAAATACACGTGTAGATCAGTATTACAATCACGCGTGGAATAGAAGACCGCCATCACTGGAGGAATCTAGTTTTGGTTATGGCCTGCCAATCCCTAGTTTAGCTCCACCAACACACTCCGCCCGTGTTGGAATAGCTCGATCCCTGCACTCACTGAATCTCAATGTCCAGAAAACTATACGGGTAAACTGCTGAGTATGTTGACACGTATGTGTATGGCATCAACAGTGCCTAGTCAAATTAGTTTCCAAATATCCGACAGCATGTTTATTAAATAGTTAAGCCATTCGTACAACAACGCTTAGTCTGTCTGGACGTATGCGTTCCTAACAATCTTATCTAAGCCATGCATGAATTCATTTATTATGACGTTATCCTATACGTCACGTAGTTAATCATGACGTCATATGATTGACTGAGAAAACTGTGGATATAACACACGCGTATTGGCCCTTACGCTGGCACCAACGACACAATCATACATCCGAGGAAATTAACGATGTGCTATCATATGCATACAGATGCTCTACTTTAGATTTCCGAATAAATACATTTAGCAGCAGTATCCTGGAATTTATAGCAAGACTATTGTTCACACATTATTCACACAGCTATAGAGATTGAGATTACATAAGATGCAAATGACCTATGTATTGATCCATCCATATTTCTGCATGGTTGGCAATATTATTGACAATTCCATAATTAAAAATGGCTGGTCTGAATGGTGTGTCCTATGGGGTTGAAGAGCGGCATGGCTACAATGCGTTGTTGGTGGTAACGATAACGCATATTAAAGGGCTGATACTGAGCCGATGCGGTTGGTATATGCACAGTATCAACCCCGCAATGGCCCAGTAACATGGGCTATCAGAGTTAGCTTCATGAATGCATGCACCTATACTCGTTGACGATCTGTACAGAAGATCTAGAGTATCACCACGGATACCCATATGTGCAATTATTAACGACATTATGATTGATGAGCACCCGTATACATGAATTACCCCTACTTTGTACTTAGATTATGGGAGATCATACATAATATTAGTCAATCAATTGTCCATTCGTGATCAACAGGAACAAATTCAGCTTGCATATGTTACTAAAGTTATGGCTATTACAATATCTGGAACACATTTGTTAGCACATAACATTCGCATTGTAAAGCAGGAAGGATGTCAAATATAAAAGCTGGAGTCATTCTACATTTTCTTAATCAGCGCACCAAATTGGATAAAGACATCGATTAAACCATTACATGTCACTGCATATAATGTTATATTCCACTACATGCGGACAGGTCATGTAGGTTGCGAGCAATATGGTGCTTCTACCGTTATCGCCTAGCACTAATGGCGTGTTAATACAGCCTGTAACGACATATTACGATTGTGAACATGTTATCGAATGAAACAGCTTCATATAATCTAACACAAACGCGAGGGAAATTTGAAAAAAGATCAATTAAAATAATCTAAAATCCTGCGATAATATGATGTTGCAGAAGCCACTATGGTATGATGCATTTTGGTAACATCTATCAATAGTGAAAAGGACTGATTGCAGCTGTATGATGTGTCTACTACTACAGCCGCAGATACAGTAATCATACATACCTTTCTTAGTCACGAAAGAGCTTTCGAAATTATAACTTACTAAACATATGTGAATTAACCTTTCCAGTGTATTCATCATTCATATGGCATCATAATCAACTACGTGACGTGTAGAATGACGTCATAATCAAGTACAGCGCATGAATGGCTCGATTTAGTACTTCTTAAATGCTTAATACGTCGTACGAATTGTATGTTGTCTTTACTGTTTACTAAAGATTGTGTTGAATATTTTGAAACTAATTTGTCCCAGTCAATTAGTTTCAAAAAATTCAACAGATTATCCATATAGTTTTCTGGAAATTGATAATCAGGGAGTACAGGGCTCGATCGATCCTAACACGGCCGAGGTGTGGGCGCCACTTAGCTGGAGATTGGCGGGCCATAGCTAAAGCTGGAAAGGCCCCTTAATTTCTTACGAAGAAAAGCTTCTGTGAAATCCACTGGTTACGTAACAGCAACGGGCTGTAGCGATGCAGCAACGCGCGCATATTTTCCTATGGCAATTGGATTTAAAATCACCTCCTGTAAATGATCGATGTGAGCACATTAGTATCGCACTGCGATGTTAACGGCTTGCTTATTAGCTGGAATGGAGACTTCCAATAAATCAGCGATATAAAATCTGCACTCGAATAGCTTGTTGAATATGCGGTATGGATGTTACTTCCGTTGTAGTTTGATTGGGATATCCGATGCGGATGCAGGACTTTCTATCGAAAACTCACTGTTGTAAAATAGAATAGACTACATTGTCCTAATCACGCTGCATGCAGCTTCAGAGAAGACCATAATTATGTATCATACGTTTACCCGATATATGGCTACTGTATTTAAACAAATCTAGATCAAGACCTTGATATAGAAGGGTAGAAGCGTAGTTAAAATTAGTTACGCCTGATGAATCTAATGGTGGCTTTACATAACACTGATACATTACATTAAATTCATTCATATGGCCACATTGAATAATATTCAGCTGCTCTAAGTGTCAATAGGAATCCCATTCTATGGAAGCGCCGCCCATATCTAGCTACGCTCTGCCCTCTTTGTACGTGTGGTGGAATCGATTTGTATCCTTTAAACACTAAATTACCAGAATCCACATTTCCATGGTAATACAGGAAAGATGTTGAATATTTTGGAAGAAATTTACTGCGGGGATGCAGCTACCTATAGCGTCTTTTCCAAACACAGGGGATGTGCAATTGCATCGTTATGTACGATATGGGAAATGGTATGAAACTCAATGATTTGAGCAATTCCTATGCAGCATTTTGTACGGGTTTTGAAATGAGAATGGAAATTGTCCTAATTAATATTAAACAATCTAGAAGTAAACAGAAGCCTTCTTATTGTATAGCCATAACAATAATTCTCAAATATGATCTTTGATGGATTCCATAAGTGGGGGTAGCGTGATATCTGTCTAGCTGGGGTGAACTGGTTATAGATTTTCGACTTTGGTGTGTGTGTGGTGGGGGGGGGGGTGCAACGTGGGCGTGTGTCATTTTCCCTCTAAGAGGTGATTATTGATTCAGTTGTGCCTACACCCCAATTCACCCGACAACATTTACAAATTTAACTTGTCTCCGAGAGCATCGCCTGCATTTCTAGATGATAATAGGCCGTCTATGTATGGACTTTTGAACTCGCAGCACTTGGCTGTATCTGTAAGAAATCTACAGATCTGACTTGGCTTCAATTTTAACGCATTGAAAGTTGTGGTACAAGATATGGTAAGAGAGCACGGATCCGGATTGGATCAAGTTAGGGATCTATGGATAGCTCGGATACGAATGTTCACAAGGGAAATGGTGTGACCATACACTTGGGCGTGATCAGAAAAATAATCGAGAAACACGAGAGGGCGAAGATATGCAATCTATGACTTTTCAGGATATGTAAAGAATACCGGAGCATACAACAGACTACTGTAACTATCTACTATAAATTCATTAGCGTGAGTTGTCTATTTTCAGTATCATCAGACCAAGATGAAATGTAAGAATTTGAAAGTTGGCGTCAAGCCGCATGTCCCTATCGAAATGTACCCATATAGGCATACCACTTACTTAATTAGTTTGGCTGATAATCACCTCGTGGATATTAACATTAAATGCGTTTTTTATATTAAATCTTCGGATTTGGTAAGAAGTATGCTTACATAACTGATGATTGGCTACTCGTCACTTTTCCTGAGTCCGAAAGTAGGAAATCCAACAGAACAGAGTATAATATGAAACTAACAAATGCTTTTGTAATTGGTCTCGAATTTCTGACTGGTACATATACTTTCTACCTAGTGGGGCAGTCACCCCACGGGCCATACCCACGCTAGCTAGGCGCAAGCGTTGATGGCTATAACATGATCTTAGTTCAGTTTCCGAAAAACAGTTCAAATTGATATTGTATTTTGACATGATTCCAATTCCTAGGTGACAATTGCGAATGTGAATACTTCTGTAATATGTGGCCATAGTCTAATACCGTGCTATACCACATATAATCCCATGTGATATGTGTTGTCCATCGAACAGTTATAAATAGTTTTCCCATAAATATACTAGTTTGATGAATTAAATATAAAACAATTAAATGCAATACACGCACACTGTTTTGTTATACGCACACACACACACACACACACACACACACACACACACACACACACACACACACACACACACACACACACACACACACACACACACACACACACACACACACACACACACACACACATTGCATGAAGAAAATCAATTTGTCACTATAGACAGGAGTATCAATTATATTGTTGGTATCACATTTGTCCCAGTATTCTCTGGCTATTTAAGACATGGATCGTACTAGGCCTACCATTATGAAACGCCGCTTCAGTGCATCCAAACGGCTACTTGTATTAAAGGCACACATTCACATTAGAACTCGCTAAGATAACTTTATTAAAAGTGTATACAGTTAGAAGCTTAAATTATATACGTCAATGTAATGAAACGAAATGAATCTTAGCAAATGGTGAGTTCATTCCGTATAAATTAATTACATTTTTTAATTGTCATGTTGAAATATTGGCACGTGTCTATAATTCAAGTTTACATCGTATGAAAATTATATTAATTTATGCATAATGAAGTCATCATATGCTAAGATGTATTTCGTTTCATTACATCTAGCCACCCATGAGTGTCCTCGCCCCAATACTTAATTCTAAATGAGGAACAATTTCCGTGCTGTTTTCTAGCAGCTTCTAAAAGTATACAATTTAATAATTTTATTTTTAAACACTCTGGTGTAACTATGCACCTTTAATTAACCTATTTTACCAGTCAAGATTTCACCAAATAATTGAATTGTGAATTGACATGGGCAGGCCAAGAGTAAATTCAATTACATATCTTTAGTTTAACACTGGAATTTGCAAATTGTATTTTCCGTTATCCTGCAAGTGGATATTTCTCAAGACTAGAGAAGACCACGTTTTGTCTGTCTTAAACATAAAATGTTAAGAAAATCATAATTTTCGCGTAATCAGCGCCCATTCTCAGGCCAAGAGAAAGCTACCTTTAAACATGTCCCACTGGAATGACTGGCACGGTTGAGCTATATATTCCACTGGTAAATTATGAAGAAAATATTCTTCCCCTGACTAGGGGCAGTGCATTCCCAAGACCATTGCCATTTTGACTGGCTCTATCATCATAGGGTTAAGTTAACACAAACAGAGATAGGAAACCACCATCATGTGACTCAAGAGCAAGTACACCCCCCCCCCCCAATCCCCCCACCCCCGCCCCGATATGTGATTAGCCTATTGCCAATACTGTCTCTAGCTTACCAAGAACATGTTTAGCTTGTTGTCAGATGAAGACATTGAAAGGTTTCTCTAATTACGTTCATATTTACGAGGTGTCTAGTTGCACTAATTAATCTCCAGAATTGGGGAACAAATCAGTGCTATGTAACTAATTCTCCCTGCGTAGATGGACATTGACTATATTTTCTCGGCTGTTATATTTTGACAAGTTAGCAATATCAGTATACGGCTAAATTGTGTAGACAGAAATACAGGTGACATATAGTACACTGATGTAAATCTGTTACGGATTCAGTAGTGACGATTCTGGAGCGAATCTTGCTGAATATGTTTGATGAAGATGTTCATAGACAATTTTCTCAACCGATATATCGTGATATTTTATGCACTACACCTCGTAATACTGCGTAGGTCGGTATTGGGAAGAACTACTGAAATTACAGATACGCCAATAAAACTGCGTCCAATATGAGGAACACTTCTTATATGAATGGCAATTACATCTTAGTTTGATTAAAGTATCATGCATAAAGACAGTCAGAATGTAAATCAATTAGTCAATAAGCAGTGAATATAACAATATTAGGATGCATGCCGGGCCAACACTGTTTAAGATTACACCGAGTAGATCAGTAACATCATTTTAGATATAGAATGTACTTCGTTATTTTACAGTGCTCTGAGGAGTTAATGGTATTACGATATAATCTTGACTATGGGTTGGAATAACGCACCAATTACTATAATACTGGATTGCCCGGGAATAGCAAAAGGTGACAATTGTAATAATTTTTTTTCAGAATTGGATTTCTACGGCTAATCATGAACAGTTTTTTGTTTATAAATACAGTTAATATGCTTTAATTGCATATATCAGAATGTAAGTACTCACATCTTATAAAGAACATGCCTGACAGTGTGTGGGATTGGCTCAATTTGAATCCATTATCTCATAATCGCCATCACATCGGACTGTGTGTGTTGTACCACGCTAGCTGTATAAACAAATATAAATTGGGAAGAGGAACGTATACAATATATCAGGCACAATATCAAACAAGAATAAAGAGCAGCACCACCAAATGGTTACATTGCCATGATTGTGAATCCATCTGCCGAGGACATTACTGGGGTTCGCCTGATCTTATACTCTTCCAGTACAGAGAATAAACTAGCACAGCTCATTGCGCTTCTTAGGAGCTACACACTTTTGGAATGTTTTTTGATTATGCATATATTACACGAGTCTCCTTGCTCCAATAATTAATTCTAGATAAGGAACAATTTCCATGCTGTTTCATAGCTTGTTATTTAGGTTTAGTGTTGATGTGGGAATCCCCTAGTAGCAGTTTCTGTCTGGTCCTGCCTCAACAGATCAATGTACCACTATTTTCCGAATAAGATAATTATCCCCAAATCATCATCTCTATGTTGGCATGAATACGCAAGTAACGTATTGATTCATCAATGCCAGATGGTGTTGTTAAATGAGTAATGCAACAGGGGCCAAGAGTTCGCCATGTGACAAGTAAGAATTTATGCATTATCAAGTTTAACCCCAGTCTGGCCACTGTATATAGCCTCCAAACCAATGCAATATTATTACTAGTGTAGTCATTACATTTAAAAGATTGCGTATAGGGTTTGTTATTTCAGTGAATATGCAGACTGCTGGTATGCCGATCAATAATTTCATGAACAAATATATAATCATTATATAGTTATATTTTGTGAACACTACTCTAACTCTTTTAACTCCATTACGTGTTTGTTTTATTAGAGTGATGCCATGTGGGATAGTTTGGAGTTAATTTGACTGAAAGTTGGTGATATGTTAGACAGCAATGACTTTTGGTCAAATTGATTTCAAAATGTTCAACAGTTCAACAGATATTGGAAATTCAGATATAAAAGGGTCATTGAATTGTGGCGCACTAGTCGGCTTGGGGCATTGTACTTTGAATGTAGGAATTGTTCAAGCACTCCAGTCATTGAATCCGACAGCAACAGGTTAAGTGATACATAAATTTACAACATTTTGAGGAATATCCAAGTTTACATCATGGCATTTTGAGAATCGTTTTACCTGAACTTCAAATTGTACAGTCCTGACCTTGCTTAGGTATATTGCCAATCATTCCCGTGCGGATCATCACCGTTTCACCCGAATCTACATATTTTATGTATTAAATGTACAGTTGAAAATGGAGACACGAGTTTGTTACCTTATCCCCAGATTTGACATGCTACATTTTGGCGCTGCGAGTAAGATTGGTTAGACTGATTGGCAATATTGTGTGCTACCCAATTACAATTACAGGTCGCCGTCCTGGACCGATTTTCGAGAGCAGTGCTCAGACAATGTTTAACGGTTTCGAGTTGACCAGCGTGGAGAGTAATTTGCCGTGATCCTTCTGTATGACGTGCAGTCGTAGTTGCAATAAGATGCTGGTGAAAAGCTAAAGATGCAAGGTAGCCATTATAATCATTTATAACGGAATACGGATAGAGTGAAAACGTGAACATTATTTCAATTTGGAGCGTTTTAAACATTTTGAACGTTTTGTGGACATTCTTGCATTCATGCTGTGTGGCGAATTACGAGGAGAATTTATTTATAAACGCCTATCAATATTCAGACTTTGCGGAAAAGGACAATAATCATACTATATATGTAATTGACATTTATTTGAGTTGCCATAGCGATAGATGAATTTGACCCTTTATGAAATAATTGATATTAATTGCAATTAGCTATGAGAGAGCGAGTCATTGGGATGTGCTTTAGTCCGTTGTTCACTCAATTTCAGATTGCTGGACAGTTCGTTAATGTACAACTGTGACACCTGTCTTAGTAATGACGCGTCTTAGTGACCACCTGTCTTAGTGCCCACCTGTCTTACTGCCCACCTTTCTTAATAACCACCCATCTTAGTGACCACCTGTCTTAGTGATCACCTGTCTTAGTGGCAACCTGTCTTAGTAACCACCCATCTTTGTGACCACCTGTCCTACTGACTACGCACCTTAATAACCCCCTGTCTTAGTGCCCACCCGTCTTAGTGATCATTTGTTTTAGATAACGACCCGATTATAGTGGTGACTTGTACTCATTTGCATATGGTAACGGTCTGTCAGTAGTGGGCACATACCTTTTATAACCACCCTTGTTTTGCAATCATTCGCATATGTTAACCACATATCCGTAGTGGCCACATGTGTTTTGTGACCATCTGGCTTTAAATGGCAATTGTATTGAGTGACAACTTGTCTTTAGTGGCCACCTGTCCGAGCATGTTTTCTAGTACAACTTTGAAATTTCAGTTTAGCATTTAAGCTAATTTGTGAGAGTTTAATTTCAAAGTTTGGCTTCAACTTTGAAGTTTATGTTAAAGGTCATTGTATCATGTATTGACAAAGCAAGATAAGAAGAAAGATTGTCGGAGGTCGAGACCAAAGAACACTATGGCTTTAAACCAGCGGTGGATACCAGAATGATCTGATGCATTTAGGAAGTTGCAAGAATGTTTAATTACCTGACAAATCTTGGGATATCTAGACTTTGAAAAGCCGTTCATTGTTGAGCCAGATGCTAGTCTCCAAGGTCCTCGAGCTGTTTTATTACAAGATCAAGATAGTGGGCGTGTAGTAATTGCCTATGCTTCAAGAAGTTTAAGACCATCTGAACAGAATATGGAAAATTATAGCTCGATGAAACATGGACTGCTAGCACTAACATTTGCTATAACAGATAAGGTTAGGGATTATCTGGTTGGTGCACATTTCACTGTCTAAACAGATAATAGTCCTCTGAGTTATTTGCAGTCAGCCAAGCTGGGAGCTACAGAGATGTGCTGGGCATCACAGTTAGCTCAGTTTAATTTCGACATTAGATACAGATCAGGTAACGCTAATCAGAATAAGGATGCATTAAGTTGCCAATGTGTACGGTCACGTGAACTCAATGTAGAGGTAGTGCTCGGACAGATTACTAAATCAAGTTCTTTAGATATTGTAGATTCTGCAAAAAGTGTCCAGGACATAATAGCTAAAGAGGATGAACACGAGAAATTAGTCTCGACTCCTGTTTTTCCCATTTTTTCAGACACTGAATTGTCAGCAAGACAGTTGCAGGATCCGATCTTAGTTCGAGTATGGTATTGGTGTAAGAGAAAACAGAGATCAACTGAAAGGCAGTTACATCAAGAGCATAATTTAAGCAGGAAAGTCTTGTGGAAGTTGGACAGATTAACAGAGAGAAATTCAGTTCTCTATTACTTAGTGAATGATCAAGAGATTGGAGAGAATAATCTGTTTCTCACACCTGCTTCAGTCACTGCATAACTCTGCTGGTCACCAAGGGATGCAACGAACGATGGCTCTACTATGGAAAAGATGCTATTGGCCAGAAATGGGAAAAGATGTTCAAATGTGGGTAGGAAATTGTGAGATGCTGATATAAAAAACACCAAGACCAAAGGGGAAGCCTCCAATCACCAATCTGCTAGGTAGTAAGCCACTTGAAATTGTCGTTATTGATTTCACTCAGTTGGAAAAGTCTTCAGATAATCGAGAAAATGTCGTCGTCATCACTGACGTTTTCACCAAGTGTACTGCCACAGTACCAACCAAAGATCAGAAGGCAGCAACTGTAGCGAAAGTAATAGTGAAATTATGTTTTTTGAAGTTTGGAATTTCTAGCAGACTGCATAGCTATCAAGGAAGAAACTTCGAAGTTGCTATAATCAATGAGCTGTACATAATTTAAGGACTACAGAAATCATGAATGACACCATACCATCCACTGGGCAATGCCCACGTTGCACGATTTAACCGTACTATGCATGATCTCCGAAGACCACTGCCTCAAGAAAAGAAACGGAAATGGACAGAATACCTGCCAGAGTTGGTGTATATCTACAATGCAATGCCACATTCATCCACTGGGGTGACACCATTCTTCCTACTCTGTGGTAGAGATGCTAAACCACCAATTGATCACATATTGAATATAGCAGAGGAAGATCAAGGATAGTCACTTGATGAGTGGTTAACAGCATATAATGAAATAATGTTAGAAGCAAATAGGTTTGCGAACACGCATCTTCAGAAGAAAGCACAAGAAAGGCGGAAGTGCTATAATAGAACATCCAAAGAAGCTACAATTCGCATAGGGGATTGAGTGCTTGTGAGAACTCGCCCACTAGGCCGAAATAATATTCAAGTTGTGTGGAAGCCTGGACCGTATGAGGTGGTATGAACTCTTCAGGATAGTGTGTTATACGACTAGCAGATGGCATGGGCCCAATGAAAACTGTGAGTAGAACAGAGATGTTAGACACCAAATAGTCAGTTGAACATGCTAGCAGAGAGGTTAACTACTCATAATTAAGAGATTTCTGTCAATGCACCGATTCCAGATAAACGTTCATCTGTTCCAATCACACCTGTAATAAAAGAACATACATTATTAAACCATGTGTCTGTTGTTAATACTGATTTTCATATCGCTGCAATTAGATCCACAGTTAGTGCAAGTAATTTCAGCATGCAGCATTCCCTTAATTTTCAGGACTTTGGACAGTTTGTTGCTATGTTAGGCAATAGTTTGAGGGAGTTGTTGGTTCAAACTTCAGGAGGGCTGGACAAATTACCATAAGTAAAATCAATTCATTTTATGTCAGATGAGATGTTGATGGGGTATCAAAAACTAACTAGTGGGGGCATGTTCCAAGTCAGATTTTACATATTGTCAAGATTAACCCCAATCTGGGCACTGTATATAGCCTCCAGACCAAAGTAATATTATTAATAGTGTAGTTATTATATTTTAAAGATTCTGTATATGGTTTGTTATTTCAGGGAATATGCAGACTGCTGGTATGCTGATCAATAATTTCATGAACAAATATATAATTATTATATAGTTATATTTTGTGTCTTTTAACTCCATTAAGTGTTTGTTTTATTAGAGCGATGCCAAGTGGGATATTGTGGAGATAATTTGACAGAAAGGTGTTGATATGTTAGACAGCAACGACGTTTGGTTAAATTGATTTCAAAATGTTCAACAGTTTTCCCGTATCATAAATTGCTCTTAGATATTGGAAATTCAGATAGAAAAGGGCCATTGAATTGTGGCGCACTTGTCGGCTTGGCGCATTGTAGTTTGAATGTAGGCATTTTTCTGATCACTCCAGTCATTGAATCCGACAACAACACATTAAGTGATACATAAGTTTACAACATTTTGAAGAATATCCAAGTTTACAGTACAGCACATTGCGAATCGTTTTACCTGACCTTCAAATTGTACAGTCCTGGCCTTGCCTAGGCATATTGGCAATCATTCCTGTGTGGATTATCACCATTTCACCTGAATCTACATATTTTATTTTTTAAATGCACAGTTGAAAATGGCGACACGAGTTTGTTACCTTATCCCCATATTTGGCATACTACATCTATAAACCACACCTGAAATTAAGTCTTATTCTATCTTGTGAGTAGGGAGTCGTGCGCATGCACATCAATGTGCATATCTATGTAAGCCTAAATACGATGTGCTCTAATGAATCCTGAAATGCTATTACGATTTTCTGATGAGATTAATTCTCCATATGAGGTACGATATCCTCAGTGTGTGAAATAAACAATGGCGAGTGGTCTGTCATTTATAAAATGGAACGGCAATGTCATGTTCTGATTCAGATCACATGCAGATTATGTAACACTGTCATAGTGAAGGCTGGCCAAACCAGGCTCTGCAGTGGTATTACATGATTTACTGCCTCGATATCCGTGTCTGTCATTCTAGTGCTAAATTTCCAAAAATAGTGTTATCTTGACCTGCACGTCGAAATTTAATAAGCAAATACTTTGATTTTACTGTTGCAATTTAGCCATTGAAGTATTAACATAAACAATGTAATCTGTGACTGGAATTACTCCTGAATGCGAGCTTCATTGTAATTCCAGCATGTAATAAATAGTGTTGGCATGCATCTTACTCTCCCACAGCACTATGGTTCATGTTCCTGCTATCTCAAGCTCGTATTATGTCCATACACTATTAAGAATTAGATGTCATTCAGTGGGATTTGGTAAGTCTCTCGTCAATTTAAGAAAAACTTAAAAAAATCATGCAATTTAACCATATCTAACATGCAAATCATACTTCCTTTTTCAGTCTCTAGCCTGACATCATTTAGAGTAATATCTCAGTTCATCAGGTCGGTTTGTGTATTTCTTTCAACTGTTGTTCACAGTATTTATTGCGTGCGGCTCTAGGAACATGCCTGCATGTATGAATATTCCCAGGACATTGTGGTCTCTACAATCTATTATGAACTAGTTTCTAATATACATATACATTCTATCTGTGGGAATTGCAAACTGATTTAACGCTGATAAAGCATCTATGGACTAACACCTGTTATACAGGCCCCATCAACCAGCACATTCCATGATCCAGATTGAATATGAATGTCTAGATAATTAATACTGTACCATCTATGACATGGTAAATTATGCATTGCAATGGGAGAGCAAATGAGTTTTTTTGTGTGGTGTAATATATTATCGCACAGTATACCTATTTAGATTATAGCTAATATTGTCACAGCTGCCACATGTCAGTCAGTGCAGGATAATTATATCATTAGATTCATTATTTTAGATTAGGAGGCGAGGCTTCCTGCTATATCTATAATGCATAGAATATTAGCTGTGCTTACCGGAAATTGTTTCCCAACAAACCAATACATCATGTTACATATTGTGGCATGTGTTCATTGTAACAACAAGTGAAATAAAAATTTTCTCTGCAACCAGGTGCTATGCCAGTGCTGTCGCTCACTGCAGGCTGCAATCAGTTTAATTTACTCAAGTTGGTAATTCACCATAACAATTCTAGTAATAAACCAAACCCAGATTAGACAGTGGCGTAATAGTACATGTTTGTGGGATCTTCTCTACAACTAAGCAAACTGAAGCTGACTCTTTCACATCGTTTCATGAAACTTATTTATTTATGCAAATGAGGTTTTATTCACAAGGGCAGTTACACCTAGAGAACCAATTTGTGAATGAAATGTTACGATGTTTAGAATGTTAATGGAATAGAGTAGGCCATCTTATCAATATCCTTCACATTATACTATTATCATAATGTTATAGCAAACTAAAAAGGCAAGCAGTTGATTATCCTGAAATAATTACAACTTAGCTACCATGTATTGATTTGGATAAATGTCAAAACTAGAACAATGAGCAACATTTTGGTGGGGAGCATCTATAAAAGTGGAAGTCAAGTAAATGATAACAACACAAATCTCTGTGAATTATTGAAAGAAGCATACGCATGGATACGCAATAGCGAAATAAGCACACATTATCTGATTGTGTGTGACTTTAATTACCATGACTCAAACTGGGAGACATGGGCAACAAAATCTGAAAACGAATTCAACCACGCTAACCATAACTGTTATCTGTACTGGCATGCACACACGCCAGCCGGAGGTAGAGGTAGAGGTCAATAGTAGTTAACAGTGATCGCCCTACCACATGGGCCGTTATATTCTAGGCATGATATATTCACTTGTTATAATATGCAGATAAGGGTGATCACTGTTTACTAATTTTCACATATAGCTGCTCGCTTCATCAGGTAGAGTTTTTTAAGAATAAGGAAATATTATGATAATACTAAATATGACAATCGAGAGTAAGAAATTAACATGATAGATTGGTAAGACAAACTGGAACGTTTAGACAGCAGTCAGCAATGCCCAACCTTTATGACCATAGCTCGTGAAATAGAAGGCAAGCATGTTCCAAGTAAGAAATTAAAAATAGGAAATACTAATGGTAACATACCACTTAACAAAGACTAGCTAAAGAATATAAGGAATTAACACAAACTCTTGAAGAGTATACGCACGACAAATGAGGGAGATTATGAATTATATTGCAGAGCCAGAAATAAGGTAGCACAAATAATGAAAACGCATAGACATAATTTTGAAAGAAGCACAACTGTGAACATAAAATGAATCCTAATTGAGCATGGCGTACATACGGTCACAGTACAAAGTCGAAAATGGGATACAGCCATTATTACTGAACCAATAGGATCCAAATCAGAACATACAAACACAGAGAAGGAAAAGGAAAACATGATTTAAAAATCTTTCTGCAGCGTTCGCCGATGATCTACTGCCAATTCAGATGAAGGAAATAGAAGGTGTCATGCAAGACCGGGTGAATTACACCCATATATTATCAAAACTCTGGAAAACGAACTAAAAATCCCAATCTGCATCATCTTCAACAACTCCATTGCGCTGCAAAACGCCTAGATGCTTGGAACTGCACTTTTAAAAAAATGAAACACAATGTTAACATCAAACTATAGAGCAGTGAGCCTAATACGCATAGTCAGCAAACTAATGGATATTATTGGTAGAGAGATCATCATATGAGTACAAATCATGTTAGTACCAAAAACGATAGATTCATTGATAAGTACTCAACAACGCCTCAACATTCAAGTTCAGAAATGCATGCACAGAAGGTCTAGACCAGGGATATGCAATAGACACAGTATATCTTGGTTTCATGAAAGATTCCTCCTAAAATCATAATTATATTGCATCAATAATAGCGTACTTGTATTGATACAATATTTTCTAAAGGACTGGAGACAAAAAGTAATTGTGAATGGAGCAGTGTCAGGTTGGAGAGTGGTAACATGTATCAGCCTACAGGGACGTGTCCACGAATCTCTAATTTTTGTGACCTGTATAAATGACCTTCCAGATAAAGGAATACGCGACATAAACCTCTTGGTGGGCAAAACAACAATAATTATTCATAAAATAATCAAGACAGACGATGATAAATAGTATCTCAAGAATGAACATCAAGACTTGCAGCATTGGAGTGAAAAATGTCTGATAAAATTGCACCCAGACAAATGCAAAGAGGTACATATAACCTTTGAATTATCACTGAACACCCACGAACATATACAACTGCAGATAAAGACATATGTTAGGAGAGACATTCGATATAAAGCTAAGCCTTGATGAGCATACCATCATATCATGCTAACGCCAAAACAGCAAACATGATGACAGGATAAAGATCATATACATTTCTAGATACTGAGACCTTCATCCCTCAGTAAAAATCACTTGCGCATTTTGACTATGCAACTCCAGTCTGGAGTCCATATAGACATCATCTAATTGATACAATAGAAACTGTCCAGCGATGCGCAACAAAGCGATTACCTTCCCTAAAAGGCATGCCATATGGTAATAGACTTAGAGTGTTTCAGTTGCTAACATTAATATTCCGGCGGCATGGGGTAGATATGATAGCCACATAAAATCTACTTAATAATATATTTGATCTTGAAGTAGCACCTAAGTTAAAGCTATGAAGTGAAAAATTCAGCCTAGAGGACATAGACATAAATTAAGCAAGCATAGATTTAAAGAAGAATATAAGACTTAAAGCATTTTCTTTTAGAATAGCAAATAATCAAATTAATCTGTCAACTAATGTAGTAATTGTACTACGTTTAAATGCTTTAAAATAGATTGGAATAGTCCTGGACAAACCAGGATCTATTATCTAATTATAAAATGCCTCTGATTACGGGATGTCACGCAGTTAATAGGTGGCCAGATGAAGAAAATGTGGTTATAGATGACTAGAGTCTGCGCCCACTCAACACCGAGTAAGACCTAGTAAGTAAGTATTTTTATGTTATTTACGCACAGGCAACGCGCGGCTACAATTTCAACATGCTAACCAGCCGACAGTCATGCACCCATTAGTTTAATTTGTTGATCACCATCTCCCCGGTCGAGGATCGAACCACCATACTGTAACTCCGCATGACATCAGCAACCAGACATCTTTCTACTGGACCACTGCGCTAAAACATGCGTCTTGAGTTAGCCGACCAGCTTTCACATGTCTGATATACTGACACTCTGATAATTCATTTGGGACCATCTGTGGGTGCACGTGCCACGATTCAATCCTTGACTTTTAAGCCTATGTTACTCTGACTCCATCACGGCTCTGGCAGTATATGCATTTTTATTGTATTGACGCACTGGCAACGCGCGGCTTCAATTTCCACATGCTAACCAGCCGACAGTCCATCATCTATTAGTTTAATTTGTTAATCAGCATCTCCCCGGTCGAGGATCGAACCTCTATACGACAACTCCGCATGCCATCATCAACCAGACATCTTTAAGTAAGTAAGTAAGCAAACAACGAGCGAGTGAGTGCGCAAGCAAGCCAGCCAGCCATCCAGCCAGCCAGCCAACCAGTAAGTAAGTAAGTAGGTAAGTCAGTCAGTCAGTCAGTCAGTCAGTCAGTCAGTCAGTCAGTCAGTCAGTCAGTCAGTCAGTGAGCGAGCGAGCAAGCAAGCAAGCAAGCAAGTAAGTAAGTAAGTAAGTAACCTGACAGATGCTGTTATATTTCAGTTAAATTCATTTCAGGAGATATACTAAAGTATGCTTAATTTATAGATTTACTCGTTGTGTAATATTGATAGTGGTCGGCGTATCTATCAACATCTGCACTATATAGAAGGTATTACTCAGATTATACATGGATATTCAAGATACACTCTAAATCATTACTGATGGAATGTTGTGCAACATCCTTCGCTTGCGCTGATCTGCAAACATGATTGTAAATTGACACTATATATTCATACATATGCTGCTATTCTATATATGAATTACTCTATTAGAAATCATTTAATAAGAGTGCAACACTTTATGTTATCAGTTGGAGTAACTGGATGTATTGCAATGACAAAGCACACGTTTTCTATCAAATTAGTTTCCTAATATGTAAATCTTACCAGCTTTAATGTGTAATTGCACTGGAATTGAGATTCTGAGATTTGAGAGTTCCAGTTTATCCCTCCATCGTATGATGTCATACTCAACTTGGTGACGTTGAGGATGACGTCATAATCAAGTGTCACGAATGCCGTAATTAAATTCGCCACGAACGCGTTAGTGCTGCCCGACTCAAATGTTGTTGTACGAATTGTATGTCTTTACTATGTAATAAACATGCTGTTGAATATTTGGCATTGACATTGGCAGCAACAGCACTCAGTCAAATTAGTTTCAAAGTATTCAACAATTTACATGTATATTTTTGTGAAATTGATAGTCAGAGAGATCAGGGCTCGATTGATTGATCCTAACATGGGCAAAGTTGGGTGGAGCCTAGCTAGAGATTGGCAGGGCATAACTAAAACTGCCTTCCTTCATTAGATTCGTTCTCCTTCAAGATGAGTGATAAACAATATATGTAATTCTATCTAATTAGCTACACTTGCCTCTAACAACATTCATGCGAATCATGTGGCGTATGCTGCTAGGTATTGAACGGCGACTCAATTATATTCACGTAGTCAAATCACATTAACCAAACTCTCTAATCAATACAGAAGAAGTGCCTATGCAGTCACGGAATGCACGAAGCCCACATTAATAATTGTCCCCTATGAAATAACCAACTAATAGTCATGCATAGTTAATGTTTTATATATGTGTTTCATGGGCGAAATTACCTTTCCTTTCCAACATTGAGGATATACAATTGCTTCATTGCATACCATGTGGGAAATGAAAGACAGTCAATCACTCGATCCGTGGATATATTATATGCCTATTTGTATACGTTTTTAAATGGGTATGGAAATTTCCCAAATTACTAATAAAACAATCCAGCGGTGAGATTGACGCATTGTATATTGGTTTAACTGATCTGCAATAGCCATTGCAATTCATCTCATATACGCTGATTACAAGTGTGCATAAAATATATTCGTTGTTCATCACCATGTTAAACTAGTGTTCCCTGTAATATGCTCGTATTATGTAATTAATTGTTAAACATTTACATGTAGAACACGCAAACTATTATTAGTTATACATACACAATATATTGAATATAGTTTGCTATCAATAAAAACAGAACTCCCTATGTAGTGAGCATTTTCACTATTAGATAAGTGTATCTCAATTTAGCTAGATTGTTCTAGGATATGACATTTGCACCAATCATATTCTGGTACTTTAAGACATGTATTGTATTACCATCTTTATCCCACTCTCGGGTCAACAGCGCATCCATACGCTCAGAATGCAAATTTTATTAATAATTATTCTATTTTTATTTGTCATGATTTGTCTAAATAATTGAAAGGTTTGCTCACTAAATGGGCATTACATTTAGGCCAATAGAAGCCAAAATGTAATATATTAAATGTACCACTGAAATTTACAAAATAATCATTCCGTTGCCATGCACATTGATTACTTTGGCAGATCATGTTTGATCATATTGAGCTTAGTTAAGCTTCTGAAAAGAGTGTAAATTCATGTAGTATATTTTCCTGATTCAAATGCATAGATGACAATTACTTGGCAATGTGAACACATCTTTAAAATATGGGCGGGGCCTTATTATACCATGTCTAATCCCATTCAGCGCTGATTTCAATGGAAGATAAGCCATAGTATGATATTCGTTGTTCATCCACATGTTAAAGTGATTTCCCAGGAAATAGTAGTATTATGTAATTCGGTATACAAACATTAACTGCAACACTCACAAAGATGGCTAGTTTTAATTATAAAATATATTGAAAATTGTCTTCCACGAATCATGCTAAGCAATACAGAACGACATATGCACATACCGTGAATTACATTACGTTGTGGAGTACGATTGTCACGATAGACGAAAGCACATCAATATTATAGTATATAGCATGTCCATCTATTATATTATGAAGCTTTAAGACACGTGGTATTAATGCCATCTTAAAGGAATCACCATCGTTTGAGTAGAGGAATCAGGCTCTCCATCACCAGGTCTGGCAGTGCAATGCCATAGAATAGCAATGTCATGTTCATTGACAATCTCACAGCACCGTTCACAAGACACGCATATATCAACAGCAATGCATTACGATATAATCTCAATTTGGAACGTGAATTACAGCCACATATTATTACCACATATTCCCTATAGGGATAACTAATATTTGGATCAGTCCGAGATGAGAACATATTTCAGTATCTTCGGTACAGCGGATGCATGTGTAAGTTGATTTATCGATAACATTGTATCATCATCTCAGATGCAATTAGTTGAAGTCGCTAGAGTTTCAGATGCGTAATTAGCATTGTGCCGTTAATGGCTATCAATTGCGAAGGACGTGTTAAACTTACTGACAGATGAAGTCAGTGTAAGTTCTTTTAATTACGTTCGTGTTCTCGGAGCGCTGTGTTAATTAATCTCAGAACTTGGGGGAAAAGGAGTGGTAATTAACTAATTCGCTGTACATGGACACACATTGAGTATATTAACTGGGTTGCTCCGTTCAGATGAGTTTACATTAGCGTTAATAAGGTCCCATTTTATAGCCAGTAATGCAGTAACCATATATATTACACTGAGGTTAAGCTGCCAAATAATCGGTAGTGTACATTCTGAAAACAATTGTTTTCGATAAATGCCTTGAACCAATATAATGCGCATATTTCGGTTACCTACATATGGTACAACATCGGTACAACGTCGACATGTTTAAGTACATCTAATGACAACAGTGCCTCAGCTGTTCAGAGGTAAGTGGTTGAGTTGTGAGTGTGCGTGCGTGCGTGCGAGCGTGCGTGCGTGCGTGCGTGCGTGCGTACGTGCGTGCGTGCGTGCGTGCGTGCGTGCGTGCGTGCGTGCGTGCGTGCGTACGTGCGTGTGTGTATGCGTATGCGTGTGCGTGTGCGTGTGTGTGTGTGTGTGTGTGTGTGTGTGTGTGTGTGTGTGTGTGTGTGTGTGTGTGTGTGTGGTGTGGTGTGTGTGTGTGTGTGTATGTGTGTGTGTGTGTCTGTGTGTGTGTGTGTGTGTGTGTGTGTGTGTGTGTGTGTGTGTGTGTGTGTGCGTGTGTGTGTGCGTGTGTGTGTGCGTATGTGTGTGTGTGTGTGTGGGGGGGGGGGGGGGGGGTGGGGTGTGTGGGTGTGTGTGTGTGGGGGGGGGGTGTGTGTGTGGGTGTGTGTGTCTGTGTCTGTGTGTGTGCGCGCGTGCGTGCGTGTGTGCGTGCGTGCGTGCGTGCGTGCGTGCGTGCGTGCGTGCGTGCGTGCGTGCGCGCGCGCGTGTGTGTGTATGTGTGGATGTGTGTGTGTGTGTGTGTGTGTGTGTGTGTGTGTGTGTGTGTGTGTGTGTGTGTGTGTGTGGGTGGGTGGGTGGGTGGGTGGGTGGGTGAGTGGGTGGGTGGGTGGGTGGGTGGGTAGTTGGGTGGGTGGCTGGGTGGGTGGGTGGCTGGCTGGGTGTGTGTGTGTGTGCAATCAGCTTATTTTCCTGAATGTCTGTGAATTACCAAGAGAATGGTTATTGACAGCTGAAGGCATTCGAAGGTTTTCCCAATTACGTTCGTTTTCTCGAGATGTCAAGTTTCCGCCACCTGTTCTCAGCACATGAGAACAAAGCAGTGTTATGCAACTAATTGTCTGTACATAGATACGCATTGATTATCTAGCTAGGTGCGATATTGTGATGAGTTTACACTATCAGCTATACGGTCATTTTTGTAGAAACTAATTCAGTAACTATATATTGCATCGATGCTAAATTGTAAAATGATATATCGCGATAGTTTAAGCGCAACACCTCGTGATATTGCCGATCGCAGTACTGAGCAGGTTTACCGCAATTACAAATAAGGCAATACTGAATAATAGTTAACAATTTGGAATGCACATCTATCAGTCAATTGCCGGTAAATCCTTTTTATAAACATAGAAATAGAAAGATGCATTTTGGACTAAAGCTGCTTAAGTGTACACTAATTAGATTATCTTTCATCTGATCCATGATCTCAACCAGTTCCTTTAGCTATGCACTGTGTTTCCCTATCTTTCTGTGTCTAACCTTACAAGCCTCAACTTATATGTGAGCGAGTGTTTGGTCGTATTTGTGGATCTGCATACATGTCTGTACTATCTGTATGTTCATGATAAGAGCGCCCAGATTTAGGCAAAAGTGATGGCGGGAAGAATGCACGTACATTTGACCAGAATATTGGAATGCGGTTAATGCCAGGGAACAGGAACAATTCTTGGTAATTCGAATAGGATCTCTTTATGATTAACTACGAATTGTACATTTGTGTATAACTACAGCTTTAATTGAGGAATCCAGTTTATCGATCAATCATATGGCATCGTAACCAACACCGTCACAGGTACGCTGATTTCATAATCAACTGCATCATGAATGACGTGATTTAGTACGTCATAAACACAGTTGCACGAATTGTATGTCTTTACTATTTAAAAAAACATTGTGATGAATATTTCGAAATTATTTTGAGTAGGCGTTGTTGTTGCCATACGCAGCAACAAAATCAAGTCAAATTAATTTCAAAATATGTAACAGCTTACCTGTATAGTTTCCTGATTTTGAGGTACAGAAAGTGCATAGGTCAATTGATACCAACGTGGGCAAAGTGTGGGTGGAGCTTAGCTAGAGATGAGCGGATTATAGCTAAAATTGGATTCCTCAGTTGCAGATTATCAGAATACTTTTAACAATGTTTATGCTTGACACTGTACATTTAGATTAAGGCAAATGCAGTATCTTGTAATCGCCAGTACTTTGGAGTGTGTTAGCTGTATAAATAAATGCAAATTAGGAAGAGGAAAGTATACAGTGTAACTAGCTCAGACGAGAATGCATAGCATTGCCAAATGTTTACATTGTTGTGAGTGTGAATCCATTCTCCGAAACATTAACGGTATTCACGTGAACAATCGATCTTATACTGTTCCGGTACCGGGAATAAATTAGTACCAGATCATTACGTTTGCTGGTATCTGAAGACAGTGGAATCGCGTCCTAGTGGCGTGTATAAATAATGAGTGTCCTTGCTTCATTAATTAATTCTAGGAAAGTAAAACACAAAACATTGACAAAGAGAGATATGCTGAAATAGGCTGAAGTAACATGTGTGTCATGTTGCAACAAATCAATGGTCCAGTAAGTTCCGCATAGCCTAATTATCGCCAAGCATCTACATTGTGGCATGGAGAAACACAGAACATAAATACACGATATTCTAAGGAGACATTTAGTAAACGGATTCTGCCCCTTCTGAATATATCCCATAGCTTATGTATGTCTGATTACATGTTTCAAATACAGGGAAGGACGTGTTGAATGAATAATGCATCGGGGAGGGTGTGCCTTGGGTGGTGGTGTGGGTGGTGATGGCGGTGGTGTAGGGTGTGTGTGAGGGGGGGGGGGTGTTCTCTATAAAGCATATCTGTTAGCATGGCTTGTTATTATCTGCGTGTAAGCGCATATATATATGCACACTTGCATACGACGTGCTCTAATGAATTGTGAAAGTATAGTTAGATGTTAGATTTTTGTGAGAGTAGTTCTCCACATGAGGCATGGGGGACTAGTCCATCCATCGTACTAACATACGCACACACACTTGAAGACATTTGATCTCTTGCTATGTGAAGTAACATTACGCCGGTGGGCTGAAGGCAGCCAATCAGATTTCTCCCTACTGAAATCTAGCTATCAATCTAAAAATAGAGGCGTGGCTTCGTGCCGATGTCGATGGAGAATGTGCGAACGGCGATGTGATTGGGCGTATATTAGTAGGATCATAATAACCAGGCACTTTTATTGAGCGGTAGTTGATTGAACTCATTTATGAAGTTAGTGCACTTAGAGCATACATCAAAGGCATGCAAGCACGCGGGACTCCTTGCACGGGACTCGATGGTTCAACAACCAGACATCTCAACTTCGCAGGGTCATATTGTCTCCATACCTTGCCAGGAATGAGATACCATTAATTTGGGGTTGGGGTAAGTTTCTCATCAATACTGGAAAACTGTACATATTCATGCAATTTAAGCATATTTAACATGTGGAGCATACTTCCTCTTTTAAGTCTGCGGCCTCACATCATTGATCTCATGAGGGTAATATCTCTGTTCATCGCGTTTGTTTTTTAATTGCATTTCTTTCACCTGTTGTTCACGATATGTATGACTTGCGGATGTGGAAATATTCCCGGAATTAGGAATATTCGCTTGTCATTGTTGGCTCTACAATCTACCATGAACATTGCTTTTAAACAACACATACATTGAGTCTCTAGGAATCACAAAATTAGTTATAGGTGATGATGCATGTATGGACTGCCACGTTTTATTTGGTTATCAACACATTCCATACGACTTTCACGAGCATTTGCTTTATTGCAGTATTCTCAGAGCCTAAGCGTAGTATATGTCGAGGCAGCCATTCTACTTCACATGCACCCATTTGTTGTAATTGCACTCGTGCGGATCCGCTAGATAATCTCTCCAGCGGTTACGGATTTCACGCAATGACGTTAAAACTGGTTGCTGTACTGGTACCTCGTTATATGTGTTCCATTCGATACAACCACAAGTAATAGGCGTAGAACCGTTCGTTCTCAATCGATCGCATATTTGAGATTTTACTCCGCGCCATCATTCTTCTACGTGCTTGAAATCCTAAGTTAGTATCGGCGATATTATCAAATTCGCCGGCATCATCTATTTTCCATCCAGCAAGTTATAGATGTGAGGATGCGGCATCGCTGCCATAATTTAGTAACATCGCAATTTACGCATTATGTTAATGGAGTTTGCAGACGAAAAGCATAATTTTCGTTCGAGTCACTGACACGCCTTCCATTACAAAAAACATCCACTTGTGAGAACATCGTATGCAAAAGATTATTCGCAGGCGCAATCAGGTCCTTCGCCTCGAGTGTCTTCTCATCACCATTTCGATCTAGCTGTACTAGCTTAACTGTAATCGAAAGATAAGATTGCGTAAGATCCAAATATCTATCAGCAGACCCACTGACGTAAAACTCGATCGGTTCACTATCTGATAAACTAGATACATGCTAAAACTGTTCCTATTTTGCAGACTCCAATGTTGTCACTATGGGACGCATCTGAAAAATGTCTAATTCGCTCTTCGGGCACTCGCAGATCTGATTAAGTTCCATGGTGTTTGTTAATTAAAGATATCAGCTTGTTTTCTCTGCCGTCTATTGCGGCCCTTCCTCTTCGGCATCGCACGCATTGACTGAGCATTACCTGTATTATTCCTCTTCTTACGCTTAGGTGGAGGTGGTCTTAATCCACCACGCACCGCTGTTACAGCTTCCGGTATCAAAGACCTGGCAACACCACGTGCTCTCGATGTGAATGCTGTTTTAACATTTTGTTTCAGCCATTACGTCCTCAGCTAGTCCGATTCCAGCACTAAGAGCTTGTTTACCTACAGATTTAGCCACAGTTTTTGCGATAGGTATTGCTGAACGTAATAGTCCGCCTATGTTACCGAGTCCATGTCCTGATTGGTATCGTGCGCCTACAAAAACTGGAATACGCCCATGGCCCGCTTGACTCGCGTGGTAACGCACCAGTGCTGGAGCGTTCATTCTTCCTCTCATTGTCCCTCTCATCGTCTCTCTCATTGTCGTTGTCGCCTGAAATGCAAACAGAGTACACTTGGTGGTGTTCCATCCTTGAATGGGACATTGGTACCAGTTATATCCGTTATAAGTATTCCAATAGTATCGATGTAGTTATTTGGCACAGAGCGGTATTGAATATCAGGAAACGTCCACTGATATATATCTTTCCCTCCGTCTGTACTAGAAACGGGTATCACTCTGAGTAGCGGTGCGGAAGTATGGCCTACCACGCTGTGTGAGACTACGTCGCAGTATATACGCGGTCGAAGGACCACCCTCACGATTTGAACGAAATGGTTCTTTAAAGTCTATAGGTACCATATGTATTTTCCCTCCTTCGAATCCGATTAAATTTGCTACTTCTCCTCCTAAGCGTATAGCGTAATTATCTTTAACTGTGGGAGAAAGTAGATTCGCGCGATGCAAGTAAAAATTCCAAAAAAAAAATGTTCTGTCTAAATCTTGTCTTGCTCTCTATCTGCCAATTTAGATAGTCTACCATATTGTTTACAGCATAGTAGCCTTTCGGTATACTGATAAATGAAGCTTCTGTTTGCACATAATAATGTTCGCTTCTATGTTTACGTTTTTTACCGGCATTATTTGTTTGATCATTTCGCACATCTTTTCCCCGAGCATTTCGAGCCCGTTTTCCCCGATCGGCAGGATGTGGATTGCCGAAACCATCTTTTAAAACTAGCGGAACAGCCATTGTCTTTTTCTGACGCGCTTGCGGCATCTGCTAATTTCTTCTGTCGCATCACTACCTTTCTTCTTCTTCTTTATCTTCTTCTTAGTAATTGCAAATATTTGTACACAACTTTCCTCCGCAATAGTAAGCCAACTCCTCGGATATAACATACTCGAGAGGCCCACTTCCCATTCGCCATCTTATGTTAATGGAGTTTGCAGACGTGTTCGAAACTCTGATATCTTAATGTCTGGAAAGAACTGGGTACTACTATTGCTCGGAAGGGTTATGTAAAACTGATCCTCGTTCATTCTGAGTTGAATGATGTTTGAACGTCTTTATGCGCGGACTAGGCCATATACACCCTAGACATCCGCTCAAAAGCGATATCAATATGCCTGATTGCCCATTTTGTATTCTGATCCGATCTTCTCTCTATATGTTGATCCATTGTTAATGATATATAGTACTTAGTTCGTTAACCCACGTGTTAAACTTAGCCAGGTAACCGAGCCACTTTACCGTTCTGTATCTCCATCTCTCTCTCTCTCTCTCTCTCTCTCTCTCGCTCTCTCTCTCACACACACACACACACACCATGCCATTATGAGGCGTCCACTTTCCAGCGCATTCGCTTTATTGCATTATTCTCCGAACCGAAGTGTAGTAATATACATCAAGGCAGCCATTAGTACAATCTAACACATTGGTACTGATGGAAGATGTCCGCTTGACACATGTATCCAGGCTCGACTACTATGATGATATAGCGTCTACATTGTTAAATGCATACCAAAATGTCTTAATATATTCTGAGATAACTGGGTCTGCGATATGAAATTGGACGGGACCTGATGCAAAAACTACGCGGCAGTGAATTAGCGACCAATACTAATGCATTTCTCGTTCACTTGCCTAGCAAGAATACCAATCAAAGCGTGTTTGCGGACAGAGATGCACGCTTACTGAGCAGGCATGAACCCACAGGCAGATTTAAAATGGTCTGTTGTGGCATTTGAACAGAGCCGTGCTGAAGACTGTGCACAGACATGCCCACCGAGCTTGTGTTTATCCGGTCCCTCTTCCTGTCTGTATTCACTCTAGGAATGGTAATGTTGACGCTTAGAGACAACACATAAATTGCGGGTGCCCTCTCTTATCATAGCAACACAAATTATCTAAGAGGTGTGCATTCTGCGGAACTACATAAGTCCATAACAGTGAGTATCCATACACGTGTACGACTAAGTATACAAGATACTGTTATAAGTGTAGACAAAACATTGATATTCAAGAATGGGATGTGCGTGTCTCAATTTTGAATGGTGATTAATGTATATTACCAACAGATATATGTATGTGTAAGAGTTGTCAATTGACGCCAACAACTTTCACGCAGATTATTATCAAAGTATGCAACACATTTCTCGTGAAATATGCGGTGTCGAGCTTACTGCCATGAATACCTCCTACATGCTTAGCAATGACCAGCCGACGTGCAAACGGGGTTTTCGAATAAGAATTTAGCGCATTACATGCTGGTTAATTTGCACAAACATCATGAAGCATCTCATATCTTGCGAAAATAGGTTTTTTTTAGTGAAAATAGTTTTTATTTTGTATATGGTACACGAGCATTGTAATATATGGCCATAACTGTCGCTCACTTTTTTTTAGCTAACAGTTGTATGGTTGACACTGAATTATATGGCACGGGTAGTAATTATTCAAAGCCTCTCCTGTATGGGTTTCGGGAAAATGATAGTCATGGAGTGTACGGATCGATCGATCACAACTGGGGCAATGTGTGTGTGTGTGTGTGTGTGTAGCTGAGCTAAAGATGCTCGGGGCATTACAATTAACCTCAACAACGTAGTACCTCACGCAAGCGTAAGTGTCATCTTATGAAAAGATGCATGCAAGTATACGCGTATACGACGGCCGTGCCATTGAGACCTTGCCTCGTGCGTAATTATACCCTCAAGACATATGTGTGAATGTTGGACGTTTGATTGTCTCTATTTATGTGCATGTGTGCGTAAATGTCGCCAAGATGTCTGGTAACACATATGAAGAAACCAATTAAGTTAATCTATATTTGCTCACTCTGTGTATGTCGGGAACTGTACTATAATGCAGGAGCTAGTATTCATATTACCCTCTCTCTCTCTCTCTCTCGCGCTCTCTCGCTCTCTCTCTCTCTCTTTCGCTCTCTCTCTCTCTCCCTCTCTCTCTCTCTCTCTCTCTCACCCTCTATCCATCCATCCCTCCATCCATCCCTTCCTCCCCCCCTCTCTCTCCCCCTCCCGCCCTCCCTCCCTCTCTCTCTCTCGTTCTCTCACTATCTCTCTCTCTCTCTCTCAGTCTCTCTCTCTCTCTCAGTCTCTCCCCCCCCCCCTCTCTCTCTCAGTCTCTCTATTCGCTCGCTCACTCATTCCCCGCATGACACACACCCCCCACCCCCTCCGGACACACACCGGTACCATTCTTCATATTGTTGAGAGAACCCCTGTTTAGTCATCCAAAATGTATAGCGTTGGTGTCATTTCGCTACTGGTTTCATTCACCAAATGGTTGTCCCTCATCGTAACCGGTGTTATTCATCGTATTTTGGTGAGATGTAATACACTGTGTTAAGGAAGATGTTCCATCGGGACGCTAGCTGTGGTTCTGTTACATAATAGATGGCCTGCAACAACTTGTGTGGGACACGGTAAAAGTGCCGGTTTTATTTTGTCAGACCTTCGCAGTCCGAATCACTGTACAGTTATGTAAGCTGACTGGTAAATCACCATACGTGGTGTCAGCATATACGCTCCAATTTAGGTTGGGTTGCTCCTGGAAATTAAAAAGTAAACAGCTTCTTGATACGATTCTCGATCTGTCTATCAGATCAAAAAACCCTGAGATATAGATATACATATTCAGGGACCAGCCTGCGGATTCAGTGATCCTCGAAAGGGAGAGTATCACTACTGGTTGGATCCTCACCAACATCTCACGCCATAACGATGATGTAGTTAGATAATTTTAGGACTTTAGGTGCTTTAAAAGAGGCAGGCGTGGAGGTTGTTCGTGGTGCTGCTTGAAGTTGGTATTAAATTTGTGCAGAGAGAAGGGAATAAAGCATTGAGATGTATGTGTCTACACAAGTGCCTTGGTCAGGGAAAAAGCATGCAGTACCATCCCTGGTAATTCCAACTAGTACAAGTGTGAGCGCATCTGATTAAACAAAATACCAATAGCATAGATCAAGATTCAAGTACTTCTATGGTCTCATTGCATGATTACCAGAACCATGCTGCCCACCACGAGAGTTGTGCTAAATACCGAACCGGGATCGGATGTCCAATAGACATGTAAGTTGACAAGCTGTTAGATACACCTGACCAGGATAATATAGTTTGGACTGTTAAAGTTCTGTCATTATGAATGGCGACTGTCAAAATAATAAAAAGTCAGCATACTCTGTCAGGTAGATCGAATTTAAACTCTCCTCGTCTACACACTAAATGCTCCACTAAGACTACTATTCCATTCAACCATCACAACAAAACACTCACATTACTTTAGACCAACGAAGTTGTCAACATTAAGCATGTTGGCGTGTGTTCAGAATGAGATTGATGGTACACCGTAAACCCATGATGGTATTCACTGGTGTGTATACAGCGGTTGATAGCCTAGACCATGTGTGTTACATTGTCTGTAAGTGTGCATATATTGCTAGTATAGGCACATTGTGATATGACTTTCGATATATGTATTTCCGCGTTGCCGTCTTTAGCGACAATTGGGTATTCCTGACCTTTTGTAAGTCACATCTAGGCTATCTACACTGATTTCATTATCTCGATTAACACAAAATAGAGAGATGCATGTTTAGCTAATCATGTTCCGTACATTTAGATCACCAAATCTAAGATTGCGTTTCAGCAATGTATTGAACAATGACTCGAGATGGATAACTGTATCGATTTGTGGCTCATAGTATTATTTACTTCAATACTGGAATATTGACTTGAGAATAATCTGCCATTGTTGTTTAGCTGGATTGGTAATTTATGGATAATGAGTAATTCAATCAGTGTCGCATCAATGTGAAACTAGGACAGATTAGATTTGTCGAAGCGTGATTGATCCTACTTTGAATATGTTCTGACAATACACACTGACCATAAGATTCATTGGATTACCAAACCATGAGACAGGGCATATTATCTTAGTTCGAATGCATTACACATCATAAACCCCATAGGAGAAACCGGATTTGCTATGGCATGCGGATATGTGATGGAATAAGTAACACTGTATTTGATATATGGAATTGTAAACGGATATGGCCACCATACTCTAGATACCTGCCTCTCGACATACCTGCTCTATACATGTTAGCCAGTGAACTATTAGCTGAACGTGTTGTCCTACTTGTATCGTACATGTAGTGATGATGTTTTCCTGGACATACATGGAATGGTTAGTACTCAATATCAGTATCCTGAAATCAGAAATATTACTTAAGACAAATACTGTGATGTAATATGCGATAATTCTTATAGAAACTACATACGCAATTTAATATGTACTCTGGGGTGGGTGTGTGGTGTGTGGGGTGGTGCGGTGGGTGGGTGGGGGTAGTGAAGTTATTATCTGGGACTGCCATTAGACTCTAGAGACCTGCCTCTCCAGATACGTGCTCTATACAGGTTAGCCACTGAACTATTAGCTGAACGTTTTGTCCTACTTGTATCGTACATGTATTGATGATCTTTTGCTGGACATACATGGAATGGTTAGTGCTCAATATCAGTATCCTGAAATCAGAAATATTACTTAAGACAAATACTGTGATGTAGAATGCGATTATTCTTACAGAAACCACACACACAATTTAATATGTACTCAAGGGTGGGTATGGTGGGTGGGTGGGGTGGGGGTGGGGGGAGGGGGTGGTGAAGTTATTATCTGGAAGCACCTAAATACTAGGTATACTCTAATAACCATCGTTTATTACATCCATATTAGTATACAATTTAACATTTCATGTCGTCGTGAAAAATACAAATCACGTGATATTAGTAGGATTTATTTCCGGTATTTAGAGCGAGTACTCGTCTCTAACCCACGGTTTGGAGTCGGAACTCGAAAATTACTATATACGCAATATAAACTGACTACTGCACTTTAGATCCGATTGAAGTTTCATCCACGGCAGTTGGGATCGTTCAGGTATCTCGCGCTGCCGTATGAAATGTATGAAATCTCGCGAGAATATGGTGTGTGTCTTCAAGCAAACTCTTCCGTAAATTCAACGAATTAGTTGCAAATATGTATCATAATTATTTTCTAAATAGATCTATCGCATGACCCGGTTTGTATTATTAACCTGCAAAGTCACACGCTAGTCGAAAAGCGTTTGCTTTAGACCTAAATTGTCAGCCCCGACGGGAGTAGATAAACAATGTTCATTCGTAGAGAGAAAAGCTAGCCAATGAGCAAATGGGAATGGAATGATCAGCAGAACGATATATATATTTCCCAGAAAAACATGGCTTACGTATCACTCATGATCCGTTAGTATTTTAGTTAAGCATTTTATTATATATATATATATATATATATATATATATATATATATATATATATATATATATATATATATATATATATATATATATATATATATATATATATATATATATATATATATATATATATATATATATATATATATATATATATATATATAAGGGGAATATGTGGTACTGGGATGGGTGGCCGAAAATTCAAAGGCCTGCGCTTTCATGTTTAATACTGCTGATACTAAAGCGGTATTGAAGCCGCCAGTGCGTGATATCGGTTTTAAATACGGTATCGGTAGACCTTGCCCTACCTTGCGCATTGATTGTCAAATAACAGCATTCAAAGATATATGTTTGTTTTATATTAGGTTACTATCACAAACATGTGCTTGCCTTAGCTTTGTCGATGTAGGACAAATGTCTGTCATTACGTTTCAAATTCTTAAATATGCTACTTTATACTGACGTCCAATGGGCAAATGTATCCAGCGCATTAATCGAATGTTTTATAATTCCTTTTCGGCAAAATGTATCTTTTGTGTAACCAGTCCAGCGCCTACTTATGCATGTCTACCTAGGGTGTTTTTGGAGCTGAAATATGCTCGTGATGCTTTCATTAAAATAGAAAATCCACAGCAATGTTGGGCGGGGTGGTTTAATCATATATGCTGTGAAGATAAAGTGTTGTATTTTCCCTCTATGGCTCAGAAAGGCATTAGATACAATTGAGACGTTATCAATCATAGGTCGAGGAAATTGAATCCTTATCTGAAATTGCAGTAAGTACAGAGCTAACGCCAACAGACACCATGTGATTACTGATCCGGCTATACCAAGCTATACCAAAGGAATGCCTTGCTTTGCCTAATGGGTAAATCAACAATGATGAACCTACTTTGAAACTAATGTACAATGATACATAACTGTCTTGTCACATGGCAGCTGGAATTGGTATTCATTGCTGAGAGAACCCCTGCTTAGCCATCCACAATGGTTAGTGTCATGGGAGCGGCATGGATTCCATATTACAGATTGGGGATTGGTATGGGACAGTGTACATATGCCAAATATAGCAAACCAAGTAAAAGATTTAGTCTGGCGATTAATTCACTGGAGACTTTGGGTAAAACACCTTATGAGTAACGCAAACATGTGTCCCGAGGATGAGAACAAATGTGCACTTTGCACAAATTCGGCAGAAACTGTAGTGCATCTGTTCACTCATTGTCCTGTAATAGTTCAGTTCTGGTTTTATGCAGAGAAAACATTATCACATCTCTGTGTGCCTAGAACTGATCTAATCACTCACACAATTTTGTTTCATGAATTAGACAACGTCATGTTGAAGAATGATAAGAGAGTCACCATATCATGCTTAAGCACTGGTGTTTGGGGTATTTGAAAGCACCGTTGTTCATCTATATATGATAGTAACATTTGCCGTAATCTGGATCATTTGGAGACGTTGAAGGCGTTATTTGATGGATTACTATGCATTACATAATAGGTGAATTTTATAAATATTTAAACAGTCGGAAGTTAGGAACCTTAACAAATATATGGTGCAGAGGCGACCTAGTATGTATTGACAATGATAATCTTGTCATTACAAAAACGCACTGACTAGACGTAAGGCCGAAGAAATAGGTTTTTTTTTATTATTGTAGCAACATTTTTAATATGTGTATTGTGTATTAATATGTGGATGTCATTCGTTGGTTAACTTTGAACCACAATCCTGTTTGTAAGTCTAA
Source organism: Chaetoderma sp. LZ-2023a (assembly GCA_034401795.1). Taxonomy (NCBI): domain Eukaryota; kingdom Metazoa; phylum Mollusca; class Caudofoveata; order Chaetodermatida; family Chaetodermatidae; genus Chaetoderma; species Chaetoderma sp. LZ-2023a. Next base: position 61,138,138 of record CM067364.1, on the reverse strand, counting down.
TAATTATATTGGCTGGAATTATTAGTTGATTATACACATGCAGTATCAGGGGATTTCGGTGCGTGTGTTTGGTATGTTGCTGTGTGAGCTTCAATACTCACCGCTAATCAGATTATTAATTTGACAAAAAGATTGGGAGTGCTTGCTTTGAAAGGGTTAAAATGTGTACCAAAAGTCAGGTGGCTACTTGAACAGGTTAAGCCACATTGTATTTGGCAGTTAATTAATAGCTGATTTATTTTCGAATGTTTTTATTACTAATGTTTGTTCCGGGATAATTTTAGAACCTGAATCCAAAAGTAAATTGCATTCGACTAAAACAAATTTAACATTCAAATTAAACTGCTTACTAATAATAGATTGTAAATACTAAGCCTGTATACACATATTTGTGTTCTTTCTTGGATAATTATGGAGTCTCTTTTTCAAAGTAAATTGTAATGTTATAAATCGTTTGTTAAGTTTCAACCCTCTTCAACTATATGTAGGTTGCTTTGCCGCTTCACTGAGCTCAGTGTAATATCTCAGCAGTTACTTTTTATAGATTATTCTGCGGGGCGTTGATTATTGATTAATTTGTTGTCTTAAATATGTCCGATCGCTGTGTTTATTTCTCATCCTATGCTCGCGTGACCTTTTATAATTTTAATAGAATGTTGTTGAGCTAGTTGCTTGGAATTTTTAAAGGGAAACATCTAGCTGGTTTGAATGTTTAGATTAATCGTTTAACCATCATATATATGTTGTTTGTTTATAACTATGGCTGGTATAATCGTTTGTTCTCTTGAGTTATCCTATGTTTAATAATCTTTTCAGTCAGTATAACTTTGGGTACTATGGATTTCCACACGATCCATTGATCGTGGTACCAAAAAAGGTAGTAGTAGTAGTAGTAGTAGTAGTAGTAGTAGTAGTAGTAGTGGTAGGAGTAGTAGTAGTGGTAGTGGTAGTGGTAGTAGTAGTAGTAGTAGTAGTAGTAGTAGTAGTAGTAGCAGTTGTAGTAGTAGTAGCAGTAGTAGTAGTAGTAGTTGTTGTTCAGACAGAGCAGACGTGTTAATTTTGAGCACTGCTATTACTGCCAATTTCGTTATCCCTGTCTTGGTTTTTTGTATTTATTTTATTTCAAAGCTTTATTAAGCGTTTTTGGTTTCTGTTTGTGTTGTTCATTTATATGTATTTTGCTGTGGGCGGTCACAGCACGCGGTTATTGGTCTGCAGCTTCTTGGTGTCTTGGCTGAATATAGCTCGCCATTGCCGGCTGCAGTCGATAGGCTGTATAGCCTATAGCTGTTAATCGGCTGTGTTTTGACCTAATATATCTCTTGTCGTTATACCTGTGTGTGCTCGTGCCATTCCGCGTGTGCGCCATGCATTTACACACGTTTTCTTGCGCGTTTTAGGGGTGTTGTTAGTTTCTGGCGCCTAACGTGGAGGCAGCTAATTAAACAATACTTTATATTTGTCATTATCTATGGATACATCACCATCATAGAATATGCCAGTTAGCTATAAACGGACACCACATCTTAACAGTACGACAACAGGGTGGGATGTGTCAGCTATTGACGTATATCATCGATTAAAGGACGCTATTGGTGCTGCCCCTTTAATATTTAAGGGACCCATCAATATGAGTCGTGATCAATGGAATATCATGGTGGCTAACCAGGAAGTAAAGGACAGCTTGTTAGAAGGCGAGCTTATTGTGAAGGGAGAAATGTTTGGAGTAGAAGAGATTGAGTCTGATAGATTGGTGGTCAAAATCAAAGCTCCTTTGGAAATTCCAAATAATTGACTGGTGGCGGAATTTTCGCAGTATGGCCAAGTTGTCAACATCGAGAGGGAAACTTATCGTTTTGATAAGTTTCTTGAAAATGGAATCCGATCGGTATATTTTGATAAAGTGGATAATCGCTACCTAACAAGGTGTCCATTGGTGGTGCCTTCATCCTGCCATTATGGTTAACTGACGGAATGTCGAATTTGTACTGATGCTAACCATATAGCAAGAGATTGTCCCAAGAAAAAACAATGTCTGTTGTGTGGGTCTCCAGAACATTTTAAACGCAATTACCCGAACGATAGTGGAGTATCAAAATCTGCTAGGGGCAGCAGTGTTGTAAATTCTGAGTCTCCGGAAGTAAAGGGGGATACATACCCAGCCCTGTCTAGTTTCTGTTGTTGCAGCAGTTTATGCAATATCAACTCAGAATGTACATACTTGTGAAGAACCTAAATCAGCGATTGTTGATGTGAATGACGGTGATATGCAGGTTATAGCGGAGGGAATTAGTGTGACTCCTGCTGAAATTCATAGGGGACAATCAGGTGATGATGATGTCCTTGGTAGTGACGACCGCTCATCGTCACAGGCTCTACCATGTGGTAAAACAAATTTAGAACTGACTCGACAGAAGATGGAGATGATATTCCTTTGGGTATGTCTTCAACGTTTTTAGATATTATTAATGGAACAAAACATAATAAATCTGACTCTAGTTCAGAATCTGACGTTGAAGCATATGATATCGAAGATGATAAGGTGTCTCTTGCTGAGTTAGAAGAGTCAGTCCAAACTCAAACATCACATGTAGCAGATGAAATGGTGATGTATTGTTCACCAAAGGGTTATGTTTTAGTGCCGTATGTAACAGCAACAGGTGCCCATTATAGCATCTATGGTGTGATTCCGACATTTCCTGTGACAGTCACTTAGAAAAAGGTTAAATTAAATGATCATAATTTTGCCAGCAAGTTTGGAAAGTGGGCTAACAAGAGAAATAAGGCCAATAACAAGTCAAAATTATGTTAGGTTACTTATGGCCGGCTTGTATATTGTATATCTTATTGTGCTCATGTGTACACTAAATTGCAGCGGTTTGAATTCTGAATTTAAGCCACAAACCTTTTTTTCGAAGATCTTTCAAACCAAAACGTTGATGTCGCTTTGTTTCAGGAAACACACATTTAAAAACCTGAGGTGAAATTTACTACTCACTGGCAACTTATAATAGTGCTGGGGTTGCCATAGTAATTCTACTCAGCTGCCTTAACTTAGTTAGCGTTACATCACCATCTTCAGATACACGTGGACATTGGGTCATATTATAATTATCTATGCATCTACTTCTCATGGATCTCGTTGTCGTATATTTACTGATGCATTCGCTAGCTTTCAAGATAATTCATGTGAGAATTTAATTTTAGGTGGGGATTTTAACTGTGTTTTAGACCAAAATAAAGATACGAAATCCACCACTGGATATAATGATACGTCTCATAAGCTATTGTAGCTTTTCTGCGATTGTGAAGATTTATTTGGTAGTTATAGAGAAATGAATCCTGAAGCAACCGATTTCACCTGTTTTTCTAATGATGATAGGGCAGCATCCGGATTAGACATGATATATGTTTATCAATTGCTTAAAGGCAGTCTTACGAGGTTATCACACTTCCAGTAGCATGTTCTGATCATAATATGGTGTGTATCAGTTTAGATAATGCTGACTGGATTAAGCAAGGGCCTGAGTTTTGGAAATTAAATAATTCCATTGTACATGATATTAATTTAGACGGCGTCAAGATTCGATCAAGTGGCCAATCACAAGCAGAAGGTGAGAAGCCTACCACATTTTCCTGTAGTTTGGAAAAAGGCAAGAGGTGTTGAAAAGCTTATCCGATGGCTAATATTGAGGAATGGTGTTGTGGTCAACTCAAATATATATATGAGAAAAGCTGGTCATTCATTTTACAATGAGTTGTATGCATCCGAAGGTAGTGACGAAGCAGCAACAGCATTTCTTCTAGGCCACTTAAATAAGCGATTTCCCGATTCGTGCTGTGAAAGTTGTGAACAACACTTGTCATTAAATGATTTAACCGAAGCTTTACATGGAATGAAGGCGGGTAAAGCTCCAGGACGTGATGGACTTACATCCGAATTTTACCCGCACATTCTGGCACTTACTTGGACCATCGTTTCAGCAAGTGGTGCATAATAGATTTGAGTATGGCCACCTTCCTGTTTCCATGTTCCAAACATATGTGCGAATTCTGTATAATAGAGGTGACAAAGAAGAATTGAAGAATTATCGCCCAATATATCTACTTTGTGTCGATTATAAGATAATTTCAAGAGCTTTGTCATTGAAATTAGATAGAGTATTAGATGAGGTTATTGATCATGATCAGACATATGGTATTCCCGCCAGAAGTATATTGACCAATGTCATGTTGATAAGGGATTTAATTAATATAGTTGAGAATGACGGAATTTCTGCATCTGTTGTTGGACTTGATACTGAGACAGTTTTTGATCGTCTCGAGTGGTATTTTCTTTTCAAGGCCTTAAATTGCATTGTATTAGGCCCAAATGCTCGTGGAGTAAGACAAGGATGTTCCCTGTCGCCACTCGTATTTGTGATTGCGATGTAATCGGTCTGGTAAACATTGCGAAGAGACAGCACTTTTAAAGGGATAGTCATACCTGGAATAGAGAGACCATTAAAGGTCTCGCAATATCCTGATGATACAACGATTTTCATTGGACACAATTTATCTTGGTTCTTGGAGTAATCGAAGCGACCAAATAATGGCTATAAAGTCATCAGATAATAACAATAACGTTCTAGGAATTTACTCCAGCAAGAAAATTGATCCACTAGTGAATTGGACATATCGCATTAGTAATGTTAAACAAATACTGTATAATTGGAAACGTCGCCTCCTGTCCATCTTTGGCCGGACTTTTATTATAAATAACCTCGTTATGTCTGGATCGTGGCACACAGCTTCTGTTATCCAAATGCCAGAACATGGTGAGGATAAAATAAATAAGTTAATCTTGTTATATATATGGGGAGATAAAGCCAATCTTTTTCTCATGCCGTTTGCGTGAATGGTAAATTAAACGGAGGATTAGACATATGTCAACCAAGTGTGCATCATTGAAATGACAGTTTTTACAAAATTTGCTTTATTCCGACTTGCCATGGCCAAATGTTTCACGGGCATTGTTAGAGCTTTGTGTTGGTCCATTTCCTGCTGAATGCATTTTATTATCAAATTCAACACCGCCAAATGTTATGCAAATCCCTGGAGTATATCAAGAGCAAAGAAAAGCACTGAGCATGTTTTTCAAAGTTGCTCAATTACCTCAAGCTTGGGAAAATGTACTAAATCAGAAATTATGGAGAAATGATAATATTCAGTTGGGCTGCAGGGCTCTTTATTTCCCACCATTGGCCAGTAAAGGCATCCATATTGTCTCTGAGTTAGTTACTCCATGTATCCGAACATGGCTTCCTCTGCAGATGCTATCAGAGACATGTGAGCTGTGAAATATTGCCCGAGACATAAGCACGAGACCATGTGAGATTTAAGCTACTGTGGGAAAGAACATTGCTAGGTTTGCTTAGATTATTTTAGTTTTTGTTTGTGTGGACGCTTTTGCTGCCTGATAGCAACCGTTTCCGATTGGTTTGGTTTAACTTATTCACTAGAGTAACATTGAACATTTGATGATTAATGAACTAAATAATCCTTATTATCGTCAATATGTTATATGGGAATATTAATTTTGATAATATTGGTTCAGGGGTAATTTTGCAAACGGCCAGTCAAAGTAAAGTAACTCGACTTTCTTCACTTTTATGATTGTAAGATAGTTTAATCATCGATTTATCAGAATATCCAAGCTGGCGTGATTCTGGAAACAGTACTAGTTATTTGTGTGCACATGGCATTTGCGTTAGATATATTTTGAAAATGTTCATTCACAGTAAATTGATTCGTGGTTTTCACTTTTATGATCATAAGTTAGTTGAACATATAATCACAGTAGTCAAAATATCCAGAGTGGGGCAATTTTATAAACGGTAATGGTGATTCAGGTCCACATTGGAATTGCATTAGGGTAATTTTAAAGCCCAAAGATGTGTCAAAATACGCGGTCCAAATTAGTTTTTGTGCATGAGCAATAATATGTGTTGCTTTTTAGGTATATATTGGTATGTGTAATGTAATGTTTATAGATATATTTTTTAATTTATAGAATTTATTTCTACAAAATACTGACGTATATACGTGTTGTTAATTAACTTTCCTACAGTTGTGTGTATTTTGTCAATTAAATATTTTTGTGTAGAAAAGAATTTCGCCAACAACAGTGGTAGTGGTAGTAGTAGTAGTAATAGTAGTAGTAGTAGTAGTAGTAGTAGTAGTAGTAGTAGTAGTAGTATCAGTATTAGTAGTAGTATTAGTAGTAGTAGTAGTAGTAGTAGAAGCAGTAGTAGTAGTAGTAGTAGTAGTAGTAGTAGTAGTAGTAGTAGTAGTAGTAGTAGTAGTAGTAGTGGTAGTAGTAGACTGGTATATAATTATAATGCAAAGTCGGGGACAGACTCCTATTGTGGTTAGGCATTGGAACAATTTAGGATCCATGGCAAGGAGTGCGCATCATTATGCATATGGATGGTACTCTCTGTACATTCTTAATAACGTTATGGTGGTGTGTAAGACACTGGACTCTATTCTGAGATATGGGAATGTACAGCGATTCATAGGGCTCAATCCCAGGCAGGTTGTTCAAGGATACATGCAGTTCTGTGAAAGGAACAGTGTGTAATGGAAACACATATATCAGTATACAATGCTCACTAGACTAAGAAACAAATATAACAGTATACAATGCTCACTAGACTAAGAAACACATATGACAGTATACAATGCTCACTAGACTAAGAAACACATATAAGAGTATGCAATGCTTACTAGACTAAGAAACACATATAACAACATACAATGCTCACTAGACTAAGAAACAAATATAACAGTATACAATGCTCACGAGACTAAGAAACAAATACAACAGTAAACAATGCTCACTAGACTAAGAAACAAATATAACAGTATGCAATGCTCACTAGACTAAAAAAACACATATAACAGTGTAAAATGCTCACCGACTAAGAAACAAATATAACAGTATACAATGCTCACTAGACTAAGCGACACATATAACAGTGTACAATGCTCAGCAGACTAAAAATCAAATATGACTGTATACAATGCTCACTAGACTAAGAAACAAATATAACAGTATACAATGCCCACTAGACTAAGAAAAAAATATAACAGTATACAATGCTCACTAGACTAAGAAACACATATAACAGATTACAATGCACACTAGACTAAGAAACAAATATAAAAGTATGCAAAGCTCACTAGACTAAGAAACAAATACAACAGTTTACAATGCGCACTAGACTAATCGACACATATAACAGTGTACAATGTACACTAGACTAAGAAACAAATATAACAGTATACAATGCTCACTAGACTAAGAAATACATATAACAGAATACAATGCTCACTAGACTAAGAACAAAATATAACAGTATACAATGCTCACTAGACAAAGAAACAAATATAACAGTATACAATGCTCACTATACTAAGAAACAAATATAACAGTATACAATGCCCACTAGACTAAGAAACACATATGACAGTATACACTGCTCATTATACTAAGAAACAAATATAACAGTATGCAATGTCCCCTAGACTAAGAAACACATATAACAGTGCACAATGCTCACTATACTAAGAAACAAATATAACAGTATACAATGTTCACTAGATTAAGAAACACATATAACAGAATGCAAAGCTCATTAGACTAAGAACAGTGCTTGCATAACACCCTTCAAGAAACTTTTAGTTTTCTCTGCAACGAGTATATGTGACTGTGCCAGTCTTTCAGTCTTTCTGCCAGTTGGTTGGTCAACTTGTTGTCATATCTGAAAAAGCAAACCAAATAGTAACTATATCGCCACGCACTGATTTTCGTTTAATAGGCTTCTATTAACATAACTATTTGAAAATGATCAAGGTTGTGTGTGTACATACTGTTTTCTCTTAATTAAGTAAAATTGCTATGTGTCAAGGGATATAAAATATAATACGGCGCTGACACCCCAGATTAGCACTTTCATAACGCATACATATATATATATATATATATATATATATATATATATATATATATATATATATATAATATACCAAGTCGCACAGCGGATGGTGCCAATGGATGACTTATGAATCCGATCTGCCCATCCGGTCTATGACATCATAATCAATTACTGTAGGTTGACGCCACAATCATTGATGAATTTACTAATCAACATTCTGTTGAAAATTTTGAAACTAATTTGACTGTGCGGGGTTTCTTCCATAAGCAGCAACAGAACCCTGTCAAATTGTTTCAAAATAATCAACCGCTTACCTTGATATTGATAGTCCGAGAAGACAGCGTTTTATCGATCCCGACACGGGCAAAGTGGGGGCGGAGCTTAGCTAGAAATGGGTGGAACTTAGCTGGGATCGCCATACTAGAAGTTGATGCCAACACAGTCGTGATATTGCAATACTGTATCTACAAATGACTTGTATCTTCACTGAAAAAGTGTAAAATATCGTGGAAGGTATAACTCTCGGCCGTTGTAGAATTGTATTGTAGTGCAGTGCTTTGCAATCAAAATGTCTATATAGTAGGACATATCTGAAATAATGGTCGATACTCATGAGACATAGAACATGTCTGTGTCTTCAGCATGAACGCAATGTCCTGCTTCGAAGATTGGAAAATAATTTCTTTTGTCTGAAAGACAATCTCTGAAGCTGTACACCCTACATGTCCTTACTGAAATCCCGATAAAGCTAAGCTATTATTAAATACAAAATGATGTTGGTGGCCAAAGCGCCATTAATACATAAATATGGCGTAATCTACATATAATACAATATTTCTTGCGGATCTAGTAGAGGTATATGCCGCCGTAGTACAGAACACACGGGGTGAATTCGATCTGTCAGTCAAATATTTGACGCCATACTGAATTACATCACATGTAGGGTAACATGTGAATCATAATTGACATAAATACTGTCAGTTGTACGAAATGTATGTCTTTCCCATATAATAAACATTCTGCTGACTATTTAGAAACTAATTTGCCCGGGCGGGCCAGGTTTTAATTAGTTTTAGACAATTTTAACAGGTTAACTGCATAGTTACCATACTTTTTGGATTCTGATAATTAAGGTTTGAAAGTATATAAATCTATCACAACACGTACAACGCATGGAAGAAGCTAAGATAGAAATGGACTGGGCCTAGCTAAAAGTTATTTGGTCACAGAAGTCATTCGAATGTCACGTTCCTGACTTACTCTATGCGTCAGTGAAGTCTACTGGTATTGATCTTATAATCAGCCCTAGACTGTGACAAGAGAAGTGTCACGTAAGGGCATCGACCCACTCATTGGTAATCTGAGACCCACTGACGTGGTAATCACGGTTTCATTGTCAATACGTCAATAGGCATTACGTGCATTGTTGTATTTTATGTATCATTCTGAAAATAGCCATCAATTACTGTTCGCGTGGTAACCCAGCTAGAATCACGAGTGTCCTTACAGTATATCTGGGACATAACTGAATGTTTCCAAAACCAATAAATCGTTCTGTTGAATATTTTGAAGATAATTGGATTGGAAGACATTGCTGTCTAAAGATCCAATTATGTTCAAAATCTTCACCATAACATTTCTTACTAGCTAACATTTGTTTCTGTTTGGTTTGTAGATTGAGATTTATTTATCAGCAGGAGTATACCTCATTGACCGATTGGCCTGACACAAGATGTCAAATTCGCAGATATTTATTTGCCAACACGGACTATAACACCTAGTATAGCGATCCATTTCTGCCTATGCCACGCCCATTTCTACCCACTCCACGCCCATTTCTAGCTAAGCCACGCCCATTCCAGCTATGTCCTGCACTAATTGTACATGAGTGCCGATCGATTTCTATACTTTGAACCCTTCATACCTATAATCTCAATTCCAAGGTCCCTATAGAGGCATGCTGTAGAACCTTTTGAAATACGACCTGGCGCCACTGTGTGATGTTAATGACTGTTATTGCTCTTGCATCGCTTCCACTGTCCATCGTTCTTGCAGTTGGTTAATATGCAAGGCAGGATTAATCACCACCTTCGTGATGTGATTATCGGGGCGCTAGGGCTTGGTGGAATTGATGAACACAGGATTAGAATGTATGTTATTGGAGATATTCTGCTTTACGACTGTCAGACATGTTCATAAAATGACTCCAGGGACATCGATACCTAATTATGAGAGCCATTGATCTTCTTACTAAAATAAGCTCAACACGCTATGAGTGCGACAAGTGCCATTGTAAAAAATGTTGACAAATTAGACAGACACCAATACTGACATACAGATCTAATCTAAAAATAGAGGCGTTACTTCGTGCCGAGAATGCGCCTCAAACGTAATGACCAGCAATGCTATTACAGCATCAAAAAGCTTAGAATGTTACAAAGACTCCACGTCAGCGACTAGACAGATTTGGAACCAGTTTCCGCAGTTAGACTGTAAATACACCACTGCGGCTGTGTCGCTTTTGCATAGGACACGATTGAGCGGTTATCATGGTCGTCCAGTAATCAGCCGGGCGAGGTTCAGTTCCTGCTTGACTGTCAGGCGGCCAGGTGGCTCACGGGCAATCGGTGGAAACATAGACAATCTCATTCACTCCTCGTTGCCTCTCCACCCAGGAGTATAAATGCGTACCAGTGTAAAACTGAGGAAGTTACCAATACTGAAATGAAGCCATCCTAGATATGCCGTGAATGGGATTGCTGTTGGTGTCATTCTAAAACTGGGGTTTAACGCATGGTACCATGTATTCACCTGACTACTCGTATGATTGTCATAATACACAATTCCCCGTGAAGCATAATAGGTGTAAAGGCTCAACATTGGATTCTCATAAACCAGATCACCAGTTCATGTCTTACTGGATGTTTAATTAATATGATTAATATGATTAATACAGGAATCCAGTTTCTCAGTCAATCATATGACGTCATAATTGACTACGTCACGTGCAGTATGACGTCATAACCAATTACTTCATGAATGGCACAATATAGTCCTCACAAAGCCTAATACTCCAAAAAAGTTGTACGAATTGTATTTCTTGTGTATATTAATAAACATGTTATTGAAGCAATTGCACACAGTCAAATTAGTTTCAAAATATTCAACAACTTATCTGAATGCTTTTCTGGAGATTGCGATTCAGAAAATGACCGGATCGATCACAGCATGGGGAAAGAGTTGGTGGAGGTTAGCTAGAGATGAGCGGGGCATGCCTAAAACAGGATTTCATTAAATAAGCATACCTGGCTTCATTGCCGACCTGCACGGATCATCAAATGCCAAGTACAACGGGGAAATTAATTGCTCTGAACACATTTGCTTTACTTGCTCAGTGATTATCGTCCCTAATGATGCGTGTGTGTTGTCTCCGAAAGCAGATTGTATTTGGATATTGATGTTATTGATTTATAGTTGTCCTTTAATATTGCCTTTTAGAATGTAACATGAATCACATCTTCACTGTTGAACACGTGTAAGATGCCTGCCATTGGAATGTGCCACACTGGAGATGCGAGCACTCACTCCCCTCCATGTAGCAATTGGAAAGCACATTTGTTTTCAATCTGACATATGATAACGTCACGTCCTTGACAGCATCAAGCGAATTGATCATTCTCAGAGAGAGAGAAAGAGAGAACGAGAGAGAGAGAGAGAAAGGGGGTGGAGGAAGGGAGAGAGAAAGAGAGAGAGAGAGAGAGGGCGGATATGGAGAGGGAGGGGAGAGGGGTGAGGGGAGGGAGGGGGAGGTGGGAGGGGGAGGAAGGGACGGAGGGAAGGAGAGAGGAAGGAGAGAAGTTGAGAGGCGGGAGAGAGAGCGAGGGGGAGGGAGGGGAGGGAGAGAGAGAGAGAGAGAGAGAGAGAAGAGAGAAGAAGGGATGCGGGATTGGGTTGGCGGAAGGGAGGGAGGGAGGAAGAGATGGAGGGAGGGAGGGAGGTGGGAGGGGGGGGGAGGGAGAGGGGGGAGAGAGGGGTTAGAGATAGGGGGAGAGGGGAGAGGGGGGCGCGGAGCGAGAGAGAAAGAGAGAGAGAGAGAAAGAGAAGAGAGAATGGATGAGGAGGGAGGGAGGGATGGAGAGGGTGAGGGGGAGTGGGAGGGAAGGAGAAAGAGGAAGAGGGAGAAAGGGGCCGAAGGAAGGAGAGAGGGAGAGAAAGTGACCGAGAGAGAAAGAGAGAGGGACGGGTGGGGTGGGGAGAGAGGGAGGGAGAATATGGTTGGCATGTGGAAAGCTAAAGAAAAGAATGCCATCCCACTTTATGCAGGGATAAATTGGATTACATTCAAAATGCAGCCAGAGATATCGAGCCAATCAGGGTGGTATGTGCTTCTCGGCTTGAGAAATCAATGGCATCTACTGAGAGGAAAAGGTCAGAACGTGAGCGTTAGAAGGAACCGCAAGTTGTCAATTAAGAAACGCATTCACCTCCGTATATGGATGCGGCTGGGGAATACAGCAATTAGAAAAGATAGGTCCAGTTGTACTGTGTTTTCAGGTCATTACGCAAGCAACAAATAGTGTTCATGAATTTCTTATTTTTTATCTTAGGATCGTAGAAAATCGTGATTTTAATATTATCGCTGTATACTGAGATTTCGAAGAATCATAACTCTAGCTTACCACTACACCCAACAGTGGATTTGATTGATTCTGCCACAGCTATCAATTGCTTGGCGTAGAGGCGTAACTTGAAAGGAATTAGTGCTTTCGATGACGAAAACATAGGCACCAAATGCTAACAGTTCTCCGTCATGAATACATATATATATATATATATATATATATATATATATATATATATATATATATATATATATATATATATATATATATATATATATATATATATATATTTATATATATATATATATATATATATATATATATATATATATATATATATATATATATATATATATATATATATATTAAGCTAGCTACACTGCTATTAATAACGCACTGTGTTCCAAAACATAGATGTGACAGTGGTGGTCTAGACCCGCGCATTCTCTTTATTTGTCAACCACATACGTTGTCAACTTCATATCGCAAATTAGTTGTTTTATGATAGGCCCATTAGCATTGCGATGGACAGTTGCCGTTTCTAATCGATCTTCCCTATTTATCATCAATAATCACAGCAATCTCTCTCCAGCATGGACATGAGAAGCTGCTTAATTAGTAATCAAATGTTAAGTTTGTGGGCTTCATTCATATCTGGTTGTTCCGTACCCGCTATCATCTTTTCATCACGTAAAACTCCCTCGATTAACATGTAATATGTCAATGTATAAGGTTCTATATACGCATGACGTATTGGCATACTATTGCGATTTTTAATTAGCCACACTATGTAAGACTATCTGTATCTAATTTAGCTGGCATACATTGGCATTTCACTCACACATATGTTGCCATAACGCTGCTGTAACTGCGCGTGTCTATGCATAGGAATTGCCATATCTTGGCTTTATTGTCTCCTCTATTATGGAGATTCCATTGACATGGAAGAATTGTGATAGCAAACTTCGGATTGGACATTTTTCCAGATGGATATAACGTTTGTTTTCTATTCTCCGCTTTTTCAGCCATGAAAGGCGTATGTGTGGTCGCTAATGTCGTGAACGACCACCAGGCTTCTAAGGCTGCCAGTAAATTGATGAGCAATTAGTACGCACCCATTACAATTGCCATAATCAAATCTAATATCTTAATACCTTCGTAATAATTCATATTCTTACAACTAATCATATGCGTTGATCATCAATTAAAGTACATTTATTCTACAGCCAATGTAATGACTTCAAACAAAGCTGTTATTCATTAATTCAATTAACTGTAACATTCTCTGGTCTACTTACTTAATGATTCAAATAGAGAGCATTTACAAAAAAACTGCATTGCAAATCTACATGATTGTGAGTGAGCAAATCTGTTAGAAATGAATGACTGAAAAAACATAAAAGGCGCTCCAAAGCGCATTTTCTGTTTTCGAAAATCATGTTTAAAAACGTTCATACACATGTATGCAAGTACCCACGCACACAAGCACGCCAAGCACGTACGCACGCAGGCACGCGCGCACGCATACATGCAGCATCCCCACACAAAACCCACTCACAGCATGCTGTGGTCAATAAGCTTATATGTGTATGATGTTTGGGGTTACTTCACATATTTATGCATGTAGTAATAGGCTCAAGGAATTTAAATGACATTGTCTTCTCCTTTAATGTGCACAGTCCCACACTTCATAAGGCAACTCTTTCCAGAGTACGGAATTGGCTGTATTCGCAACGCACATGAGCTGCATTCACGCACTGAACATTCTATCAAAAACACACGAAAATGGAAAGTTAACAAAAGTTAGTCAATGGGGGCCACCGCTGCAACAGCCGTCAGGCGGCGTTGGTGCGTTGTGAGGTATCCTCTCCAATGTGGTCGCATTTGACAGTACGCGAGTTTGTACTTTTGTCATTCGTATCTTGTCTATTTAAGTAGTTATAGTTCGCATATACGCTGATTCTAGTTACTATCTTTAATACCATATCATTACTGGCAATACATATTTAATAATGACTTTAATAGTGTCCAAAGACGACATTTTCAAACGTCCTTTTACGTTTCCGTGATTTAATGCATCACCTTCGGGGAGAGTTTGATACACTTAAATGTCGCCGCTGTCAAGTAATCAATGCCGCAGCTCTCAAATAATCACTAACCAGACATCGGTGTATTATTTAATCCCCTTGTAAATAATGAGATCGTGTAAAGTGTGCAGCATGAGCGTCACCAGGATTAGGTGGTGGGTGGGTACAGATTAGACAGAGTATCCATCGGTACTAGTAATGGGAAAGGGAGGGTATGTAGGCCTATATGCTAGGCAAATATAAAAAAACTGTATGAGTTAATTTTATTACAGCATGTTCTGCTGTCCATACATGTGTGCATAGATCACGTTATGCATAACTTTTTATAAGGCCTACCGTATATGCAATCCAGTCTATTACAGCTAGCATTGCTAGAAGGGCATTAGTATTTACATATGTTAAAAGTTCTGAACTGGGCTATTGAGCCGGGACTATAGGGTGACATACCCGGGGGAGAATCCAGTACTGGTAATTTTCATTAATCAAGCAAGAAAGGTTGTTGTGCCCTACGAAATACTCAGAACAATAGTTTCTACAACCTCCCCCCATTGTGGCTACATTACCACAATGACCAGACAAGAGGCGTACACTATGTGTCTCCTAATGAAGAAATTGTCTCAAATCACATTAAACCTATCTTATCGAGCTAAATAATTAGGTTTAGTCGCTAGCATGCCGGGATAAACAGAGTTATAGCACGGATGGCGACCTCAGTGTAAAATTTCTGGTGGCGGAAGAAAGTGATGCAAATATAAATGTTGCTGTATAGTATTCCTAATGCACTGCAGTCCTAGGTGTTCTACAAATGAGCAAAACATATCAACAAAGTGGCCGCTGGCCATATACCTAACTAACCAAGTCCAAAACGGTAACAGTATATGATTAGATTAACACAGTGGGAATACAGGTTGAGAGACCTATTACGGTGCGGTTATTTAAAGCACCTTACAGTAAATAAGGATAACTATAAACAGTAATATAAAGAAATTATAAGACGTGGTCCAAGGACCGGTACGGTACCTATTAGTCATCGGTACCTTTATACGGTAATAAATTATAATAATTAAAGATGTAATTAAAGAAATCATGTATAGTTACTTGAATACCCAGTAGTCATACTTATATAATGGGCTACTATGTTACTGAAATTGAGACGTCACTATACTTGTGACGTGAGTTGACACGTTCCCTGAAAGCTGGATACCTCTCTGCATGTAGATTTCTCGCAAGACAGGGTTCCTATATGCTGGTCCAGAACGGAAGCGGTACACACTCAGGACAGTGACACACAGTATAAGTAATGTCTACCGAATAGCTAGAAAGTTCTACACAATAATGCAGTAGTATGGAAAGTTCCCGTCCGATGACGGTAAGTAAAGTGAGCTAAGATAACCCATTAACAGGAAGGGTTATTAATTTAATTGTAATTATGCCTGTACATATTAAAGCTTAACGTTGCAGGGTGCGCCAAATAGCTCTGGAGAGGCACCGGGAAAAGTGTCCATGGCTGCGGTCGAAACATAAATCAGGACACACACGACATGCAGTGTGGTGGTTGAAGATCCACTTTTCGGCGTGGCTGGCAGATCCGGTGAGTTATCCACCGAGGAACATCGCTGCCCTACGTCACGTAGAATTACATAGTTGGACCACAAAGGACCACCACAATAATATAGTTCCTATACAGTTAGTAATTAAATCAGGAACCGTATATTAGGTCTAATATTGCCACCGGATGGCCATCTGGGAGCTTACAAAATTTCGGTGCGGTGTGTCGAGAACCGCTTCGGCACGAGCGGATATGAAGACGGCCGCCGGTGCTTTCGATCTTCTGAAATCATTCCCTTTTATACTTATGGCGACGTCGTAACTGGCTGCCTCAACCAATCAGAATTTGCTGAATAGCCAATCAGCGTGCTGTAATCCTGTCACGTGTACACAATTATCTGAATATCGTAATAGATATAGATGTGAAGATGACGTAGTGAGTCACGTGTTACACAAATCACTGATTATTTAGCTATATATATACGCGATTACGACGTTATGGGAATATGTTGAGCATAATTAGAAGGGGAAAAACACAACTTTATCTGAAGCGATTTTAACATGGTTTGTAGATTTAAAATGCCCGTCGAAAGCTGATCTTGATCGACACCAGATTCGACCGAAAGAAACAATTATAAAGAATTAAGACGTGCCCACTCGGCACACTAAAAGCGCAACTAGCTTTTGGACGTGCCACACGTGCTCTGTCAATACAGCGACTAGCGCACGCATGCGCGCTACGCGTTTTGACGAACTCTCGTATAGGCTTATACATGCGTATTGCTCTACCCAGGGGTCCGGGCTTATAGGAACGAATCCAGGACGGACGGCCCGTACCCAGCTTGGCTGGTACGGCCGGTACCCGACCAGTCGATCCGTGCTACAATCACATATTCGTAATACTACTACAGCCGATAGGTGGTTGTTAGAGAGATTAGCATTGATGACCGTCAGTTTGTTTTCACGCAACGTCAGATCATAATTGGGGCAGACCTTCCTTGTAATTTGGACATTTCATTCAATATGAATTGCACACCTTGTGACCTTCGAAGATGTACCCCACTGCCTAGTAGACCTAACATAAGTGATCTATGAATTAATGCGTTGAGACTTAGTATAGCAAGTTGTCTTAACACAATGATATATATGTAACATAACAGTTTGGCTGCAATGGTTCTTAGTCGACTGAATATGAATTTCTCTCGCTACTTGTTGAGTACCGAGCATGTCATACACTACCAACATTCCTGTGATTGGAGTGAGCTTGTGGAATTGGTGCAACCACAATCTTACCAAGATTTTAATATGATCTGTAGGTAGGTAACCTTCCTGACACGACCGCTTCATCATATGATCAAGTCTGAGAACAGGAAAAGATAGGCTTTCTGCACCAATTCGCAAGGTCAAAGGTGTATATTTGCACCAAAATCCTTGAAAAGAAAATTGTTAAAATTGTATACATTTAGAGGTGTCCAATTAAATCAGTTTCAAAATATTTCCCAGAATGTTTAGCAGAACAGTGTGTGTCTATGCATACGAATTGCTATAGCATTGGCACTATGTAGGTCTTCATAAGTGTGCCATTAGTCCGGGAGCCAATTTTCAAAAGGGGTCTAGAAGAATGGGTTCGTAGCACACCCAGTATTCAGAAGGTGGGTCTCTATATTATGCTAGACCGATGTCTTGGGTATACAATAGGTGTTGAATGTAGCTCTCAAACAATGTTCACAATGGTACATTTTTCACAAACTTAAGCGCATGTTATATCAATACAATCTTAACCAAAATGGAAAGGAGTGATCGTATATCGCAGATTCATACATAATCAACCTCGTTTAAGACACCCGTATGTTGCTTTGTACATATTGTGGCACTTAGGTCTTCTTGTGACTAGCAATACCTTAGCTACAACAATGCCCATGTTTTCTACATTTTTCATAATTAAACTTTTAACTGACATGCAGTGCATGTCTACACAAGCTGGCAGGACATATTTATCACGTGAGCAAATGAGAGAATGTTACTCATCCGTGTCAGAGTCATCTTCGACAATTGTATGCTGAACATTGTCACACATTTCACCTCCCATACAAAGGCATGCTTTAGTGCAGAGTAGATTGTTAGCCTTGCATTAACAGAGATCTGTTCTTTTGCAGGCAGACTTTTGACATCTACATGATGTGAGTTCAATTAATCCAAATGGAGCAGGATCCTTTGACATTAGAACAGGCTTGAGTAGACCATCCACTATACTCCAGCCATGTCCATTTGGAGATGGAAGATTCTGAACAGCTTGCAATGAACGTCTCCAAACAAGAGCTTGAAAATTGGCCCTTTCGGTGTGATGCGTTAGACTATTCGATGTAGGTGGACGATTTTCAATTCTTTGTCTCTTTTGACAAAAGAGCCAATAACGGGTTTCATCAGCTGTCTTTCCCACATCCCTGGTGGTATACAACTCACAGACAAATTTCTCACATAGAATTGCAGTATTCGGTGATAAGTCAACAAGTTCGCCGAGTTGGGCTAAGCTAAGCTGATGACATTCAGATGACTTTAAGAGATTGAATGCTTTTCTCTTAGCGACTCCAAATAATGCACTAGTGCTATCACAACCTGTAAGAGAATGACACCCAGGCAAAGACATACAGATAGCTGGGCCCAGTACTTGAGCAACTGTATGTAGTGGTATGTATCGCAATTTGTCCTTTGTGCCCGTACGGAACCATAGTTCAGAACAGTGAAGCGAACGATACGTATATATACTAAGTACTGCCACGTCTGTATCAGGAGACTGTATAACAACGTGCATGTGGTCTTTTGAAGCGTGTAGCGCGTGCAACATCATACGCGTATCTGCTTCCTCGTGATCTGATCGAAGTTCTTCCAAATACGACGAATTGTTCGCTGAAATGACAACAACATCCATTCCATCGTTAAAGCCACCAGCAAGAATGACGCAATTGTCGCCAGATAGCATATTTGGGCCAGTATCACGCCACCGCTTGCTGAGAAATGCAACCAGGTTACTTTTGTTGCTTGGATTGCTGATGTACTTGGCCCATTGCTTTGGAACGGGAGTATTTTCTCCAGCAAACTTTACTTCCAATGCTGTTGATGACCCACGTGTTAGCCGCTCTTCCGCTTTGAGAGATTCCAGTCTATCATATCTGTCAAAAACTATATCTACTCTGTTGCAGTCTTCTTGATTCAGTGGAACTGTAAAGATGTGCCAGTATTTATCAGCCAATTCTCCAAATGTAGACGTACCTACAGTGTTAACCATTTGCACAATTGCCATGCCATCTACTACATAAGCTGTTGCGCCTGTCTTGTCAACAGGTGGAAGCCATCCATCAACATTTACTTCCTTTTCTAGTTCACTTAACAAAACACTTTTCACATTCTTTCTTAGAGTCCCATCCGTATGTGACAATGATAGTGGAACAGCAGACCGTTCATACGTCATCACTAGTTTTAAATCAACATCTCTGGACCTTGCGGCAATAATTAGTCGACCAAATAGTTCGCGGTCAGATCTCACATTGTGAATTTTTTCATCATTTGATTTTTCTTCTGTGCTAGGCTGGCAAATGTTTTAAGTTTTAAGTGTGGCAACGTGTCCCAAAAGCGTCTCGTGTTAGTGTCCAGCCGCTCCTGAACAAAATTGTCCATAATCTCCTTACCAATGTCACAGGTGGAAACAAGTCTCTTGGCGATTTCACTAGGCAATACCACGCCAGTTGCAATGTTTATAAGCGGAAGACACTCGCTGTCGTCGTTTTCCGCAATATTAAAGGGATTGGTCATTATATCTGATGAGAACATCGAAAGTATCTTCTGCACATCGGTTTCATCCCTGTTCATTCGATTAGTCCCCATTTCCTTATGTACTCCAAACATGTGACTATCTTGTAACCCACACATTTGCTTTGTGACCATTGTTATGGCTGCCCTCTCGTGGCTAGTTAAAAACCACCTCTCCGGAGCTCCTGGCTTTTGTGTTATTCCAATAATACCACCTCGCTTTCTGGAATCCAAATTAATCGATTGCTCTAAGGCCATATCTGTCCACACTTGATTGCATGGATGGTCTGAGCGACTTACGGAATGATTTCCATTCAAGAATTGTTCATGTACATGGGGATGTGTACTTGGAAGCATCTTCATGTTCGCAAGATATATTGGCAGCCATCTTGCATAATTGGTTCTGTCCATGCTGTAGAAATATGGTGCCATCGCAGCAGTAGCAGATAGGGGTGCCTGCCGATCCCCAGTTCTCTCAGCTCTTATGAATCCACGCAGCAGCTCTACCAAATGAATATATGAGTTCCAAAATGCGAACAGGTGTGATTTCGAGCTTGACTCAACTTTAAAGGATTTGAACAGCTGTTGCAATTTATTCACGTACATACACACCTCTTTGAAATTTTTTGGCAGTGCGTCTAAGTCGTCAATGCTGCTTCGGCACATCTTAATTTTCTCATCCAGACTCTCCAACTCTGTTGGAGTAATGTGGTCTTCATGTTGTCCATTTTGTTGAACCCATTTGGAAAAAAGACTGCCATTGTAATCGCAGCAGCGCTTCCATAACCAATTTGTGAGCCCTCACTCCTCGATTATATGACTTCCCTTTAAGTAGAGCAGCAGCCGTGCTGCTACCATATGTGTTGGCCTCTATGAGGAGATCCTCTTAGCCAGAGTCATCAAACATCTTTCCAATAACAGCTAAGTAGTTTAGCGCAATGTGGAATCCCCCCAGTCTGATCACAGTGTCACTAAACTCTTCTTTATATCGCCACTGTATCTCCTTTGCCTTGACATATATGGCCAAGTCGAATGTAATGACCGAG
Source organism: Chaetoderma sp. LZ-2023a (assembly GCA_034401795.1). Taxonomy (NCBI): domain Eukaryota; kingdom Metazoa; phylum Mollusca; class Caudofoveata; order Chaetodermatida; family Chaetodermatidae; genus Chaetoderma; species Chaetoderma sp. LZ-2023a. The sequence continues at coordinate 61,117,049 of CM067364.1, read as the reverse complement.
TCATTCTGTCCTAGTGTTGTCATCATTCTTTGAACTTGTTTCATGACCGAATACACCGTATTGAATTCAGTTGGTGATCCGGAAATCATTGGACAGTAACCGATGTGTGTAAAAGGTGCGTTAGCACATGATACAAGTGCATTAAATCCACTCCAACTAGGGACTGTTTGTGTTTCTGTGGTCATCATGGGTACAAGATCTACCGCAAACAATTTTATTGGACACATTCGAACGATGGCCCATGCAAGATCCATGACTAATGCCTGTTCCTGGATTGAGCTATCACATTGGTACCAATCCTTCTTGACAGTGTCTATGAACGCGGTCACAACTGGTCTACTACCAACACCCCACAATCAAGAATTCTGTTTTCAGTACCTGGTGCTGTCAAAGCCCTTCTCCTGACTGAGTGTTCAGCATGTATGACACGCTCTGGTCTTGGGCCAAATTGCATTCGTTGGAACATCACCATTGTCGTTGAGTGAGTTGTCTGTTTACCGTCAAAGGTTTCTTCAAGTATATCATTGTTATCAGCTGCTACTTGAACGAACGCGTTTGGAACAATGTTTGTTGGTATTACAACTCCATACCGTGTTGATTGAGCTAATACGTCAAGCGCCATACTAGTGTCAACTACCTCAATATCATCATAGGAAACGCTATGACCCATACGATTCAGAATGGTGACAACTTGTTTGGAACCTGTAAGATGCCTCATTGTCATAGCGAGGCTTATGTGTTTTGGCATTTTCTTTCTCCCGTGTGATACACAATGCGCTATGTCTTGGCATATCATCATTGCATGCCTCTCATCACCTTCATTAGCACATTCTGATCTAACATTACCAAACTGCTCTGGTGCTAAATCTGCATCCGTGGTAACCCACCGCAGCAGCCAGTAGAGGCTTTGGGGGAATAATTTCCTTTGCTTTGTCAACAGTGGTACAGCTGGATATACAGATTCTATGATGGAGTTAGTATACATACATAAAATATAGCCTTAACATTTCACCCTCGCCTTTGGTATATGCATGCAAAATGTTTGTTGGATATATGTTAGGTCGATATCCGTCTAAATATCATATATGGTGAATCTAATACGATATTACTTTGAGTTATGACACGGTCATGCTCACATCGGTGTGCACTGTGGATACAGCCAAAGCCTAGACCCCATATGCAAAGAAATCAGGATAACTAATTAGTTCTACGACAATTTGTTTGTACAACAGGGCTTACAATGTGTGGGACATGTCCCCCAAGCCACAGCAAGTGTCAGACCTTCCGAATACTGGGTGTGCTACGTCACGATTCTGACCTAGCTTTAGCTCCTGGACTACATGTTAGAGGAAGCCGTGCAGCCCATCACCTCCATCTTCAATTGGCATGGTTTCTGTCAGTGTTACCTCGTCATGCGATTTGAAATCATTTTGCCTTAGTAGTCAAGTTTTAATGCATCAAAGATTCTCCTTTCACATAACTATGTGTGTTGAATTACCACTGCGACTTGAATGCTTGTTGTATGAACTGGGTTGTCAGCTGCTATATAGTGATACACGATCATTGGCGGTATTTGAGAGAGAGAGAGAGAGAGAGAGAGAGAGAGAGAGCTCAGCCTCGCTATGAACACCGTTATTGACAACCTCCATTGAGCACCGTATACATCCATTATCAATCATAGTATCTCAGCTCATTGTCTTATCACTGATTCATGCAACCCTTCATATTCGCGTGGTGTTATTTGAACAATGTTAAGCATAACTGATGATACATTTATTCTACAGTCATGAAGATGAGATCAAACTAACTAAACGGGGCAGAGCTAAAAATGGAAAGGTCCATTATGACGTATGACTATACTTACATTAGTAGGTTAAAAAGCAAGATTGCTATGACGTGTGACACTAAGTAAAAGATAAGAATCTAGAGTTACTTCGAATCATGGTATGTGTAACCGAAACACGCCTCAACAAAACATATTGATCGAAAGTAAAGACCTTTTCGAAGCCCCGAGTTTCGTATATTTGTCATCCATGTAACAATTCTCCTCGTGTCACTCACCTATGCGCGACATTCCGTGCATAAATCCTAAGTGTTATTCCAAACTCTTAGAACTCGAATAAACAATATACATACATTTCTATTTAGAGACATGCCAAGACAATTTATGGCGGCAACAACTTCCAGACAAATTAGATTTAACTTATAGAAAAGTGTACCAATTGTATTGTCTGTGGATAAAATATAACACATTCCATGTATGCTATGTTGGGCACAGTATTACTCGATATGCATGAGGTTAGTACTGTGTTTCATCTAAAGAAGTATTATCCTGTCTAATGCCTGATACACCCATTACACCAATGACTGTCACTGTGTGTGGAGTAGACAGTCGACCGTCTAGTCAAAGTACCCTTAAGTTATTCTTAGTGTGTGGAAGCTACTTAATGTCGCAAATACTTCGTTGCCCAGGAACATTCCTCAAACAAATAGAAAATATGTTCCTTATCACATACACACCTGTGTGATTGTATTGTGTTCTAACCAAACATACAATTTTCACTCAAATGACATGTGAAGTGGGTTGTTCTATGAGATTTCTAAAACATAATTGCTGTCTTGTTGGATCTAAATAACGATTAGCTTAAATTAGGATGTTATATATTGAAATAAGAAACCCAGAAGCCACTGGCTTGTCTCTTCCATACAATCACAATAAATTGCCAATGCCATCCTATTATTTGTATTATCTAACGAAGTTTCCCTGTGAAATGGATTATGCATGCAACATAAGTTTCGAGTGTTTTGACAGGTACTCATTCATTCTGTCAGTTACTATGTAATTGTGCATATTTTAGGACAATGAATCATAAATTGCTGACCGACTGCATACAAACGATCAATTTACATCTCATCAAAATGTGACCACATCGCTATAGAAATGCGGTGCCTATGAACAAGACTGTGCAGATCATACATCAGGTGTCGTTATCAGTATGACGGGCTCTACATTCTGCACCAAATGATGGATCCGATCTGTCACTAAAGTATATGACGCCATAATAAATAACACCACGTGGAGGCTGACGTCACAAACACATTCCATAATGGATAACTTATCTAGCCACGTCATAAACATTGAATAGTCTGCTAAGTATACTAATTGTATAGCATTACCATATAACAAACTTTCCCGTCAACTAATTTGAAATTAATTTGACTGGGCGCTGTAGCTAGCATAGGCAGCAACAACACCTTTCTAAATTAGTCTCAAAATATACATCAGGTTACTTGAGATTGGCAATTCAGGATTGTATAGTAAAAAATGAAATGCACCCCTCTATTGTGAGGCTCACATCAATCGTAAATGCTGGCCTTGACATTTGACATTTTGAACACAACTTCATGACAGTTATCTAGAACACCAAGCGTGACCGTCTACCGAAGTTTCATTCAGTTGAATTTAAGGTATCACACCCAACTTTTAAACTATTTAGTTACCCGCTCTTTATATCATTGATACAATTCTGACAACACTGCTTCTGGACTACAATTTCACTCACACACCCAGCTTTATTGACAATGCCTACAGTTGATTTAACGGTATCACCACGGATACCAATATGATATGTAGGCGAGATATACAATTAAAGGCAATCTGTTTGATGTGTGCATACACTTCTACTAGGATACAATATATATTCTTATAAAGCATAACATTTGAATTGTACAGTAGGTATGCTGTCAAATACAAATGCTCCAGTAATTATACAGCGTGCTATGTGTTGTACCAAGATGGAGAAAGACATCGATTAAACCAGATGGTATTACATATCATTCTATACCCCACTAGTGTATTAACTAATAACGTTGTGCACAAGTAATGTGTGTCGCTAGCAATAAATTACTGTTCACATTGTAACCTAGCATAGATGACATATCTAGGCTATACCACTTCCAACGCTATATTACTGCTGTGAAAATGTTGCAGAACGGAAAACAGTTAGATAAATTAAAGAAAAAAGCTCGGAAGTTTTAAAAGATAATCTAAAACCTAAGAAAATAATATAATATGTGGCATTGTCTTTGTTCACAACTCGGGGTACCGGTAGCGACATTTTACATTTAAACCACCACATAAAACCGATGCTACCATATGGCATTCCAGCATTGACAACGTCTACTGAAATGCGACAAGTCTTTTTATTATTTGAACCTGAAAGGGCAAACAGTAGGAGATAGCAACAATGAAAGAAACACTAAGTTGAATAATTTGAATATAATTTGACCGTTGTTGTCAATACCTGTGGCAACATCAGTTTGTTGTATAATTAGTTTCAAAACATTCACATATTCAGAATTATGCGTGTGCAATTAATTGGCATTAAGACGCAGAGAATTGAGGTTTTAAAGAGTTAATACGCGCCTATTCATTTGCCAACATTCACGCCACCCCCTCCCAGATGATGTACTCTTAGCGGTAACCCATGCGTGTCTCTTCCGAAATGCTGGCCATGTCGAATTCAGGTTATCCGTCACCCAGGGCAATATGTTTTATTAAAGGATGGTTCAGAATGACAATCTCATTTTCCTGGCTTTCGTCACTGAAAGTTAGATGTTATTTCTTTGTGATGTGAGTGATAAACAGCATCTGCAATGCTGTCCTCTTACCTGCAGCTTGCCTCCAGCATCATTCATGACTATCATGTATTGCATACTGGTAGGTATTGAATGGCGACTCAGCTATGTTCCCGTAGTTAAATCACACTAAGCAGACTCTCCACCCAATCTAGAACCTTTACAAGTCTCCATGCAGCAATGGAATGTACGAATCTTGTAATAATAATGCCCCCCCCCCCCTGTCAAATTAGCAACTACAGAGCATCTGTAGTTAATGTTCTGTTTGCGTGTGGCATGGATGTGATTATGTTTCTTGTCCAACAGAGAGGATGTGCCATTTTTTCATTATGTACCATGTGGGGAATTGTAAAATGACTTGAACCGTGGATAAGTATGGAAGTTTTCCAAGATGTGAGTTCAAGCTGTCTAATTATATAATGGCTTGACTGATCTGCCTTAACCATTACGATTCTTCTCAAATATACCTTTGACGGAATCAAGTGGAGAGTGTGAGCTTTTTTTATTTTGTTATGGTTGAAATTCATGAATTGCAATTTCTTGACAATGCGAATACATCATTAAAATGCGGGCATACTCAAATTAACACTGTGTGATGCCATGTCTAATCACAAGCAATGTCAATTGAAGACATAATATGAAATACGTTTGTTCGTCCATCTGTTTAAATGGGTTTCTGATGAATATGCTAGTATGACGTAATTATGTATAAAACAATTACATACAATACGGAAATACATATGCACCCATGATTTGCAATAACACCACCTTTCCATTAGTAGATAAGTGTATCCCAATATGGCTGACTTGCGATAGGACATGATATTTTTTCATGATATGTGCTATACTACCATTTTCAAAGCCCTCTTGTGTCAATGGCGCATCAAAATGTCACTTATTTTAATTACCCCTTTTAATTATCAAAATGTGCCTAACCTATTAAAAGATTAAAAGATTTGCTCAGTGAATGTGCCTTTGCAGGTCAAGAGACAAACAAACTTAATTGATCAAATTAGCCGTTGACCTTATCGAGTCAGCTTTCTGCTGTTCTGATACAAGATATTTCTCAAGACCATTGCACATGATGTATTTATCGTCTTGAACATTATAATCTTAAGAAAAATATAATTGTTGCACAGTCTATTTTGAACATATACCTATGGGAGTATTGCCTCGCTTGAGCCAGTCATTCCACTCCTACGTTATCAACATAAAGCTATCTTGACCTGCAACGGGGCATTCTCAAGCCTACTGCATATGCCATGTTGACTAACTTTGCCAATGTATTGTTAGGTTGACACAAGTGGGGCTAAGGTAACCCTTTGGCTCGAAAGCTCATGCTATCAAGGTCTGCGCGTACCACACTACAGATGATTAAGGCTGTGCCCACTTATACTCACAAATCATCGTTCAGAAGGGACATTTAGTTACACTAGTGTTTTGGCGGGGGTACAGGCTGTTACCACACGTACATTTCCAGAACGTAGTGTGAGATAACAGCCTGTACTCCTGCCACCTCCGCACACCACTCCCACTCCGGAAAAATACTGCTGTAACAAATGTATTATCAGACGTCAGCGAGAGACCAAGAAAGAGAGTAGGGTGGGGAGGTGGGGGTGTGTGTGAGAGAGAGGGAGGGAGAGAGAGAGAGAGAGAGAGAGAGAGAGAGAGAGAGAGAGAGAGAGAGAGAGAGAGAATGTGATCGTATCTTAAACATTGCCAATTGTCAACACATTAAGACGTTATTTTCAGAATGCATCAACACTAATGACGTCATGACCTTCGTCATTGGACATTGTTACGTCATAATTAATCTGCGCATTACGAGGTCATACTTCACTGATCTTAATCAATCAAATAACAGCATATTTCCATGTGACATTACAGAAGGGTAATAAATGCATATATCTCAACAGGAATTTATTATTCAATCAACTCCATTTGCAGACTGAATTGCAACCACATATTGTTACTACACACTTAACATAGATCCAACTAGTGTTTGGGCAGACTCGTGTGTGCAACATGATACACACATGTCAGTAAAGTCGGTGCAGCGTATGTGTGTTTAAATACCTTTGCTAATAATACTACATCAACAACTCAGACGTAATTAGTTTAGATCGCTACAGTTTCAGATGTGTAATTAGCATAGTCCCATTAATGTTTATAAATTAGCAAGAATATGTTTAACCTGTTGACAGATGAAGACATTGGAAGGTTTCTTTAATTACGTGCATGTGTCCAAGGTGCCTCGTTTGCACTAATTAATCTCAGGACTTGGAAACACAGCAGTGGTACATAACGAATTCGCTCGACATAGATGAACACTGGTTACATTTGCTTGGATGTAATATTGTGACAGGTGTGTAATCCCTCTTGTGCTAACTTAACTCTTGTATGGTCAAGACCGTGAAAAAACCCTGAGAATGTAATGGTCATGAGGAATGTACATTTTTCCATCAAAGAGAATTTGATTTTTTTGTGATTAACCACTGGAATGACTGGCTCGGTAACCGAGCCGGTCACTCCAGTGGTAAATTTAAAAGAATTGTCTTCTCACATCCGGCAAATAGTCCATTTTCATTGTCAAAAACAATACCTGTAGTGGTTTTGAGTAATGCTTATTTGCACGACAACAGAAAGCTATTTTTGTAAACTTTATTGTAAATTGTAGTGTCTGTCTTAATGCACCTTACAAATTCCAATTGCGAATCCATGAGTCATTGGCTGGTGAATGCATTTCTAAATATAGTACTGTAGAGACATGCCAGAACAAACATGTTTATACCAAGAATATTATCTTGCGGATGAGCAATAACAGAAGCAACATCATTTAGCTATAGACTGTATTTTCCTATATGAAGGTGTTCAGAGGATGTAATACTTCATTGCCAAGGCCGGCCAAAATGGCCGTTGCGGGTGTCTTGGGGAATATATATGTGCAGGCCAAGAGAAGACACAGTCATTCTAGTGGTACATTCATAGGAATAGTCTTTTCGTGACCTTCAAATGGACATTCAATAAGGACCTATTTTTAGATGTTAAATTTCCTCATTGTTTTCCTAACACAGTTATTAGGTGTATTGTGGATGTGGGAATGAGCGGAAGTAGACGTTTCTGCCTGTTCATGCTTTAACAGTTCAAAGTACCACCATGTTCTGAATAATGTAATTATCTCTTGGCATCTGTATGTTGGCATGAAGACTCACATAAAGCATAGACGTAGCAGGTCTACGGAGGCATTCAGTAAATGTCTCATGCCCCTCTTAGCAAATATATCGGCTGTTCATAATTCCCTAGCTTATGTGTGTCTGATTACATGTTCCAAATAACTGGAAGTATTTGATAAAGGAATAATGCACACTTATCCGATACTATGGCTTATTTCCTATTTTAACAAGTGAGTTGAGTGTATGCGCATACATATGAAATCTCACGTGTGATGTGTTATTCTGAATCCTGTAGTGCTATTAGGACTTTCCTACGAGAGCAAGTGTCCATATAACGTATGAGACACGGTTCCATCAATGTGTGAAATAACAAATGGACAGTGAATCATAGTTAGAAAACGGAATTGTAATGACATGTTCTGAGTCAGGCTATATTTAGATTGGTTAAATCTGTCATGTCGAACGCAGGCCAAAAGAGACTGCTATTGTTTTGGGGATATACTCGCACGCAGACCAAGAAAGAGACCTTTTGAAAATGTATCACTTGCATTTCAGGCTCGATAACAGACCCACTCATTTCTGTGCTGACTTTCCAACAATGGTGTTCTCTTGGTCTGCATGTGCATTTTCAATAAGCACATATTTTGATTTTCCTGTTAAAATTTCGCCATTAAAGGAGTAACATAACTAGTCTGATCTGTGATTGGATGCAATCCTGAAAGCGAGTGCCCTTGTAAATTAAACTCTGCTCCTTGCTATCCTCGCAGTATGCAAGTCCAGCATGTAACATCTAGTTACGAGAGACTTTTTGCAAAGGTCAGCATTATGATTCGATAACACGCCATCTCAACTTCTGAGGGCCTATTGCGTCTATACTTTGGCAGGAATCAGATACCATTCCTTGGAACGGTGGTGAGTTTCTCATCAATTCTGGAAAATCTACACAATTCATGCAATTTAAGCATATTTAACATGCAAATCAATCTTCCTTCTTTCAGCCTCTGGCCTCAACACAAAGGGTCCCGGGAGAGGAGTTTCATGGTGCATCAGGTCGGTTTGTTAATTGCATTTCTGTCACGTGCTGTTCACGATATTTATGACTTGAGGACGTAGGAATATTCCCTGATGTAGGCATGATCCCCTGACATTGCTGGCTATACAATCTATCCTGAAAATTGCGTTTAAGGCTCATATACAGGGCTTTGTAGTAATCGCAAAATGAGTTATAGCTGATAATGCGTGTATGGACTGACACATTTTATTTGGTTATCAACACATTTCATAATCCAGATTGAATATAATTAATATCTCGGTTATTTAATATATACTCTACAATCCCTAGCATGATCAATTATTTATTTCAATGTAATGGCAAAGGAAAGAGCTGGTCATTTGAATATTGTAATATACATTCGCGCGCATAATTATTTCTACCATATAGCTAATGATAACATCGTTACCACAGTTAAGCCATTCCACTATAATTGTATTGGACATGCCCTTCTAATTCTATAATAGAAAACTGTGTGTTATATTATATATGTATATAACATACCCTGCGTGTAATGGAACTTGCTGCTCATAGTACATCAAGCTACGTTGAGTCATACGTTATTAATAAGACTAGCATGCATTTAGTGTCAGTACTCGCTCTATTGTATTAGTGATGGTGCATAGGTGTTTGCGGTGGCAGGCATCGAGCTTGTCTAGAGCTGCCTTTGGAGCTGCCCAGCTGTTACAGTTATACAGCATCAGGGATACGCAGGTTGAATTGTATAAATGTAGCCTCTTCATCAAAGGTGTCTTTGATCTACCAATCCATAGCTTCCAGAAGGACTGGAAAGATATGTTCCCCATGACACAGCTTCCAGAAATGGCAATCGACATGGCAAGACACAGATAAGTATATATTTATATAACAGACAACGTAACACACATTGCATTGCATTGGACAATGCACATTTGCGAAATGTAGCAAGCCAGGCATAATATTTAGTCTGGTGATTAATTCATCGGAGACTTTGGATAAAACACCGTATGAGTAAGGCAAACATCTGTACCGAGGATGAGAACAACTGTGCATTTTGCACAAATTCGGAAGAAAGGTTAGTGCATCTGTTCACTGATTGGCCTGCAATAGTTCAATTCTGGGTATATGAAGAGAACACATTATCACTTCTCTGTGTGTCTAGAACTGATCTAACCACTTGCACAATTCTGCTTCATGAATTAGACAACGGACAGTTGAAGAATGATAAGACAGTCACCATATGCTGCTTAAGCATTGGTGTTTGGGGGTATTTGAAAGCACCGTTGTTCATTTACCTATGATAGGAACATTTACCCTACTTTGGATCATTTGAAGAAGTTGAAGGCGTTATGTGATGGATTACAATGCATAACATAATAGGTGAATTTTTATAAATATTTAAATAATAACCTTAACAAATATATGGTGCAGCGGCGACCTAGTATGTCTTGACAATGAGATTCTTCCCATTAAAAAAGCCACCCTGACTAGACGTAAAGCCTATGTTTTGGCGCATTCTGTTTTATTATAATTCACACGTGTGCTAATAGTTTTTGGATTATTGTATCAAACTTTTTAATATGCGTTTTGTGTATTAATATGTGATGTCATTCGTTGGTTAACTTTAAACCACACTCCTTTTGTAACCCTAATAATTATATTGGCTGCAATTATTATTTGATCATACACATGCAGTAGCAATAGATCTCGGTGCGTGTGTTTGGTATGTTGCTGTATGAAGCAACGGCATCTGCTTCACAAAGCATCCACTTCAATACTGACCGCTAATCAGATTATGAATTTAGCAAAAAAGATTAGGAGCGGGTGCTTTGAAAGGGTTCAAATGTGTACCAAAAGTCAGGTGGCTACTTGAACAGGTTAAGGCATATTATATTTGGCAGGTAAATAAACAGCTGATTTATATTCGAATGTTTTTATTACTAATGTTTGTCCCGGGATAATTTTAGAACCTGAAACCAAAAGTAAATTGCATTCGACAAAAACAAATTTAACATTCAAATTAAGCTACTTACTAATAATAGAGTGTACATACTAAGCCTGTATATACATACTTGTGTTTGTTCTGGGATACTTATGGAATCTCTTTTTCAAAGTAAATTGTAATGTTATAAATCGTTTGTTAAGTTTCGAACCTTTTCAACTGTGTATGTTGCATTGTCGCTTCACTGAGTTCAGTGTGATATATTAGTGGTTGCTTTTTCTAGATGTTCTGCGGGGTGTTGATTATTGATTAATTTGTTCCCGATTGACTATGTGTCTGAAGTATGTCCTATCACTGTGTTTATTTCTCAGCCTATGCTCGCGTGACCTTTTATAATTTTAATGGAATGTTGTTGAGCTAGTTGCTTGGACTTTTTAAATGGAAACATCTAGCTGTTTGGAATTTTTAGATTAATCGTTTGACCATCATATAGCTGTTGTTTATGTATACGCATGGCTGATATAATCGTTTGTTCTCTTGATTTATCCTGTGTGTAATGTTCTTTTCAGTCAGTATAAGTGTCGGTACCATGGATTTCCACACGATCCATTTGATCATGCTACCACAAATATAGTAGTAGTAGTAGTAGTAGTAGTAGTAGTAGTAGTAGTAGTAGTAGTAGTAGTAGTAGTAGTAGTAGTAGTAGTGGTTCAGGCAGAGCAGACGTGTTTATTCTGAACACTGCTAATACCGCCAATTTCGTTGTCCATGGCTTTGGTTTTTGTATATATATTTTATTGCAAAGCTTTATTAAACGATTTTGGTTTCTGTTTGTGTTGTTCATTTGTATTTATTTTGCTGTGGGCGGTCACAGCTCGCGGTTATTGGTCGGCAGCCTTCTGCTGTCTTGGTTGACTATAGCTCACCATTGCTGGCTGCAGTCATCGTTATACATGCGTGTGCTTGTGCCATTACACTTGTGCGTCAGGCATTTACACGCATTTTCTTGTGCATTTAAAAGGCCCATTGCTACGTAAGATTTTTGTTCGTTTCTGGCGCCCTACGCTGTCGGCAGCTAATTATACAATACCTTATGTCTGCCATTATTTGACAAAATGGTGGGATGTGTCAGCTATTGACATATACCATGGATTAAAGGACACTATTGGTGCTGCCCTTTAATATTGAAGGGTCTCATCAATATGAGTCGTGCTCAATGGAATATCACGGTGACTAACCAGGAAGTAAAGGCCAGCTTGTTAGAGGGCGATCTTATAATGAAGCGAGAACTCTGTGGGGTAGAAGTGATTGAGTCTGATAGATTGGTGGTCAATATCAAAGCTCCTGTTATGTGTTAGTGCCGTATGTAACAGCAACATGTGTCCGTTATAGGCATCTATTGTGCGATTATGATATTTCCAGTGACAGTCACTTGGAAAAGGTTAAATTAAATGATCATAATTTTGCCAGCAAGTTTGGGAAGTGGGCTAAAACGAGAAATAAGGCCAGTAAAAAGTCTAAATTTAGTTAGGTTACTTATGGCAGGCTTGCATAGTATCTATCTTATTATGCTCATTTGCACACTAAATTGCTGGGGGTTGAATGCTGAGTTTAAGAAATGGCGTTATTTTTAGAAGAAGTTGCGAACCAAAACGTTGATGTCCCTTTGCTTCAGGAAACAAAAATCCAAAAACCTGAAGATTTTGAATCGTTTAAGCAACGTGTTAAAGGTGAAATTTACTACTCAATGGAAACTGATACTATTACTGGAGATGCCATACTAATTCTACGCATCTGCCTTCAATCAGTTAGCATTACATCATCATCTTCAGATACAAGTGGACATTAGGTCAAAGTAGCAATTGATAATTCTCATTTAGTTTTAAATAGTATGTGCGTCTATGCATCTACTTCTCATGGATCTAGGTGTCGTATGTTTACTGATGCATTCGCTAGCTTTCAAGATAATGAATGCGAGAATTTAATTTTAGGTGGGGAGTTTAATTGTGTTTTGAACCAAAAGAAAGATAGGAAATCCACCACTGGATATAATTATGCGCCTCATAAGATATTGAACCGTTTCTGCAGTTGTGAAGATGTATTTGGTAGTTATAGAGAAATGAATCCTGAAGCAACCCATTTCATCTGTTTTTCTAATGATGGTAGGTCAGCATCCCGTTTAGACAGGATATATTTGAATCAATTGCTTAAAGGCAGACTTACAAGGTTATCACACTTCCAGTAGCATTTTCTGATCATAATATGGCATGTATTAGTGTAGATAATGCTAACTGGATTAAGCAAGGGCCTGGGTTTTGGAAATTAAATAATTCCGTTTTACATGATATTAATTATCATGAGAGTATCAACTAGGCTTGCATGATTTTGCTTTGAAACATCGTGATCGATTTTATAAAATAAAATTCCCAAAAGTATAAACCGCGTTAACGTGACTTGTTTCTAGAAACCGTTTAAATAAAGGATACACAAATAGCACGAAATTAGAACACATGTTCATGCGACGAATTCTTACCATCCTACGTCTATGCTTAATGTATACCTTATATCCATCATCGCGGGAGTGAAATTATTAATTGGGACAGCCTAAATATTGCGTATAGTTTAATAAACATTATTTAATTCATCAAAATTTGAGATAAAATGTCGCCAAGAAAAATATTTAAATTACATGATGTATCAGCTTCCGCGTATAGCCTCCCTTTGTAGGACGAGTTTAGGTCCTTACTGGAGTAACGCGAATACACTAATATTAGTACCCGTAGAGCTACTGCGCAATTCACATACATAGGACGGTAGCTTTGAGTAGGTATGAGTGTAACGGCGTAAACTCATCCTATAGTGCAGTTTATAGTTGCTTTCAGAATATACGATTTACATTTAAGAGTAATCAACATAATGCACAGTTCAAAATCAAACAATCTGGAATGCTGTTGCTTTATTTTCTTTAATTTGACATGACAACCGAATCAAAAAGGACAAATTATTACACCGTCTTGCCCTGTAGGTGGGGCTTAGAATACACCTTCCGTATCCTCTGCGTGTTGTAAGAGGCGACTAAAGGAGGTAAGGGTGAGGTAACCCTGACAGAAACCTCGAGTGCTGAAGACGGAGGTTCCAGGCCGCACGGCGCACTCTAATAAACCATGGATCCACGCACTTAACGCTTATGATCATGTCGATAGTCACTTACAGGACTGGCGGTATGATCAGCGAACGAAAAGAAGAAGAAGAAGAAGATTACACCGTCTGAAATTGCTTTTCACGACAGACTCAGGGTCTGCAGCGAAAGAAAGACAATTATATGGCGATTCGACGGAGTAACCAGCGGGTTTTCTCAATGACAAAGGTGTTACCTCGCTATTGTTAGCTTGTTTATTGTAGTGCTTTGCGTTGTGATTTGTAATTATTCGACACGTGCATGGCACGGCGGGATATACACACAATGAACAAAGGCGTGAATCGATTATAATTGTACTCATGTACTTATAAAATGCGACGGAAAGTACATACTTCAGATTTTTTTAAAACCTGAATTTTTGACGATTTTCAGATCTTTCCTCAATTACATCGTAAAAATCGCGATTTTAAAAATAAATCGAACTTCACGATTAAATCGAAAACTCACGCAAGCCTGGTATCAACGGCACAATTACAAGCAGAAGGTGAGAAGCCTACCACATTTCCTGTAGCTTGGAACTGGCAAGACTGTTGAAAAGCTTATCCGACGGCTAAAATTGAGGAATGGTGTTGTGGTCAACTCAAATATAGATATGATAAAAGCTGTTCATTCATTTTACAATGAGTTGTATGCATCTGAAGGTAGTGACGAAGCAGCAACACGATTTCTTCCAGGCAACTTAAATAAGCAATTTCCCGATTCGTGCTGTGAAAGTTGTGAACAACACTTGTCATTAAATGATTTAACCGAAGCTTTACATGAAATGAAGGCGGGTAAAGCTCCAGGACGTGATAGACATACATCCGAATTTTACCCTCACATTCTGGCACTTACTTGGACCATCGTTTCAGCAAGTGGTACATAATAGATTTGAGTATGGCCACCTTCCTTTTTCCATGTTCTAAACATATGTGCAAATCCTGTATAATAGGGGTGACCAGGAAGAATTGAAGAATTATCGACCAATAAATCTACTTTGTGTTGATTACAAGATAATTTCAAGAGCGTTGTCATTGAAATTAGGTAGAGTATTAGATGAGGTTATTGATCATGATCAGACCTGTGGTATTCTAGGCAGAAGTATATTGACCAATGTCATGTTGATAAGGCATTTAATAAATATGGTTGAGAAGGATGACATTTCTGCGATGCTGTTGGACTTGATAATGAGAAAGCTTTTGATTGTTTCGGGTGGGATTTTCTTTTCAAGTCCTTAAACTGCATTGTATTAGGCCCAAACGCACGTGGAGTAAAACAAGGATAGTCCCTGTAGCCAGTCTTATTTGTGATTGCGATGGAATCACTCGGATCAACATTGCGAAGAGATAGCATTTTTAAAGGGATAGGCATACCTGGAATAGAGAGACCATTAAATGTCTCGCAATACTCTGATGATACAACGATTTTCCTTGGACACAATTTGTATTTCTCTTCCCTAGACAAGAGCTTGCAGATTTTTAGGAGCGGTTCAGGACTAAAGAGTAATAAGGGGAAATCTGTTGGTCTGTATCTTGGTTCTTGGAGTATTCGAAGTGAACAAATAATGGGCATAAAGTGGCCAGATAATAACATTAAAGTTCTAGGAATTTACTTCAGCAGGAAAATTGATCCACTAGTGAATTGGACATATCGCATTAGTAATGTTAAACAAATACTGTATAATTGGAAACGTCGCCTCCTGTCCATCTTTGGCCGGGTTTTTGTTATAAATAACCGTGTTATGTCTGGATCATGGTACACAGCTTCTGTTATCCAAATGCCAAAACATGTTGAGGATGATAAAAATAAGTTAATCTATATTAATATATATATATGGGGAGATAAAACAAATCTTTATCTCATGCCGTTTGCGTGAATGGTACATTAAAAGGAGGATTAGACTTTGTCCATATTTCAAGTAAATGTGCATCATTGAAATTAAAGTTTTTTCAAAATTTACTTTATTCCGAATTGCCATGGCCAAATGTTTCACGGAAATTGTTAGAGCGTTGTGTTTGTCCGTTTCCTGCTGAATGCATTTTCGTATCAAATTCAACACCGCCAAATGTTATTAAAATCCATGGAGTATATCAAGAGCAATGAAAAGCATTACGCATGGTTGCTCAATTGCCTCAAACATGGGAACATCTGCTAGATCAGAAATTATGCAGAAATGATAATATTCAGTTGGGAAGCGTGGCTCTTTATTTCCCGTCATTGGCCAGTAAAGGCATTCGTATTGTTTCTGATTTAGTTACTCCAGGTATCCCGAACATGGCTTCGTCTCCAGATGCTATCAGAGGAATGTAAGCTGTGAAATATGGATGCTCGGAGAGTTTTAACACAAATTCAGAATGCAGTTCCGATAGCAAGGTTTACATTACCCAATGCTAATGGTATAAGTGATGTTTCTCCTTCTATGCTACTTTACCATCACACATTATTTATATGCCATATGAGTTCTCCTGATTGGGTTATACTTCGAATACAGAAGCATGCAACACCGCCAAAAGCTATTGCTGCATGGGAAGGGACAAGATATAAACCCTCAAATTGAAACATGGTTTGGAAGAATTTACATCTGTCTTGTTTGCCCTATAATACATGGGATATAGCGTGGCGTCTTATCCATCGCCGGCTTTGGGTGGGTCACATACTACATATATGTCACGTCACAACTAGCATGTAATGCCCTCTTTGTGAACGTGAGGAAGAAACGATTGATCACCTTTTAATCAATTGTGCAGAAATGTTGGCAATATATTGAGACAATAATAATTAAATTTAATATCCGTCGGCTGGAAATAAATGCCGAAATGATTTTATTTGGAGACCTGGACCATATACAAAAATATATTTCTGGTGGTAAGAAAGCAATAGTCTTCTGTCTCTTAACAATAGCTGTCTGGACGATTTGGAAATATAGATGCGCTCATGTGCTGAACCCGGACAAAAGTAATTCATTATTATCTCTGAAAGCGATTTTGCTGCCTTAGTCCAGCAATTTTTACAAGCCGAATATTTTGAATTTACGAAAAGGCGCAGGCCAGAACAGTTTACAGATATGTGGTGTAAGACCTGCACCATGATAATTCTTTTCCGGACTGCAGTCACCTTAAATATGTAAGCATTAGACCATATGCGATTTAAGCTAATGTG
>CM067364.1:61082429-61097429 GCA_034401795.1 Chaetoderma sp. LZ-2023a | reverse complement strand
TACAATGCTCACTAGACCAAGAAACACATATAATAGTGTGCAATGCTCACTAGACTAAGAAACAAATATAACAGTATACAATGCTCACTAGACTAAGAAACAGATATAACAGTATACAATGCTCACTAGACTATGAAACAAATATAACAGTATACAATGCTCACTAGACTACGAAACATATATAACAGTATACAATGCTCACGAGACTAAGAACAATGCTTATATAACACCCTTCAAGAAACTGTGAATAACTTTTAGTTGTCTCTGCAACGATGACAATTCTTTCAGTCTGTCTGTCGATCTGTCTGTCAGTTGGTCGGTTATCTTTTTGCCATATCTGACATGGCAAACCAAATAGTAACTATAGTGCAGGGAACTAATTTTCGTTTAATAAGCTTCCATTAACATAACTAGTTGAACATGTTCAAGGTCTTGTGTGTGAATGGGTACATACTGCTTTCTCGTAATTAAGACAAAGGGCAGTATGTCAAGGGATATGAAATATAATACGTCGTTGAGTCCCCAGGTTAGCACTTTCACAACACGTATATATAGCAAGTTGCACAGCGGATGGTGCCAATGGATAAATTATGATTCCGATCTGACGATCCGGTATATGACGTCATAATCAATTACTGTAGGTTGACACCGCAATCATAAATGACAAAAATACTCCGTCATGAAGCCGGAATAATCCGATAACTGTAAGAATTGTATGCCTTTGATGAATTTACTAATCAATAAACATTCTGTTGACAATTTTGAATCTAATTCGACTGTGCGGGGTTGCTTCCATAAGCAGCAACTGTACCCTGTCAAATTATTTCTAAATAATCAACCGCTTACCCGTTTAGTTAGCTTGACATTGATATTGTGAGAATTCAGCGTTTTATCGATCCCAACACAGGCAATGTGTGGGAGGAGCTTAGCTGGAAATGGGCGGAGCTTAGCTAGAAATGGTCGGACATTTGCTAGAAATGGTGTTTCGGATCTCACTATTAGAACTTGATTCCAACACAGTCCGATATTGCGATAATGTATCTACCAATGACGTGTATCTTCACTGGAATGGTGTAAAATATCGTGGAAACTATAACTCTCGACCGCTGTAGAAATGTATTGTAGTGTCGTATTGACGTGCTTTGCAAGGCCTATATGGGAGGACATTTATGAAATAATGGTCGCTACTCATGAGACATAGAAAATGTCTGGGTCTTCAGCATAAACGCAATGTCCTGCTTTAATGGCCATTTCGAGGATAGGAAAATAATTCCTTTTGTCTAAAAGACAATCTCTGAAGCTGTACGCCCTACTTTTCCATACTGGAAAATAATTCCTTTTGTCTGAAAGACAATCTCTGAAGCTGTACGCCCTACTTTTCCATACTTAAATCCCGATAAGGCTAAGCTATTATTAAATACAAAACGATGTTGGTGGTCAAAAAGCCATAAATACACAAATATGGCGTAATCTATATATATATAATAAAATACTTCTTGCGGATCTGTTACAAGTACAGAACACACTGGATGAATCCGATCTGTCAGACAAATATTTGACGCCATATTGAATTACATCACACGTAGGGTAACATGTCAATCATAATTCCCAGAAGTACTGTCAGTTGTGCGAAATGTATGTCTTTCCCATATAATAAACATTATGTTGACAATTTTAATTTGCCTGGGCGGGCGGAGTTGCTGCCATATACAACAACAGACCCTGTTGAATTAGTTTTAAAATATTTTGAAAGGTTAACTGCATAGTTACCCAAATTCTTGGATTCTGGTAATTAAGGTTTGAAAGTATATACATCTATGACAACCCATACAACGGATAGGCGAAGCTTAGATGCAAATGGGCTGGGCCTACCTAAAGGTTATTTGGTCGCAGAAGTTGTTTGAATGTCACGTTGCTGACTTGCGCTCTGCGTTGGTAAAGTCTACTCGTATTGATCTTACAATCAGTCCTAGACTGTGACGAGAGAAGTGTGTCACGTAAGGGCATCGACCCACTCACTGGTAATCCGAGACCCAATGACGTGGTAATCACGTTTTCATTGTCAATACGTCAATAGGCATTACGTGCATTGTGTTATTATATGTATAATTCTGAGAATAACCATCAGTTATTGTTCGCGTGGTAACTCAGCTGGAACCACGAGTGTCCTTACAGTACATCTCGGAAATAACTGAACATGTTTCCAAAAACCAGTAAAACGGTCTGTTGAATATTTTAAAGATAATTGAAGTAGAAGACATTGCTGTCTAAAGATCCAATTATGCTCAAAATTTTCAACAGAACATTTCTTACTAACTAACATTTTTTCTGTGTTTGGTTTGTAGATTGAGATTTACTTATCACCTTGTATAGCGATCTATTTCTAACTATGCCACGCCCATTTCTACCCAAGCCACGTCCATTTTACATGAGTTCCGACCGATTTCTATATTTTGAACCCTTCATACCCATAATCTCAATTTCAAGGTCACTATAGAGGCATGCTGTAGAACATTTTGAAATACGACCTGGCACCACTGTGTGATGTTAATGAATGTTATTGCTCTTGCATCGCTTGCACTGTCGATCGTTCTTGCAGTTGGTTAATAAGTAAGGCAGGATTCATCACCACCTTCGTGATGTGATTATTGGAACGCTATGGCTTGGTGGAATTGATGAACACAGGATTAGAATGTATGTTATTGGAGATGTTCTACTTTACAACTGTCAGACATGTTTATAAAATGACTCCAGGGACCTCGATACCTAATTATGAGAGGCATTGACCTTCTTACTAAAATAAGCTCAACACGCTATGGGTGCGACAAGTGCCGTTGTTAGAAATGTTGACAAATTAGACCGACACCCATACTGATATACATATCTAATCTAAAACTAGAGGTGTTACTTCGTGCCGAGAATGCGCCTCAAACGTAATGACCAGCAATGTTATTACATCATCAAAAAGACTAGAATGTTACACAGACTCCGCCTCAGCCACTAGACAGATTTGGACCCAGTCTATTTCCGTAGTTAGACTGTAAAAACGCCACCCTGGCTGCGCTGCTTTTGTATAGGAAACGATTGCGCGTGCGAGGTTCAGATCATGATTGACTGTCAGGCGATCAGGTGGCTCACGAGCAATCGGTGGAAACATAGACAATCTCATTCACCCGTCTCTCTCGTTGCCTCTCTCTCCACCCAGGAGTATAACTGCGTACCAGTGTAAAACTGAGGAGGTTACAAATACTGAAATGAAGCCATCCTAGATATGCCGTGAATGGGACCAGGAATCAGGCACTCGATAGACGCAAATCAAACCAATAACCTTTGTGTTGCTATTGGTGTCATCCTAAAACTTGGGTTTACAGTATGGTACCATGTATTCACCTGACTACTCGTATGATTGTCCTAATACACAATTCCCCGTGAAGCATAATAGGGTTAGAAGCTCAACATTGGATTGTCATAAACCAGCTCACCGCCATGCTCATGTCTCACTCGATGTTTAGTTAATATGTTTAATAAAGGAACCCAGTTTCTCAGTCAATCATATAGCGTCATAATCGACTACGTCACCTGTTGTATGACGTCATAATCAATCACTTCATGAATGGCACAATATAGTCCTCACAAATGCTTAATAATCCGAAAAGTTGTACGAATTGTATGTCTTTAATACAGTAATACACAATCTGTTGATTCAATTACACACATTGAAATTAGGTTCAAAATGTTCAACAGCTTACCTGAATGCTTTCCTGGAAATTGAGATTCAGAAAATTAGCGGATCGATCACAACATGGGCAAATAGTGGGTGGGGCTTAGCGAGAGATGGGCGGGGCATATCTAAAACTGGATTCCCCCCATTTCATTAAATACCTTGCTATATCGACCACCTGCACGGATCAGCAAATGCCAAGTACAACGGGGAAATTGCTCTGAACACATTTGCTATTGTAGCTTTACTCGCTCAGTGATTATCGCTCCTAATGATGCGTGTGTGTTGTCTCCGAAAGCAGATTGTATTTGGATATTGATGTTATTGAGTCATAGTTGTCCTTTCATTGTATTTTGCAAATAATTTAATATTGCTTTTTAGAATGTAACATAAATCACGTGTAAGATGCCTGCCATTGGAATGTGTCACACTGGAGATGCGAGCACTCATCACTCCGCCATGTATCTCCTGGAAAGCACACTTATTTGTCAATCTGACATATGATAACGTCACGGCATTGACATCATCACGGCAGTTGATCATTCTCAGAGAGAGAGAGAGAGAGAGAGAGAGAGAGAGAGAGAGAGAGAGAGAGAGAGAGAGAGAGAAAGGAGGGGATGAGGGGTGGGGGGGGGGGGTAGAGGGCGAGAGAAAGCGGGAGGCAGAGCGATAGAGGAAGAGCAAGAAAGAGAGAGAGGCGGAGGGACGGAAGCAGGGGTTAGGGAGGGAGTGAGAGAGAGAGATGTGGAGGGAGGAGCTGGGAGGGTAGAGAGAGAGTGAGAGGGACGGAGGGAGGTGGAGAGCGAGAGAGAGAGAGAGAGAGAGAGAGAGAGAGATATTGAAGTAGAGACAGAGAGAGAGAGAAGGAGGGAGAAAGTGAGGGAGTGAGGGTATGGGTGGAATCTGGAAAGGAAAAGCAAAGAATGTCATCCCACTTTATGCAGGGATAGATTTGATTACATACAAAATGCAGCAAGAGGTATCGAGCCAATCAGGGTGGTATTTGATTCTTCGCTTGAGAAATCAATGCCAACTACTGAGAAGAAAAGGTCACAAATTGAGCGTTAGAAAGAACCGCATGTTGTCAGGTAAGGAAAAGAGTCGCCTCCGTAAATGGATAAGGCTGGGAAATACAGCAATTACAAATAATAAGTTCAGTTGCACTGCATCTTCAGGTCATTACGCGAGCCACTGGGAGACAGACCATCAAATAGCTAGATTTATATATACTAATAGTCAACATAATCTCTAAGCACTTAACGTTTTGCCAAAACATGTTCATGAAGTTCTAATTTTTTGTCTTAGGATCGTAGAAAATCGTGATTTTAATATTATCACTATATATTGATATTTCGAAAAATCGTAAGCTCTTGCTTACATATTCATTAAGCCTACATCCAATACTGGATGTGATTGATTCTGCAACAGCTATCAATTGATTCAAAGTGTAGGCATAGCTTGAAAGGAATTAGCGCTTTCGATGACGAAAAATAGGCACCACATGATAACAGTTCCCCGTCATGAATATATATTACGCTAGCTACTCTGTTATTAATAACACATTGTGCCAAAACGTCCGCCCTCTGTTTAGCAGCCTTGTTGATAGATGTGACAGTGGTGGGCTAGAACCGCTCATTCTCTTTACTTGTCAACCACACACGCCGCGGTGGCCTAGATTCGTCAACTTCATATCGCAAACTAGTTGTTTTATGATAGGCGCATTAGCATCGTGATGGACAGTTTTCGTTTCTTATCCATCTTCCCTCTTTATCATCAATAATCACAGCATTCTCTCTCCAGCATGGAAATGAGAAGCCGCTTAATTATGAAGCAATGTTAACAGTTTTTGGGCTTCATTCATATCTGGTTCTTCCGTAACTGTTATCATCTTTTTCATCACGTAAAACTCCCACGATTAACTTGAAATATGCCAATGTATAAGCCAGTTTTTGGGCTTCATTCATATCTGGTTCTGCCCGATAACAACGATCAAGCGCAGATTGCTAGATCATTCTTACAGTTTTTCCAAAATAAGATTGATGATATTCGAAGTCAGTTACATCAATCCACTGTCTCGACAATGTCCACGTGTGATGAACCAGCATTCGAACATGGCTACCTCGACCATGTTCAGCCTCTCTCTGAACAAGACGTCTCATTTCTCCTCAAAGAATCAAAACCAACATTTTGTGCTCTTGACCCTGTCCCAACCAAAATGATATTTGAATATTTGGACATTTTACTTCCAACAATAACATTAATCATTAACTCTAGTCTAGAGTCGGGTGTCATGCCAAAGGTCTTCCAGCAAGGTATAATGAATCCGCTGCTTAAAAAACAAGGTCTTGATCAAGACGTATTAAAGAACTATAGACCCGTGTCTAACCTGCCGTGTATCTCAAAACGTGTTGAAAGGGCCGTATGTAAACAACTATCTGTACACTTGAATTCACACGAGCTACATGAGCCTTTCCAATCTGCTTATAGACAGAGTCATAGCACGGAGACAGCGTTATTAAGAGTGATAACTGATATTCGAAGTGGTATCGATATGGTAATGTCTCGTTACTAATTCTACTTTACCTCAGCACT
Source organism: Chaetoderma sp. LZ-2023a (assembly GCA_034401795.1). Taxonomy (NCBI): domain Eukaryota; kingdom Metazoa; phylum Mollusca; class Caudofoveata; order Chaetodermatida; family Chaetodermatidae; genus Chaetoderma; species Chaetoderma sp. LZ-2023a. Next base: position 61,091,116 of record CM067364.1, on the reverse strand, counting down.
GCATTCGATACCATCGACCATGACAACCTACTCTCTAAACTAAGTCGTGCATTCGGTGTCAAAGGTCTTGCATTAGATTGGTTTCATTCATACTTGACTGATAGATGTCAATCAGTATACATAAATGGAACCCCTTCGGAATCAATCTAGCTTACGTGCGGCGTACCACACGGGTCTAGTACTGGGCCCCGTTCTATTCACCCTGCACACTCGACAACTATGTTCAGTAATCGAAAAACATAATATCAAAAGACACCTTTACGCAGATGATACTCAACTAATCAACAATTTTACGCCATCCACATCCACTGCAACTATCGCTTCCAATCAAATAACAAATATTAAATTATGGATGACCTCTAACATGTTGATGTTGAATGATGATAAAACCGAAGCGATGTTGATTGGGCCAGCAATTCGGCGTGCCAAAACAGAGTTATCTGCGATTACCATCGGCTCGGCTCAAATTCCCTTCGTAGACACTGTTAAGGACTTGGGTGTCATGTTAGACAATGAACTTAGTATGGAACATCATGTCCGTTATCTGCGTAAGGTGTGTTTTATGCAGCTGCGGAATATATCAAACATCAGGAAATACATAACTCGCGAAGCTGCTATTATGCTGGTACTAACATTAATTATCTCAAAGTTAGACTATTCTAACAGTCTGTTTATAGGCGCCTCAAAAGATGCTATGCGCAAACTCCAAGCAATTCAGAATGCAGCCGCTAGAGTTGTTTCCCTAAAGCGGCAGAGTGATCATATCAGTCCCATTCTCCAAGATCTTCACTGGCTTCCAATAGAACAGAGAATACGCTTCAAAGTCCTCTGCCTAACCTATCAATGTATCATATCTACAGCACCAACCTACCTTTCAGAACTGCTAGAAACATACACGCCAAGCAGGCCACTTAGATCTGCAAATCTAAACTTAAAATTCCGAAAGTTAAATCAAAAACCTATGGTCACAGAACATTTGCTTTTGTTGCTTCTACAGAATGGAATGAACTTCCAGCTAGTCTTAAATCTTCATCCACTCTAGCTATATTTAAATCAAATCTTACAACGTTTTTGTTCCGTCAGGCATATCCAACTGTATGATCATTTTATGTTATTATTGTAAGCGCTTAGAGCACGCAATATTTGCGTGGAATTATAGCGCACTATAAACATCCTATTATTATTATTATTATTACTATGTCACGAATGACGTACTGGCAGGATGTGGGGACTTTTAATTAGCCGCACTATGTAAGACTATCTGTATCTAATTTATCTGTCACACATTTCCATTTCACTCACACGTCGGATACCATAACTCTGATGGAACTGCGTGTTTCTATGCATATGAATTGCCATATCTTGGCTTTATTGTCCCGTCTATTATCGAGATGCCATTCACATGGAATAATTGTGATAGCAATCATGAAAACTATCGGATTGGACATTTTTCCAGATGGATATGACGTTTGTTTTGTATTCGCCGCTGTCCAGCCATGAAAGACGTATATGTGCTCGTTAATGTCGTGAACGACATACCAGGTTTCTAAGTCTGCCACTAAATGTATAGCATCAATTAAAGTACATTTATTCTACAGTCAAGGTAATGACTTTAAACAAAGCGGATATTCATCCATTCAATTACATGTAACATTCTCTGGTCTGCTTGCTTTATACGTCAAAGAGAGAGCATTTTAAAACAAACCGACGTTGAATTTCCACATAATTGTGATTGATCGAATTCTGTTAGAAATGAATGACAAAAAAACCCATAAAAAGTCGCTCTGTTTTCGAACAATCATGTTTTAAAATGTTGACACACACGTAGGCAAATACCCACGCACACGCCAGGCAAGCCCATTTGCACGCACGCACGCACGTGCACACGCACACACAACATCACCACACAACCCACACTCACAGCATGCTGTGGTCAATACGCTTATATGTCTATGATGTGTGGGGTTACTTCACATACGCATGCATGTAGTAATAGGCTCAAGGAGTTTATATGACGTTGTCTTCTCATTTAATGTGCACAGCCCCACACTTCATGAGACAACTCCTTTCAGAGTACCGAATTGTCGCATATGAGCTGTATCCACAAACTGAAAATGTTATCAGAAGCACACGAAAAGGGAAAGTTAACAAAAGTTAATCAATTGTTAAAACACCGGATCCAAATAGAGTAAATGAGTATGAACAAGAAATAATGCATCCCCGAGACAGCATAAGCTCTCTATATGGCACACCCATATTCAATCAATGTTAATAATTTCTATAAAGTGATAGTACTTGCGCTCACTTCTAGTGCGGAAAGCACATCTGGATGTAGACTGTTCAAGAGATGAAGACCTCTTGTCGAATTTTCTAACATTGATACATGGTATGCCATACAGCGCACGCATATGGGGCTGGCGATCTGAAGAGAGTGTCATGCAAGACGTGTAGAAATGGACAATATTCTATTGACTGTAGATGCTGAGCTGGCAAGTTCTGCCACGTCTATCGCCAATCTTCAGTATCACCTACCGTTGATAGGTTATTATTAGAGAACTTGACCCTGATGTTCACCCCTTAGGATTCACGCAGGGCGTAAGCATGTGGGCTGAGGAAATGTAGACATAGCCACGCATGATGCATAGAAATGAACAATACACTCTTGATGTGTGTTGAAAGGCATGGGCATGTCTAGGATATCGCGTAACTGTAGTACTACCTACAGCTGCTGGGTGGTTGTTGGAGAGATTAGCATTGCTGGTCATCCATTCGTTTTTCGCGCCGGTTTTCAACATATTAAACCCATAATTGGGGCCGGACTTCCTTATAATTTGCACATTTCAGTTAATATGAATCCAAGGGATGAGATAGATGATGCAGCACGCCATTTCATGGCCTTCGACAATGTATCAACTGCCTAGTAGCCGTTGTGATTCCATTTTGACCTAGTACATATAGCAAGCGGTGTGGATGGAACGCAGCTGATATTGCAGGAGTAACCTCTGAACATAGGAGATCTATGAATTAATGTGTTAGGACTTAGCTTAGCAAGTTGTCTTAACACAGCGGTATATATGTAACATAACGGATCGGCTGCAATGGTTCTTAGACAACTGAAAGCTAACATATGCATTTCGCCCTGGTATTTGTTGAGTACCGAGCAGGACTTACACTGCTGAAATTCCTGTGATTGGAGCGAGACTGTGTAAATGACGAAACACTGATCTTGCAAAGATTTCAATACGATCTATGGGTAACGTTAATGACACCACATCTGCATCACATGACCAACTCTGAGAACAGTTTTCTAGGAAAGGTTAAGATGTATGCACCAATTCGCAAGGTTAAAAGTATGTATTCACGCCAAAATACATTTAGAGGGGTGGGGGGGGGCTCCAGTCAAGTTAAACATAAAGACATACAATGCGGCGTACAACTGGCGGACTTTTACAGGTTGCTAATGGACTTAATTATGGCGTCATCTGCTTGATTGGCAGATTGGATTCCTCTATTAAGATCTACATTGCCAAAGACCACAAGCACAGATCATAAATGAATATAACCAAGCTTTACTAATGGGATACTGAGCATACAACAGGCATAGCGAACATGATAGATACTGTACGAAGGATGAAAGCAATGGTTAGCCATTTTATGCAGGAATACATTGGATTACATTCGAAATGTCGCAAACATATCTAGCGAATCTACTTGATATTGCGTTCATACGGTGAGAAATCAATGACAAGTCCTGAGACCCAGAGACTACAAAATAAGTGTTGGATTAAACCGAATATTGACAACCCAGAAACACAAAATGGATAAGGTTTTGTGAGTCCGTGAATTACAAACCATAGTTTAGGTTGGTATTGCATCATCTGGTCACCACCCATGCCACAGAGTGTTAATCAAGTCCCTAGATCTATGCATAGGCCTACTTCAGTCAAGAATCATTCACCATATTCAAAGTTTACAAAAGATCGCTCATGAATTTACCCGTTTTTATACTAGCATCTTAGGAAATCGTGATTTTAGGATAATCGATAAGCACGGAAATTTCGAAGAATCTTGCATAATAATTTGCACACATTTTATTCAATCCTACATCCAATATTGGATGGGGACTTGTTATCTCACAGCTGTCATTAGACCAAATGTGTGGGCGTAGTTTGAACAGAATTAGTGTCGGCGATGACGAAGACATTGCCACCAACAGCTAACAGTTCCCCGTCATGAATACATATTACCTTAGCTAATCCATTATTAATAATTCGCTGTGTGCCAAAGTATCGGACCACTGCATGGCAGCCTTGTTGATATACGGGACAAGTGTGGGTGTATGCTCACACGGCTCACTTATCTCAATTGCATACAGTGTATTAGCCCACACCAGTCGACTTTATATCGCAGTCTTCTTTCTTCTTCTTCTTTTCGATCGCTGGTATCACACTTGGAGAGCCGTTCTCAAGATTAAATATGTGGTGTTCTGCAGTTCTTCCACAGGCCCATACAACTTTTCAAGAAAACAGGTTGACAAAGGCCAGATCTCTTCTCTCAGCAGCTGATACGTACTGCAACATTGAAGTATGTGCTCTGTGGTCTGTTCTGCTTCTCCACAAGGAGTTATACACGCAACAGCTGTTGTTATTTGCGTTGCTGCCAAACCAGACTGTATCTATAGACAATTAAATCGCATACTTTGATTCTGCCAATTACATTTTAGCTGAGACCGACGGCTATTAGAAGTCAATATGTCAGTAGATATGTCTGTCCGCCAAGTGTTTACATTTCTGGCAAAGCACCGCCCCAACGTCACAGCAGTGTCCACTTTATCCTACACGTTGCTATGTGTGTCTGCTCGCTCTATACAAACAATTTATGATAGGCTCATTGTCCTTCTCTTATATCTGTCTCTTGTCATTACCGTTATCATCATCCTCATCACATACACCGCCATCGATTAACGTGTAATATGTTACTATATATGTCAGTATACCATGCATGACATAATGACATGATTGGGTTACCCGTAACCATTTCATGGCTAGGATGGCCATAAGCTGTCTCTGCAGTGGTTTTGAGGAATGTTCATTTGCAGGCCATGAGAAGACTATTCTCTGTCATTCATCACTGAAATGGCAGGCTCTACAAGCCGGATAGTTATTCCAGTAGTAAATGTTTAAACAGGTCTGCTCTTCGGCTACTAATGGTCATGGAGGCAGGGGCCGGGTGAGCGCGAGGGATAGAGGGTGGGGTGTGTTGATGGAGGGTGGGAGAGAGGAAGAGAGAAGGAGAGCGAGAAGAACGCCCATCATCGGTATGAACCCCAGTATTGGCAACCTATATTGAATGCAGTTATACATACAGCATCACCAATATTATTTCGGTATACTAGTAATACGTCACACAACATTTCATATTCGTTCCTGTGATGCTATTTTACCAACGGTGATCATCAATGATGCTACCTTTATTCAACAGTCATGACGACGACATCAAACCACGCCTATATTCGACCATTCAATGGAAAGGAAGATCTTCTGGTGTGCTTGATAAAGGATTGACACAATTTGCATTTTAAAACTAACGGTACCGCATTTCCGCATGCTTTCACACAGGAATTTATCATCTCGCCTGTATTGGGCTGGAAGTGTGAGGTAATAAATCCTAAAAAGTCTCTTCAAAAAGCCATCTTTTGTCTATTTCGGAAAAACCGTGTTTTAAAAGTTGCTTCGCTTCCCACCATCCTTTGGAGAATACAATTAAAACGCATGGCATACACCTTCCGAGGTTATGAGGTAATAATACCATGATGTGTGACGTTATGGAAAAGGTAAAACAAAAAGGAGAAACCTGTTTTGTGAAACAGAAAAGCACATCAACAAAAGATACTGATCGAGAAGAAAGGGCTTGTCCATGCCACGAACTTCGTGCACTGTCTCATATAACACTGTTTCTCATGTCACTTATCTTGGCGTGAACTTTTGTGAATAAATCCTAAATGTTATTGTTAACTCTTAGAACGTGAATGACATAATTTCCTACAATAAGTTGTAGACATATACCAAGCAAAACTATGTCAGCAACAACTTTCCGTCAAATTAGTTTCAAAATATGCAAAGTCTTAATTATGTGATTGTATGTGTATAAAATATAACATAATTCATTTATGCTGTGTGGTGGGGTGTGTTGGGTTGGGGTGCGTGTGGCAGTAGCACTATATTTGCAAGCGAATGACTGCCCCATTGTGGGAAGTAGACGACCAACCGTCCACTCAAAGTACCCTTACGTATTCGCAGTGTGTGGAAAATGTTTAATTTCTCAAAAAATATTTAGTCACGCAAACATATTCCTCAAGTTAATAGGAAATGTGTTCCTTAACACGTAGACGTCTTGCGTGATCGCATTGTGTCCTGACCAAACATACAATTTTTACCGAAACGGACGGAGAAGAGCATTGTTCTATGAGATTTCTAAAATACAATTACGTGCTTGATTTAATTCACGAACAGCTTACATTAGGATATGATAGCCTTATATTACAATCAGAAAACCAGACTCTACCGACTTGTCGCTTCCATACAATTGCAATAATTTGCTGAAACTGTCCTATTATTTGTATTATCTATTGCAGTTTCTATGTTAAATGGATCCAACATAATTGTGGGGTATTGTGGCAGGTAATTAATCATTTTGGCAATTGCGCATAATTTAGAACACTGGATTCTAAATTGCTGACAGACTGCATCCAAACGATCAATTTCAATTTCCATCACAGACAAATTTGGCCACATCGCTATAGAAATGCGCTGCCTAAGAACACGAATATTACAGATCATCTGCCCGGGTGTCTTTATCATTATGACAAGCTATATATTATGCACCAATGGATGTATCCGAACTGTCGCTCTGACATATGACATCATAATCACTAACGGCACTTGTAGTTTAACGGCACAGTCAAATTGCCTAATGAAATACGGATCTAATTACGTTATGCACATTGAATCAGTCTGTCAAATGTGCCAATTGAATATCTTTATGTATGATTACTGTATTCTGCGGCTGTAGTTGTAGTAGCAACATCATATAGCTGCAATTAGTCCTTCCTCCTTCGCTTTCGCCCACTATGTCTTGTCCTCAGCCGAAATCATTAGCTTACACAAGCCCATTCTTGACTTGAGTGTACCGAGTCCTGCTTTCTTGAGGTCACGTCGTTGCCCCTTTAGCAGATTTACGCAATGCTGTCCTATCCTGGCTTTGCCTTTGCTAGCTCCGAGTATGGCGAATATATCAAACATGAATGTTGTGTTCATTGTGCCGATTAACTAAGTCTATAGTAATCGAGTAGGCCTATAATAGCCGTACTCGACTGGGCGAAAACTTAGAGCACATTTGCTCCACAGAGAATATGTTTTATTCGACTGGTATTCGCCGGAAAAAATAAGGCATGCAACAAGCCAGAGCCAAAACGTGTGGCATGTCTCGTGAAGTAGGCCACGCCATTAAAAATGTGAAAACTAGGGACTCTATTATTCTGTGTTTACCATAACTGAAAACAATGCTGACAGTTTTAATTTCAAGATTGTAAAACGTAGGCGATATCACGTGTCTGCCCCTTCCATACTGACTTGTTTTTTCATTCGACTGGAACGTGTGCGTAGAGCAAATTTTGGCCACTGCGCAGATGGCCAAAGCCACATGTACTCTACGGAAATGTTCCAGTCGAATATAGCCTTAATAATCATATTCCGCATGTAATACATAGATACGATTAAGAGAACCAGTCGATCTACAATTCTTTGACAAGCATACGTGATTATTGTATTCTGCGGCTGTAGTAGTAGAAACATCCTACAGCTGCAATCAGCCCTTCGTCGCTTTTTCCAACTGTGACTTGTCCTCAGCCGAAATTCTTATCTTCCTCAGGTCCATTCTTAACTTGAGTGTACGGAGTCCTGCTTTCTTGAGGACACCTCGTAGTACGCTTAGCAGATTTATACAATGACACGCTCTCCTGGGTTTGCATTTGCTGGCTCAGAGTAGGGCAAATCCCAATGCTCTCTCTGCTGGTGTCGCTTCTGGCATCCTTAGCACACGGCCAAGCATGGACCATCTGTGCTGTGTGACTTTTACAGACAGCGGGGACGTATTACACATCTTGTGTAGTGCATCATTGGAAATTATGCTGTCTGTCCATCGGTCTCCAGTGATGGTACGTAGGTGTTTGCGATGGTAGACATCGAGTTTGTCTAGAGCTGCCGTTGGAGCTGTCCAGCTGTTACAGTTATACAGCATCAAGGATACGCAGGTTGCATTGTATAAACGTGGTCCTTTAATCAAGGACATCTTTGATCTACGAATCAATTGCTTCCAGAAGAACTAGAAAGATATGTTCCCTATGATGCAGCGTGCAGCAATGTCAGCTGTACGGCAAAGCAGTGAGGCCAGTATTTTACCTTTCCTCCATGATTCGCCGCCACGGAGTGGATCATCATTTTCTTCAGTTTCAAGCTTTGTGGACGTGACATGTCAATGCCCATTTTGTGGAAATACCAGTGTCTGGACATGACTACCGACACAAGCATGCGTTGAGCCCATACAATGTATGCGCAGCTGCGTCCACGTCCACAATAGTCGTTTCGTGGCCTTCAAATGGACACTCACTAAAGACATATTTTGAGTTT
>CM067364.1:60995301-61079429 GCA_034401795.1 Chaetoderma sp. LZ-2023a | reverse complement strand
AAATTTGGTTGAATTCCGTCAACTTTGACTTTCTGCCACCACCCCACCCTTCCACCCAGCCCCACCATGTGATTGGAGTCTAATGCAAAACGTCATCCGAGTAGTATGTCTAACTCACATAACACATTTGATTGAATTCCACCATTAGGTTTCAGATGAGATAGCCAGATGGATGGACAGACCGGCTGACTGATGGATGCAATATCCCATCCTATGTTTGTAAAACACATGAGGACGAGCTACAGTTGCGACTTTGGCATCTGTGTCAGGAATGAAAAAAAAAAGACAGGAAGACTTACACTAATCGTGAGTCATTCACATTTTAAAAACTGTCTGGATGTTTTTCGGATTACACATCAGGTTGTGGAATCCTAATGTATGGTCACACCCATTGATGTATTACAATTGTAGCAAAATCATACCAGTAGTTTCCGATCGAAATAACCACAGATTCAGAATTTGATCCTATCCGAATCCCGGTTCCTTTATACGAATCATGGACAATACCGGAAATCCTCTTTGACGGCAAGTTTCTTCATGTTAAAATTTGATCCAAATCGGATCAGTAGTTTTTGAGACAGTCGCAGATAAAACGTATATGAGAAAGTAAAGCCTGGTATATAGAAATGCACGGAATGCGATTTATTTATAGTCATGTGAATGTGATAGTACTAATTACTAATGAACACATACAATAACACCAAACACCAACACACATCATTTAGAAATCCTAGAAAAAAGTACATTGTTTTGATTAAATTGTTTAAATATATTGTCCACTTCTTCTGAGCTTTCAGCCCTTTATCATTTGTTAGTAGCGATGTGGAAGTAAGCATATTGAAGTGTAGTACCATAAATATAGTTCCTTGAAGAATGCCAGACACACTGTAAAATTAAATAAAAAGACAACATATTCAGGAATGTATCATATATAATAAAGTATATAGTACACAAACTCTCCGCTACCACAATTACACCCCCCCACCCACCCACCCCCCCCCCCCCCCCCCACACACACACACCCACCCACCCACCCACCCACACACACACACACACACACACTACCCTTTAGTGCTAAAGCTGGAAAAGCAGGCCTCTAGATCTGGCTTGTGAATGTTGGTTTACAGACCAAGAGACCATTTTTGAAGACTTAACGTTGGAATGAGTGGCATGATAACACGAAGTCAGTAATTCCGGTGGTAAACCTTACAAATTAGAATAAGCAGATATGTCAATATTCTTGATCAAATTTAGCACCTACACTCTGTCAAAACTTTGTTAAAAATGTTCTCAACAGCTGACCTGTATGACTGCCATGAAATTCAAAGTTTAATACTGTATGCTATTTCATGAGTTTTGAATCAATCGTCCCCGTGGTTTCGGAGAAGATTTTTATAGATGTTTCTAAAAATCCGCCAAAATTCAAAATGGCCTCTCGTCAAATTGACTGAAAAACAAGATTGATTGGTCAGGAAAATTGAAAGCTTTACTTGGTGAATGTCCATTTGCAGGTGAGATGTCATTGCAGTGGTAAACCTTCAAAATGGTCTTCTCTTGACCTACAAATGTACATTTTTGCAAGATCATTGCAGAATCCGGAACCCTCTGAATCACTGAGAAAAAATTCAAATTTTCTTGAAATATCTTTACCATTAATGGGTTAATTAATGTAATCCTTTCAGCAATGCATTTCTCATATCTCATTCCCAAGGCAACCATACAGGAAGTGTTAAATATTGTGCAATTAATTTGACTAGAACCTGTTGCAGCAATATATATTTGGCTTCCAGTCAAATGCAAAATATTTAACATAATAGGCCTATGTTAAATACTTTAAAAGATAGGCCCATACTTTTTCAGGCATTTGTCGGTGAAAGGGCTAAGTATCATTTTGAGGCACTGTATTTATTGTCTCTGTTGTCCCGTCTATTATGGGGAGTCCATGCACATGGATGAATTGTGACAGCAATCATGAAAACTTCGGATTGAACATTTTTCCAGATGGATATAACGTTGTATTCGGCGCTTTTCAGCCAAGAAAGACATATGCGTCCTCGTTAATGTCCTGAACGACCACCAGGTTTCTAAGTTTGCCAGTACATATATAGCATCGCCGAGTTGATGAGTAATTATTACACGCACATTGCAATTGCCATAATCAAATATAATCTCCTAATATCTTCGTAATAATTCATATTCTTACAACTAATCATATGCGTTCCTATAATCAAACAGCATTGATCATCAATTAAAGTACATTTATTTTACAATCAAGGGGATTACTTCAAACAGAGTTGATATTCATTCATTCAATTGAATGTAACATTCTCTGGTATGCTTGCTTAATGATGTAAATAGAGAGCTTTTAAAACAAACTGCATTGTATGTCCACATGATTGTGATTGATCAAGTTCTGTTAGAAATGAATGGCAGAAAAAAGCGTATTTTCTATATTTTCGAACAATCATGTTAAAAAACTGTCACATACACACGAGCATGCACGCACATACACACGGTAGCACGTGCGCACGCATCCATACAGCACCCCCACGCTGCACCCACCCTCAGCATTGTGTGGTCAATAGGCGTATATGTCTATGATGTTTGGGGTTACTTCACATACTTATGCATACAGTAATAGGCTCAAGGAATTTGCATGACTTTGTCTTCTTCTTTAACATGCACAGTTCCACACTTCATGAGGCAACTCTTTCCGGAGGACGGAATTGTCTGTATTTACATCAAATATGTACTGCATCCGCACACTGAAGATGTTATCAGAAACACACGGTACGGGAAAGTTAACAAATGTTAATCAGTTGTTAAAGCACAGAGAGCAAATATAATTAATTCGTATGAGCACGACATAATGTAGCATCGAGACAGCGTTAGCTCTCTATATGGCATACAGATATTCAATCTCTGCCAATCTGTTCTATAGCGTGATAGTACTTGGACTCACATCTAGTGCGGAAAGCACATCTGGATGTAAAGTGTTCAGAAGATGAAGAGCTCTTGGCGAATTTTCTAACTTGATACATATTAGGCCACGCAGTGCACACATATTGGGTAGGCGATCTGCAAACAATGCGATGCATGACGTGAAGAAATGAAGAATACGTTCTTGACTGTAGATGCAGAGCTGGCGGGTGCCATCACTTTTATCACCAGTCGTTAGTATCACCTACCGTTGATAGGTAAGTATTAGAGAGCTTGACCTTGATGTTCACTACCTCGGATTCTGATTATACCAAATAGCGTAAGCATGTGAGCTGATGAGAATGATGTAGACATAGCCACGCGTGCTGTATGCAAATGAACCATGCCCTCTTGAATTGAGTTGAAGAGCTGAAACGCACGGCCCAGTCTAGGCCATCACGTACCAATACACCTGATAGGGGGTTGTTAGAGAGATTAGCATTTATGGGCGTCCGTTCGTTTTCGCACAGGTTTTCAAGAGATTCAAGCTATAATTGGGGCCGGACTCCATTGTGATTTGAAAATTTAAATTGATATCAATCGCAAAGAAGACATAGATGATGCAGCACGCCAAATCACGGCGTTCGAAAATGTATCCACTGCCTAGTTGCATTTGCGATTCCATTTTGACCCTATAGATATAGCAAGCGTTGTGGACAGAACGCAGCTGCTATTGCAGGAATAACCTCTGAACATAGGGGATCTATGAATTAATGTGTTGCGACTTAGCTTAGCAAGTTGTCAGCTATATATTAACATAACGGATCGGCTGCAATGGTTCGCATTCGGCTAAAAGCTTACAAATGAATTTCGCCTGCTATTTGTTGAGTAGCGAGCAGGCCAACTCTGAGAACAGTTTTTTAGTACAAATGCCGGACTTTTAAAAGTGCCTGATGGACTCAGTTATGTCAGTTGATTATGGGGTCATATGCTTGATTGGCAGATTGGATTACTCTATTAAGAACAAACTTGCCAAATACCAAGAGCAAAGCTCATACATGAAGATAGCCAAGCTCTACCAACGAAGGACACTGATCATACAACACGCATAGAGAATATGATATATAATGCACGAAGGATGAAAGCAAAGATTGTTTATGCAGGAATACATTGGGTTACATTCAAAATGTTGCAAACCATATCTAGCGAATCTACTTGATATTGTGTACATACGGAGAGAAATCAATGACAGGTCCTGCGACCAAGAGACTACAAAACGAGGGTTAGATTAAACCGAATGTTGTCAACCCAGTACCCCATTCATTTACCGAAATGGTTTTGCGAGTCCATGAATTACAAATGGTAATTTAGGTTGGTACTGCATTATCTGTTTACCACCCAGGTCACAGAGCGTCCATACAATCGTGAGATCTATGCATAGGTATAGGCATTTCAAAATATTCAATATTTACAAAAGGTTGCCCACCTAGTTACGTTTTGTTACTAAAATCTTAGGAAATCGTGATTTTAGGGTAATCGATATATACGGAAATTTCGAGGAATCATGTATAATAATTTGCACATTTTTGTATTCAATCCTACATCCAATATTGGCTGGGACTTGCTATCTCACAGCTGTCATTTGAAGACATTTGTCGCCGTAGTTTGAATACAATTAGTGCCCACTATGACGAAGACATTGCCAACTAAAGCTAACAGTTCCCTGTCATGAATACATATTACCATAGCTAATCCATTATTAATGACTTACTGTGTGCCAAATCGTTGGACCACTGCATGACAGCTTTGTTGATATACGCGGCAATGATATCACATTGTCTTACTTCTTCTCAATCGCATACAATGTATTGGCCCTCCCGTTGACTTCATATCACACTCGTACGCGAGTCAGCATAGCAATCACAAATTGAACATGCAACAGCTGCTGTTAATTGCGTTGCTGCCAAACCAGACTGCATCTGCAGACACTTAATTCACATTCTTGGATTCTGCTAATTACATTTTAGCTATGACCGGCGGCTATCATAAGTCAATATGTCAGTAGATACGTCTGTCCGCCAAGTTTTAAATTTGTGGCAAAGAAGCAGCCCTACACCACTGCAGTGTCTACTTTATCCTACGTCGTTGCTATATATGTATGTTCGCTCTATATAATCTATTTATGATATGCCCATTGTCATTTCTAGTACAGTGTGGATTAGTTTTGAGACGCACACACACACAATTTAAGCTTGGTGCATTTATAGTATATCTCACTTCAACCTACAGTATTAGGATGAACATTTATCTCCCTAATACAGTTTCACATCCTTCTCTTCGGTAATCACAGCATTCCATATCCACTCACTCGCTGTCGTGTTAAAGCGACAATCCGCCTACTTACTCATCAAATGTGAACAGTTCTTGTCCTTGTGGTATAGCAATCGCTTCCATAAGTGGTATCATCTTTCTCATCACGTACGACAATCTCGATTAACGTGTACTATCTCAATATATCATGCACAATATAATGACATGACTGGGCGCACTGTAACACTGTAATGGCAAATACGGCCACAATCTCTCTGCTGCGGTCGTGAGGAATGTTAATTTGCAAGTCATGAGAAGCCTACGTGTTATCACCATTTACCACTGGAATGACAGGTTATATAAGTTATTCCAGTGGCAAATGTTAAAAAATGTCTTCTCTTTAGCTGCAAATGGTTATTCAATAAGCAAACATTTGTATCTTTCAAACCAAACGTAACTACTAAAGTGCTGATTCACCAGACTATGTAAGATTATATGCATCTGTTACAGTAGTCATATATTTGCAGTTGCTCTCGCATCGGTTACAATAACACTGCTGGAACAGTGTGTGTCTATGCATAGGATTTGATATAGCATTGCTACTATATAGGTCTTCATAATTGTGACATGTTAGAGGAAGCCGTGCAGCCCATCACCTCCATCTCAAGGTTTATGCCTGTGTTATCGCGCCCTGACGATTTGAAATCAGGAGTTATTTTCCCTTAGTAGTCAAGTTGTAATGCATCAAGGATTCGCCTTTCACATCCCACTGTTAGTTGAAATACGATTGCGACTTGAATTCCAGTTGTATGAACCGAGGTGTCAGATGCTGTATGTGATACATGGCCATTTGGACATATTAAGGAGAGCGAGAGAGAGAGAGAGAGAGAGAGAGAGAGAGAGAGAGAGAGAGAGAGAGATAGAGAGCGAGAGAGAGAGAGAGAGAGGGAGAGAGAGAGAGAGAGAGAGAGAGAGAGCAGCTCATCCTCGCTATGAACGCCGTTATTGACAGCCTATATTGATATATTGAGCACGGTAAACATCCATTCTCATCCATAGTGTCTCAGCTCATTATCCTATTAATGATGCATACAATCATTCATATTCGGGCCTGTGATGTTATTTGCCCAACATTAATCATCAATGATGCTACCTTTATACTACCCTCATGACGACGAGATCAAACTAATTCTATATCCATCCATTCACTGGAGAGGAAGCTAGTCTGATATGCCTGAGAAATGATTGAAGCGTTGTGTTAAAACCAACTGTCCTACATGTCCGCATGATTTCGCACATGGCCTTATCATCGCGTCTATATTCGGCTGGAATTGAGAGGCAATACATCCCAAAAGGTGCTTCAAAAAGGCATTTTCTCTCCATATCTAAAATACTTGTTTTTATAAATTGTTTACTTCCCATCATCCTTTGGACAGTACTATTATGACGCATGGTTGTACTTACCTCAGGAGGGTAAAAGGAAAATTTACCATGACGTGGGCCATTAAGTAAAATGTTTTAATCTATAGTTGCTGCGAAACATGTTTTGTGTAACAGAGACGCGTCTCAACAAAACATACTGATCGAAAGTAAATACCTTTTCGAAGCCCCGAATTTCCTACAATGCCTACTCATTTAGCAATGCTCCTCGTGTCACTCATCCATGCGCGAAAGTCCGTGCATAAATCCTAAATGTTATTCTTAACTCTTAGAATCAGAATACAACAAATACATACACTACTATTTAGACACATGCCAAGACACATTATGGCAGCAACAACTACCAGACAAATTATAATACACATATTTAACAGCTTATCAATGGCATTGTTTGTGAATAAAATATAACACGTTTCACGCATGCTGTCTTGGATGCAGTAGCACTCGATATGCAAGAGGTTAGTAGTTAGTTTTATCTAAAGAATTACTACCATGCCTAACTCCTGATACACGCATTACACCAATGACTGTCACTTTGTCGGAAGTAGACAACCGACCGTCTACTCAAGTACCCTTAAATGTATTCATAGTGAGTGGTGGAAAATATTTAATGTCGCAAATACTCTGTTACTCACAATCATCAAACAAATAAGAAATGAGCTCCTTAACACTGGACGCCTTGTGATTGCATTGTATTCTGACCAAACATACAATTTCAACTCAAACAGAAGGAGGGGCGTATTGTTCTATGAGATTTCTAAAAACATAATTGCTATCTTGCTGGATTTAATTCATGGTTAGCTTACATTAGGAAACCCAGACGCCACTGACCATCTTATTATTTGTATCATCTACCTAAGTTTCTCTGTACAATGGCCTATGCATGCAGTATCACTTTCGAGTATTTTGGCAGGTCATCATTCATTCTATCAGTTACTACGTAATTGTGTATAGTTTGGAACAATGAATTATAAATTGCTGACAGATTGCATTCAAACGATTAATTTCCATCTCAGCAAAATGTGATCAATTCGCTATAGAAATGCAGTGCCTATGAACAAGAATGTATCGATAAACCACCTGGTGCTTTATCATTATGACGGGCTCTACATTCTGCACTAAATGCTGGATCCGATCTGTAACTCTATTATATGACGCCATAATCAATAACGACACTTATAGGTTTACGTCACAAACAAATTACATAATGAATGACGCCTCTAGCGCCGTCATAAACATTGAATAGTCCGTCAAGTGTACCAATTGTATAGCTTTACCATTTACTAAAGATTCCTGATGACTATTTTGAAACTAATTTGACTGGGCGCTGTAGCTGACATTGGCAGCAACGGCACCTAGTTAAATTAGTCTAAATATACAACATGTTACTTGAGAGTCTGGCAATTCAGGATTTAATCTATATAAATTGACTCCGACATGCAACACAGTATGGGTGACGCGTAGCTAGAAATGAGCCGGACATAGCTAGAAGTGGGTGGTGCTTAGCTAGAAATCGGTTCTATCTATTATGAGCTACACCAACCAGAATAGTTGGCCTTGACATTTGACATGTTGTACACACATTCATGACAGTTATCCAGAATACCAAGGGTAACTTTCTACCCACTTGTCATTCAGTTGAATTTAAGGTATCTCACCCACCTTTTAAACTATTTAATTACCTGCTCTGTATAGCATTGATAAAAACCACTGCTTCGTGACCACACTTTCACTCACACCCATATTTATTGACAATGCCTACAGTTGATTTAAAGGTATCACTACGGATACCAATATGATTTGTGAGCATGATATACAATTAAAGGTAATCTGATTGATGCGCATCTGTGTACACAAGCCTCCACTGCGATACAATTAGAGTATGGAAGATCAGATATAACAGTAGTTAATCTATTTGTGCGTTTGGACCAGCAATAACATATTCAAGCAGCACACGCTACTAAAATTGCCGACTCTTTTTATGAAATGCGCTAAACATATGCTTAAAAAGCATAGCATTTGAATTGTACAGTAGGTATGATGTCAAATACAAATGTTACAGTAATTCTACATCTTGTTATGGGTTATCAAGATGGGGAAAGACGTCGATTAAACCATAAGCCATTACACATCATTCTATAGCCCACTAAGGTGTTACTGTTGCGCACAAATAATGTGTGTCGCTAGCAATATATTACTGTTCCCGTAGTCACCTAGCGTAGAAGACATATCTAGGATATATGTCACATACAACGTTGTATTACCGCTGTGAAAATGTTGTAGAACGAAAAACAATTTGACTAAAATTAAAAGATAATCTAAAGCCGAAGAACATAATATAATATATATTCCACTGCGTGTGTTCACAACTCTCAATACCGGTAGTGAAATTTTACATTTAAACCACCCCATAAAACTGATGCTACCGCATGGCATTCCAGCATTGACAACATCGACTGAAATGCGACAAGTCTTTTAATCATTTGACCCTGGAAGGGCAAACAGTAAAAGCTATCAACAATAAAAGAAATAGTATGTTGAATAATTTGAATCTAATTTGACTGGAAGCTGTTGTTGTCAATACCTGTGGCAGCATCAGTTTGTTGTAAAATTAGTTTCAAAACATTCAAATATTCAGCATAATGCATGCGCAATTATATTGGCATGGAGACACAAAGAATTGAAGTTTTAAAGAGTTAATACGTGCCTATCCATTTGTCAAAATCCCAGCCCAACGCCCGGATGATTGACTGTTAGGTGTAATATATGCGTGTCTCTTCTGAAATGCTGGCCGTGTCGAATTTCAGGCCATCCATGGCCGATGGCAATATATTTGATTCAATATGGTTCGGAATGACAATCTCATTTTCCTGGCTTTCGTTACTGAGAGTTAGATGCTATCTCTTGTGCTGTGAGTGATAAACAAAATATGTAATACTGCCCTCTTAGTGACAACTTGTCTCTAACATCATTCATGGCCATAGTGTGTGGCATACTGCTAGGTATTGAACGGCGACGCAAATATGTTCACTTTGTCAAATCACATTAAGCAGGCTCTGTAACCAATATAGAACATGTACACGTCTCCGTGCAGTAATGGAATGCACGTATCTTCTATTAATAATGGTCTCCTGTCATATAAGCAACTAACGGTCCACGGAAGTTAATGTCCTGTTTGCGTATGGTATGGATGTGATTAAGTTTCTTTTCCAAGTTTGAGGATGTGCCATTTAATTACCCCTCAGTAATGTCACATGATCAAATTCTGTTATTTAATGGGTTAAGATCAGGGATGGATGATCTGGCATTTCCCTCACGCGAGGGCAATACCACACGATATCCCCGCGCGAAAAACGTGCTGTAGTTTTACTGCGCAGCTAGCCATAAAGTTCTTTATAATAATATACATGTTGCTAAAATGGCGGATACGCGCCCGCTTCGGAAT
Source organism: Chaetoderma sp. LZ-2023a (assembly GCA_034401795.1). NCBI lineage: Eukaryota > Metazoa > Mollusca > Caudofoveata > Chaetodermatida > Chaetodermatidae > Chaetoderma > Chaetoderma sp. LZ-2023a. The sequence continues at coordinate 61,069,315 of CM067364.1, read as the reverse complement.
TGTTGAATTTTAAGATTTCAAGTGACTCAATTCCAAAGCAACTATAGGGGAACGCTTTTGCATATGTGCAAACTAATTTGATGGGAGCTGTTGCTGAAACAAGGTTGGACATCCCGCAAAACACGTGTAGTCGAATAGCAAATGCATTAGGCTACTCCACAAATTAATCATAGCTATAAAAACGGTGAGTTAATTATCGATCACAATCTTTTCTTCGTGACGTGATAATACTGATCCGCCTGACGAGCGTGTTACATGCGGAAATCAACATACCGATGGTAAATCGATTACTCATAGAATTAATTGTAGAAGTAATTAGTCTATGGTACGCCCATACCGAAGTATGCCATTATTCCGGATTAACTCTCTAGAGTGAACACAACCATAGACGCCGTTTTTGGCGTACAGCCAAGGCAAAACGTATCAATTTCACTCTTGCAGAATTAGCCTAGAGATGTCTAATTCAAGAATTGCTTATCTAGTTACATTGTCACGTTATGATAAAATCTCTATCTTCGACGTCTGAGGGGTAATAAATTCGTTACACCAGTGGTTTGACGTGGGTACAGCTGTTACCATACGCGCAAACAATTATATTTATATTATTGATATATAAATATAAAATGTATCCCCCTCGCTACGCTCGGAAGATACAACATGTGCGCGTGTGGTAACAGTCTGTACCCACGTCAAAACACTGGTGTAACTAATAGTTTCATTATTTAACAGGAGGGGAATGGTAAAATGACCTCAACCGTACGATACGTCAATTTGTATACATTTTGAAATGAGTATCGAAATTTTCCAAGATTTAAGTTCAAGCTTGTCTCATTATATAATGTTAATACTCATCTGCAATAACCATTAAGGTTATTCTCGAATATACCTTTGAAGGAATCCAGTGGTGGCATAATGGGGTAGTGTGTGTTTCCACGGCGAGAGTGTGAGCTTATTTTGACATTTGGAAGCAGTGCAAATTGCTTTTTTTATTTTTGCCATGGTTGAAATTCATAAATTGCAATTTCTTGACAATGCGAGTACATCATTAAAATGCGGGCATACCCAAGTTAACACTGTGTTATACAGTATCTAATCACACACAATGTTGATTGAACATAAAGACGTACTGTTATTTTCGTTTGTTAGTCCATCTGTTTAAATAGTTTTCTAATGAATATGCTAGTATGATGCAATTATGTATAAAACAATTACATACAATGCGTACACCAAGACTTAGTCATATCTAGAAAATATATGCAATACAATTTGGTATCCATGAATTAAGAAATACAGAAATACATACGCAACAATGTTACGGAATAACACCACCTTTTCACTATTAGATAAGTGTATCTCAATATAATTGTCTTGCAATAGGATATGATATTTGCACATCACATTCTGGTTCTTTATACTGCCATTTTCGAAACGCTTCTGCCATCAGCACATCAAAGCGCTGAAAATGCTACTTATTCTAATTACCTCTTTGTAATTATCTAAACGTTTTGCTCAGTGAATGTGCCTTTGCAGGCCAAGAGAAAACCTAATTTTATAGATTAAATTTATCATTTGACTTTATCAAGTCAGCTTTCACCTGCTCTGAAACTCGATATTTGTCAAGACTATTGCACATGATGTATTTATCATCTTGAACATTATAATCGCAAGAAAAATCGAATTGTTGCTTTATCATATACCTCGCTTGAGCCAGTTATTCCACTACTAAGTTATCAAAATAATGTTCTCTTGATCTGCATTCTCAAGCCCACTGCAGATGCCATTTTCACGGACTTTGCCATTATATTATTAGGTTGACACAAGTAACCATATGGCTCGAAAACTCATGCTCTCGCTCACAAGGTCTGCACGTCCACACTATAGATGATTAATGTTGATGCGTCCACTTATACTCTCACATCATCGTTTAGAAGGGGCATTATTAGTCACACTAGTGTTTTCGGCCGGGGTACAGGCTGTTACCACACGTGTATTTCCAGAGCGCAGCTATGATTCTATATTTCCAGAACGTAGCTTCAGGTAATAGCCTGTACACCCCCCCCCACCTTCGTCCCGCACCCAGCCGAAACACTGGTGTAACGAATTTATTACTCCTCAGACGTCAGCTAGAGATTAAGAAAGAGAGGAGGGGTGGCGGGGTGTGAGAGAGCAAGCGAGAGAGAGAGAGAGAGAAAGAGAGAGAGAGAGAGAGAGAGAGAGAGAGAGTGAGAATGTTATCTTATCTTAAATATTGCCAGTTTTCAACACTTTATGACGTCATTTCCGGAATGCATCAACACTTCTGCCGTCATGAACTTCGTCTTTGGCTAGTGTTACGTCATAATTAATCTGTGTATTAAGATGAAAACACGATGTTCGCGTGGGGAATACCCTGTAGCATCCCCCTCTCGTGAGACAAATAACAGATCATGCATCACTGATCTTAACCAATTAAATAACAGCATATTGTCATTTGACATTACTGAGGGGTAATAAATGACTATATCTCAACAGGAATATATTATGCAATCAACTCCATTTGCAGAGTTAATCGCAACCACATATTCTTACTTCATACTGGGGAAACTGATGTGTGCAATGTGATACACAAATCTCAGTAACGTCGATAAAACGTATGTGTGTTTAAATAAATTTGCTAACAACACTACATCAACAACTCAGACGTAATTAGTTGAGGTCGCCAACCCTTAAGATGTGTAATTAGCATAGTCCCATTAATGTAAATAAACTAGCAAGAGTATGTTTAACCTTTTGACAGATGAATACATTGGAAGGTTTCTTTAATTACGTTCATGTTTCCGATGTGACTCGTTTGCACTAATTAATCTCAGGACTTGGAAACATATCAGTGGTATATAACAAATTCGCTCGGCATAGATGAACACTGATTACATTTGCTCGGATGTAATAGTTTTAACTCTTGTGTTAACTTATCTCTTGTATGGTCAAGACAAAAGCGGAGCATGTGGTGTTCTTGAGGAATGTCAATGTTCTCATCCAAGAAAATATGATTTATGATTTTTTACAATTAACCACTGGAATGATTGGCTAGGTAACCGAGCCAGTCACTCCAGTGGTAATTTAAAAAAATGTTCTTCTCCCAGCCGGCAAATAGCCTATTTTCATGGCCAGTCCGGCCAAAAAATAACACCTGTAGTGGTTTTGCGTAATGCCTATTTGCACGACAACAGAAAGCCTTCTTTGTAAACTTTATTGTAAATTGTATTGTCTGACTTAAACTAGCCTTGGGGAATGCATATTTGCAGGCCAAGAGAAGACACAGTCATTCTAGTGGCACCTTCATAGGAATAGTCTATTCGTGGCCTTCAAATGGACACACAAATGAGTGTGGATACACAGCCGTGTATGTGCATACAGAGCATAAATGACTATATATCTGCCTACAGGTCCCTACTGTCTTCATTGGGTGCCCTTGCCCTAATAATTAATTCTAGAAAAGGAAAATACAAAACATTGACAAAGGGAACAATTTCCTTGTTGTTTTCCTAACACAGTTATTAGGTATATTGTGGATGTGGGAATGTGCGGAAGTTGCCGTGTATGCCTGTTCCTGCTTTAACAGATCAAAGTACCACCATGTTCTGAATAAGGTAATTATCTCTTGGCATATGTATGTTGGCATGAAGGCGCACATAAAGCATCGATATAGCCCTGTCTACGGAGGCATTCAGTAAATGTTTCATGCTCTACTTAGCAAATATATCGGCTGTTCATAATTCCCTAGCTTATGTGTGTATGATTACATGTTCCAAATAACAGGAAGTATTTGATAAAGGAATAATGCACACCTATCTGATAACATGGCTTATTTCCTCTTTTGACAAGGGATTTGCGTGTATGCGCATATATATGAAACCTCACGTGCGATGTGGTATTCTGAATCCTGTAATGCTATTAAGACGTTCCCACGAGATTAATTGTCCATATAACGTATGAGGTACGATTCCATCGATGTGTGAAATATGAAATGGAAGGTGGATCATAGGTTAGAAAACAGAATGGTAATGACATGATCTGCGTCAGTCGATATTCAGATTAGTTAAACCTTTCATGTTGAACGCAGGCCAAACCAGGCTCTGCAATTGTTTTAGGGAATGCTCACATGCAGACCAAGAAAGAGGCTTTTGGAAAATGTATCACTTGCATTTCAGGCTCGATAAGTGATCCAGTCATTCCAGTGCTCACTTTCCAACAATGGTATTCGCTTGACCTGCATGTGAACATTCCAAGAGCAAATATTTAGATTTTCGGGTTGAAATTTATCCATTAAATGAGTAACATAACTAGTCTGATCCGTAATTGGATTTAATCCTGAAATCGAATGTCCTTGTACAATACTCCCTGCTCTTCGCTATCCTCGCAGCATGTAATTCTAGCACGTAACAGCTAGTTACGAGAGACTTCTTACACTGGCCAGCATTATGATTCAATCACAAGCCATCTCAACCTCGCATGTCCTATTGCATCTATGCTTTGCCAGGAAGCAGATACCATTCTTTGGAGTAGTGCTGAGTTTGTCATCAATTCTGGAAAAATGTACACAATTCATGCAATTTAAGCACATTTAACAGGCAAATCATTCTTCCTCTTTTCAGCCTCCAGCCTCAAATCAAAGGGTCCCAGGAGAGTAATATCATGGTTCATCAGGTCGGTTTGTTAATTGCATTTCTTTCACCTGCTGTTCACCATATTTATGACTTGCGGATGTAGGAATATTCCCTGATGTGGGAATGATCCCCTGGCATTGTTGGCTCTACAATCTTTCCTGAACATTTGCTTTTAAGGCTAATATACATTGGCTTTGTAGTAATCGCAAAATGACGTTTAGCTGATAATGCATGTATGGACTGCCATGATGTATTTGGTTATCAACACTTTTTATAATCCATATTGAATATAATGAATATCTCGTTTATATAATAGATACGCTAAAATACCTGGCATGATAAAGTATGTATTGCAATGTAATGGCCAAGGAAAGATCTGCTCATTTGAATATTGTAATACATCCTCGAGCATAATACTTTCTACCATATAGCTAATGAGAACATCGTTGCCACAGTTAAGCCATTCCACTATAATTGTATCTCGTTAAAATGGACATGCCCTTCTAATTCTATAATAAGCTTTATGTTATATTATATATATATATACATACTTATCTGTATCTTGCGATGTCGAAATGTAAGGGTAAAAGCAACAAATAATCTGAATCTAAATCTATCTTATTTATGCCATCTTGGAAGCTGTGTTGCTGAAAGTTGTTGCTATTGTAGACGGAAGTGGGACACATTAATATTGGTTACCAAATGAAGACTGGTTCTCAATATGAAATGGAAGAGAATTAAGGAAACTCACATTACAGTTGCTTTTTGGAGTTGTCTAAGATAGCCTTTGAATGCCGCTAATAACACATTATTTAGAAAATCTAGTTCTTGCATCAGCGCAAACTATCTTTAGCCACGTAATGGTGCATGCGTCATTTTCTTAATGCGTGGTATAAATTATGGGATGTTTTATGGGTGTGCGAATTAGTGAGCATCACACAGCTAGCGAGAATCACTGATAAAATGTATTCACGATAGTTAATGCAATGCTGACTTAATCATGGTTATCTAACCTTTAAGATTGTCTAAAAAGAGCGCCTGGGGTAAGCACTTTTAGGTGCCATATCAGTTTCGATGTGGATTATGCTCGCTTGGTTCATGAACTCAGTGTAATCACAGGTATTTAGTATTTTTACTCACCTCACTTTAACTTCGTTTTCTCCCAGTTCCCTGTCTTCCTATTTTTCTTCAACATATTAATTGTATTCTTGAAGAACTTCCACAATGGTTCTCTCTCTCTCTCTCTCTCTCTCTCTCTCTCTCTCTCTTTCTATCTCTCTCTCTCTCTCTCTCTCTCTCTTTCTCTACCTACCTACCTACCTACCTACCTACCTACCTACCTAGGTGTAGTATATATCGAGGCAGCCATTAGGATAAGCGTACACCTTAGTACTGATGGAAGATGTGCACTTGGCATATGCATGCAGTCCGGGATACTGCGATGATATAGCTTCTACATTGGTTTGGTTCATTCATACCAAGATGGCTTAATGTATCCAGAGATAAATGGATCTGCCATAGGAAATTTGACGTGACCTGATGCAAACACTACGCGGCAGTGAATTATCGACCAGTGCTAGTGCATTTCTCTTTGACCGGCCTAGCAAGCATGCCATTCAAAGCGTGTTCGCACATTGAGCTACCCAGTTACTGAGCAGGCAGTAGATCAAAGGTAAAGTGATCTGTTGTCGCATTTGAACAGTGAAATAATGACGACGATGCACAGATATGACCACTGAGCTTGCGTTTATCAGGCCCTTATTCCTGTCTTTATTTACTCTAGGAATGATAGTGTTGACGTGTAGAGAATCCAGATGCAATACATATCAATACGATACTCTCATCATAGTGACACTGAGTATATAAGAGGAGATGTAATCATTCTGCTGAACTCAATTAGTTCGTCACTGTGTGTATCCATACACGTTGACGACAAAGTATACACGATGTTGTTATGAGTGTAGAGAAAATATCGATATTCATGAATGCTATATGCCTGTCAATTGGGAATGGGGATTAATTCATATAACCGAGATAAATGTGTATGTCTATGAGTGTGTCAATTGACACCAACAATTTTCACGCAGATTATTATCAAAGCTTTCCATTTGTTCTCTTGAAATTGATACACTTGCTCTGAACACTATTGAAATATGAGTTGTCGAGCTTACTGCCATGACTACCTCCTACATCCTTACACGTCACGATCTGCCTGACAATGACTAACCAACGTACATAGATTTTAGCGGAGAAGGGGTTGGCTGGGGTATGGGGTGTGGCCTTTTTCTTTGAGAAATCCTGGCTTATACAAACGAAAGCCTCAGCTAATATGGCGTTCAATAGATACAAGGAATATAAATTCAGGGCATTGCATGCTGGGTAATTTTCAAAGATATCATCAGCCATCTCATAGCTCGTACAACTATCTTTCTATTTAATGGGACATGAGAACCTTAATACATCTTATTTAACAGTTTATATGTTTGGAATTTAGTTATAAGGCTTCGGAGTCAGTGTTCCACGGACGAGAGCATATTACTACTGGTTGGATACTCACCCACACCTCGCACCATAACGATGATCTAATGTTAGGATGCAGTTGTTTTAATAGGGGTATCTATGTCGATTACTCCATGCGCGCCTTGAATTTGACATTACTTCTGTGCTGATAGAAGTGAATACAACGTTGGGATGTATGTGTCTACACAAGCAGACATTGTTATATCAGAGATAAGTAATGCAGTGCGGCTCATACAGCAGCCTGTGGCAGGCAAACATCATACTACATGCAGTACTTTCACTGGCAACTCCAACTAGAATTGGTATTGTAAACACGGATTCCCTAGTGTGCGCGCGCGCGGAACTAGATACAATAGCAATGGCATGGATCAACGTCCAGGCAGTTCCACGGCCTCACCACATGCCCACCACGCCGCCAGCCGCGAGATGTGTGCCGAATTCCGAACCCTCATCTGATGTCCAGTATACGTGGACTTGGACACGCCATTATACATGCTCGACCTGGATAATATAAGTTGACCTGCCATTGAGAATGTCGACTGCCAAAATATGATCGTTTTTCGAAAACGAAATTTTGTTGAGATCAAAGTCTCCATAAAACGACACAACTGTGACCGAGTAAAAGTCCTTACATGGCATAATGTTGCTGCTATCATAACTCCAGTTCAATGTGCAGCATTAATATTGAAATGTAATAGCTCTTATTCATATATTTCCATAATGTTGCTAAAGCCCAAACGCTTGCCAATTACCTACCACCTGACCATTAGTAGCAATGGCGTTATTCGTATATCTATACAATATGTGTGCATCATCTTACTCTGTCATATAAAACTGATCTAAACTCGCCTCATCTACACAGTAAATGTTTCCATGAGACTAATATTTCATTCTACCATTTCCACAAAATACTTAGTTAATTGTATTTCGTATGTTTAAATACCCGTGTTACCAAGTTACCTTGGGCCGGCGAGCAATCGATATTATGGAGCATGCTGGCGTATGCGGAATGATATTGATGGCACGATGTAAACCCGTGATGGTATTCACTGGATGCGATATAGAGGCTGATAGTATATTCGATTCGCGATACAGTGCACGTCGTATGTATAGTAAGTAAAACACATATTGATATGGCATTGGATATATGCATTTTGCTATGCCCTCCTTAACCACAGAGATACACGTTTGACATGTTGTAGGTTGCTTCTAAGCTATCAACATTGATTCCATTACCTAGATTAACGCTTAATAGATGGTCCAATTTCTAGCTATGGTCCGTAAATTTTAGATAAGGTGTTGGAATCGAGTTTAAACTTTGAAACCCGTATGACTGGAGTCTAATTGTCAAAGTAAATATCCAGGTAAGTTGTCGAACATGTTGTAATTAATTTGGCGGGTGGGGGATGATGTGTGTTCTGCCTATGTCCAATACACTAGGAAATATTCAATAGGATATTTATTAAACTGAAAATTCACAAACGACAGAGAATTGGTACATTTTCATGGCAGACTTCGATTTTGCTGCCTGAGCCGCCTTTTCATGATTGTGATGCCATCTAACATGTGACGTAATTATGCCGTCATACACCTGAGTGACAGATCTGATTCCTCCATTCTCCTTTATCAATACTGATTCTAATTCTATTATCTCATCCAATGCATGATTATGTTGTATAAGTACATTGTATGGGCACCAGTACAGTGAGTTTATAGATAGAAATACATAATACATTCTTTAAAAAGTCCGCCCCATATTACTTTGTATGAAAATGTACTCAATTCTTCTGAAATCAATTAAGCCTGTATGCAGACAAACATATTAATAACTGACACTTGATTTAGCTTTAGTTTCTCAAGAACTGCCATATATACAACCCTCATCTTGTCGTCCAAAATCTCATTCCATTTGGCAATCGACTGTAATTGTCGATGCGGTGATTGATCGAGGCATGACACAGTTTACTTATGTGAGTTGGGCGGGGTGGAAAGTGGGGGTGGGGTGGGTGGGTTGCTGCACACGTCTAACATCTTGTATGATGATATTGACAGTTGATGCTCCGAAATAAAACATCATGCACAGTAGTAAGATATCACATTATACTATTAATGTGTGACGGCGGTAAAACATGATAGGTTATTTCTGAGCTTTCATGTGTTAGCTTGGGTGCCAGTCACACCCATTTACACAGCAGGTGGCGATATACTCCAACTTGAGAGTCTATGTGTCTGCGTATCAGATGTATGCGATGTGTATGTTTTATTTGAAATTAAGGGTGCTAGCGATGGAATGCTTGATAGCCTTCCCACGCTGGCATAACGATGTCTCTTTCACAGAGCACATAGCCCTTTCCATTATTCATTATATAAACAATCCAATACATATACTTAGGTTGTGTCAGATAATATTTGACAATGGATTCTCTACAAATGCGCTACGAAACCAAAACCAACGCTAACCTGGATTGTCCACACTGTATTGAACACACAATTGAGATAGATAACCGCATTGGTTTGCAGCTTTTAGTATTATTTACGCCATTAATAAAATATTGACTTCAGTATAATCTGTTATTCATGTTGAGTTGGATTGATAAAGGATTTATAATGTGCAATTCAATTAGTGCCCCATGTCTGTGAAAACTAGGATAGATTAGGTGTACAGAAGTCTGATTCAGCATTCTTTGAATATGACATAGAACACTAACCATACCATACATTATATTACCAAACCATCTGGCGTGGTGAATTATCTTAGTTCTGAATGGATGTTCATAAACACCATTGGAAAACAGGCTTTGCTGTGCCATGATGGTGTGTGATGGAATAAATAACATATATATGGAATTGCCAAAGTATATCACCGTCATAGTCTATACATCCTCCACTCTATAGCTTCCAGCTATACATGTTAGCCCCTGGACTATTAGCTTAACGTTGTGTCCGACTTTATTTGCACATGTATTAATGATTTCTTCCTGTACGTACATGAAATCGGTTGTGCTAAATAACAGTATGCTAAGATCAAAAATAGTACTTAAGACACAAAATAGTACTTAACTGTGTAGGTACCATGCTATGCAGCATCAATTACGTCACATGTAGACTAATGTCACAATCATAATTGATAGAAATAGTCCGTCATGAACATGGAAAAGTCCGTTAGTTATATACGAATTGTATGGCTTTACAATTTAATAAACACCCAGTGTTGACTATTTTGATATTAATTTGGCTGGACGCACTCGCTGCATTATTCAACAGCTTAACTGCATAATTACTATGATTTTGAGATACTGGTAATGCAGCATTCAACGTATATAAATATATTGCAGCATGCGCAGAGCATGGGCGGAGCGTAGCTAGAGATGGGCGGGGCATAGCCAACACTAGATTCATCCATTGCCATTTGGTCGCTGAGGTCGCTAGAATGTGAGGTTGGCTTGCTCGCTGTGTTTGTAAAGTGTACTAGTATTGATCTTCCAATGCATCCTAGACTGTGACGAGAGAATTCTGCCGTGTAAGGCCATTGGCCCACTCACTGGTAATACGAGACACAATGACGTGGTAATTTCGTCTTAGTTGTCAATACGCCAATATGCATTAAGTGCATTGTTTTATGTATTATTCTTAGCACATTTGCAAAATAACTTGAATCCCTACATAGTTGTGGCTCCTTATGATGCGTGGGCGTTGTCTCCGAGAACAGATTGTATTTTGATATTGGTGGTATTGAATTATAGTTGTCCTTTCATTATATTTTATACATATTTTTATATGACTTTTCAAATGTAGCAAAAATCATATCTTTATTGTTGATCGCCTATAGATGCCTCGACCTCAGAATGTGTGACACCGGAGATACGAGCGCTCTTCCTTTCACCCGTATCTCCTTAAAAGCATATTTGTCACGAGCATTACGTATGCCATGTTTTCATTAACGACATGGACGGAATTGATGTATCCCAATATTTTAATATTTGATTCGTGCATCTGTTATGGAGAATAAGTAAGCTGATGGAACACTAAATGCATCACCGTATGCAAAGGTATTCCTCAGCTGATTCTGAATCACATATACAGTCGTGTTGTAGGAGGCCTGAGCTAAATACTCGACTTTCACAATCGAACTTATTACATTCCAAGATGACAGTGTCTTATCGTCGTAGACAATCTTTATTTTTAGAATAATCAATATACTGAAATTTCGAAGAATCTTGCACCCTAATTTGCATATGCATTAAACCTTCATCCACTAGTGAATAGAATTGTTTCTGCCACAGCTATCCAGTAACGAAATGTGTAGGCGTAATTTGAATACAATTGGTACCCACCATGACGAATACATCGTCACCAATGTCTAACATTTCCCGTCATAAAGGCAAATTACCCTAGCTTAGCTGTTATTAATAACACGCTGTGTGCCAAAACGTCCACCAACTGTGTTATCTTATTGATATGAGACACAGTGGTAGGCTAGATAATCACAGTGTCCCATTTCTTGTCAATCATTGCGTTAATCCAGATCCGCCCGCTTAGCAATCACAAATTGATCATATAGCAACTAATGCTCTTTGTCCCGATGAATCAAGACCTCTTCATTGCACCTATAGACAGTCTATTTATATTCATGGACACTGTCAATTGCTTTAGCTGAAACCAGTAGGCATGTCTGTCTATCAAGTGGTTATACTTGTTACAAAGCCCCATACTTCATTGTGCTATGTGTGTTCGTTTGTTTAATTCGGACGTATATGATATGTCCGTTGAGTTTACTGGGACAGAGAAGATTTATGAATCAAACGAGTTAAGCTACTCACTAGCCATCAAGCACACTCCTTTGCTGGACAGTTGTCGTTCCAAATTCCAAATGGTTCCTCCTTATCACCAGTAATCCCATCATCCCATCTTTCTCTAGCCACTTCTCTCTCCCCTGAACCTGACACGCCGACAGCATGTCTATCAACTCCAAACAGTTGTGGGGTTTCACGCACATCTGCCTCTTCTCTATTTTGTATTGCCTTTCTCATCTAGTAAATCATCGTATACTATAGTTAGACATGTGTATTTCACTCGTACAATGGCTACCATACAAATTCTGGAACTGTGCATGTATACCCATAATACTTGCCATATCTTGGCATTATTGCGCTGCATATCATGGAGATGTTATTCACATGGACGAATTGTCATTGGAATAATGAAAACGTCAGATTGCGTATTTCTCCAGATGAATATAACAATTGTTTTGCATTAAACGTTTTTCGGCCTAGATAGACCTCTGTTTGGGGTTGGGGGAGGGCGGGGGGGTGCCGTTACACATGTCATCGGCCATCGGTTCTGTAAGTCTGGCATAAAATGCATAGCAGCAGCTGGTTAGCTACTATGCATACCTTGACATTGCCGTAATTACATATACTATCTCAATATCCGAATAAGTATTCGTATTCAAAATTATGTATAAGCGTTTCTATATTCAAAGAACGTTGATCACCAAACATCATTGATATCGATCTATTCAATTGAAGGAAAGAATGATGGTGTGTTTGATTAAAGATGCATACATTCCGCACTTTAAAGCCAACTTTGCTGCATCTCCACATGACGTCATACATCCGTCAAAGGGTACTCCAAAACATGCATAGCGAACATGATGGATAATTTATGAAAGATGAAACAAAGGATGTCATCCCACTGTATGCAGCGGTATATTGGATTACATTCAAAGTGCAGCAAAACATATTGAACGAATCATCTTGATATTGGGTTCTTTCAGTGAGAGGTAAATCAATGCCTGCTCCTGAGAAGATGCGACTCCAAACCGAGGATTAGAACTGAATGTTATCAACCAAGAAACACATTCATCTGCTGAATTGAAGAAGGTTTGTGAGTCGAGGAATTATAAACCATAGTTTAATATACTACTACATCATCAGCTTATCACACAGGCCATATGGGGATCACGACATTGCTAAATCTATGCGTAGAGAGAACATACAGTCAATATTTTTTCTAAATGCGCAAAAGATTGTTTATGAATGTACGTGTTTTTATAATATTATTATAGGAAATCGTTATTTTGGATAACCGATATATACTGAAATTTCGAAGACGAAAATAGCATGCATATGTTTTATTCAATACCACATTCAATAGTGGGGTTATCGATTATGTTATAGCTGTCATTTGACAAAAGTGCATTTTAGCCGAGATCGGCGGCTACTACACGTCAATATTCAGGCGGTATGTCTGTCTGCCAGGTTGTTATATTAGTGGCAAATCGTGCGCGCACGCACGCACGCACGCACGCACGCACGCACGCACGCACGCACGCACGCACGCACGCACGCACGCACGCACGCACGCACGCACGCACGCACGCACGCACGCACGCACGCACGCACGCACGCACGCACGCACGCACGCACGCACGCACGCACGCACGCACGCACGCACGCACGCACGCACGCACGCACGCACGCACGCACGCACGCACGCACGCACGCACGCACGCACGCACGCACGCACGCACGCACGCACGCACGCACGCACGCACGCACGCACGCACGCACGCACGCACGCACGCACGCACGCACGCACGCACGCACGCATGCACTCATGCACGCAACACATCGCATTGTCTACTCTGCCGTACATTGTTGCTATGTTTGTCTGATCCCTCTATATTGTCGATTTCTGATATGCTCATTATCTTCACTAGTATACTAAGTATTAGTTTTGTGAAGCACCCGATTTAAGATTGGTGCATCTATAGTATAGCTCACCGCAACATACAGTGCTATGATGAACATTTATCAACGCTAATCCATCGGCCTTCATTCTCGGCAGTAATACCAACATTTCATATGCATACTTGCTCTCGCATGGAAATGACAAGCCGCTTACTTATTTAGCTAATGATTACAGTTAGTGGGCTTCAGCTATATCTGCCCTTTCCGTAACTGTGATCATCTTTCTCATCACGTATAATACCCTCGATTAATGTGTTATATATATGTCAACATATATGTCAATATATCACGCCTGACATAATGTCATGGCCAGGCGACCGTTAACCATTTCATATTGAAGACGGCCAAAATCTATCCTGAGGATAGTGGTCCTGAGGAATGTTCATTTGCAGGCCAAGCAAAGACTATATTGAATAATTCACCACTGGAATCACAGGTCGATAAGCGAGGCCGGTATTCTATTGGTACATTTAAAAAATAGATGTCGCTTCTTTGACAGCAAATGGTCATTCAATAAGGTCATTATATCATGATGTGTCTACCAAATCTAGCTATTACTGGTTTAAATAGCCACAGGAGTATCTGTATCGTCTACAGTAGATAGCCATTTGCATTTCACCCACACATCTGTTATCCTAACATTGTCGGAACCGTGCGTGTTTATGCATAGGAGTTGCCATATTTTGGCTTTATTGTCTGTCTTATTATGTGGAGTCCATTCACATGGTCGAATTACGGTATTAGGATGCAATGATGGGAATAATGAAAACTTAGATTAGGGATTTTACAGATGGATATAACGAGGGTTTTATATTGAACACTTTCCAGCGTACGCGTGCGCTTTAAGCTCATGAATGGTGCGCGGATTTATAAGCCTGGCAGCGAATACATAGCGGCAGCCAGCTGCTGAACAATTACTATGTAGGTCTACATAATGGTGCCATATTATATGACGCCGTACATCCCAGAATCTGTCTTCACCTGCCGGGATTTTTGTCATGGTTACCTCACTCTGGGAGATTTGAAATCAGCACTTACCTTCCCGTATTAGATAAGCTGCCTGCCGTGGCTAATTGGCATTATCTCGTTAGAACGATCAAGTTTTCCCCCATCAGAGATTTACCTTTCATACTCTACATTTAGTTTGAAAGACCGCAGCGACGTTAATACCAGGGGTACCATTGGGGTATGGTATAGGCAAAAAGAGTGAGCGCATCCTCATTATGCACCCTGGTATTGACAACATGTATTGACGATGGGTATACACTCAGAATCAACGATTAGATAGTATTTAAGTATATTAGTTATAGTCATACACCCATTCATATTCGTTCCTGTGATGTCAGTTGACCAACGATGGTCATCAATGATACTACCTTTATGCTTCAGTCATGGCGACGACGTCAGTCAAAGCCGATATTCACCAATTCAATGGAAAGGAAGATCTTATGATGTGCGTGATAAAGGATTAAAAGTGTGCATTTTAAAGCCAGTTGTACTGTATTTCCGCATGAGTTCAGCTACAAATCCAAGGCAATCAGGTAAAAACATTAAAAGGGGCACTTCAAGAAAGCAAACACTATTTCGAAAACAACTGTTTTTAAAAACGGCTTTCCTTCCAATGATCATTTGCACAATAACAGTGTGCGAATGAGTGAACATCACACAGCTAGTAAGATACACTGATGAATATATTCATGTTAGTTAATGCAATGCCGACTTAAATAAGCTCATTGCCTAACATGTTAAGATTGTCCAGAAAGAGCGGCTGGGTATGCGCTGTACGGTGCCATATCAGTTTTGATGCGGGTTATTATCACTTGGTGAAACTCAGTGTAATGAATGGTGAGTATTATTATTCGTCCTCATCTCCCTTTTATTTCGTCTTCTTCCGAAAATGAACTGAAAAATGATTCTCTCTCCATCTCTCTCTTATCTCCCCCACCCCTCCCGCGCTTCTTCCGTCCACCCTCTCTACACCCGCCTTCTCCATTCAACCCTCTCACGTTCTTTCTCTCTCGATCTCGCTCACACCGTATCTTCGTGTGGTGTCAACTTTCCTGACAATTCCAGACCACTAACTTTATTACAGTATTCTCAGAACCGAAGCGGAGTATATATCGAAGCAGCTTTAATAAATACGTATGCGGTGATATGGCTTACTATAGGTTTGGGAGCCTAACGTCTGCTTCGTTTGGTAGTCAAAATCTGAATAGCCAGAGCCGTGGTGAAACGGTTTATAAATTCTTTTTAGGAAGCTGTTCGGCTCCAAACGTGCATTTGATTGGTCCAGATTGGGACGGTAATGTTTGTTAGGAAAGTAGTATCCTAACGTCTTTTGCGTGACACGCTTATGACTTAATATATTCCTTTGTGACCAATGACGTTGATTCGCGTACAATTGCGTCCCAGATTAAAAACTTGTTTTGCTTTTCGTGAGTCACCTCCAAACATAGTTCGCGAAATAGCAGAGCGCTCTAAGAAAACATATCTTTCCATCGGAGAAACAAGATATTTTAGCAGAATGCTATGTTGTGTTTTCCCTATGGAACGCAAGACAGACCTCCACGTCTTGGAGAAAAGCCGAACAAAGCCACTAGACACATCACCCCACCTCCACCCCCATCCCCACCCCCACCCACACCCCCATGTATGGCACTCTTTGACATAAATCAGACTGGGTGAGAATGCCACAAAAAGTCTCCCACTTTACGTCTTAATTAATGTATGTATCGGAGCAGCCACTTGAACAACCGTACACATTAGTACTGATGGAAGATGTGCATTTGACACATGTATCCAGTCTGGCATACGGTGATGGCATAGCTTCTACAGTGGTCCATTCATACAAAGATGGCTTAATATAGTCTTTGATAAATGGGTCTGCCATAGGAAATTGGACGTGACCGGATGCAAAAACTATCCGGCAGAGAATTATCGACCAGTGCTAATGCATTTCTCTGTCAACGACAGAGCACATACGCCATTCAAAGCGTGTTTGTACACCGAGCTGCCCACTTAATGAGCACTAGATCAAAGGTGGTTATAAAGTGGTAAGTGTTGGCATTGGAACAGTGCAAGATTGAAGACGATGCACCGGCATTCCCACCGAGCTTGGGTTTATCCGTTTCCTGTTCCTTTCTATGTTTACTCTAGGAATGATACTGTTGACGTGGATAGCATCCATTTACAAATGGTGAGCGCTGGGAGTGGGTAGGGTGTAGGGGTGCTTTTTTCTTTGAGAAATCCCGGGCTGTACACAAAATATCCTCAACTAATATGCCTCAAATGTATGTATGATTACTGTATTCTCTGGCTGTGGTAGTAGAAACATCATACAGCTGTAATCCTCAGCCGAATTCCTTAGCTTCCTCAGGTCCATTCTTGACCTGAGTGTACCGAGCCCTGCTTTCTTGAGGTCACCTCGTGGCGCGCTTATCAGATTTATGTAATAACGCCCTCTGCTGGCTCCCACTAAGGCGAATTCCAAGGCTTCCTGTGCTGGTCTGTCTTTTGTTATCCAATAGATACAAAGAATATGCATTCAAAGTAAAAAAATAAACAAGTGTGACACGCTACAGTTGTGACTGGTGTGTCTATAGAGGGTAGTAAGTAAAAGAAAATTGAGTGGCAGTGAGTCCGGCGGACGGACGGATGGCTGGATGGGTGGATGAATGGATGGTTGCACAGACGGAAGGACGGACGGACGGACTGGTGGGTGGGAGGGCCTGTGGGCTGGCGAGCAGTCAGACGGCCAGGCGGATGTTTGCATGGACGGACGCCGGACAGACGGACGGATGGACGGACAGACGGACAAACAATTTTAAAGTAATTTGAACCGGAGCCCTTCCTGTTCAGCCAAATTAGCTTCATAATGAAATATAATATTCCAACCAATGTAAATAATATACCATATCTATTTGATTAACACTTTAATGGCCAAACATAGTATAGAAAATAAAAACATTTGCTTATTGAATCTCCATTTGCAGGCAAAGAGAAGAGTGTTTTTGAAAATATACCACTGGAAGGACTGGCTTGATTATCGAGCCTCTCTTAATCAAGACTATTGCAGAGGGAAGCAATGTAACAGTATGCTATTTTGAGCATTTCATGTCAATCGAGCATTCCAGCTTATCCATCAATCATATGATGTCAAATCAACAGTGTGACGTGTAGGATGACGTCATTGCCAATTACCTCATGGACGACGCAGTTATGTTCGTCACGAACGCTTAATAGACGACGGACTAAGCATTGTTGTACGAATTGTTTGTCTTTCCTATTTAATAAAGCAGCAGCAACACCCAGTAAAATTAGTTTCAAAATATTCAAAACCTTACCTGTATAGTCTTCTGAACATTGATGGTCTGTGCGTTCAGGGATCGATCGATCACAACGAGGGAGAAGTGTGGATGGAAATAGCTTAAAATATTCGAGGCATAGTTAAAACTGGATTCCTATATTTCCCAAAAAGCATAAAGATTAACCTCAACAACGTAATACCTTCCACTAACGTACATGTCATCTGAATAAAAGATGATTTCAAGCAGCACACCGTTATATAACTACCGAGGGATTGGAACGTCGTCTGGTGCTTAATTATACCCACATGACATCTGTATGAATATTGCACGTTTAATACTCTCTAGTTATGTTCAGGTGTGGAGGGAAATGTCGCCAAGATGTCTCGGTGAAATATATGAAGAAACACATTTCGCCAATTGACATTTGCGCATATGAGAGAGTCTGCTAGGAAAAGCCTGAGAGCAAAGAAATCGCGACTCGGTGTATGTCGGTAAACATATACTGCATAAACTAACACCTCTCTCTCTCTCTCTCTCTCCCTCTCTCTATCTCTATCTCTCTCTCGCTCGCTTTCCAGCCCTCGCTCTCACTCGCTATCCCGTTTCCCGCGTGCCCACCGCCAGTACCATTCATCCTATTGCTGTCATTCATCATGGTGGTGTCATTCATCATATTGGGTTCATTCACAGAATGGTTGTCTCCAATCGCAGTTGGTGTTATTCATCGTATTTATGGTGCAATGTAATATTTTTGATGAGGCTACATCGGGACACTAGTTGTGGTTCTGTTACATAATGCATGTGCTGCAACAGTGACATCTCGACAACTTATCAGTTTACGAAAATCAACGTGCACTTGTGTGGGACACGGTAAACGCGACGGTTTTATTGTGTCAAGTCTTAACAGTCCGACTCATTGTAAAGTTATCTACGCTGAATGGTAACACGCCCCGATGTAGGTTTGGATTGCTCCTTGACATCACACAGTAGCAGCTGCTTGATAAGCGTATAGATCTGTCTATCAGAGCCAGGATAACTGAGATACAGATAGATCCAGTTACGATCATCTGGAATCAGTGTTCTTCGGACGGGAGGGTATCACTGCTGGCTGGACACTCACGCACACTCACCCACACCATAACCATGAAGTGGTTAGATAATGTTACGATTTTAGCTGGCTTAAAAGAGGCAAGCATGGCAGTTATTCCCTGCGCTCCTTGGGATTTGGTATTAAGTTTGCGCAGAGAAAAGTGAATAAAACGTTGAGATGTCTGTATCTACACAAGCAGACCTCATTATAGCAGATATTAGTACATGCAGTACCGCTCCTACGGAAGCCTCGGCCGGGCAAACAGCATCGTGCAGGCAGTATCTTTACCGGCAACTTCCACTAGGATTGAAACACGGATTGCCTAGTACAAGTGTATGTGCGTGTGACTGGACAAAATATCATATAGCTTTGAGGCAGATCTACGGTTTCACCACATGATTACCATGGCACCCACCACGAGATATGTGCTGAATACCGAACCGTGATCTGATGTCCAGTAGACGTGAAATTGGACACGCTGCTAGATACGCCTGAAAAGGCCAATATAGTTTGGCCTGTTAAAGTGATGTTGTTAAGAATGACGGCTGTCAAAATATGGCTTTCAGCCTAGCATGATACTATTGGTGAGATCAATGGATTCAATTTTTTCCAGTCTAATTTTTCCAGAGACGTCTCCATAAAACGACACAACTTCGCCCGTGTAACCTCGGTTACATGCCATAATGTTATTGGTAACATAAAGCCATTCTTAATAACAGCACTTTAACATGACAGACTATATTGGCCCTTTCAGGCGTAGCTAGCAGCTTGTCCAATTTCATGTCTACTGGACATCAGTGCAATCTTAGTATTAGAATACAATAGCTCTTAGTTATATATTTTCAAATTGTTGCTAAAGAAAAAATGTGCCAAAGTCTTAGCCAATTTCCTACCACATCATGACCATTTGTAGCGATGCCGCATTTTTGTATCTATTTAATATGTAAGTATCAGCGTACTCTGCCAGGTAAATTGAATCCAAACTCGCCTCATCTAGCACTAAATGCTACCATGGCACTAATATAATTAGCCAGCCTTCAACTGCTCGTTGTATGGGATTGACGATTGGTTCACTCAAATGAAACATACCGTGAGTGATGCTTAGAAGTTAGAAATACCATTGTCTCTAATGAAATACGACTTCGCGGCATATGCTATATTAATTGGTCTTGTGAATCATAGTAGAGATATCCCTTTTTAAATCAAAATTATGATTTTCTAGAAAGTATGGAAAGGAAGCATGTGCTGCTAAAGACAGTATTTTTGAAATCTCAATTGTGGAAATCAGTGCCATCTTTTCTCCATCTCTTTTTTGGGTGCTTGCTCAACGTGATGTTTAAGGAGTCCGTCGAGATGTTTTGACTGCATTTCTGGATATTTTATGGGACTATGCACATGTAATACTTGCTACGAATCGGAATTTTCATAGAGGGGGAGGAACCATGGAAGAATCACAATAAAATCTGTGTAAAACTGTGCAAATTGTGGAAATTGGGACGTAATCTTAGGATTAAGATAGTGCAGTCTTGCTCCTTTATTGGTTACACACTGTATTTGGAAACAATGATGGTTGGACTTATTGCGGTGTGATATTTATTTTTAAGACTTTAAATCAAACCGTGTATTGGAAATCAAATATAATTATTTAGATTGAGAGATGACCAGCCGTAAGGAATGTATTCACATGTCAATATTTTCCTTTCAATCAATTTTGAGATTTTTCTCATATTTTAGCGCTGTATCCCTCTAATTATGTAAGAAGTCTTAAATGTTATGGAATGTATTTAGTTGTTAATATTTTTCTACCAATCAATTGTGAGATTTTTCTGAGTGACATCTTTAGATGGTACATCATTTAGCGGAGATAGAAGAACTAGCAATGGCGGCGAAAAACAGTGGTGAACTGGATACTGATATATATGATAATGTACCCTGTTAATGTTAATTGCTTAACTCTTTCAAGCAAATTACTCGGGATACATTTTCAAGATTTATGATGATAATTTTAAAACGAATTTTCCAGCATGAGATAGCATTCCTAAAGATTCCAGATATTACCTTGTGCTACACATACTCCTCATAGTAACGCTGTATCTCAGTGACGAGTCCAGTCATGGTGCAATATATTTACTTAGTGGCACATTAGACATACACGATTTTGTACGAACATATGGACAGGTGATGCCCCGATATAAAAGGTCACGTCATAAATCGTAATAAGATATCACATTATAATATTAATGCGTGACGGCATATCGTCATGGTAAGAAATACAGTCCAGCTCATGAAAAACATAAACATATTTCCAAATAGTACAGCTTTGAACACAATATAAGCAATGGTCCGTTGAATAATTTGGACTTAATTTGATTGGAGGACATAGGCAACGATCGATCAAATTAGGTCCGCAGCATTCAACACTACATTTTATTTTGTTTTGGAAAGCTCTTTCTGAGCTGTACTGTTTTAAACGAAACTGTGTTCCTGCGTACCAGATGTATGTAGTGTGTATTTTCTATTTGAAATTGAATGTGTTAGAGATAAAATGAGTGATTGCCTTCCCACAGCCCTGGTGCTGGTACAACTTTGCCTCTCGTATGGAGTGCTCCCACAGCCACAGACTTCCCACAGCCATGGTGCTGACACAGGTATGTCTCTTGCATGAAGTGCGCACACCGCCACAGACGTCACGCAACCAAAATGCTGGTATAACAATGCCTCTCTTATGGAGTCCTCCGTTCCTGTGTTCTTCACATAACAAATCCAATAAATGCACTTAGGTGGTGCCAGATAATATTTGACATTGAGTTCTCTACAAACACGCTGTGAAACCAAAGCTAAAATTGCTCGTCTGCATTGCATTAATCAAACAATTGAGATGGATAACTGAATCGATTTGCAGCTTTAGTGTTATTTCCACCCTTAATGAAATATTGACTTTAGTATAATCTGCTATTCATGTTTATCTGGATTGATAATGGATGGATAATATGTAAGTCAAATAGTGACATAATTAACACCAACTGCTTTCAGTAGCTTCCCGTTCGCGAACTTATAGTTTAAGGGGTAAAAGGACAGCAGCCCAACACGTACAGCTCGGGACGAAGGCAGCACCTAGAGCTCACCTCTGCTATTCTTCCATTTGATCTTATTTCTCGCTCTCTCTCTATCTCTTACCCTCTCTCCCCACCTTTCACCCTCTCTCTCTCTATCTTGGTCTTTCTTCCTACTCTCCCCCACCTCATACTCAACATCCACACACGTATGCATATTAATAGACTACAATTAATTAAACTATTATGATTTGCCGCCATGTTGTTGTAAAAAAGTTGTGTATAATCCGTATGTGCATGGGAGACACGGGCTGACGACTCTAAGTCTTATCGCGCTTCCATCTGAACAAAATAAATCACGTTTAAACCAAATAGTGTCGCGATAGAGTAAGTTTGCAAAATCGTGTATAACAAGTAGGTATGTCACCATTCCAGTTCCTTCACGTGTTCTTCCCCGCCCTCTCTGACCATTGATTGATTACAAATTGTTAGATGTTATTTATATCCCATTCTATTGTATATATTCGCATTACTTATTCATATGTAAATTGTACATTTACCTGTTCAGTTGTGTTTTTTCTGACGTGATCGTGTAACCTCTTTAAATGCATGGCTTCCCTTAGGTGCCACTATTGTGTACGTTAGTGTACGTTTTCCCTAGTGATGAGTGTCATGCTTGTTCAAAATATTCTTCTTCTTATTCTTACATGATTATTTCTTCATTTAGCATTGTAAGGCTGATCATAGGTATACGTGTGTTACTAAACGTGGTCAATATTGTGATTTCTTCATCTGAGTATTTCTTGTTATGCAAATGTCCCTTCATAAATGTGTGTATATAATCTTCACGATAATTATTCTGGTTGACAGATACATTGCTGCGCCATTGAGGGTGAATACTGTTGTACGTGGTCTCGTTACCAGTGTCGCTATGATGCGACTTTGTCTGATACTTCATGATTGATTGTGAAACTACTTACGGACGTGTCTCGGGTATGCACTCTTGTGCAATTATTACCTATATCAAATGTATACATATATGACATTAATGTACCCCCATTTTGTCATAAAGTGTTGTATAGTTAGAACATTAGTGTAGGATCTACTATTATCGGATAAGAAACATAAATGCTATTTATCTGATTGTATTGTTGTCTGGACGATATTGATTCCAAACATCGATATGAAGAAATTCTAATCTGTGTTCTCAGTTTATGCTGGAGTTGATCATATTATCCCAGAGCTGATCACGTGGCATTGGCACACATTGGCTTGGGTCCTACTTTGCACCGACACTATTGGTACATCCACCTGGCATCGCCACATCTACGTCGCATCGACACCATTGGCACGTCTATGTCGGATCGACACCGTTGGCACGTAACCATCACATCGACAGAGTTCAAACACCTACGCCACATCGGCAGACGACAGTGTTGGCATACTTACGTTACATCGATAGACAACAGCGTTGACACACATACTTTGCCCCGACAACGTTGGCATGCATACGCCGTAGCGAAACGTTCGGCTTCACGTCGCATCGAGACCACGTGACCTACTTCATTTGCCAGGCCAAATATCATTTAGTTATTGATTTAATCATGCATTTAATTAATTCATTGTATCATCTGTAACGGACTGTAAAACAATATCAAGATTATAATTATTTTATATTAGTTGAGCGTGTTGTTGTTTGCTCGTGATACGTGTGACCGTCTGATATATGGGGTTGTATATCATCGTCGGACTCTAGAACCCTTCCTTTCTAGAGACGCCCTCTATATATGTTAGCAACTGGACTATTCGCTGAACATTTTGTCCGTGTTTTATTGTCCATGTATTGATAATTTCTGGACCTACATGGCATGGTCAGTGTTCAATATCAGTATCATAAAATCAAAAATATTACTTAAGACAATAATCTGATGTAATAGGCCATAATTATTATTGAACCCACCAACGAAATGTAATATGTACTCTCATTACGATAAACTGGTGCATGCGGACAAATAGGCAGCCAATCTCTGTAACCAATTCAGCCATAAAACGCCACTTGCTAAGTACACCATATTTCATTAATGTACATTATGGCATGCAGATAATAACCCCATCAGTGTACGTCACCAGCCGGTTATTCTTCGGTTAACACGCTCTTCATATCTACAGACATGCTAGCATAACATAGACACTCATATTATGACGTAGGCACTATTCAGTGCTAACATATTGGTAGACCCATGCCATGCAGGGTAATATTAATTTACACTATACATTTCTGAACGAGGATTTGTTTGAAATAGCTATATCCATTCAAGCTGTGCAAATCAAATATAAAGGAATTGCCCTCAGTACGAAAAAAACTCACACTAGAGGCAACCTGGCTATTATTGACAGTTATGTGGTTCCAGTAACATTAGAGCGGTTTACCACCTGTCAACCCGCCTCGAATATCAGATGTGTCACCAGAAAGCCAAGGAGACAATGATTATTCTATGTAGCGGGTCATGTAAGGACAGCTCGTGAATGTCTCTGGTCATATACAACATGGAATAAATGTCACCACTGTATAACACCGGCTGGATTTTACAGTTCCACCAGCCCAAATACCCCAGTGTAAATACTGGGTATGCCGCTAGAGATGGAATATGCCGATGATGAGGACTTCATACACGAGGAAAAGAAACGCCATGGACGATCTTTTCCCAATAGCTGCTGCCAGCAAACTAAAAAATTAAGAATTTCTTTATGAACGAATCGAAAACAGAGTTCACCCACATATAACCTATCTACACAGCATGAAACTAAAGAAAATGACGATCCACTTCATGGCGGCGACCCATGGAAGGAAAGAAAATCCTGGGCTCACTGCTTTGCAGTACTGCTAACATAGTTGGATGGTGCGTCATGGGGAACATAGACCTCCAGTCCTTCTGGAAGCTATGAATTCGTAATCAAAGATGCCCTTAATAAAAAAAGCCTACTTTTATACAATGTAGCCTGTGTATCTTTGATGTTGTATAACTGTAATAGCTGGGCAGCTCCAAAGGCATCTCTAGATAAACGCGATGCCTGCCACCGCAAACACCTATGCACAATCCATGGACACCGACAGGCAGACGGAATAATTTCCAACGATGCACTATACAAGATGTGTAATACGTCGTAGCTGCCTGTAAAAGTCGCCCATCAAAGATGATCCATGTTTGGCCATGTGCTTAGGATGCCTGCACAATGAGCGTTGGCATGTTCCCTACTCAGAACCAGCAAATACAAAGCCAGGAGAGGACTTCATTACATACATCTGCTCTACCTCAATAAAGCAGGACGTTACACTCAAGTCAAGAATGGACCTGTGGAAGCTAAGGATTTCGGCTGAGGACAGACAAGTCAATCAGAGAGAGATGGGGAAAGAGATCTAGAGGGAGGAGGGCGAGTATGGTTGGAATGTGGAACGCCAAAGCAACGGGTGTCATCCCACGGTATGCAGGAATACATGGGATTGCATCCACAACGCAGCAAGGGATATCGAGCCATTCTGGTTGCTATTTGTTTCTTCACTTGAGAAAACAATGGAAGATGCTGAGACGAAGAGGCCACATAGTGAGCGTTGGAAGGAACCGAATATTGTCAAGCAAGAAACGCATTCATCTGCGTAAATGGATAAGGCTTGGAAATACAGCAATTCAAAATGATAGGTTCAGATGTACTGCAACTTCAGGTTACCATCACGCGTCCAACTAGCAGACCATCAAATAGTTAGATCTAACCATACTACAAGTCAAAATAATTTCTAAACATTCAACTTTTTGCCAAAACGTGTTTACGAATTTCCAATTTTTTATCATAGGATCGTAGAAAATCGTGATTTTAAGATTGCCAATGTATACTGAGATTTCGGAGAATCGTAAACTCTAGTTTACATATTCATTACGCATACATCCAATAGTGATTGGTTCTGCCATAGCTATCTATTAACTCAAGCTGAAGGCGTAACTTGGAAAAGATTAGTGCCCACGATGACGAAACATAGCCACCAAATGCTAACAGTGCTCCGCCATAAATACATATTACGTCAGCTAATCTGTTATTAATAACACACTGTGTGACAAAACGTCTGCCCTCTGTTTATCAGCCTTGTTGATAGATGCGACAGGGGTGGGCTAGAAGCGCACATTCTCTTATTTCTTGCCAACCACATACGTTGCTGTGGCCTAGATCCGTCAGCTTCATATCGCAAGCATACATGGTTCAGCTTATCAGTCACCCATTGGTCATGGAGCAGCTGCTGTCGGTTGTGCTGATACAAAGCCAGACTTCGTTCTGGCAGCTTTAGCTAATTCATTTGTTTAGTTGGACTCTAACAATTGTATTTTAACTGAGACCGGCAGCTTTTATTAGTCAATATGTCAGTTGCTATGTTTGGCAAAGCCGCATTATCGACTTCACTGTACAGGGTGTCTGATTGCTCTATGTAATCGTTTTATGATGGGCCCATTAAATGCACTAGCATACTGATGATTCATTTTGCACTGAGCACTGTGGTGGAGAGTTGCATGGAAAGTTAACAAGTGCTAATCAATTGTTAAAACACAGATACCAAATAGACTTAATGAGTATGAATAATGTAGCATCATGCGGTATAACTCCCTTTGTGGCAGGCACATATTCCGCCGTTGCTATTTGTTCTATAATGACATATTACTCGTGCTCACAGCTAGTGAGAAGGGCGCATATCGATGCAGAGACTTCAGGAGCAGAGCTCCTATACATTTCTATAATTTGATATCAAGTAAGCTACGCACGAGATAAGTAAATGAACAATATCCTCTTTTCTTGATGTATGGCGCCGACAGGCGCGGCCCCGGACGCGTCTTTAGTACCATATACGGCTGGTAGTGGCAGGGTCTCTCCGGAGATTTCAGACCGTAGTTGTGCAGATCTATGTCACAAGTTGACAATCTCGGTCGATATGACTCATAAGCAAGACATAGACGATTATTGGACAGCATTTTGTCAATATTTTGAGACTACCTTAAAATTACCAAATCTTGTTTTTTGCATTTGTTTTGGTTTACGTTTTAGAGTGTTTCTTCATTATATATTAATCCGAGCAGGATCTAGTACTATAATGATCCCAAAATTGGTCACAATTAAAGTATGTTGATATTGGCAAAATGTAATCGATTTAAGCCTACCATATGTATCTGATAATTCCTAACGTACGAATGGTATACATATATATTTAGCTGTTTTAACACTGAAATTCACAAGTCTATATATCAAAATAAAAATCCATGTAAGTTGTTTCAAAAGTAATTTTAGCCAAATTTGACACACCTGTTAGCCACTAAGACAACGTACCTATCATACCATATATCACTTGACCAATGGCGAAACGATGACAGATTGAGACTACCCTATTATGTATTTATAAAAGTTTCCTAATAGTGTTTGGTTCTACATACCAGGTAAACGATAAAAGGGAATTGTCAACTGGACTAATACAATTAATGTAAATACTGCAAATGAATACGTAAGCTGGAGCTGGTTAATCCTGCCTCGATTAGGATAAGCTAACCGATGACATGGTGACGATGTTGACTATATGACGATGTTGAAAAGACGACGATGAACTGTGAATGGCAACTGCTTGCTCGGTGACGAGCTTGAGTAGATCGTGCGATCACTTCATATGCACACGTACCTGGTACAATACATATTTGATATAGTCATTGCTAAAGCGTACATGTATAACATAAATATGCCCTTCGTTACATTGATACATTTGTAAATACACTGGCAAGGTAAACAGGTACCAAGTTTAAACAGTATATTGCTGGATACCAATTCACGATTCTATGTTTAAAAAAATAATGGGGAGCATCGCATTATGTGGTGTTGTGTACAGTATGATGTTGCTAAATTGGATCGCAACAACTTACATGAACACCATATAAAAGATGGGCGAATCCCTGCATACACTAGCGAAAACCAGTTACGGTACACGGAGGCATAGGGGTTAAATTCGGCACGAGCTTTGGCAGGAACAGAATACGAAAACGTACATTGCAATGCAATTTGAACAAGAAATGTGTGCGTCTCTACAATCACAATACTTTACACATTTTCAACGATAGTAATATATGAAGAACTTGACCAAGACATTTACAACTTGATGTCTGACTAGTGACTGTCTCGAATCTAGTAAGTAAAACAGTATGTATAACCATCAACGAGAATACTGATTGATTGGCAATAGGGCTAAGCTCTATACCTATTGTGACGAACGTAAATTCACTAGCTGAACATTCCGCAATGCGACCTATTAAAGACCTATAGACACATTACAATAATTCATTATTTAAAGGTGCGAGCACTTGAAATAGAATGCACACACCGATTTAGGCATTTGACACAGTTACCGGCACGCGATTGACTGTCACTTTGTTGTAAGTAAACGACCGACCGTCTACTGAAAGTGCCCTTAAAGTTATTCATAGTGTGTGGAAAATGTGTAATGTTGCAAAGACTTCGTTGCTCAGACACAATCCTCAAGTAAATAGGAAATGGGTTCCTTAAAGGATAACTAATCCCATCTCTTGATAGCCATTCAGGCGATCTAACACGCCGGTCATAAACTATCCTGGTAATTGTAAGCTTTTTATCACGCCGCTAAGGAAAGATATTCAGGATTTAGTAGTTAAATATTGGTACATTTCTACACCCTATGATGGCTGTCATTATTTACTGTTCAACCAATCAGAAAAACCCTAGTGTGTCTGCCTCGGTGTATACGCTCAGTCATTGAGGCGCCAGCTATAGTTTGCAAATGTGGTAGAAATGCAATCCTACAGGTAAGCTGTTGAATATTTTAGAAACCAATTTGACTGGACGTTGTTGCTGCTATAGGCAGCAACAACTTCCAGTCAAATTAGTTTCAAAATATTCAACGGGATGAGCATTACATAATAAAGAATGTGATGCATTGGAGCGTACATGACATCAAACGCAATAGCTTGAGGAGACAAAATGGCGTCGATCACTGTTCAACATTTACTCGATATTACAAAACAGATAATTGCGATACAGATCAAGGAATGTGACAGGATATGAATGATATGGAATCTATAAACCATATTCTATCGGTGCAATACAACATTTGAGATGAGATTAGCATCGCTTTAACACATAGACGTCTGTATGATTGCATTGTCTTCTGACCAAGCATACCATTTCCACTCAAACGGAATGAGAAGCGCCGCGTTCTTGGAGGATTTAATTCACGATTACCTTAAATTAGTGTATTATATATTGACATGGGAAACCCAGACGCCACTGGCTTGTCTCTTCCATACAATCACAATAAATTGCTGATTCTATCTTATTATTTTTCTTATCTACAGAAGCTTCTCTGTAAATGGCATATAGCAACATAATTTTGGGGTATTTTGGCAGGTAATCATTCATTCTGTCAGTTACTACGTAATTGAGCATAGTTTAGAACAATGAATTATAAATTGCTGACAGACTGCATTCAAACGATCAATTTCCATTGCCATCTCGGCAAAATGTGACCACATCGCTATAGAAATGCGGTGCCTATGAACAAGAAAATATCGATCATACAGCCGGTGTCTTTATCATTATGACCGGCTCTACATTCTACACCAGAAGATGGATCCGTTCTGTCATTCAAGTATATAACGTCATGTTCAATTAGAATACGTCACATGTAGGCTGACGTCACAGTCAAAATGTATAATGAATGACGAATATAGGTCCATTATGAGCGCTTAATAGTATGTCAAGTTGTACGAACGCTGCGCTTTTACTATTAATAAAGATTTTGTTGAATATTTTGAAACGTATTTGACTGGGCGCTGGAGCTGCAATAATTTCAAAATATCCAACAGTTTAACGGTATAACTACCGTGATATTGAGATTCTGGGACTTCACCGTTTCTAAATGATTTCGTTGATTTCAACGCGCGGAAATCTATACCTACGTCTAACAACGGCTAACATTCACATTAATCGCATATCAGTCGGCATAACATTGTTTATAAGAAATTCTACTTTATGCTCGTCGTTGAAATGGCTAAAAACCGCAACATCTATAGCGTCTACTATGAAAATATGTCGTTATGGTAATGTTCACGATGCAATCTCCCAGAATGACAGCCGACGAACGGTCGATCTCACTACGTCATATCAGTTGACTGTGGCAGTCTACAATGTGGGATTACCATACACACGATCGTCCACTGCTTGATAGCTTAACATACATACTCACACTACAAATGTTAGGAACATGAAATTTCTTCAAATATGCATCCAGCGACGAGAAAAGCTTAATAAATAAATGGTGGAAATGCTCGATTGAAATGCTGCGTGGCTGTATGATCAAACGTGTTGTGGAATGTGGGCCTCAAGATGATAGCGATTGCGTTATTAACTGAAGCGATATCTCGATCAGTAATCACTACGCCCACTGTTTACGAATGTTGTGATCGATGTATATCCTTTGAATCGCGAATTCCCAGAATCCCAATTTCAAAATAATTATGCAGGTGACATGTTGACTATCTTGAAACTAATTTGAATGGACGCTGTTGCTATGGTTGCAACAGCGATCAGTCAAATTAGTTTCAAAATATGCAACATCAAATTTATTAAATAGTAAAGAAACACAATTCGTACACATGACGGACTATTCGCTTTTCAGGACGCGCCTAACTACATCATTCATTACGCATTTTGATTGTGACAGTAGTCTTCACTTGACGTAATTGGTTATGACGGCATATATAACGTGGCAGATAGGAGAAATTCAATGACCTTGAAAAGAAACTATTGGCAGGTAACTTTATTGACGAGACCAAAGGCACTATCGAGAACTTGTCACTGACAACTGATGATTGCGCAATGGCACTAATTTGCTATGGTAAAGAGGTCCTATCTCTTGGTATCAACTGTCAACGGTTCATTACAGAAGAGCGGGTGGGGCCGTGGAGTATGATGTCTTGGGACTGCTCGTCTTAAACAATGGCTGTCAGTTGACAGCTGGGGAAATAGCAAATACGTCATGTGTAGGTAAATGGAGGGGGTTAGAGTTGAAGGAATGAAGCGAGTGAGCGGGCGGGTGGACGGGTGGGCGGGTGGGTGAGTGAGTGAGTGAGTGGGTGGGTGAAGGAGGAAGGGATGGATGGGGGACGGGGGGATGAGGAGGGAGGGAGAGCGAGAGCGAAATAGAATGAGGGCATGCGTGAGTGAGTGAGTGAGTGAGTGAGTGAGTGAGTGAGTGAGTGAGTGAGTGAGTGAGTGAGTGAGTGAGTGAGTGAGTGAGTGAGTGAGTGAGTGAGTGAGTGAGTCAGTGAGTCAGTGAGTCAGTGAGTGAGTGAGTGAGTGAGTGAGTGAGTGAGAGAGTGAGTGAGTGAGTGAGTGAGTGAGTGAGTGAGTGAGTTGGTGGGTGTGTGGGTGTGTGGGTGGGTGGGTGGGTGAGTGAGTGAGTGAGTGAGTGAGTGAGTGAGTGAGTGAGTGAGTGAGTGAGTGAGTGAGTGAGTGAGTGAGTGAGTGAGTGAGTGAGTGAGTGAGTGAGTGAGTGAGTGAGTGAGTGAGTGAGTGAGTGAGTGAGTGAGTGAGTGAGTGAGTGAGTGAGTGAGTGAGTGAGTGAGTGAGTGAGTGAGTGAGTGAGTGAGTGAGTGAGTGAGTGAGTGAGTGAGTGAGTGAGTGAGTGAGTGAGTGAGTGAGTGAGTGAGTGAGTGAGTGAGTGAGTGAGTGAGTGAATGAGTGCGTGAGTGGGTGGGTGGGTGGGTGGGTGGGTGGGTGGGTGAGTGAGTGAGTGAGTGAGTGAGTGAGTGAGTGAGTGAGTGAGTGAGTGAGTGAGTGAGTGAGTGAGTGAGTGAGTGAGTGAGTGAGTGAGTGAGTGAGTGAGTGAGTGAGTGAGTGAGTGAGTGAGTGAGTGAGTGAGTGAGTGAGTGAGTGAGTGAGTGAGTGAGTGAGTGAGTGAGTGAGTGAGTGAGTGAGTGAGTGTGGCAGGGAGGGAGTGAGTGAGTGAGTGAGTGAGTGAGTGAGTGAGTGAGTGAGTGAGTGAGTGAGTGAGTGAGTGAGTGAGTGAGTGAGTGAGTGAGTGAGTGAGTGAGTGAGTGAGTGAGTGAGTGAGTGAGTGAGTGAGTGAGTGAGTGAGTGAGTGAGTGAGTGAGTGAGTGAGTGAGTGAGTGAGTGAGTGAGGGAGTGAGTGAGTGAGTGAGTGAGTGAGTGAGTGAGTGAGTGAGTGAGTGAGTGAGTGAGTGAGTGAGTGAGTGAGTGAGTGAGTGAGTGAGTGAGTGAGTGAGTGAGTGAGCGAGTTGGTGGGTGGTTGGGTAGGTGAGTGGTTGGGTGAGTGGGTGGGTTGGTACGTGGGCGAGCGAGCGAGTGAGTGAGTGAGTGAGTGATGAATGAAGGGGGTGGGGTGTGTGGAGCAGAGGGAAGGAGAGAGCGAGAGATACCTCAACCGAGTGACCATCTTCCTAACTAACTTACCGGGGTGACCGACAGGCCGGGCGGACTATGTATGAATGCATGAATGAAAGAATGAATGAATGACAGACGGGCGGACGAGTGGACAGCCGGACGGACGGGTGGATGGATCGATGGATGGATTCTGTGGAGGGAGGGACTGATCGATGGATGGATGGATGGATGGATGGATGGATGGATGGATGGATGGATGGATGGATGGATGGACGGACGGACGGACGGACGGACGGACGGACGGACGGACGGACGGACGGACGGACGGACGGACGGACGGACGGATCGATGGACGGACGGATGGATGGACGGATGGACGGACGGATGGATGGATGGATGGATGGATGGATGGATGGATGGATGGATGGATGGATGGATGGATGGATGGATGGATGGATGGATGGATGGATGGATGGATGGATGGATGGATGGATGGATGGATGGATGGATGGATGGATGGATGGATGGATGGATGGATGGATGGATGGATGGATGGATGGATGGATGGATGGATGGATGGATGGATGGATGGATGGATGGATGGATGGATGGATGGATGGATGGATGGATGGATGGATGGATGGATGGATGGATGGATGGATGGATGGATGGATGGATGGATGGATGGATGGATGGATGGATGGATGGATGGATGGATGGATGGATGGATGGATGGATGGATGGATGGATGGATGGATGGATGGATGGATGGATGGATGGATGGATGGATGGATGGATGGATGGATGGATGGATGGATGGATGGATGGATGGATGGATGGATGGATGGATGGATGGATGGATGGATGAATGAATGAACGAACGAACGAATGCATGCATGAATGAATAATTAACCAATTAACCGTTTTAGGTATTGGAAGACACTACTTGGCCAACCGATTGACCTCGTGACTGACAAAGCTAATTTTCCGTTAACTCTTTACCACTCACGCCGGCCAAAAAGCTGCTTCAACGGTGGTCTTGATAAGGGTCTTTTTTGGAAATGTACAACTTGTATAACTGTCTCGATAATCAGGCCAGTCATTCCATTGATAGATTCTCAAAAATAATCTATTCCAGGTCTGCAAATGGACATTTTCTATGAGAAAACTGACATTTTCGTGATCAAATTTGAGGGTTAAATGGTTGTTAATAAACGGATCATTTGATACAAATAGGATATTCTCACTTAGCTCGCCTATGTGCAACAGGAAGCCACTCGGGTTGCGCTTCAACGGTCAGCTGACTTGGTGTATAATTCCAGTCACATATACGAAAACAACACACCATTATAGCGGGAATAAAAATATACTATAAACAGCAAAGAGCTAGGCCTACTTAGTCGTGGTAAGAACTATACATAATTATA
Organism: Chaetoderma sp. LZ-2023a; assembly: GCA_034401795.1. Classification (NCBI taxonomy): domain Eukaryota; kingdom Metazoa; phylum Mollusca; class Caudofoveata; order Chaetodermatida; family Chaetodermatidae; genus Chaetoderma; species Chaetoderma sp. LZ-2023a. The sequence continues at coordinate 61,035,065 of CM067364.1, read as the reverse complement.
TTTTCTCTGACAAAACGATTTGATCACGATAATGGTAGGTTTACACTCGAGTTTCTCCGTGGCCCCTACATTAAGCTTTAAATCCTTAAAATTATAGTGTATCAATTTCAAGAGATCAATTTTAAAACAAATTTGATTGGAAAACGTTGCTGTAACACGATCCAGTCACATTAGTTTCAAAATATTCAACAGAAGTTGTTCTTATATTATAGAGAAAGGGGGACTCGAGTTTGACCACCACATTGTGCCTCCAAATGTTATAAGAAATCAGAAGATGTGGAAATAATACGTTGAATTTTGTTATTATATCATTATGCAGTGGCGCCTGAAACGCGTAAACAAAATAGGTTTAAAGAATTATGACACATTGGACAACTATGCATCTATGTATACTGAGCTCCATCGCCGTCATTGGATTCGCTGTACTAGGTAAGTACATCGCTTAGTATTCTATAAGGGTGCATTAAAGAACGCACGTACGCACGCACGCACGCACACGCTCATGCACGCACGCATACACGCACGAGCGCGCACGCGACATATATGACGTCCGTGATGCCCTGAGAACACTTTCCTTCAAACTACACAACCATTTGTGATATGTAAGCTAAGGAAAACACACCTACCTTACACGAATCATTTGCCGCGCATAATCCATCCCTGCCATTTTAGCATTGTATCATCCCGACAATGAAAGATATCCAGGCGGTAGTAGATACATGTTGACCCATTTCTATGGCCTATAAGGCCTTCATGATTGACTTTTCAGCCAATCAGAAAAAAACAGAGCGCCCGCCTCGGTTTATACGTTCAGTCATAGAGGTGCAATCTACGGCTTGCCAATGTGGTATAAGAGCAATCATACCGGTAAGCTGTTGAATATTTTGAAACTATTTTGGCCGGAAGTTGTTGCTGCCATCCAGATAGGGGCGTTTAACATAATAATCTACTTCATCGACGTTAGCGAAATCTCTCAATAGAAGCACCCATTTCAAGCTGTCATCTCCATCAGCATTTTTGCATGTTGGGATCGATTTGCAACTTTGAAACCCGAATTCCCAGAATCGCAATGCCAAGGCAATTTTACAGGGAGGCATATGTTGCAACACATTTTACTGGGACTTGTTGCCACCTAATATTTAATATTTTGATATTGCATGTGGCGGCATTAGTAGATCCGAGTCAAATTAGTTTCCAAAAAATCAACAGCATGTTTAGTACATTGGCAGTTCAACAAAATATACAATTCATACAATTTCGGACACAGTTTTTAATTCTAGTGCCCGAACAAACCTGTCATTGTGATTATGGTGCCGGCTAATATGTGACGTAGTTGATTGGCTACTGGAGTGGCAGATCGGATCACTCTATGGTCCATGGCCTGTCTCGTCGACATCCGCCGACAAATCTCCGACAGCTCAGACCTACGTCATTTGTTTGGTACTCCAACACTATCGAATGAAGTGTGTGTTCAGATATACAAATTCTGACTCTTATTTCCTCAGCGAGTGGCCTTGTGTGTCCATTTGGCTGGATTGGTAGCTCTTCGGGACCAAGTTGTTTTAAGTTTGTTTCCGACCGTAGCGCTCTGCCGTGGAAGGACGCCCGCATAGCCTGCTCTAAATATCAAGCCGACCTCGCCATCATAGACACAGAAGTTGAACGCGTGAGTCTGAAAATAATAACATACAGGAATACCCTCTATAGCGGACACCATAAATGGGCCATCCAGTACACGGTCGTCCCTTAGTACGACCCAGTTACGCTACAGTACAGCTTTTGAATAAGTTAACAAGTTTCCAAAAAAACCAAAAAACAAGAAAAATATTAGTTAGTACAAGTTTTAGCACGATGTAAGAAATGTTCTGTTGAATATTTTGGACTCAGATTGATAAGAAATGGTACAGTTCAGCTAAGGAATAACTTGTTTCCAAAAAAACAAAATACAGCATACTGTTGGGTATTTTGAATATAATTGATTGGGAGACATTGCTGCCTGAGGCTCCAATCCAATTTTGATCAAAATATTCAACAGAACATTTCTTACCAACATGTGTCTAATTTTGTGTTGGAGACGACCTAACTTATTTCTGAGCTGTACTGTAATGCGTGACGTCATCTAGGTACCGATACAAAACATGTCTGTATCATCTAATGACCCTCCTGTTGAATATTTGGACCAGCTTTCAATTAAATTAATTACAAAATTGTTAACAGCTTGCCAGTATGGTTGCGTTTACACCCCAGGTCGATTGAGCACATATGCCGAGGCGGAGAGAATTTGAACTTGAGTTCTTTTCTTATTGTCACGATAATAAACTAACAATGGCTTGCACCGTGTATCTCTGCAATTTTATCACCAGAAGAAATACATTATGTAATTGAATCTAAGAGGTTGTAGAGGAATACACATGCTAATCGAGTACAGTAAGTTGGTGTCCGGAGGATGTGATTTTCCTACTCTGAGCCGGGCGGGTGGGTGGGGTGGGGTGGTTGTGGTGGTGGTGGTGGTGAGTGTGGGCATGGTGGGGTGGGGTGGGGTGGCGTGTGTGTGCGAGGGGGTGAGGTGGTGGGTGGGGTTGGGGTGGTGGAGTGTGTGTTTGTGTGGTGTGTGCGGGGAAGGGGGTGGGGGGTTGGGGTGGGGTGGGGGCGGGAGGTGCCGCGTGTGGGTGGGGTGGGGTGGGGTGGGTGGGGGGGGGGGGGGGTTGGAGTGGATCCGCCTCCCGGTTTGTGTATTCCCATCTACCAAATCATAACATCTGTGTAGCAAAAGTACATTAACTCTCCCTGGGTATATATTATATAATCATTATAGTTATCAGTTTATGAAATATTTAGAGGGGTCAGAAAAACAGATCGCCACTTAATATAAATACATATGAACTGTCATTTATGAGTGTATGTTTGACTCTGAGATACAGTCTGGGAATGGACCGTTCCAGTTTAGCCATCCATAATATGACGTCATGATCAACTACGTGACGTGTACGATGACGCCATAATCAATGGCGTCAGGAATGAAGTGGATATGTATGTCACAAAGGCATACATGGTAACGGAATATATGTTGTTGTATGAATTGTATGTCTTTACTTTTACTATTTAATAAACATGCTGTTGAATATTTTCAAACTAATTTTACCGGGCCTAGTCAACTTAGTTTTAAAATATTCAACAGCTTACCTGTAGAGTTTTCTGGAAATTGATAGTCGATCGATCCCAATACGAGCGAGGTGTGGGTGGAGCTTAGCTAGAGATGGGTGGGGCATAGCTAAAACTGGAAATGGTCATTAGAGGATCGCAAACGAGTTCGGATAAAAATCACGATTATCAACCGAGTTGAAATTATCGTTTTGCACGAGATTTAGCGAGTACAAAGTGAACATTTTTGACGAGGTTGATACTAGTGATATGAAATGCGGCCGAGTTTGATATTCTATTTATCACATAAAGTAAAACGTTGACGATAATTTCGATCAGCTGACGTCTTACTCCGGAAAATATACAATACTTTTAATTTGAACTATGAAAACCATTTGCACTAATTGAAGTGTATTGGTTTACATATCTAGCAAGACAAAAATAATATATATATATATATATATATATATATATATATATATATATATATATATATATATATATATATATATATATACTGAGCCAAAAAAGTTTAGCAACAGTGAAGTTTGGTTTGTTGTACTAAAACTATGCGTCCATTTATAATCAAATTTGCAGGCATGTTTCGTCAATGTAATATCTCGCTGATCATGAAGAAATGCAACTCATTTCTTGCATTTCTCGGCCGCACGCTTACTGCAATGTGAAAATGCATTTTTCATGCACTGGCCCACATTGGCGGTTATCGAAGGCATAAATTCACCATATTGCAAAAGCAGATACAAAACGTTAACAGAAAACGCTTAAAAGTGTATCTTAACGAACATGGACCGCCGCCCAGGGATACCCGAAAATCAATGCCATGAAGCAATGGGAAGACTCGCTGCTGGGCAGAGCGTTCGCGCTGTTGCTCAACATTTTAATGTTCACGCCTCAACGAGTTCCCGTCTCCGCCAACGTGAGCAGGAAACTGGACATGTTAATGACCGACCACGATCTGGCAGACCGAGAGCAACAACACCACGAGAAGACCGCTACTTGGTGACGTCATCACGACGTCACCGCTTTGAGACTGCGCCGCGGCTGTCCCGTAATTTGCACACCGCTACCGGCACTACAGTGCATGCACAAACTGTCCGAAACAGACTCCATGATGCTGGACTGCATACCCGTCGTCCACTTGTTGCTGTTCTGCTTACAGAGCGTCACATCGAGAATCGGTTTGCATGGGCAAGACTCATCAGCGATGCGTGCTCAACAATGGAGCCGCGTTTTGTTCAGTGATGAGTCGAGGTTTTGTGTGGATGTGGCGGATGGTAGGCAAGGGGTTTGGCGAAGTTTAGGAGAACGGTATGATGCAGTCTACATCATTCAGCACGACAGATTCGGCGGCGGCAGTGTCATGGCTCAACGTTGCTCTGAAGAAGTTGTCGCCCCTGTTGCCATCCCTTTTATGCAGCATCATGCAGACTGTATGTTCCAGCAAGACAACGCCCATCCTCATTCAGTTAGGGTCACCAGTGATTTCCTTGAGGCTAACAACGTTCCGGTGTTGGACTGGCCAGCGCGATCACCGGTCCTGTCTCCTATCGAACACGTGTGGGATATTCTTGGCCGTATGGTGCGTGAGAACCATCCGCATCTTCACAACGTGCGGGAGCTGGAAGCTGCACTGCTCCAGGAATGGGATGCAATACCTCTTCGTGAGATCAGGCGCTTAATACGAAGCATGAGAAAGCGATGTACGGCAGTGGTTAATGCGCGCGGAGGTCGCAACCGATATTGATAGCTCAGTGTCAGTATTTAAATTTGACCCTTCCGTTGACTGATGCCGTGTTAAAGGCGCGATGCTAGCATTACAGTAACACGAGACTGTTGTTCAAATTGGAAAATGACCTATCAATTAAATACTATATTTGAATCAATTTATTGTTTTGTTAAATAACATGTATACAGTAATATTCTCAGTGTTGCTAAACTTTTTTGGTTCAGTATATATTATGGGACGTGACAATCGGTATGACAACATCATGGCAGCCATCATTAACGCTCGACTTCGACGTACGTATATCCAATGACGCGAGGACATCAGTATTCTGATTGTTCAATATAATATTACTTTCCCACGCTAACGACCAATGAAAATAATTCGTTGCATTGGTTCCCAGGTGTAATGTTAACACGGAATGGTATGTGTAGGCCTATGATGTGATTTAGCAGTAATTCGAAATATGCGGTGTTTACTAAATATGACAGCCATCTCTTTGTATCAAAGCATCCCAGCCATCCGACAGGTCTCATGCGCTCCCGACACCAGCACGTGCATGGCCATATATATTCAATAATTCAGCCTTGCATGGTCATATACATCTCAGTAATATACGCCATAGGCCAACTCACCTAGTTTGGGAGCGGAATGGGAACGCAGTGGGTGGGTTAGTACCGTTCAATAGGACGATGGGTCATATACTGTGTTTCGCATCACTTTGCATTTGTTTTATGCACCACTCTTTTACTACAGGGGTGGTTATATGCCAACTTACGCGCGATTCAACACCGTGATTCCAGTACTCAGGAGTGGTGGGTGGGCGGGACAGATTTACTCGGAGCTGATGGTGTTTGGAGGTGGATCGATAATACAACGATTGACGCTGCTATTGCGTAAGTCACATATTTATGCACGCGCAGGACACGCATAAAGACAGGCACGCGCGCATGCAACGCACACAATAGCGTGCATGCACGTATGAGCGCACGCACACATGCATGTACACACATATACACACGTACATATACGCAGACGGTCCGTTCCTGACATATCATCTCTCTCTCCCTCTCCATCCCTCTCTCTCTCTCTCTCTCTCTCTCTCTATCGCTCTTTCTCTCTCTCTCTCTCTCTCTCTCTCTCTCTCTCTATATATATATATATATATATATATATATATATATATATATATATATATATATATTTCTGTCTCCCTCCCTCCCCCTCCACCCCACTCCCTCCCTCCGTTCCGCCCTCCCTCCCCATCCGCCCTCCCTTACACCTCCCCACGCTCCCTCTATTCCCCCCTCCCTATCGTTCCATCTCTCTCACACATTTCATTCCCTCTGCCCTCACCCCATCAATCTCTCTAGCTTTCCTTCTCTCACTGTGCCCCCCCTCTCCCTCTCTCTCTCTCCCTCTCTCTCTCTCTCTCTCTCTCTCTCTCTCTGTATCTATCTCTCTCATTACACGGCGATTGAAACATTAAAATCCTCAAAAAAGCCATGTGCATGTTTAGGGCAATTGGAACTCCATCATTTTCCACCTAAAATGGTTGGCCTTTATAGATATGGTTAGCTCCATGTATTTCATACCTGTTGCGGGTTTCATCAAATGTAATTTCAAGCGTCACTGTATGTACCGAGGTATCTTACCGAATCAGTAGCAGTTATTCAACTTTTTAATTTTAGTTTATAAATACACTAATTAGATATATTCAATATGGTATTTCCTAGGAAGTGGCGAAAAGGAGAACCGAACAATTGGGATGGCAACGAACATTGTGTGCAACTTTGGGGTGGGGCGCTTAATGATCACGACTGTATTCGGCCCATGCCATATGTGTGTGAGAGACACGCAGGTGGGTTCATTAACGTATTCACGGTGTGGTCGGGTAATGGAAAAGACTAGCCAACACGGAACCGGTAACCCATCCCGTGGCATGTGCTACGGAACCTGTATGGAAGGTCTGGGATGTGCTATGGCAGATCTATAGAAGGCTATACCCTAAGCACACACGATGGCAAGAATGTTAAAGACACGACCGCCCCCCCCCCCGAGCATGTACCGGACCACTGTGAGTACCCCATCATTGACAGGGTTTATTTCACATAATGAGAGATGGCCACGCTCTGCACGACCGAATACTGGGTGGACATTTTAGTTCTTCATATACATGATCTCTGCACGGGTTCTTGCTCATAACGGTCATGGTCACAAACGTTTCCGGGAATGTCTGGTACCTCTGGAAAGCCTGAAGACTCAGTTCCCTCGCAATAATAATACGAGGAGAAAGCTGCTTATACAACTTTGAATCCCTGAACATCCTTGAAGAGAAAGAACATAGAGCACAACATCGCCATTGAACCGGCTGCTACTGCTGTTAAGACCAGCGCACCCGAAAGACGAATACTGATTGGTTGGAGAATTCCAGAGAAAGTCAGCCATTCGCTGAAAGAAAATGAGATGCAGATCAGATGGTATACGTCCTGCTCCCCGAGTCAGTAATGATGGGGCAATTGCACGGTGGGACCATCAACGCTTTAACTGCTCACAGCATACCGTCATCTACATAGGCAACGGGCAACCTTATATTTTGAAAGGGCCACTCCACAAAAGCAGCCAAATTAACAACCTAAATTTATCTGCCTCCAGGAAACCAACACCTCCGCACACCTCTGAAATTCTGGCAGATCTCAGACAAGATGAAAAGAATCCGACCTGCCTACACACTTGCAGCAACATTGATTCTTTCTCGCTGATACTGTGCCTGAAACATATCGGTTGCATTCCGCATGCTGCAAATGAAAACTCTATAAACACACCTCAGTACCTGCCTCTGAGCGAGATCGACTTCTGGCGCTTACGGTTCTCACTGTAAGGCACATTTCTGTCTCTTTCTAGATCACGTTCTAGAAAGAAAGAAAGACCTTCTGCTGCTGCTAAAATGCTACCGCTCCAGCATATTCGATTCTAGCTGTGCCATTTACTCGGATGCACAGTGAGACGAACTAACCTTCTCTGTGCCACCTCTTCCTAACCCCTTATTACATGAGGAAGCTGACGAACCTTCACCAATTCTAGCAAGTTCTGCACGCCCAGTGTATTGTGATCTCTGGCCATCGAGGATTAAAACATCGTGCAACGTTTTGCCTTGGGAGTGTACATACCAAGGCTGGTTAAAAGCTGACAGCACCCACAATAACAAAACTTAGACACCGCATTTACGTGCCTGTTTCTGCCGTGACTGTGACTGTTTCTATGGTGCTTATAAATTGAACTGTGCATGGTTAAGATCTTAAATATACGCAACAATCCAGTTCCTATTTTCATTCTGTTACAAATCTTCAGAGATAATGCCATAAGCGCACTTTTTGATTGATTCTCCACCGCTTCCGAGCGGCCATTCCGGTTTTTTCCGTAAGGATCATTCTGATAGGAGATCGCTCATCTTAGCCACAATTGTGGGCGACGATCTAGCACACCGTTCAACATGAAGACACGTTACTGGCGTAGTAATGGCGTCACCTTTACTGTGTATTAGTACCAGTAAGGACATTCACGACTTTTCACAGCACCTTTGAGCGGGTGATGCGATGCACACATGTATTCCCCCACACTTTCTTTATCTTGTTCAGTAGACCCCGCACAGTTCACTTGGGCCACTTCTAAATAGTAATAATTGTCGCAATCATCCTAGCCATCGCTTTCACATGGTTAGCTCGCCTCTACCGAAACTGCTAGGCACGTCTTCGCTCTGTGTTGTCTCAGCATCTAAGAGGGAATATATAGCACTAAAAGTAGGAAAGCTGAGTTCTTTGGTCTGTCACACCTCTCAGCTTGCCTTAACCCTGGACGGCGCCCATCGCCCATTGTTGAACAAGTAGCGAGTGATTTGAATGTTGCAATACTGTCTCACACCACATGACTGCTTCCTATGGACCTCGCCTCAGGCTTCGAATAAATCTTGCATTTGTTTTCAACTGCTCAAATGGGTTTCGAATTGAAATTCACCAGCCTAATCTTGCACCGACCACTAGGACGCCCTGAGTGTGTATCCTTTGCAGAATACAGAATCCAGCAGCATAACTATTCAGGCTCCCACTCGTTGATTAACGTACTTCTTTTGTCGACCTCTTAGGCGGCAGTCTAAGCAAATGTAGGCTTAGTTAAACAACCCTGCGTTAACACTGGGTCCTGCATCTGAACCAGATACTCACTGTGTCTGTGTAATCCCTTCCAAGTTCGCCCCATCTTCTGAGCACCTGACCTCGGCGGTTTCGCGAAATGCCCTGCTCTTTAGTTACATGGGCCTTTATTTTGCCTGCAACATAGGAAGACTGATCCTTGGACTGCACTAAAAATTCACACAATCCTATGAGGGAAGAGCTTCTCGCATAACCTAACCGTACACATCCTTTTTCGGTTGCTCCAAGCCTTAATAGGCAAAACAGCCTAAAGCAACCGCCTCGCGAGGTAACCCCTCTAAAATGCATTAATGTTAGGCACACCTAGACGGCCCGCCTGCCTCTGGACGCCCATTGGGAACTTCGAATCAACTAGGTGGCAACAACTAAATACACCCCCACCCCACTGCATGTTCGTTCAGGCAATAAAGTAGAACTATCCTCTTATCCCGCTTTTAAGCGGACTCTAAGAACTTAGTTAGCTCTTAGCGCCAAACAACTCTCATGACTGACTAACATTAGATATACACTTAGACAGACGAGATGAATAGTGACCGCTGGCGACCGACTGACTGCCTGTGATAGATAGGAAATGTCCGCTGTCTCTTCTTGCACTCCTCCTATATAGGTCCCTTCCACCGAGAGGCAGACATTTCTCTGGTCGCCTCGTAGGCCCGTCTGCCTCAGGAGCGACATTAGCTCAGATAGGGCAAACCGATGACTATGAAGTGAATTGCTCTTATCTCTGTCCATGTGCTGTCTCTCTTTCAGCCATCGACTCACATATTGTAGCTCACGGGGTAGTGTCGGGCGGTTCCAGTACCTGGTGTCGACTCGCCACGCCGCAAGTGCACAACGAATGATGACGCTGGTTAGCTTCTGGTCTCGGGGTGACGGATCATGTACGATACTGCCCTACGGGTAACAAAGACCAGCTCTTAAGGCCAGTGGAACTCAATCGTTCCGGTGGGGCCGTGCCACCATCGTCGCGAACATTAAACACAACAGTCTCATCCCTAAAGTTTGTGTCACCAGTATGCCTGTCCATAGCAATTTCGTGATCTATTGACTTACACAATTTGATTGGTGACCTAATTAAAATAAGTCTATGCAATAGTTTTACCTAAACAGACCGTCAAGTATGCTAGATAAACATAATGAGCGTACGAAAATACAAGACATATAGACAGTCTGCTGAACTTTTAAACGTGGGGCTCCTGGACACACCACACATACCACACACGTAGGTCGACAGAGGTATCCCCGAAAGGGAGGCTCCCGTGCATGAGATTTAAATAATTAACTAAATATAAGCTATTATACCTCTAAGCTGAAAAGAAAGAAAATTATCTTTGTAGTGTCGGAAAATCATGTGCCTCGTGCGGGCACTACTCCTAGTGCTAGTTTTGGTGAGGAGTATTATCCTTGCATGGACCGTCGTCACTGAATCCTTGCGAGAGGCAAATGCCTCGCGTGGGCCTCCGTCACAGGAAAATGTTGCCACTGCTTAAAGCGGGAGAAGAGTAGTGGTCGAAAGGGGCCCACTCTAATATTTAACCAACATGTTGTAAATAAAGGACCATACCTAGTGAGATTATGACCATAAGGTTGCGTGCTGTTTTACGTGAAGACGGGGTGAGTGATTGCCGAAGGATTCCCCACGCCACCGTCTTATATAATTCTCAGTACGCTGAACTATTAGTTGCCGCTTTTATGTATGTGGGCCTTCTTCTATGCCTAACCTAATATTTAGTTTTTAGAGACTAGAATTATTTTAGGCCACAAACGGCTGGCGTCTATCTAGCTTTTAGACACGGCTGTCATTGAGAACGGATGCCCTAATACAGCAATGCTAAGACAGCGTGCATACTTGTTACTTCGCAAGATCTCCGAACTGGATAAGAATTCAGACCCATCGCTCCATAAGCACATAACACGTCACAGGACATTGGTTACTTTTCACAAAGCATTTTTAGCAACTGAAATATCCTTATGGTGAGGTTAAGGGAGATGAATACCCACGGTAAACGTCCTTCCCGCAAGAGGGCGTGGCAGATCTGAATATCATGCCCAGACATTCCTTCGGAATTCGGTGGTGATGCGCATCTCGCCCGGCACCAGGTCCTATGGAACTAACTTTTTAACCTGGCGTTAGGTTTAAACACAAGTTGCCCAGTTATGCACTGCGTTGCGGGAGGATTGTTCAGCAGATTAAAGAAAATAATAATTAAGATATGTTTTCGCAGTGCTTTCCTACATTGGCAACGGTAACTAACTACTGAGTATCCAAGGATACACGGGGAATGTGTGTGACACCATACCCTGGCAATCACCGCTCGGAAACCCCAATAGTTTCCCAGTGTCAGATCAGTCCATGGTGCGGATAGGGGCATTCAAACAATTAAGAAGCCATAAGGCTTTGTGGAACATGAAGAGAGACAATAACTTAGAAATATGAGGCCCTTTATGTATGTTGGCCAATATTACACAACCTTGCCGGAGTGCAGGGCTCAATTATCGCAACTGCCGGAAAAGAGGCGTACACTACATGTCTTCTAACGAAGAGATTGTCTCTAATCATTTAAAACCTATCCTATCGAGCTGAATAGAAAAGGTTTTTCGTCGGTAGCATGCCGGGCTAAACAGAGTTATAGCATGGACAGCGACGTCAGTGAAAAATTGTTGGTGGCGGGAGAAAGTGCTGCATATATAAATGTTGCTGTATAGTGTTACCTACGTGCACTGCAGTCCTATATTTTTCTACAAATAAACAAAACATATAAACTGATGGACACTTGCCATATATAAACTAACCAGAACAATAAATACATTGTGAAATGATCAGAATAATATATAAAGTACAGGTTGAGGAACCTACTACAGTGTGGTTAGTAAAAAAACCATACAGAAAATAAGAATAACTAAAACAGATACAGAAATTATAATTAGTGGTCCTAAGACCGTTACGCTACCTTTTAGTCATCGGGACCGGTTATACAGATACGATATAATTATCAAAGATGTAATTAACGGGAAAATTAAAAATGCCAAGTATAGTTACTTGACTAATCGGTAGCCATTCTTAAGCCTGGGCTATTGTGTTACTGAAATTGACACGTCACCCTTAGTTTGATGTGAGTTGATGCATTCCTTGGAAGCTGGAAAGTCCCAACAGGCTGGTTTCCGCAAACATGATTCCCGCAAGCAGTCAAAAAGTGTGGATAAACCTGCATGACAGCAGTGCGGGGACGGCTGAATAACCACTTTTTGGCGTGGCCGCGATCCGGCGATTAATCCACCAAAGAACATCGCTGCCTCTACATCTGTAGAATCACATTTTCAGGCCAGGAAAGGCCTCACCGCACATTCGTGTTCCGAGTTAGTTCTTGATATATTCGTGAACAATATCCAAAAAGTTCCAAAAATTTCCCCGCAACAACGGGAGATACAAATTTGCTTTAGTGCGGTGGGTTGGATTACTGCTGGCTATGGGAGAAAAACCAACAGAAACCGAAATGATCTGCGTAATGCCTGTCTTGCCGATCGTAGACGACACAGGTCCAACCTAATCGGCCCCTGGCCTAGGATGCTCTCGAGCTCTGGATCTCGTCTCCTTTTATACTACTCGTGACTTCACCGGCGCAGGCTCCAACAAATCATCAGTTGAGTAACAGCCAATCAGCGCGTACCTAATAATAATGCTGTCGAATGTTCTAGAACATTCTAGAAGTTCTGCGTACACGTGGTTATGACGTCACGGCAGTACCTTGAAGATAATCAAAAGGGGGTTTCCGTGGATAACTCAGCCATTTCTTAACCGATTTTGAAATGGTTTACAGATTTGGAAAGCCCGTCGAATTCTGGTTTTGAATAATGCCAGATTCGTCGGGAACAAGTTATTAAAAAGGATTACATTGTACCGTCTCGGTACACTAAAAGCATCATCCTATCTTGGTCATAAATTACGCGCTCTGTCAAAAATAGTATTAAGCATGCGCATGCGCACTATGCGCGTTAACGAACCTAGTCGTTTTTAAAGCAATCTCTCTCATAGGCTCATATACGCTTATAGCTCTACCCAGGGGGGCGTGTTCAGGGAATGAATCCAGGATGGGCGGCCAATACCCAGCTAAGCTGGTACAGCCGGTACCTGACCAGTCGATCTGAACTACAATATCATGCATAGAGTTTTGGGAACGCTAACCATTAAGTAAGATCCCACTACCACACCACCCCTCTCGCTCTGGTCCCTCCCTCAACACTCTAGTGGCCGAAAGAGAGATGCCTCTCTTTTGTTCTGCACCGGAACCCACTGACATATGCATGCAATATTCATTCTCTCGTAGGATTAACCCAAACAGATCCCTCTTCCAGGAAGGACCCACATGTCGGCCTTGGGAACCCTTTTTGACCATGCATGCCTGGGGGATTTGCTTCCCTCGTCGCAAACTGAGCCATCGCCAACACCACTGCCACTGAAGCTCCCGCCGACACAAATACAGCCAATACCACCTCCACAGAAACTCCTACCGCCACCTTTCGTGGCACAGGAACTTCCTCATTCGACCACCATTACTGCTTATGCCATTTGCGTTATTCAGACCACCTCCGTAGGAACGAACGTACACATCGATGCCACATTCATCCGCACAGACTAAGGAGAAATGGTAGAGTCCCCCACCCGCCACCACCCCAACTGGACGATGGTGGTGGGGTTGTGTAGGGGAGGAGGGAACTAGTGTGGCAGGCCGCACATGGGTAGAACACACAGGCATACCAAAAGAGTTACTAGAACAAGGTCAACAGTATCTCCAGGTTTCACTGTGGCCTTGATATTATCATATTTGACTCCATGACTTCAAAATTGGCCCACATCTTCCGTAACACAGGCCATACTCCGGAAATACCAGAAGGTAAAATAACCAACATCCACTGATTCAAATGGAGGAATCCAGTTTTAGCACATCGCTGGCTAAGCTCCACCAACACAGTAGTTATAAACTAGGGGCGTCAGAACAGAACACGGTGGGAGCTGCCAATCCACGATTCGCGGCTACAGGAGGGAGGTGGGCTGTCAAAACAGAGGCGACGGCTGGGTGCGATGGGTTTTACAATGTAGGGCACACTGCACCCCCCCCCCCACCCGGTGGGCCCCCATCCCTTGTTCAGACCATGCCAGGCAAGTACAAAACTTCCATTTAGACCTACAACATCATACGTTTATTCACGCCAGGAAAGTACAAAACTTCCACTCCAAATCAACTCTTAGTACAGGGTGATACAATCAAAATCCCCCATATTAGAGAAACGCAACTGTATAGGTAAATATCTGCTAGGGACATTGATGAAGTACTCCATCGATATTGTTGCAGCAGGGGCCTATTAGGCATACCAATTATGCCAAAATACCTGGCAGCTTCCCGAGAAGCCAACCCCAGCCCCACGCAGGAAGCTGCCACACACTTCCGAGAAGCCAACACCACGCAGGAAGCTACCAACCACTCCTGAGAAGCCAAACCCAACACCACGCAGAAAGCTGCCAACCACTCCCGAGAAGCCAACCCCAACAACACGTAGGAAGCTGCCAACCTCTCCCGAGAAGCCAACCACCAACACCATGCAGGAAGCTACCAACCACATCCGAGAAGCCAATCCCAGCCCCACGCAGGAAGCTGCCAACCACTCCCAAGAAACCAAACTCAACACCACGCAGGAAGCTGCCAACCACTCCCGAGAACAGCCTCCACCCCACCCCCCACCCCCACCAAACGCTAAAATCCCACCCACGATCACAGATGAGGAGATCGACAGTTGTTCTGATGTTATAATCTAGGAAACCCAGGAAATGAGGGACACACCCCAGGAGTTGTGAAGATCCCACATGCAATCCAGCACTATCTGCAGGGATGGGAACTTCCTGGACGTGGGGAAATAGATCCAATGGTGTTCCTGGATAAAAATCTGGACAAGATCGAGATGAAGTTGATGGAAGAGGTCCTCGACCTGAAGGGGGTGAAGCTCTACCTTGCTCTCAAGATCACCCTCCACAAGGCGATGGACTGAGGTCACCACAAATCCCCTGTTCTGGTCTAGGCAGCATGCCATCCTGATGGCAAGCGATATTAGCGAGGCTGTGAAGGAGGCCAAAGGCAAGGTGCTGCAAGGCCTTGAGAGCTAGACCCACGAGGGGTCGGTCTGGTTGGGCAGTCGACCAGGTTGATGTATTGTACCTCAACATCGCGAGATATCAACCTCTACGTGAGGGGTCCTACATCGATCTCCCTGCTTCGATTAAGCGAAAACATGCCATGGTTAATGTCCAGAACAATGATGAGCACTGTCTTCGCTGGTCTCTCATGGCTGCTGCTTATCCTGCGGACAGTAATCCGCAGTGGACATCGAAGTATTTAGGGCACTGGGACACCCTTGATTTCAGCAGTGTGTACTCTCCATCCCCTCTCCGCCAGCTTAAGCCTGGCCATTAATGCATTCGGGCATGACAAGGTTGTCTACCCAATGCAGCTGAGGGAGGCTGATCCAACATTCCGAGGACACATTGGCTGCTTATTGAGAAGGGCGGCAAGCAACCCGATGCCTGTTTTAAGGAGCGGAATCGTCTGCTCTATGATCAGTGTCAGTGTAAATGGAAAAAGCACTTCTGAGCGGTGTCGCCACTGTTATTCCCATGAAGACCTTTTCATCAAGCACAACCCAGAGTGCTGTGGTATCAATGAGAGCCCAATGTGCATAAGAATGCCTACAGAGGACAGGAAGTTGCTACAGTTCACCAACTACCACAACCAACTCAAGGTGCCATCCATCAGCTATGCCGACTTTGAAGTCCTAATAACCAAGATTGAGGGGCCAGAGGCGAATCCGGCTCAGAGCAGCACACAGAAAACGCAAGACCATGAGATATGTGGGTTCTCATACATTGTGCTTCACTGTGACGGTGTCAGTGAACCACCAGTGCTGTATCGAGGGGAAGATGCAGCTAAGCACCTCCCGGATAGGCTGGCACAGGAAGAGGAGAAGATAACGGCCGTGCTCGCCAACCCTTGACTGATGGAGATGACTATAGAAGACTGGTGAGCTCATGAAACAATGGTCAGTTGTCATGTGTCCAACAGACCATTAGCTCGTGATGGAGTCATAGATAGTGTCAAAGATCACTCCCACATCACTGTTCTCTACCGGGGAGCAGTACACACTGTGTTTAATCTAAAGCTGTGTCTCAACCCTAAGGACACCACCATCCCAATCATGTTCCACAACCTGCATGGGTATGCTTGTCACCTCATCATACAGGCCATCTCCCAAACAGAGGGATAGATCAACTGCATTCCAAACAATACAGAGAAGTACATCTCCTTCAGCCTCCATCGGCTGCAGTTCAGCAACTCGCCCCAGTTCCTCTCAGCATCACTTGACAAGCTGGTAGCTCGTTCCACAAGGTTCCCACTTACAAAACAGTATGAACCTAGCACTGCCAAGCATGAGCTCATGTTCTGCAAAGGTGTATACACCTATGAATACATGGATGCATGGCACCGTTTCAAGGAGACCTCTCTCCACCCTCAAGCTGCTTTCTACAGTAAACTCTATGGCAAGGGAATATCTGACAGTGACTACAACCACGCACATGCTGTCTGGGCCCAGCTCGGCTGCCAGACTTTGGGAGACTATCATGACCTCTATCTGCGGGCTGACACTGCTCCTTGCAGATATCTTTGAGAACTTCCGCATCACGTTCCTCCAGCAGTATCATCTGGACCTAGCACACTATTACACGAGCCAGGAGTTGAGCTGGGATGCACTTCTAAGGAAGACAGGTGTGGAGCTGGAACTCCTCACTGACTACGGCATGCATCGCTTCATAGAGAAAGGAGTCATGGGTGGTGTATCAATGGCCAGCAAACGCTATGGTAAGGCAAACAACACATTGGCCTGTGGCTTAGCTGGCTATAATCCACAACAGCCGGCAAGCCACATCATACATGTGGATGCTAACACTCTATGGCTGGGCAATGAGCCAATACCTACCGACTGGCGGGTTTGCGTGTGTCGTTCCTGCAGAACAGGACATTGATGGCAAAGAGATTACACAACATCCTGATGATGATGAAAAGGGCTATATCCTAGAGGTTGAGCTTGAGTACCCACAACAGCTGAATAACATGCACGATGCCTACCCACTAGCGCATGATGGGAGAGTGGCTCTCAGAGTATCAGTGTGCATTGGGTGAGTCGATAGCAGAGACGACAGCAGAAAAACTGGTGCATAACCTGAGACAGAGTGCTATGTCCTACACTACTGCAACCTAAAGCTCTACCTTAGTTTAGGAATGAGGTTGAAGAAGGTGCATAGGGTTCTATGCTTCAATCAGTCACCATGGATGGAGCCTTACGTCCGACTCAACAGAGAGCTCCGTAAAAAGGCCAACTGTGACTTTGAGAAGGATCTCTACAAGCTGACGAATACCGCTGTCTTCGGTATGACCATAGGGAACTTGCGCAAGTGAGTGGATGTCAAGCTAGTGCGGTCATCCGAGAAGGACAAGCTGCGCCGCCTAATAGCCAAGACTAACTTCTCCCAGGCGGAGGTGTTTGATGATGATCTAGCTTCTCTCCGCATGTACAAGACGAGCCTGCTGCTGAACTGCCCTGTCAATGTGGGAATGCCCATTCTGGACCTTTCGAAGCACCCGATATATTACTTCGACTACAACGAGCTGAAGCAACTATATGGTATCAACTGTGAGCTCCTGTACACATAAACTAACAGCTTCCTGTTGGCGATCCAGACTGAGGATGGCTATGCTGATATGGCTGTGAGGAGCGACCTCTATGATGCAAGTAACTACTCAGTAACACACCCGCTGCGCAGTACTGCCAACAAGAAGGTAATGGGCAAGATGAAGGATGAGTGTGCCATGGTGCCAATCAAGGAGTGTATTGGTCTACGCCTGAAGATGTACTCCATCAAGTGTTCGGTTGAGCAGGAAATCCAGAAGGCAAGGGTGTGTGCAGGCTTGTGGTAAAACAGATTCGCCATGAGCAGTATATGGAATACCTCTTCGAGCAAACGGTCTTCCACCATGGTATGAACATGCTGCAAAGTAGGGTCACCACCTCTATGGGGTCTACCAAACCAAGACAAGCCTCAGCCCCTCAGACACAAAGCGATGGATCGCTCACAATGGTATTCATACCAAGGCTTATGGTCACAAGGATGCCAATGGAATGCTGAAGAGCTGCTGGGTAATGTATGGGCATCATATAACTTCACCCAACAGTCAGTGGAGGATGTATACTCGACATAAGCACACCCAGTGTCCTTAGCTGCCTGTCTGTATGGATACACTGGAGCTCCTCTCGCATAAACGGCCACCTAGGACTGATCCACACCCGTGCTGGCATGCCGGGTAGTACAGCGTAGGCTGCCCAGCCGTATCCACATACTTGTCAATCTTGTGTACATCTATCGACCAGTTGAGGTCAGTCACCCACCTATGTCCACCCTCCAATCTGACGGAAGTCTGTCCTCAGAGCATGATTGACATCGAGGTGGGAGCACAGAGGATCGCTAAATGGCAATGATAGGTGTCTGTTATATCAGCCTAGTAACCTCAGCATTGGATCTCTCCACCACAATGGGCAATCCTGTCACTCATATCATGGAAGACTACAAGTCGGGACGATGACAGCCGTCTCATGAGCATACTGATGCGGGAACAGCCTCTGCCAGTGTCCGGTTCCATCGCTCAACAATAGCCTGGGCACGGTGATGTTAATCCTCGCCTAATTGCCACACCATGTTTCCGCATGAGTGCCGCAGTTTCACCTCTAAACTCCTTACCCTCATCCACTTGCAGCAACGCTGGCCACGGGAGGGGAGTTTGCGGGTCCTCCTAGATATTCTGAAAACTGACAGCCATCTGACCTGCAGACTTATCCGTGAGATGCACTGCCGCCTTGTATCTACTGCATATCAGCCTGATGGACTCTGTTCGGGACAGGTTCATCGAAGTGTGCATACCGAACGTACAATGGACGAGGGCTGTAGATCTGCCACATCGCGTGCCTGGTAACCCACTGGCTAACCATCTCCAAGGTGAATCTATGACCCTTGCGACGTGCAGCCTCGTGCAGCTGGTGAGGCTCGCACTAATAGCCACTGGCCTGGTAATAGAGACCTTCAAGACAGGTAGTCAGGATGACTGAGACCGCGGGTGAACTCTCGGTCTTTATCTCTGACGTCGACACCTGTCCTCTCCTGCACAGCTCAGGTAAACTCTAGACAGATGAGGGGTGTGAACACTGCTGTCTAATACCTGTGGTGCTAGCGCTCTCACTGAAGGGTAGCTATCGACAAAGGCTTGCCTGTTAAGGGACTTGACGAGGTCTTAAATGTTCAGCAGCCCAGATGACTGCAAGTGCTATCGTAACATGTGGGAGCCTTTGACTAGCAATGTCAAAGAATGCGCCTACCCCTGAGGCGATGGCTGGAATAGTCTCAGAGATCTTCTCAACGCCATGAGCGCATAGTTGTCGATTTTGCGGACCATCTCACCAGCTTTCGTTGTGAACAGAACAATCAGAGCCCCAACTTCTGCTAGTGGGCCAAGAGAGCCTTTCACATAGGTATGATAAATTCCCATGGCATTTGGATTGGTCGGCAGGATTCTGGCTCTACATCATCACCATCATAGTCCTCATCATAGGCATCCTCATCATTGTCCTCGTCTTCATCATAGTCATCCTCATCATAGTCCTCATTGTAGTCCTCATTGTAGAACTCAACTGGATCCTCGAAAGCTTCTAGGTCATACATTGCTTGCAGTTCCTGCTGACTATATGGTGAATTTAAATCACCTGTATAGACATGGCATCCGCAATCTTGAATGCAGGCGTGTTTGCATTGGCGAACTGGGGTCTCTGCTTCCCTGACCATAAGGCGTCGGAGGTAGAGATAAAACATCATAATCAGGCAATGGAGAAGCTGTCTAAGGAGAAGTTTGAGTACAGCAAGGCACTCGAGCATATGCACCGAAGGAAGGCATGCTGATGGTAACAAAGGGCTCAAGCCACCCAGAACATCCACGAGGCCGATGCACGTCTCGATGAGTACTACGAGGCTGTAAAGCTCTCCGAGCTGATGCTCCACTATGAGGCATCAGGAGGTCAGAAGACGGCCGAGGCCATAGTAGTAGTGGCTGCTGTAGCAGCAGTGATAGCTGGTGGAGTTATGTTCTACACGGCTCACGGATCTACACGCTACATACCTCCATTTTGCGAGAAGTGAACCTTTCTATATCCAAAGTACAACACAGTTACTCCATCTGGGCGAGTGCCCCCTCGCTCTCCATGTAGTGTCTCAATATGAAAGCTGAGCTGGCTGCCATGGTTAGGCAGGGTGCCCCTTCCTCCGAGGTGGCCCTGACCTTCGAGCGCCGATTCGAGATCCCCGTGGCCACTGGTCAGTCGGAGTAAAGTTTAATTCTCTGAAACCTTCATTACATCCGATGGCATAGTACCCTTTCCTTTCCCATAGTAGACCAGTCCATGAGCCAGAGGAGCCAAGACCCGGTACTCATCTTTCACATAGGTGGTGTCCAGGATGTTGTTGCTCTGCATAATCTCCCACCTACTTACCACCTGCGGGAGCTCTACCTCCTTCGCTACTGTGCTCTTAAGCTTGAACTTGAGTGTCATGCTCCTAATCTCATGGATCTGACCTGAGAGAGCGAAGTCGATGAACTTCTCCGCTGTGGATACAGGATTCACATCATGGATACTAAGTCAAATGACCATCAGACAGTCCTTCCGAGGATCAGTGTGTTGCCAGGCCACGGATTCAACTGCCCCATCTGGATGCTGTACATACTACCGCATGTTTAACGTCTATATATACAGGTTTTAAACGGCAATGTTTGGTAATGTTCTCCAGTTGATTGTCTTTGGAGGGCAGAAGAAATCAGTTGGTGGCCACACCACCACCAAGAAGAAACCAGTACAGCTGCCGATTAACAGTGTCTGATGACTACTTCGTGACGTCAACATTATCCACGAGCGAGCCAAGATCCCACCTCCGTCTGATGCAGATGTACTGGCTGCCATAGAGGAGACCACATCAGCCCATAGTACGAAGGAATTATTGACTCGGCTGCTCTACCGGAAGTTTGTCAGTGCCCAGGGCAGGTCACTAGATCTCCCCAGGACACCCACTAAGAGTCCTGCAATTCTAGCCATCCAGAAGACTAGGATTGATCCCAAAGATCTCCTAACGGTGGGGAAGTGGGCTGGCATATTCGATATCCAAACTAATGCTGAACACTCGATGTTGGATAATATACAGGCTGGAGCCATAGATTACTTCCAAGAGGAGATTGGTACACATGTGACTGAGGGTCATGAGGTTGGGCATGACACTGGTCACACAGATGGTAGAGAGGAGGGGATGGCTGCTGGCCATAAGGAATTCATTGAGCACAGCTTCAATGAAAGAGGGCGTGAGCAGATAGAAAGTAATCTGGAGGAATTTCTAAAGTTCCCTGAGAAGAACTACCAGGACTACCTCATCACAAATTACCCCAAGCTAAATGGTAAGAAGGCATGGGCGAAGTGGATCTTCCGCAAGAAGTTTCAGAAGAATAGAGCCATAGCATCTGATCCTCAATGGATAGAGTTTCAGAAAAACCTAACCAAACCCTCTGGGGCAGCGGAGTCCACGGACGAAGTGGTGGAGACTGTGGACAAAGTTCCTCATGTAGCGGAGCCTGTGGACGAAGTTCCTCAAGCCTGAAAAAACATCCCGGCTGACACATCAGGCATGTCTCCCCGACTGACATGTGAGCTTCCT
The DNA here is from genome assembly GCA_034401795.1 of Chaetoderma sp. LZ-2023a. NCBI lineage: Eukaryota > Metazoa > Mollusca > Caudofoveata > Chaetodermatida > Chaetodermatidae > Chaetoderma > Chaetoderma sp. LZ-2023a. The sequence goes on along the minus strand of CM067364.1, from coordinate 61,013,131 downwards.
AGCGGAATTTAACTTGTAGCTGAAGTTCTAAGCATTCTCCATTGATGGCTTAAAGTGTGCGAACTCCCCTGTCTCCTTATTGCTGAAGATGAAAATGTATAAATCTGCGACCTTCTGGACACCTGCGATGACGTCTTGCTTGGGCTCCTTGAGGATCAGGCTGTCATATATCATCTCAAGCAGGGCACGACCACTCTTCGAGCGAAAGTATAGGAGGCTTGCATTTTGCTGGATATCTGGCCATATCGCACATGTGTATTTCAGAAAAAGGATGAAGACAGTGATCTTGGTGTGCCACATGAATCTGGTGATGTTGGTGAGGTATGTGACTGTCTTGTCTATCGCGGGTTCGTCAATAACTAGAACAAGTGGTTCAGTTAGTCGAGCTGCGAGCAGCTTCTCCATCAGTGCTTGCAAGTCGTGCGTCATGGTGATTGGACCGTTATACCACTGATCATTATTGTCGACCGCCTCAGCAACGGAGTCAGACACCATGAGGATGTATTGAGACTGAATATGTTTGGCGAGCTGGGCCCGCAGCAAGATGTTTTCCCCATGTCCTGACAGGGGCAATGGTCAGCCTAACTGACCGGCATCATTAGGTCGACTACTGTATGGCACTGACATGTTGCATGTGTGGTTGAAGGATGGTCAACAGCTCTTCAGCCGTAGCCTCGTCTATATCTGGGAGATTAAATGGCAGTACTTCCTGCACCAGCTCTTTTGCCTGCTGTGTGGGTAGCACTGTACCTCCAGCGGATATGAGGGATGCAATAGAGGCATCAAGCATACAATCCCAACAACAGCTGAGAAGGTAACACAGAGGGCCTGTGTCAGTATCCGCAGTGTCTAGCACCTCGAGTATGATGCAAGCTTGAGCAGCCATGCTTATTATGTGATCTTAAACGGCAGGCCAAAGACTTCTGACTTCTTCACCTCGGTTAGTTGGAGCTTTGCTTTTGCATTCGCTTGGCCATCCACCATGATATGGCTCAGGCCGATGGTGCCTACCTTGAGATTCTCTCCATCTTGTTGGAATGAGCTCCGTGGCTTCAGGAGATCCTTAACCAGGTCCTGTGCACGGGACTTTGCCATAACCTTGATGGCACCAGCCTCATCGACTCCGAGCATACCGAGCATCATTGCCCTGTCTTTGATGCCCATCCCCTTGTATACAGTATTGGCCTTGCTGAGGGCTGATTGTCCTACCGTGTCAGTGTTTCTGATGGGATCTCTGGCTAGGATGGTACCTAAGAACGCTCGAGGTTCTCCCTTCTGATCGACGTCTAGGAAGGAGACGGGGGAAACAGTCTCATCTGAACTGAGGCATGCCTTACCCAAGTGAGCGAGATCACCTAGCTCTTTGCTCTCTAGGTCTGTGAATGACATAGACATTGTCGGTGTATACATACGTCTTAAGCCTAGACATAAGCCACGATGATCCTGACCATAGAATTCGTCGCTAGCCCTAGAACTGTAGCTTCCATTAGAGGGATGCGTTCGCCCATGATCTTGGTGGCAACTGTATAGGAGGCACCACCGATGGTGATCTTTGGGATGGGATGTGTTACTCCTAGACAGTGGTCGACAACACTACTCGCCACTGTAGCGAGGACAGCAGCTCCAGTGGCAAGAATAACCTCATTATCACCTGTCATCTTCACCATGGCTACATTCGCGGTTACGTTACTGGCGACATAAATGGCCAAGGGCTTAGCCAGTAGCCCTGAGTCTTGCCTTTGAGCAGCTTCTCCACCCTCTGGAGACTCCCCTGGCTCTCCGGGAGTTGTTTTACAATCTGTACACAGTGGCTTAAACCATGGACCTACTAGCACTATGTACTATGTACTATGACCTCTTCCACACCGATTTGAAGGAATATAAGAAGAAGGCACCAGCGGAGCTCGCCCAGCTCTCTAACGCTGAGGTAGCAGAGGAGCCGACAGCTGTGTAACTCTACCTAGGATTTGGTAACGGGTAGATCTGCTTCATTGAATACTTCAATATTGAGAGCAGTATAGTAGAGCAGCTCCTGTGTACTAAGGGGTTCTACAGGAATCGGGAGTATCTGTCGGACGTATTCTACCACATAACCACACATTTCTTGGGTGTGTATGATGATAGCGTGGTTGGGGACTGTCTGACAGGCCAAGCTAGTTCAGGCAATTTCATTTGCCATGACTTCCACACCGGAAGAGAGTCAGAATGATCTCATGCTCTACGTGCAGGATCTACTAGCTGTAGAGAAGACTGGTGATGAGCACAGCAATAGCCAGACCTGGCACCACTTGTAGGGCTATCGTCCTGCTAGCTCTGCCGGGAGGGGTGGTGGGTGTCAGCACGGGCCGCCGTTTGTCATCCAGCACTCCTGCTGTTCCAGCACTTGGAACAACAGTCGAAATGACAGTCAGACAACGTTGAGGATGTTAACAAATGGACGCTGATCTCAGCTTTCATGTCTTAGAGCCGACTGTGAAGCATGCCCAACCGATGTCACATGATAGTGTGGTGTTGACCCTAGTGAATAGTGAAACAGCTGCAGGTAGTCTTCGAAAAGAATGCAGTGTGGTATCGCGCTGGACCTGGTTGTAAGTGGCGAGGGTGGGTGCCACTTTATAGACCTCCAGTGGTTATTGACCTGGAGGTCACCCCCACTCTCCACCATTGTGAAGAAGGATGGCATGGGCCAGAAGCTTTATAACTGGGGGACATCTTTCCTGACCTATATAGGAAAGGGCACACCTCTAGTTGCAGTGGAAAATAGGGTTGGCATCACTGGAGGAAAGCTCCTGCTGCGTCGGCCCTTTGATGGACCAGATGAAGCTATTAATATTCAGGAGGGTGTCTTACGGGTTGAGGGTGTGTCGCACACCTCGATGGCGAATGCCTCGGTGAAGCTGCTCGAGCGTGTTGGGCTCACATGTCTGCAAGCAACACCCATTGTGCTAGAGTTGCATCTTCTAACTGGTGGTAAAGTGAAGCAGCTAAATCCTGCACCAGATGGGATGAAGATCAGCATCGGGGATGGCACAGATATTTATCAAGGTGTTCACCTTTTTAGGTGTAACCCTCCATATATAGGATGCTGGTTATACTTCTGCTCATGCCTCTGGTGGCTACCTCACAGACAGCCATTATATTAGAAGCCAAGTGGGCCCACTTCCGAGACGAGCCCGAGTACAATCCCAATCATCAATCATCATCAATCATCATCATCAATCATCAAGTTGTCCAGCATGCTCTATTATCTGGCAATACTCTTACTCTCAATAACATTTACTAACAATACATGGCGAGAATTGAACCGACGATTTTAAGTGTAATTCGACATATAATACAACGCATTAGCTATCTCCGCTATGCATGCATTAATTTTAAAAATGACCTAGATTTAGCTGATAACCTGTTATGCACGCTATCTATGATATGAATATCCTAAGGAAAAAATATGTACACATATCGGCTAGGTTTATATCTTTTGTAACAGTAGTGTAGGTGTATTATGACGATAGTATTAATTCAGTAAGAACTGTAGTGTGTGTAATTTGTATGTGATTGGGAGTAATATTTCACTAATAATACATAGCGAGATTTGAACTGGTTATTCTTTAGTGATTTTTAAGTGTAATTCGACACATAAACAAAACAACGCATTAGCTATCTCGGCTTTGTATGCATTATTTACGAATTTGCATCGGTTTCACAGAGCAGAGGGAATATATACCTACAGATTGCCATCAGTAACACCAGCATACATATATACATATACACATATTATAGACTGTTGTCAATAATTTCAAAATGTATCTATCAGTGCATTATTGCTATTATTGCACAGCTATTCATAAAAGATACATGTCATTATTTGTAGGCTAGCTATCTGTTCCCCATTGGTTGGCTCAATCATAACAGCACTGAATTATAATAAAGATACCATGTTTCAAAACTCTCAAAAAACCTCAGCCAGATGGTACCCAGTTCGAAAAAGGTATGCACTAGTGTAGAGGTACACTCACAGAAAAAGGTGGAAGCAATGGGAACAACATAAAAACCACACAGAAAAGAGAGGATATAGAGCGAGGGAGAGAGAGAGGGAGAAAGAGAGAGCGAGATAGAGAGACAGAGAGAGAGAGAGAGAGAGAGAGAGAGAGAGAGAGAGGCCAGCTGGCGATAATGCGGGTTTTCTCCCAAACTGTGGGGTACGTGAGTTTTATATTTTTGTTTGTTTGCTACCTATATCTTGACAAACAAATTAGATATATGACAGTAAGCGCTTAGCTTATAAAGTAGCTATAAAATAAGGGTTTCGAAACAAAACACGGTGGGCGCCACCACCAAGTGATAACCGACCCAGTCATTCCATTGGTAAATTTTCAAAAATAGTGTTCTTCTTGGTCTGCAAATGGACGTTTGGAATGAATAACTTTTTGAATAAATTTAAGTGTGAAGAGGAGGTCACACGCTCTCTCACACTCTTCCCTGGGCTGGGATGAACGAATTTTCCTCCGTGATGAGGAGTTTATAAAGTCAGCTATGTCATACGCTTTTCTTTTAGGATGATATTCAATGATGTCTACCCGAATTTTCATTGATAAACTGATTCCCATAATTGAAAGTACAACTGTGGAACCTTCAATAATCCTGCCATGTATCGACCCGGACGTGCAGACTAGATGGATATTCTCATCAGTAACATATATCTCCTTGTTATTTTTGGATTTGTCATAGTATTTACTTATAGGCTATATGATGTACGTGGAACATAGGGTTAGTTAGCAATGTCCCACCATTCACGAATGCGTTATCTGAGATTCGATCCTGAGTCATGTTGACTACTCTCAAGTTACGCATTGTAATTGATGTGTTGATGATTCCAATACGTTTTTCATGGATCATCCGATGGACCTCATCAGCGAAAGCTTTGTTTATATAGTTAAACAATGTGTATAGATTACTGGTTTTCTCATCAGGCTTAGAAACCCCTTCATACTCTAAGGTTGGATATTTCTGATCTTGAAGTTGAGGAGAGGAATTGCTGTTAAGTGGCCTACATGCTTCTCTCCTTTAAAACGGTAACATAATGGATAACTATGCGCATCTATCATGATAAAGACACTCGCATACTTAACGTTATGTTTACCGGCTCTAATATGGGTTCAGTCGATTAGTAAAACATGAAGACCTGATTGTTCAGCTTTTTGAAAAGCAGAAATAATATCTTCAACCCAGAGGATAGACATATTCTGGCTATGTTGTTTCACACAATGTTTCATAAGATGTCTCATAAAATAGCTCATACAATATATTGCAAGTTATACTTGGGAAGTCATTTCTCTAATACGGAATTATAGATGTCCATATGCCCTACCATCAGGTGATGCCCTATTAGAGAAATGAACTGTATAGGTAATCAAGGTAACTGAATCTGAAACTCAATCATGGGGTACCCTGAAGAACTATAGAGTTACATGCATGATGTAGGCTGTGCGACACGGTGAAAAAAAAAGTGGCAAGATCATTACATGACCTGCGCGACTATGCAAATAACTCCCTTGAGTTCTGGAGAGCTTCTCCTGGCCTATCATTCGCAATAGTAGTGGATGAGTTACTCGCTCAAAAATCCCCACCAGGCATCGAGTTAGGGTTAGATGCTATCCACTGACAACAATGGCAATGACAGAACTAAGACAGTATTTAGATCATCTGTTAACGATCCACAGTATCAATATGGATGACGCTATCGAACGATGATATCGAATAAATGTGTTGCTAGATTTTTTATGTTAGAGTAATTTCATCAACGAGGCAGTCGAAGCGCATCTTGCACAGTTATGTCTCTATGTTGTAATACACCTCCTCATCTGTGAGTTTCTTGTGCAGGTGTGTCTCTGCTTTGGGCTTCCTGTATGGTGCTGGAACGGGTGGCTCGCTGTGAGGGGCTATGGTGGGCCCTACGTTGTAATACACCTCCTCATCTGTGAACTTATTGTGATTATATGTATCCATGGTTCAGAATCTTATGAGTAAATCTTTACCAATAGTGGATTTGTCGTGGAGGTTTTGTACTTTCCTGGCGTGAATAAACGTATGATGTTGTAGGTCTAAATGGAAGTTTTGTACTTGCCTGACATGGTCTGAACAATGGATGGGGGCCCACTGGGAGGGGTGGGTTGGGGGGGGGTGTTGTGGTGGGCCCTACGTTATAAAACCCATCGCAGCCAGCCGTCGCCTCTGTTTTGCCAACCCAACTCCCTCCTGTAGCCGCCGATTGGCGATCCGTGGGTACCACCAATTAAAACAGTCTACTACAATCGGCCTCCTGTAGCCACCTCTGTTCTGACTGCCCAACTCCCGCTTGTAGCCGCGGATCATGGATTGGCAGCTCCCACCACATTCTGTTGTGATGACCCTAGTTTATAACTACTCACACTTCGCCATGTTGGGATTGATCGATCCCTGAACTGCCCGACTATCAATTAAGGGTTCGTGACGAAGATAGCTACGCCATGCATGACGTCATTGGTTATGACGTCATCTGACACACCATGTCGTTGATAATGACGTCATTTGCTTGATGGATAAACTGGAAAAGTGCATTTTAGTGGGCTATAATTAGAAGTAATTTGAATTTCCGCTCAATAGGTGCAATATATATGTCACCTATTCACAGTGGGAGTTTTTTTTAATTCAAGCGTAAAAGGCATGTGTGCGCCTACTCCGAGTGCAGTCTAGGTAATATGTTATATCTATTCCCGTTATAAAGGGGATGATTGATGGTATATGTGCGTATGGCTATGTGCCATGGTCTGTACGGAGTGAGTGTCTTTGACACAGGTGTGTACCGATGGTAAAATAAACAAAAGGATAACATATAGTTCAATGGGTTTAAATATTGTTCCCAACGATACGCTAGCGCACAGACTAATGGGGATGATTTGTCAATGACAGAATATTTTATCAAACGGAAAGATGACTCGAGACTGAAATCTAACAGAAGAGCTGGTGAACAAATTCCGCAACTGCACGCCATTGTGTTTGGAATTGCGGTGTAAGGGAGGGAAACATGTGTTTATAAGATGGATATGATCATAAAACAACTACGGTTGCAGACCTAAACGGGTGTCTGGCGGTTTCTACGAGTGAGCACGCGGGCGTGTTTGCCCAGCGTTGTTGGCTCATGTATGGAGTAGGTAATTGGTGTGGTGTCGTATTAGGTGTGATGATGAGGTGTGATCACGTGGCCGTGTAGAAAATGGTCATCGTAAGTGGTGTCTGGTGTGTGTGTCTGTGTGCGTGCGTGCGTGCGTGCGTGCGTGCTTGCGTGCTCGCGTGCTCGCGTGCGTGCGTGCGTGCGTGCATCCGTGCGTTCGTACGTGCGTATGCATGTGTGGAATGTGTGTGCGGTGTGCGTGTCTGGGTGGTGTGTGTGTGTGTGTGGTGTTTGTGGGGTGCGTGCGTGTTGAGTGTGTGTGTGTGCGCGCACGCGCGCGTGTGTGTGTGTGTGTGTGGTGTGTGCGTGCGTGCATGCGTGTGGTGTCGGTTAGGAACTTACCATTTTAACCTATATTGAGAGATCCACAATGGATAGATCCCATATGTCACTCAATCATATGACACCATGGCCAATATTGCCACATGTAGGCTGACGTCACAATCAAAATGGGTAATAAATAATATAGCTAGGTTCTCTATGAACACCGAATAGTAGATGAAGTGTACGAATTGTATGTCTTTACTATTTAATAACCTTATCTTTAATATTTTGAAAATGATTTGACTGGGCGCTGTTGCCATAGACAGCAACAGCGTCTGGTCAAACTAGTTTCAAAATATTTAATTTGTTACCCGTTACCCTTTAAATTGAGATTCTGGGATTTCAGGATTCAAAGTATATAAATCGATCCCAACACGGGCAAAACGTCGCCGGAGCTTAGATAGAAATGTGCGGGCCATAGCTAGACATGATCCTGATATTACTGAGAGATCGCGAGATCCTATATCGACACCTAGTTTATCAAATTATATTATATTTCTAGCAGCGCGTATATAATACTGCATTATGTTGCAGGTGTACCGGTTAAGTGCTATTCTGGCTGGGAGGAGATGGGCGACCAATGTGTTGCTTTCGTCAAAATGCCGAAATCATGGAGCGATGCACAGTAAGGAATTATAGGGCCTAACATAAGCTGTGTTTGCACTAGAGACTTACCGGCCTAACACAATACTGAGGCATGGCGTTATTCCCGAAAAGCTGCGTTTACCTGGCACGGGGAATGCGGAAAACGGTTTGCGGAAACTGAACGCGAAATATACTTCAGATCGCTCTTTACTATATTCCTTCATCCATTTACCTGCACGCGGTAAGCGGTATGAGGAACTCGGAACGGCGGAATGCGGACAAACCGATCGCTCGGTGTAGTGATTTTCCGGACGGAAAAGATTCGTTGCGGGATAAAGCACATGTAACCTAGCAACGAAAGGGTAATCCCGGTAGTTAAAGCTGGTGCATCGTCTAAAATTATAAGAATTATATTGTCGAAAAAATTAGGAAATCAGTAATATTATAATTACAAGTTGTTAGATTAGGCCAAGGTATCATTTTGAATCTAGTCGCCCATTTTGGCTCTATACTTCTCACCTCCGTACATAAGCATTGTGTAATGGTCTCAGTGGAAAACTAGATATCAAAGCGTAAAGAAATCTGTTGTCGCTTTTGAAAGAAATTTGATAGAAATATCGCAATATCACCAATAAAAATGCAATAAAATAACGCAATGATACCGCGTGCAGGTAAATGTTACGTGCGATATTTTACCCGCATTCCGCATACCCGTGTGCCAGGTAAGGTGGACATACACTGCTGCGTGTGCGTGAGCGTGCGTGAGCGTGCGTGAGGTCGCGTGCCTACACGCATGCGTGAAAGTGAATACATTGCTGCGTAAGATATATATCTTAAGTTATATCCAAGACTAGCCCAATTGCATTCCATGTGTTCCTTTCTAATTGCTGATCTTTGTGGCGCTTATCAATAGAATTGTACAAGAAACATTTTTCCATAACAAATTCGATCAATTTTTCGGTGATGTTGTCGTCTAGCTCTCCGTTCTTGCCCATTTTGTCAAAATTAGAGAATTTGATGTGATTTGCTATGATATGATCTAGAGAAAACATGTGCTCGCGAAATTGTGTGGATTTCACGTGCGCGAACTCAACACGCGCGCAGGCTGTGCACGCTCATAGGAGCGTGAAAAATGCCGCAATCGCAATACGCACACGAAACACGCGCACGCACACGCAGCAATGTATTATGCTCCTACTTGTTTCTATGATATTGATTGAAACGCACCCGTACACGCAACACGGACACGCAACACGCCCGCGTACACGCACTCGGTGTATTTCCACAACGCAGCTTTACTCTTCAGTGAGAACACTAATAGTCCATACACGATACAAGTCTCGCACACTGTAGCCTATGCGCACATATATTATACACACGCACCAATACTGTCACACCATGTGTGTGCCGATTTCTTCAAAGTGTCAAGAAGGTATTGGTTTGATGGGCCATATCTAGGCTGGTTTTATTTCAGTCTTTTATTGACAACTTACCAAGTTTTGACAGTGGTACCCATTTATGCTCCTGGGTGGAGAGCGGCGAGGAGAGACGGATCCCAAGCTTTCACGATGTATTTATTACTCTTATTATATGGGGGTATAAACAGTATACAGTGGCAAAACAGTGTTCATCTTATTGACATACTCTCTATAGATTAACCGTTAATATTTAAACACATATTCTAGATTTACTACAGCAATATTATTGGAGATTACCCACGTTTCCAACCACGGCAAGATAGTGTACAGCCTAGGCGCGAGCCGGGTTCTCTTAAGTAGTTCTGGGGATTCGAAGTCGTCGGCAACGGTCATGGTTTATCACATAACAATACAGGATTACTAAGAACTGCATGTTTTAGTAAAACTAAGTCCGCGTTCTCACTAGAGAGTTAATCAGATATAACGCCATACATCAGTATGGCGTTATTCCTGATTAATCAGTCTCTAGTGAGAACACGACCTAAGTTCTGCTCTGAACGATGAATTAGTATTACCTCGTTCTAGACACGGATGGATCCGATCTGTCACTGAAGTATCTGACGGCATAGTTAAATACGTCACTTGTTTTCTGACGTCACACTCAAAATGACGTAGGTCCGTCACGAAGGTATCAATATCCTGTCATGAAACTGTATGCATTGTATTGTCTTTAGGGAAATGAACATTTAGTAAACATTCCGTTGACTATTTTGAATGTTTTTGTAATCCTTATTTAACTGGGACTCCCCAACAGCTACCACTAACAGCAACTACCAGTCATATTAGTTTCAAAATATTGAACAGCTTGCCTGCATAGCTTGGAATTTATATTCTGGGAATTTAGTTTTCCAAATTGCAAATTGATTCCATCACACGTACAAAGTGGGTGGAGCTTAGCTAGAAATAGGCTTTGGTCTAGCTAGAAATGGAGACCTCTGTACTAGCATTGGAATACCAGGGCATACAGACCACACATGGCATACATACCATACATGACATACAAACCACACATGACACGCATATCCCACATGGCATAATACCATACATGACATACAAACCACACATGACACACATACCCCACATGACATACATACCACACATGGCATACTTACCACACATGACATACAAACCACAAATGGCATACAAACCACACATGACACACATACCCCACATGACATACATACCACACATGACATACATACCACACATGACATACACACCACACATAACGCACATACCCCACATGACATACATACCACACATGGCATACATACCACACATGCCATACAAACCCCACATGACATACAGACCACACATGACACACATACCTCCCGTGTCATAAGACCCCACGATACATACATACCACACATGCCATACAGACCACACACAGCACACAGACCACACATGACAAACATACCACATATGCCATACACACCATACATAACATACATACCACACACGGCATACAGATCGCACACGACATACAGACCACCCATGGTATACATACCACACATGCCATACAGCCCACACATGGCATACAGAATACACACGGGATACAGAGCACACATAGTATACAGGCCACACGTGGCATACAGACCACACATGGCATTCAGACCACACTGGCATGACATACTGATCACACATGGTATACAGACCACCCATGTCATACAGACCGCATACGGCTTACAAACCACACTTGCCATACAGGCCACACATGTCATGCATACCCCATACGGCACACAGCCCACACATGACATACATACCACACATGACATACAGACCATATGCGGCTTACAGACCACGCATGGTATACAGACCACACATGTTATACAGATCACACATGGTATACAGACCACCTATGACATACAGACCACACATGGTATATAGACCACACATGGCATACAGACCAACCATGACATACATACCCCACATGACATACAGACCAGCTTTTTAATATATAGAAAACAATTTTGCTTGACTTTCTCCGGACGGAGACAACAACAGTTTTCGGGCAGATTAGATTAATTGTAGTCAACAGACAGACTATTTACTACTAACATGGTGTAGACTTGGGGTGTTTGATTGGGAGCGGTTCAAAATAACAAACATCCCATACCTTGTTGGTACTAATGGCAAGTTATTTCAAGGACACATCCAGATGTATATATAATTATGTTAACAGTGCAGGTACCAGGTGCTTATACTTATATATTCAGAGATCAATGTTCACTATACGATAGTAACCTCGTCACGGTGCCTGATGCAGAGACACAATCACATTTGTTTTACACCATCAAAGAAATGCGGATGACGGACGTTTGGATTGGCCTTTACCTCAAAGAAAAGGTGAGAAAGGAATTAACGTCCAATAGCTATGTGTGTAGATAATTCACCAAATGCGAATAGGTGTATATTAGGATTAACCTTTTCATGGCGACGCCGGACAAAACAGCCATTTAGAGTGGTTTTGAAATATGTCCGTTTGCATGACAATGGAAGACAAATTTCCTTTAAAATGTGCCACTGGAATGACTGGCTCGATAACCGGGCCATTCATTCCAGTGGTAAATTTTCAATAAATGTCTTCTCTTGACCTGCGAATGGTCATTCAATATAGAAAAAACATAATATTATTTTCGAAATTTTGTAATTAAAGGGTTAATCCTTTGGCATGGTCACTTATTGACCGAGTGCTACCTCTTGTCAGGTATCGAGTGCTACCTCTGTTCAGGTGTGCGCAAACGACACCGTAATATTGCAGCTAAATAGGCCGATATCGGGCCAACGCTGAACGTTATTATAATATAGCATGTTATCTATTGCGCACATGTCGATAAACACGTGACACGATGGACATGATTCCGATTTGTGTATTATGAAGGGATGTTAATTTAGACTTCAAACAAAAACAAGGGTGATAATTCACGTGCGGTGTTTAGAAGAGTAGCGCATTCCACGGACAAAACTACGTTGATTGAGTTTTGTGATGTGCACTGCTAGCACCATCATCAAACACACTATCAGGTCTAGAGATACTGTTCCAACCACAAACCCAATCAACGCTGTCACGACCACTTCGCGAATCCATTTCACCAGTCAATCATACGACGTCATAATCAACTACGTGACGTGCATGCTGGCGTCATACTCGTTACGTCATGAATGACTCGATTTAGTCCGTCTTAAAACGACTAATAGTCCATCAGGTCGTGTGAATTGTATGTCTTTACTATTTAATAAACATGCGGTTGAATATTTTAAAACTAATTTGACTGGGTGCTGTTACTGCCTATGGTATACAGGTATAGTTTTCTGGAAATTGATAGTCATGTAGTTCAGAGATCGATCAATCACAACACGAGCAAAGCGTGGGTGGAACTTAACTAGAAGTGGGCGAGGCATAGCTAAAACTGAAAAGGCCACTTGCACTTGCCAGCGCCAATGCTAATACCATGAATACCACCAATTCAATTCATTTGCATACCCAAGCAACATCGTGACACCACCGTCAACTTCACGATTCACCATGACCACCATTGCCATCACCAACGACACCAAAACAAGCCAATATTAGTATTGTTATTATTATTATTTTTATTAGTATTATTATTATTATGATGATGATGAGGATGCTGATAAGGAATTATGGTCATGGACTAACAGCAGCGTGGGATTTAAGGATGCATTTTGGATCAAGGGAGAACCGATGTTTGATCAGTAAGTAAGTCTAGAACAGGCGTCTTTTTCATGTTTAGTGGGGCGGATATGTAACAAATTTGAGGTAAGATGTTCCATTCTGGCAGAAAGCATGACATTTGGCAAATAGGTGGTATATGGGAGGCTGAACATAATTATCTGCGGTGCCACGTGATTATACCAAAGGAACCCATTCAAAATGACGGATTCAAAATGGCAGCCTTCCCAGCAGAAAATCTGCTGGGATTGATGTCAAATTAAGGGTTTCTTGGGTCACTCACTGGTTATGATTTTACCCATTACAATACTCTAAATAGATAAACATGCTGAAACAATATATTATTTTTGTTGTTGTTGTTGTTGTTGTTGTTGTTGTTGTGGTCGTAGTCGTCGTCGTCGTCGTCGTCGTTGTTATTGTAACATTTGTAAATTAGTATTGCTAACCGTTTGTACAGACATGTTCCGGGCGGAACATTTTAGAAACAAGTGTTCGCTACTCAAAACGATTGGTCTACACGTTTTCTCCAGTAAAATTAATTGTATGCCAGTCCCTTGTTTCTCCAAGCATTATTTCGTTGCGGATTTCCATAAAATTAGTGTAGTTTCCTAAACTCACAATGACTATTTAAATTTATCAGGAGAATACATAGCTGCATAGCAATCACGCACACGCCTATTGTGCTCTGCTTATAGACAGAGACAATAGCCTATTATATTCTCGCATTCAAGTCAAAGAAAGTGAAATTGACATCTGATCCCACAGTGGATTTATCACACACGAACAACAGTTATTCTCTAGACTGTACATTTCCTGCCAATCCAGAGACGGAGACCTTGATTCATTCTTTGAGCATGAGAATCAGCCATGGCCCCCAGCACTTGCTGAGTGCAACGCAATGCGCCAAGGCAGCAAATCAGATCTGATGGGATGTTTGGAGGCATTAGTAGCTCGTGCAGCTGAATGTCCATAGGTTGAAGTGAAGATCATGGACTGTCAATGCTATGAGGCATAATCTAGATCCCAAGAAATCAAACGTGGTTGTGAACACATTTGGAGATTTTACAGAGCACGTCTTCCTCCTACACATTGCTAGACAACTACAGACGGTTAAAAGATTGGATGTTGTATGGGACGTATATAAGGCGGGAAGCTTGAAGACACACGCTAGAGAATTACGGGGACATGGTGAATCTCTTCGCGTTGCATCGAGTACAAGACTCCCTCAAAATTGGAAAACCTTTCTACGACTTGATGCAAACAAAACAGGCCTCTTCACCTTTCTCCCACATACATTGGAGTCGTTTGAGCTACCAGAAGGAAAGATACTCGTCACAACATGTGAGGAAAACATGCTGATGAGGCCAGAGCACGACGTCTTACAACTCGCTCCATGCGTGCAAGATGAAGCAGATGGTAGAATTTTGCTCCACGCCTTCCATGCATATCACCAAGGTTATCGAACAATAACGATTCATCCTACAGATACAGACGTCGTAGTCCTAGCCATACAGACAGAAAACTTTCTTCATGGGTGTGATCTCTGGGTCGCATTTGGCCATGGGAAGACATTCCGTTATGTATCAGCTCATGGCATTGCAACAGTTGTGGGTGCAGAAGCGTCACAAGAACTGCTATATATGCATGCTTTCTCTGTGTGTAACACTGTGTCTGCATTTTGTGGGATTGGCAAGAAGACAGCATGGGAAGTTTGGAGGACTTCAGATCTATTCAAGTCACTATTTAGGAGACTGTCTGATGGCCCAGTGTCTCTGTGTGACAATGACATGGAAACGCTGGAGAGGTTTGTCGTACTACTGTACAAACGCACATCACCGTTATCAAAAGGTTAATGTGGCACGAAAACGGCGCTTCGCTGTTGGCAACAGGCAGCTAGAAAACATTCCTCCCTCCACTGCAGCTCTGCTGCAACACACCAAACGTGATACGTTCCAAGCAGGTCATCTTTGGGGCCACTCACTCTACGCAAATGCAAAAACGCCATCGCCAGCTGACTGGGGTTGGGTCAGAGATGGAGACACTTGGTCACGGCAATGGAGTTTACTTGCAGACGCATCTAAGGCATTCCAGGAACTCGTGAAATGTGCTTGCAAAAGTAATTGCACTGGCAGACGCAAATGCTATAAATCCAACTTACCTTGTACACAGTTGTGCTCATGCGGTACACAGTACGTGTGGCGTCTGTGAATCATGAGTCAACAATCAACAGCATCATGTATAGCATTGCATACTCTAATAGGACAATTGAACGTATCTATAACGACCATTACTTGGTTCGATATTAAGAAATCAAGTAATTTAAACAATTTCTAGATGCTATATTGCTTTTGTTCTCAAGAGATGGATCTGTTAGATAACACATCTTAAAGAGCCACCGTCTTTTGAGATCAAACACAGGTGATCGCTATGGAAGGATTGATATTTACATATTTAGAGTATTGTAGTGAGTAGAATTATAACGATTGACCCATGAAACCCCTAATTTGACATTAATCCCATCTCTCTACTCCGTCTAGAGCTTGAGTAATGCGAATTTTCCGCTGGGAAGGCGGTCATTTTGAATCCGCCATTTTGAATGGGTTCCCTTGGTAGAATCATGTGGTACCGCATCTAATTATGATCAGGATACCTTAAACAACATATATGCCAAATTTCATGCTTTCTGCCAGAATGGAACATCTTTTTCACATATCTGCCCTACTAGTTGTATGCAGTCAACACGTTTGAAACCTATTTAAAAAGGCTAGCAAATGTAGCTATAGTAAGAAGTATTAATACTCGTCAATAAATGTACTGGCGTAGTCATCGTGTTCTTCATCATCAGCCTCGTTCCGCGCTACGTCCGCATCGTCCACTTCATTAGTCGCTGCTTTATAACATTCATTCACCTCATTCTGCCCACCCACCCCGTGTTCCTCCTCCACCTCCTACTACCCCGCCCCCCCCCCCTTCACATCCTTCTATGCCTCGTCGTCGTCGTTGTCACCGCCGCCACCGCCGTCGTCGTCGTCGTCGTCGTCGTTGTCGTCGTAATAATAGTTCTTATCGTCGTAGTCATTGTCGTGGTCGTCGTCGCCGCCGCTTTCGAACTCCTCACTCCATCTTCATTCTCCTCCTTTACGTCCTCCTTCCCTCTTCATTCTCAGCCTTTACGTCATCCTACTCCTGCTCCTGCTCCTCCTCGTCCTCCTCGTCCTCCTCTTCCTCCTCATCCTCCTCCTTATCCTCATCCTCCTCCTCCTCCGGCTGATTATCATTATCATCATCATAATCCTTATCATCATCTTCCTCCACCAACGCCACCAATTTCCTAATGCTCCGTCTCTCCATAATCCACATTTTCCGTATCGATGTCATCGTTCCCATTCTCCTACCCCGCATCTTCTCGGCCAGTCACTCATCTTCTTTTCCCACATCCTTCTTTATTTACTCATATATCATCTCCTCGCCGATCCATAACTCCTGTGAGAATAACATCATCATCACCACTCTGTCATCTCTATTATCTTCATCCTTGATCAGAGCATCGTTGTCGCCTTCTTGATCGCTCTTCTGATGATTATCTTTGTTGTCCCTTCACCTCTCTTTCAGGTCGAAGTCAAATGAAACGTGTGCTCAGATCACATCCTTGTCTGACAAGCCTCTGACCTCGTGGAGTACAGCCTGGTGTGGCGTGAAAAAACCCTTTATATGTCAGATGCCACAAGGTTAGTGGTTATCTGGGGAGCGGCAATCAGACGAGTGAGTTAGTCCAACATATGAACTCAACACGTCACTATACACACTCGAACTCGCCTGACCTTGAAAGGCCATACAAGAGAAATTATTGTATAATTTGTTCACCTTGTTGAATGTATTTTATTTCCGAAATGGTTGTGTACTATATCAGTCTGAGTTGAGGAAGTGGCGATTCTAGGATTTCTTTTCAACTGGGGTTGGGGTGGTGGTGGTGTGTGGGAGCAAACCACGAGCCCAGTTTGTGTAAACGTATCCCAATGTGGTACACATGTATGGAAATGAGTATGTTTAGAAAGCTTTTGGAAAATCTGATGTCCTGCGAGGCTATTTATTGCACTCAGAGTGTTATAATTTGGGGTAAATGGTATGGGCAAATATGTATTTCCCACACATTTCTACAGGTGTGGCAGTTTGCCCATGTTGCCACCCTAGTTGCTACCCAACTGAATTGAGCCATTTGCATTTCATATGTGGTTTAATCGTCAGGTGTATGCGCGGATGGATGGGTGCAGCACAAACGCCTGTGCTATCAGTTCAATAGTAGGGCGGCACTGCCTTGGTATACAGCCGACGAGTTCTGTAAAGCGCAGGGTGGTAATCTTGTAGAATTCACTCAGTAAGTATTGACACTAGGGACATTGCATGCTCGATGCATTTCTTTTTATAAATTGTATTACTGGTACATGTATCAATCATTATACACAATACGTCAGTTTCCTATACATTATGACAGGAACTGAGCTATACTGCCTTCTTGCTACCAT
This sequence comes from Chaetoderma sp. LZ-2023a, assembly GCA_034401795.1. Taxonomy (NCBI): domain Eukaryota; kingdom Metazoa; phylum Mollusca; class Caudofoveata; order Chaetodermatida; family Chaetodermatidae; genus Chaetoderma; species Chaetoderma sp. LZ-2023a. The sequence continues at coordinate 60,995,317 of CM067364.1, read as the reverse complement.
CTGCACGTAATGCGCA
>CM067364.1:60822801-60992801 GCA_034401795.1 Chaetoderma sp. LZ-2023a | reverse complement strand
CCTGACAGGTGACCTGGGGTTATCGTATTTAACGCTATATATGCATCCCCTTTTCATTGATTTCAAACAATGTTAGTTTTGTGCCTGACTTTCTGTTTTCTAAACCTAATTACTCGCAATGCCCTAAGCAGTGTGGCAGTTCCGTGGACACATACAATTATTGTTATGATACTCATATATATCTACTGACGCAAACTATGTATGTAATATGCAAAACGATGCAGTAGACTTCTCTGTATAAGATACTGAAACTTTGTTCTTCACAACTATTTTGTCCTCATTTATTTAGTTTTTTCGGTCATGTATTTCCATATTATTATTATTACTATTATTATTATTATTATTATTATTATTATTATTATTATTATTATTATTATTCCTGATCTTCTTCTTCTTCTTCCCTTTCTTCTTCCTATTCTTCTTCTTCTTCTTCCTCCTCCTCCTCCTCCTCATACTTCTTCTTCTTCTTCATGTATTATTATTATTATTATTATTATTATTATTATTATATTATTATTATTATTATTATTATTATTATTATTATTATTATTATTATATATTGTCAGATAACAACACAGATCGATTTAAATGGTCAAGTGGTCGTCCAACAAACAGATGGTCACATTGGGCACATGGACAAGTAAACACAAAATCCGTTCAAGATTGTGGTTACATTATTACTAGTATGATATTAAGATAACACTTAAAAAGTATTGCCAAGTTCATGAACTTATGTATGTGGGCATATATATATCACTAGAACATGGTCTTGTTTGTTTTACCATCTTAACGCGAGAATTCTACAAATTTGGATTTTAATTGTTCATTGCTACCTATAATAATAAAATAGATTTCTGTAAAACACAATATTTCCTCTGGTCAAATGCATTGCGCGCTGACCGGACCCATACTCAGCGTTGTCGCCACTAAGGACATGCTCACACTAGAGGGTTAATCAATGGTAACACCCTATGTCGTTACTTCTGCTTAACTCTCTGAACACAATACACACTATGAATCTGAAAGGTCGAATTCTAAAGATTATTTACAATTTTATAAATTGTACGTTGGAGATATATGAAGCTAATTTGACAGGTAGCAGGTTCCTGTCAAAATATTCAACATCTTCCCTGCTAATATAAGTGTTAACTCTTTAGAGGCTTAGGCGTGTTCACACTACATGGTTAATCCGGAGTAACGTCATACTTCAGTATGGCCTTACTCCGGGTTCACTATCTAGTGTGAACATGGACTTGGATTGTGTGCCTAGATGTAATGAAACGAAATAAATCTTAACATATGGCGATTTCTTTACCTATAAATTAATATAAGCTATCAAGTTGTGTAATTGGGTTAGAGACACGAGTCTCACATCTAAAAATATTATATTAATGTTATAGAATGAAATCATCATCCGTTAATTCGTTTCATTGCATTGCGGTACACAAATCAAGCCTCTAAGCGTATATAATTTTAACAATTTTATTTTTAATTATTTTGGTGAGTTGCACCTTTAATACTAGTCAGTAATGTAATATCTTGTTCCCCAGATGATAAGTTTGGCAGATGGCACACTACACCAGAATGCACTCGTCCATCACCATTTATATGTGAGAGCCTAGTGAATGCGCCAATAGCAGACGTCACCATGCCACGATGTAAGCAGAGACGACGACGACGACGACGACGACTAGCGGTATATAATTATAATTGTCTAATCATCTAATGATTTACACTGTTCACTTTAACATTGCTCCTTTGGTAATTTGCACTGTATGGCATACCTCTTCTGCGTAGACATGAGATTAGTTAACGGTAAAATTATACACTCTTCATTTAGTGGTCCTTTCTTTAATTATCACATTTCATGAGTCAATTCACCCACACTAAATTTACAGGTAGGAAGAACGGTACAGCCGCGAATCCATGTATGCGTATTCCGTCTCCGTAATCCGTCTCCGTCGTCCGTCTCCGTCAGCCGTATTTTTTAAATCCATGTATGCGTCAGGTGACCACATGATCCGTAAAACGCCTCCGATTTTGTGAGTATGTAATTTAAAACTCGTTCATTTGCCTGTGGAATAGTGTCATAGCCATATACAGATAAATTCTTGTTCCCGTTGTTGTTAGCTTCAACTATGCCAGCTTCATTATCGAAGATTCTGCAGCTAGAATGCGATCAGGACGAAGATGAAATGATGCTTCTATCCTTGATGTAATTAGAACAACATAATAAAAAGCCTAGAAAGCATCGATAACGGGTGAACAAAAGCATTCAAAGGAGAAAATCGTTTGGAACATTTTACCATCCGGTTAAGCAGCTAGATTCTGATGAAGAACGTTTCAAAGCCTACTCTCGCTTAACAAAAGAGCAGTTTACGCAAGTGTTGCATTTCGTTGGGCTTCATTTGTCAAAAAAGCATCTAAAAAGGGAGTCAATATGTCTTCGACAACAACTATGCATATGCTCTAGGTAAACACATTTAATAACCAATTTAAACATGTTTAGTTTACAAAGTAATACTAACTTGCATACTGTATTATATATAGTTATTTAGTGTTTGGGTATGTCATTGCTACACCAACAACCGTAGACGGTTGTTCATCACATTGCATATGCTGATTAAATGGAGTGTACGATTCTTGGTGTGTATGCATTGACATAGCTTGTTGTAGTGGTTGTGATTGTGATTGCGTCGGTTGTTGTTGGAAATGTTGATAGTGTGATCCATGTAAATGTTGATCTGTATATTTGTGTGGAGGCATGGGAGTTTCGGTTTCCAAATAGTACAACAACTGTGAAATCTGGATTTTCATAAACCCCCGTTCTTTCGTAAAATTCCTGGCACGAAGAGCACACGACTTAAAGAAAAGATCCTCTTCGTCCATCTCAGCTTCCCCTTATGCTAACTTTTGTATTTCACTATGTCGCCTTTCCAGGTTTTCGCACATTTTCTTGGCAATTTCCTCAAATTTCCAGCTTTCGACTTGTACTCTAACTACAAGAAGACATTTTCGATAGTGTTGGTGGCATTGGTGGATGCAAATCTAAAATGTATTTGTATCGACGTTGGCTCATATGGACGTAATAGTGACAGTGGCATATTTTCCAGATCACATCTTGGCAGATCGCTGTACAATAAATTGTTAAACATTCATCCAGATCATTCATTGCCTGGAAGTGATGATTATGACTCTCGTTCCTCCTATTGATCTCCACTCTCTCCCTTCATCTCTCTACCCCACTCTCTCACTCTCTCCATCTACTCATCGCTCCCTCCATCCCGCTCCTTCCACCCCTTCAATACCCCGTCTCCATCTCCATCGTTCCCCGCATCCAGGCCTACATCATTCACCCACTCCATCACATACTCCATTCCTCCATCCAACCACTCTCTGTCACATTCTCTCCATCGCCATATCCCTCCAGTCAGCCCTCTCTCCCATCCTCTTGCACCCTATCTCTCTCTCGCATGAGCATGTGATTATAGTGATTGGACATACCTGTATATCCAGGTATCCCCATGGCTTTAGCTATACTCGGGGAGCTTGGGATTATACAATGATGCATGGTTCCGCACCAATTCTATTAATTTGTCAGTCTCCTCCTTACTCTGTTTACTACGAGGCCTGTTCACCTTTGAGTGATATATAGGTATGTAGCAAGAAAGCACGTGGCTTGCATGATTTCTTTGTCGGAAAACCCTTTTATATTGATGTAAGAAACGAAATCCCTCGTCCGTTTCACATACGTCTCCGTCGTCCGACGGAGACGGATTACCGAGACTGAGACGGAGACGGAGACGTACACATGGAGTTCACAAACCTTTTTGACGTTGTTTCGAGTTTTACGGAGACGGACGTCGGAGACGGATTATGGAGACGGAATGGATTCCCGGCTTTAGGGCGTGATTCCACGTGTCCGTTTGCTGATCCGGATACGTAATCCGCAAACAGACACCGTTAACGCTTGTTTGCAATACTACTATTTCTGTATTAGCTATTCCACATGTCCGCACACGTTATCCGTTTTATATTGCGGATCCGCAATCCATTTTCAAATTCTTCGGAGAGTTCATTTTCGTACGCAAAGGCGAAAACGGAGCGGGGTTTTCGTGCATGGCGTCAACATAGACCTATATTCCCGAATTTTTTATAGTGTAGTGGGCGTATTTATAGCTTTCGAGATCAAGGTAAAATGAACGATTTATTTAACTTAGCACGCTTAAATATATGAATGTTCTTAAACGGGTGGGCTACACGGTTGCACAATCGTATACGATTGATGGATCGTAAACACATACTTGGAATCGGGGAAAATGGGGGACTGATGCGTTAACTGATTGCGTATTCCGATTGCGTACAAGAACTGCGGATACATGGAACTGTAGTTGTACTCTGTTCGCAGATACATAGAATAATAGAGTCAATAGAGTGGCACACCGGTTAGCGCATTGACGTTCTTAATAGGCGAATCTGCGCCGTGCCTCTGTGCACGCAATGCTACTATCGTTAGAAACTTGATCGCCCTTATTCAGTCCTGATCACCACTTGCCACCATGGAAAAAAGATGGGCACATCTGTTGCATTTGGAAATGCTACCCATAATGGACTAACATAAGAGGATTGCTTCGTTTCGAGGTGGATGTCGAAAATAAAATATAAGTGAATAGACGTTAGCTAATCACAACCTCCTCAAAATGTGGTTTCTTAAAGATTATTTTTGTAGTGAACTACATCTGCCCTGATGGGTGGTCAGTCTTTGATGACCACTGCTACATAGTAACGATTCAAACATTGAACTGGCTGGAGGCAAAGTCGTTCTGCGAGGAGAAGGGTGGACATTTAGCCACAATAATCAACGGGAGAGTGCAGACATTTCTTAACAGTGAGTATACATCTTCAACATTGCGGCGTTGGTGCTCCAAATCATATTTGTGCCTAGGTAACCCGAGGGCAACAGTCCCTGTAGCCCAATTTTGTTCAGTGTTCCTCCAGTACAAAGTGCATTGTTGCGCTGGACAAGCATGCACCCACCAATACACGCACACACGCACGCACACACACGCACGCGCGCGTGCAGTATATCGTGCATAGCTGCAACCGGACAAACGCGCACGCACGTCATATGAGGTTAATATTTTGCGCTACAGAGACACGCATGCCCGCGCACACGCACGTACGCAGGCACGCATGCACGTGCGCGTCAATTGGATCACCCATGTACCACTCGTGTTTTAATATGTGTAGGTAAGATCGCTGTGTACACATGGATTGGCCTCACTGATCGGAGCATGGAGGGACGATATGTATGGACAGATGGTACACTGCTGGTAAGTTCTGCTATTATTGGATTAGAAATTGTCAAATCCTGACAGCCATCAAGAAAACCACATCGTTGACTGTTTTGAGAATAAAGCATGTCTCTCACTAAGTAACTATCTCGTTAGGAATACATACACGTACGTGTGAGTTGCTGAGACCATGCACAGCTCGCTAGATGGGAGATGATTTGCTCGCATGCACTCGTAATTGGTAGCTGTCCATAAGGTTTGCCCATTTTTCAAAAGTCCTGCAACCTCCGCACTCGCACGCTCGCTCGCTGCCGGTCTGAAGCCTATCCCACCTCACTTGCGACGTGCAAGAAGGGCGACTCACTCTGTTTGATAGCAGTACCTATTTCTTGCGGGGTAACTAGAGACAGTGAGTTGAAATCGGTTTGAGCCCATCGGCGAATGCTTACGGAGGCCGCGGGAATTTGAACATGTTCAAAACTCAGCGAGCGAGCAACGCTGATCATGGCTTGCGAACGGTGACCACATGCGACCGCATGTGAGCGCGTGCGAACGCTTGCGAGCGCTTGCGAGCACATCTTCTCGCACCTAGCGACTATTTCAAAGTTGCACCCACTCCTTCGTAACCGCATCTCCTTCCAAGGAAAAGGTCGCCTAGTAGTAGACGAGCTGTATGCTCCTACTAGGACATGGTCGACTCGTGAGATACAAGCTTTAAGCCTTCAAGAGCGTCCATATGATAACAAATGTGATTCAAATCGCATGCTGTAATATGGGCTATATCATCGGTAATAGAGAAAGGTTGGATGAAAGATCGCTAACAACAAGATGATGGCATGCTGAATAGTCGGGTGAAACGGATCGACTGGAGAGAGCACACTGTTATATTTTCCAGCCAGCCTTTTATTGGAACTGATTTCTTTGTTTTGGGGTGACACATGAAAAAAGTGTTGCTAGCGATCTATTGTTACGGGTGTGTTGCTACGGAGTCGCTGATAGCGATTCGTTGCTAGGGATTTGTTGTCACGTGTGTCACTGGCATTACATCACGACATTTAATCCGACAGTATTCGACAATGTCATTAGTAGTCCATTCATCTATTTATCATTTGTATTGTTTGCTTATTTCACTCTTAGTCTGTCTATATAAACTGGGATTCTGTCGAGCCTGACGATAAATATGGCGAGGAAAACTGTGTCGCTATGACAGCCCGTTCTGGAAAACGAGGAAAATGGCATGATGAGAGATGCCAGCGAAAGTTTGGTGTCGTGTGTCAACTAAAAGCGTGTGCGTATAAAAACAAACACCACTACCACCACCACCACCACCACCACCACCACCACCACCACCACCACCACCAACACCACCACCACCACCAACACCACCACCAACACCACAACAACAGCAACAACAACACCAGCAACAGCAAATGCGGCGGCGGCGGCGACGACGAGGGATAGGAGGAGGAGGAGGAGGACGACGACGACGACGACGAGCACGACGTAGATGATGTAGATGGATATTGAGAAGAAAACAAAAAAAACCACAACGGCACCAATGCCAACGACAAGGAAAACAGCAACGGGGATAAAGACGATGAAAATGACAGCAATAAACACAACGGCAACAATGACAAAGATACTAATAACACACAGGATGCTAATAGTAATGAAGACCATCCCTCATAAGTATGTACTATATTTGATAATTGTGCACTACGGTTTTAGTAAATGCAGTTACCAGGCCACCAGTCCCTACGGAATCCAGCACTCAGTTTTGGTTTAATCCAGAATGCGGTTCAGGATGGGAGATGTCTACCAGTACCGGATTCTGTTATTCGTACCTGGAGACTCGGCTAACGTGGACCGACGCAGAGGAATGGTGCATCCACCATGGGGGTCATTTGTTGAGCATTAACACTCAACAGGAAGAATCGTATATTACAGGTTAGCCTCTGAGACTAGATATTGAATACATGCTGAGGTGATACTAATGTGTTAGACCAGTATAAATCGACAAGAGAATGTTGGCTAAATACAAACTTTCAGTGATAATAATTAACATATCCATATGATCATTCAAAGTCAACAGTATTCTCCTCAATATACACCACGCGGGAAGGCTCTTTTCCCCATGTCCCCAGATGGGTGAGCGAGTATGCTCTAATCCGGACTGTCTGTCTGCTTCTCGGTTTCTGCATGGCAGTTTCCTAGAAACTGATTTCCTATTCCACTAACATTCTGACACAAACATGATGTTCATATAACGTAAGATTCTCATTTTCAGACTTTATCTGTATGAGATCTGTATACGCATACAGATCAACAAGAATCTGCATATTTCTTTTAGCCTATTTACTGAATCTGAACAGTATGTGATGTCCCCCCTTGAAATAGAATTTGCCACTTTTTCTTTGATCTGGATAAAGATCCAGATACTGCAAATATGGATCCATATCAAATTTTGGATCTGCAGATTTTAACACACGAACCTTTCTGAAGACCCAGCAACGAAAGCAGCTGATGGTTGCAAATATCTTCTTAGCAGACCACGGAAAGTTTTTGGTACAAATGACTGTATGTTCACACATGTATGTGCAGAAGTGCATGGTTGAAGCTGTTGAGCAGCCGTGATTCAGCACCAATAAAAGAGCAACAGCAGAGCGACCGGAGTGATCCGAAGCATATGACTGACGACATATACGTTACCTGTAGGCTGACATTACAATCAAAGTGCATAACAAATAACGTATTTAGCTTCGTCATAACCATTGAATAGTACATCAAGTATACGAATTGTATGTCTTGGATGGATTTACTATGTAATAGATATTTCCTAGGCAGCGACAACACCCTGTCAAATCAGTTTCAAAATATTCAACAGCCCCACTGCCTTGAAAATGTCATTCTGAGAATTCAGGGTTTACAGTATATAAATCTATCCCAACACGTGCAAAGCGTAGTTGGTTAGATATAGGCGGGGGTATAGCTAGGGATGGGCCCCTCCATTTAACATAGCAGAACATGGCCAGCACCCACCCCCAAAACACACCAGCTCGATGTAGCTCTGCAAAGCAACCCATCACTTTCAGAAAACACGAACGATTGGTAGAACACCATTAATGAGTTGACGACAGATACGATCAATATAATGCTGGTGTTGGGATAGAGCTTTCCAGAGTAATGGCAACATATAACGGCATAGTCATCTAAGCGTCGTGTAGAATCACGTCATACTCATTACGTCATAAATGATTATATATGGCCCGTCTCTAGCTCTTGAAAGACCGACACGTTGTAGGAATTGTATGACTCTACTATTATATAATACTTATCCCGTAGCTTAGGCAGTAACAACTTCCAGTCAAATTAGTTTTAAAATATTCAATAGCTTACCTGTATGAGTGTATGACGAAATTGGCAAACTATAGCTGGCACCTCTATAACGTATATAGCGTATATACCGACGCGGGCGCGCTCAAGTTTTTTCTGATTGGTTAAATAGTAAACCATGACAGCCATCATAGGCTGTAGAAATGTACCAACATTTGGCTACTAAAGCCTGAATATCTTTCTTAACGGCATGATAAAAAGCGTAAAATTGCCTGCATAGTGGCATGTTAGATCGCCTGAATAGCTATCGAGAGATTAGGTTAATTATCCTTTAAGGGATAGCCATTCTTAAGTTGCTCTGCAGCTACAGAGTGCAGATTATGGAGTGGCCTCTTTTCGGATCTATGGATGTATAAAGTCAAGCCACTGCAGATGATTCTGTGTGCACAATATTGAGACAAGCTTATATAGCGTGTGGCATTTCTGCGTCTAAATGACAAGATATGTGAGACCACCTCGCATATGGCTTGAGCCGTTGCTAGGCTTGGTGCCAGTTCCTGGACGATATACGATAGGTAAATGCCATCTTCGCGTAGTCCAACTGTATTGAGGTTATGCCATACCAAAGTCCATGTACACATTCCTACCATAAGGGTACATCATCAGGGCGACAATGGACCTTTCCATTTTTAGCCATACCCCGCCCATCTCTAGCTAAGCTCCACCCACACCTCGCTCGTGTTGGGATCGATCGATCCCTGATCTGCCTGACTATCAATTTCTAGAAAACTATACAGGTAAGTTGTTGAATATTTTGAAACTAGTTTGACTGGACGCCGTTGCTGCCAATAGCCGCAACGGCGCCCAGTCAAAGTAGTTTCAATATATTTAACAGAATATTTATTAAATAGTAAGGACATACAATACTTACAACAACGCATAGTCAGTCTTCACACGCGCTCGTGACATACTTATCTACGTCACTCATTACGTCATAATGACGCCATTGATTGTGATGGTATTCTATACCTCGCGCGGTTGAATATGATGTCATGCGATGCATGGATACAGTAGAAAGGTCCAATACTCTCATCTCATAGCGGCGTCCAGTAGAGCGGGATAGAGGAGAGGCAGCATCCAGTAGAGCATGATAGAGGAGCGCGTTGAAATGTGTAAATAATCCAAGTAATCACAGAAACAGAATGCTGCTCCCTTGTTTACATTTTGTTAGATGCTACCATTGTAATGGTAGTAAACGGATGTGATGACTTCCTGTGCTGAGGATGCCAAAACAGTTCTTGCACTGAAGTAGATGAATATGTATAATACAAATCTGTACACTTAGATTTGTATTAAAGCTGCTACGCCACTGGATTTCATTATTACAAATCGGTCTCTAGGCTATATACGTCATCTCACTGTCTCAGGAGAAGTTCATATTTGCACAATGCCGCCAAAAAACGATGTAATTCCACTGTTACCGCCATCGTCAAATAGCGTATTTTGCAGCCATTACTGATCGTATCCGTCTAGTTTATATTGTATCGGATGACTGCATGAGTGACAGGCTGACGGAATGCATGAGTGATATATCGGGTGACTGCATGAGTGGCAGTTAAGATGACTGCATGAGTGGCATATGGGATGACTGCATGAGTGACAGATAGGTTGATTGTATGAGTGACAGATAGATTGACTGTATGCGTGTCAGACTGATGGACTGCATGAATGACAGATAGGTTGATTGTATGAGTGTTAGACTGATGGACTACATGAGTTACAGATCGGTTGACTGCATGAGTGATAGACTGATGAACTACATGAGTAACAGATCAGATGATTACATGAGTGACTGACTCACTGACCAAACCACCCCCCTGACTGACCAACCCACTGACCGAATGACCAACTGGCTGCCTGCATGAGTGACAGATCAGTGGACTACGTGAGTGACAGATCGGATGACTGCATGAGTGACAGATCGGATGCATGCATGCGTGACAGATCAGATGACTGCATGAGTGACAGTCTGACGGATTGCATGAGTGACAGATCGGATGACAGCATTTGGAATAGAGACTGACAGTCTAGACTGCATGGGTGGCAGATCGGATGACTGCATGAGTGCCAGACTTGCATGAATGACAGGTCAGATGACCGCATGAGTGACGGGTGGACAGACATGCTGGCAAACAGAACCACCCACCCACCGATTGATCATGATCAACCCATTGAACAACCGACCAACTTACCGTGTGTATGACTGCCTTAGCGACGAATGAAGCATAGATTAGGGCTATTGAACTGGCGTAGGTATGTAGAATATCGCGTAAAACTCATATGGACTTTTAAATAATCCGCCAGCGTATTACAATTGTACCATAATAACCACTGCACCACGTGGCGAATTGGTACTGTGGCGAACGCCTCTTGACGGGATTGTTTTCAGCGTTCAATCGCGTAAATATTGTTGAATTTTCTTATTTTAGCTCACAGATATCTTCATATGATTCAATAGGAAGCTATCACTAAGAAGTTGATACATGAGAACACGCTAAAACACGAGAGTAGGAGAAGAAAATTATGTAGCGCAACCTCGTCGCTGTCACGAGAGAGTTGTGTATGCGTTGTGACATACTTCGCGTCTGGGGAAGCCCTTCTTCTTATTGAATGGCTGTTCCACTATTTCACGAGGCACACCCTGCACATGTTAAATGAAACTCATCCACGTTGTATAGTTTTTATGCACAATTCAATTTCAATGATAGGGCGCTCAACATGGAAACTAATTTCATATTCCTTTAGATTGCATACAAATACGCTAACTACGCCTGGAATATTGTAAGTTTGCTATTACTTTTTCATGTAAGCCTACTTTGTGTGACACAGTACCTTTAATGAATCGCTGTGGCATTGTGCCCACGTCTTTAGATATCTAGGTGCACCGTGTAGAAATGGCCTAGCCGTATTATTTATCTTATTAGAGAATTACTCATAGCAATTGGTCAGTTTGCATTAAGTTTAGATTTTATCAACTGATTCTAATTTCTCCGTGTTTTAAACTCCATAACTATTGTTAGAACACACTTCTCCTGATTCAATTGGCATGTTATTTGGGGTATAAATATGGTTTGGCGCCCATTTTTAATTTATCTTAAAACATATTTCTCCATGCGTGAATCTGGGAGAATCTTTCTGGCTGTATTAATACATAAATTGGTTGATTTAAATGCCAATGCCTACGGAAATTTCGCCGAGCCTAGCTAGAAATGGAGTCCTTCCTTTCTTCAGGTCGCTTAATCCGTGCGAGCTTACTCGGAATGTGGATTGGAGCAAAGACTGTAGCATCAATCGGCAAATATAAGTGGTCTGATCGCTCACCATGGGTTTACATAAACTGGGCGCCAGGTAATTATGAATTAACATCAACCCTTTCAGCCTGATATGGATGAAGGATACATTTGTCCGATGTTAGACATATTATTGTGTCCAGGCTGAGGATATGTAAAATAGGTAGTTATTATTGCATGTATTTACTTTGACATGGTGATATGGTGCAATGGGTTGGAGTGGTGGTGGTGGGTTGTGTGGGATGCGTGTGAGGGGCTGGGGATTATGTTGAGGTTATTGTTGTTGTTGTTGTTGTTGTTGTTGTTGTTGTTGGTGGTGGTGGTGGTGGTGGTGGTAGGGTGGGAGTGGAGGCTCTGGTGTTTGTGTTGGTGTTGGTAGTAGTAATAGTAGTAGTAGTAGTAGTAGTAGTAGTAGTAGTAGTAGTAGTAGTAGTAGTAGTAGTAGTAGTAGTAGTAGTAATAGTAGTAGCAACAGCAGTAGCAGTAGCAGCAGCAGAAGCACTAGCAGTAGCAGCAGCAGCATCAGAGGCAGCAGCAGTAGTAGCAGTAGCAGCAGCAGCAGAAGCAGCAGCAGCAACAGCAGCAGTATTAGTATTATTAATACTAGTAATAGTTGCTGCTGCTGCTGTTGTTGCTGCTCCTGCTGCTGCTGCTGCCAATAATACTAATACTGCTGCTGATGCTGCTGCTTCTGTTGCTGCTGCTGCTGCTGCTACTACTGCTGCTACTTCTGCTACTGCTGGTAGTGCTGCCGTTATCACTGTAAATATTATTATCTTTTATTTTTTTATTATTATTATTATTATTAGTATTATTATTGTAGGCCAGCCGAAGTACTCGTCCACTGTAGATATGTGCGGTCTGTTAATTCTCACCAAGTCAAATTGGTTTGACGTCAAATGCTCAAACAGGAATGGATTCATATGCAAGAAAATACGTACGTTAGTTTGATGGGTGAAGCATGCTGTATATTAAAGGCACATATTCACACCGAAATGCTTGACAACGAAATTATTTACTCTTATAGGCGTAAATTGTGTACCTTAATGTAATAAATCACAACGTATGATGATTTCATTCCATACAAATAATTTTAGTATGTTTAGTTGTGAATTTAAATTAGGGACTTGTGCCTCTAATTCAATTTGAGAACTGAAAACATTAAATCATTATATGCTAAGATGTATTTCGTTTCATTACACCTGGGCACACAATTTAGGCCCCTAAAAGTATAGAATTTCAGATTTGTTGTTGTCCAGCAGTTTGGTGTAAATGTGCACCTTTAATGGAGGGATCCGATCTGTCACCCAAATATCTGACCTCATAAATAATTACGCCACACGTTTGCTGACGCCACATTCTAACCAACTCTGGCATGGACATTGAGACGGTCGTCCAGTGTACGAAGTGTTTGTCATTGAGAAATTTAAATCTTTCCCAAATATTCTGTTGGATATATTGAAACTAATTTCACTGGGCGTTGTTGTTTTCAAAATAGTCAACAGCTTACCTGTATACTGTATAGTTACCTTGAATTTGAGATTCTGGGAATTCAGTATACAAATTACATAAATGTATTCCAACGCATGGAAAACGTGGGCGGGGAATAGCTAGAACTGGGCGAGGTATAGCTAGACATGCGCGGGGCATGGCTATACATGCGCGGAGCATAGCTAGACATGGGCGAGGTATAGCTAGACGTGGAACCCTCTACTGTTGTGTTGTTATTCTACGCGACCAAAATGGGTAAACTGAAGGAATTTCTCCAACTCCTTTCTTTTCTTTTCTTTTCTTCCAGCTTTCTTTTTCTTTCTTTCTTCCTTTTCCAGTACCTCCTTTCTCCTCCATCACAGCCTGTCATAAGTATAATGGTATTGTTTGGGAATTTGCCGGTGGGGCATTGTCGGGTGTGTGGGCTAATAGATAGTGTCTGCTCACACTTTGATGACTAAATTCAATAGTGAAAATCAAATTATTTGCTTGTTGATTGTTCGTTTGCAGGCCCGGAGAAGACTATTATTGAGGGTTTACCACTGGAAGTGTTGGCTCAGTTATCGGGCTAGTCCGGGCCTGCAAACGAACAATCGACAAGCAAATAATTTGATGTTCACGATTGAATGTAGTCAAAGACGGCAAGCACCGACCTCTGTAGTTGTCTTGAGGAATGGCTATTTGCAGGCCAAGAGATGGGCATTCCTCAAGACAACTACAGAGGTCGGTGCTTGCCGTCTTCGGTAGGTCTACGAAAGGCTTAAGAGATCCATATCCGCATCATGCTGTGGGTAAATGAATACTCTTAAAAGAAATGTTAATTTGTAATTATATAGTAATTTATTATTGCATTATGCTAGTGTTCCGCCAAAAGATCCTTATGTACTGTACACTCAAGGGTCATCGTCCTATTGTGGAAATAAATCTATCTATGTTATCTCGGTCATCGATCCAGTCATTCCAGCGGTAAATTTTCAAGACGTCTTCTTTTGGTCAGAAAATTGACATCGCTAATGGGCACTGCAGAGGCGGTTTTCGCGCATTTCATCATAACGGGCTTTATTTACGCTATCCACACATTGATTGGATCAGCAGAACCGGCTTTAAAAGTTCTCACCCACCAGCTGTTGTGGTGGCATTGGTAGAATCTTAAAATTAGTTACTTATTAGATGCTTCCTAGTATATTTTGTTGTTAATATCTACTTATTTACAGCTAAGTACAACTCCACAGTGGCATCTACTACATCTGCATCTACACATCTATCAGGTAATGTACAGAACACTCCGCTGTATTTAACGTACAGCAACTGCATTTAGACGCCTATCAACTATAGCGGCTATAGTGTTTAAACTATGTTCGTAAAAAGAAATATGGCTTAGGCCGTTTCTCACCAGAAACGTAAAGGGGCATATTCACACCAGAATGCCTGAAAATAAATTGTTAAAATAGTATACTATACTATAGTAAGAGGCTTAAATTGTGTGCCTAGATGTAAAGAAACGAAATAATCTTAACATATGATAATTTCATTGCGTATAAATTAATACACATTTTTAAGGTGTTAATTTGAATTAGGGGACCGTGCCTCTAATTCAATTTCATAACCGAAAATATGAAATTTATTTGGACGGATTGAAATCATCATATTTTAAGATTTATTTCGTTCCCTTTCATCGAAGTACACACTTTAAGCCACTAAAAGGATACAATTTTAACAATTTTGCGAAACTCAACGTAATGGAAGAATCCCATTTTTCAGTCAATCATATGACGTCATAATCAACAACGTCACATGTAGGCTGACGTCATAAACAATTACCTATTAAATGAAGCGAATTAGTTCGTCATAAACGTTTAATAGTTTGTCAAGTCGCACGAATTGTAATTTGTTTTACTATTTAATTAACATTATGTTGAATATTTCGAAAATAATTTGATTGGGCGCTGTTGCTAGGCAGAAACGGCATCCAGTCGAATTGCTTTCAAAATATTCAATAGCTTACTTGTATATTTTTCTGGAAAATGAGATTGAGAGGGTGCAAGGATCGTTTGATCCCAACCCGGGTAAAGGGTGGGTGAAGATTAGCTAAAGATGGGCTGGGCATGTCGAAAATGGATTTCCCCATTGCACTAACTATAGTCTTGGTCAGTTGTCAGAAAAAGTTAACCATGGAGGCAAATCGTGTTATCGGCTGGTATACATGCTTACTAGAGGTATTACGGAGTGATAAATCCAAATCTGCTGTATGCCGGCTTCGATTTTGAATTATTAACCCCCTTAATCTGTAATTCAAAATGGCGGCCATATTTAGCGAGCATTATGTGTCTAAACGTATTATTGTTAATACTAAGAGCATTCGTGCCCAGTTTAGTTGGACTCAACAAATGGAAGTATATGTATATTATCCCTCCAAAAATTAAAAAGTCCTCAAATCGAAAAAGTTTAATACATAGCCATTATATTTATTTTGTATAATAATACATGGGCCGGGGTAATTTCAGAAAGTGATAATTTAATTGAAAATGCGTTTTTTCTGACATTCGTGTCGAACAATTATCTCCTGGTCGTCTGCTGTGATATCTTATACAGTTGTAAAAATATGTCTATATTTTCAGCTTATCTATACGATCAAACGTATAATGGTGTATAATTTCCGAAATAAATTACTGCAACCCCAACTAAATGAAATATATAATTGATTAAATAATCCCCACATTTTGAATTTTACTACATGTTTTGCTCCAATTAACTAATAATTCATGTCATGATTAATTGTTAGCTAGCAGATAGTTTGTGACTGGCAAATTGTGTAGTGAAATACAATCAAACCTGTTGAAACATAAGCGAAAGCAGAAGCAGAGGCATACGCAACAAAGAGAAATGTTAATACAAAGCACTCACCAAGTTGAAACCGAGCTGATGACTGGCTGTGGCTTGAACGTTCTTCTCCTTCGATGCTGGAGTTTCACAATGTTCCAGGAACCGCGCTGCATTGGCAACTCGCGACCGACACCGAATTAACACTTTTGTATTTCGGATATTTGCATTCATTTTCCAGAATCTCACAGAAGCCACCGACTTCCCGGCCGACGTCGTGTTCCGGACGCCCCACACCCCGAAATGTGGATCGCGGAAATTACGGAACAAATACTTACATTACACTGTTTATAATGGCCACCTGTATTTTGGGTCACACAATTTGTGTTCCTTTCGATAGGTTGTCGTCAGATAGCCCAGGTGTCTTATAGATTTATGTTCACTCATAGCGTTATAGGTAGGGTCTATCCAGGTATATACATATGTAAGATAACTTGACTTTCTAGGCTACTATAGATACACACATCAGTCAAACAACGACAAGAAAACGAGCACTGAATCTGGATTTAAAAAATGCATCATATGCCAAAAAGACAGGGGTAAAATCTTATGTCTCGTTGTCAAGCCTGATAACATCGATATATGTGGTGATAAGGCGACAGATTGTGCATCTATCTAACACTCTATACATGTTCCTAAACATGTTGCTATGTTCCTAAACCTGTTGCTAGGACACCAAGGACTACTCCAGGATAATGCACATAGTGTGGACGATGGCGAGTGTGAGGCCATCCGAAAAAAATAGAAAACTTAATATTGCGCATAATATAATATACCGCAGCTAGTGGAGACGAATATCTTACTCCAATACATTTGGGGGGATGGGGAGCATTCTCCACCAAGCGAAGTGCGCAAAAGAATTGGTAGACGTGTACCATCAGACTGGTCATGTGATGTGCTACTATTAAATTATAAAACTTGACACTGTATTGGCTAAGAAGACACTGGAAACAATAAATAATCATGATGCTGTCATTTCACCAAGCCGGGTTAACGGGTGTTTTGTTCATTTTTCAAAAGACAATTTGGAAATTAACGAGAACACGCTGGATGGACAAGGAACTGTTCATGCCACTCATGTTGCAGCCTAACAAAGAGGACCCACCAAATGGAAATCTACTTTCTGATATCAACATTTCATATTCCAGAACCGATGAATGATATAATACCTGTATATAATAGTGGAATCACAGAACTCCTATTTACAGATGATATTACAGTGAAATGATTCACACAGCTAAGCGAGGAATGCCTAATTCAACAGTCAAAGGTCAAGAAACAGACAGCGTTTATAATGGCTCGATCATCTCCAAAAAATTAAAGACCACCTGAACTTCATTTAACCAAAAGGCTAGCACACCAATACAGCGCAAACTTCAGTAGGATACCTACCTATAATACAAGCTTCTGCACATGAACTCAATACGTTGAACAGAGTGCTCCATATTAACAATGGAACAGCAGCATGTTGTTCTAACCCTGAACGAGGCTCTATCCAAAGTTGATGGAAGTCAAATGGTCAGTGGATCAGTATACAGATGCACTAATACCCCGATGTGTTGACTTTCTAGCAACTTCCACATGCGTTGTTCTGGGTGATACATGAACGACCGTGTCAGCTGTGGGTGGAATGTGACATTTTGGGTGCAAATGCTGCTCACGAAGTTGTAGCAACAAAAGGTTATGCAAGCTCTATTAAAATACATAAACTTATATTTCGGGGTCTGTGGCAAATATTGGTTCCACGGCCGTCTGTATGCATACCTGGATAGTGTTCGTCTGGCATTAAGAGCAGAGCTCACTTCTGAGGGGACGTGCTTTAAGACTAAGCGCATTGCACTGGTAGTAGAGAAATTGAGAGGTTTAAACTGCGCATGGCTGATACCTCTATTCATGCAGACGTATACTACCGTACCTACTCATGCCAATTATGCCAGGTCGGTACAGTCTATCTGTCTGAGATGAAGAGCCTCCAACAAGATGTCCCTAATGAGTTCCAACAAGGTAATTTTGTGGTCAACGATGCAGATCGACGCTTCAACCAAGTGTCTCCATACCAAAATTACTGAATGCCTGAACGCAACTGGAAAGAGCAGTGGTGGCGTAGTAGATGGACCTTATCATATACTCAGAGGACTGTAATATCGTCGCAGACTAAGGCTATGCTAAGGTTAACCGTGGGCGATGAGGATACACACACGCACAGTGAGTCCACTAAGGGCAGGGTGCTCACAGGTAACTGTGATGAAGAAAGATTGGTCACATTACTAAAGCAGCACATTGTCTCATAATGAGGCACACTCTCTATAGAACATAATGAACAAGGTTCTAGTCACTTCTGACATCATTGCGTAATTTTGAACGCTTAGGTCAAGATCAACTTCGCCTTTTTGTTAGGAAATGTATGTGTGCGGCTCCCGAGATTAACCACCATATGGCTCTGAAAGCTCCCACCCATATGAATAATGCTCTGAGGTTTACTTCTTAATGCGCAGTTCTACAGAACATCAAAGACAAACGGAAGCGGCGTGTCAAGGTGGACATGAACATATTGAAAGTGATTATAGCAGCCTACAGAGCAGGGAGTGATGCTTATCTAGACACATGCCTGCAACATGAACTTATGTCTGTACCACTGTCTCTCGCCACAACCAATGGCAGCCTACATTCCACCAACAAGTCTCTGATAGCAAATGTACTAACAGAAAAGGTATTAACACCACCAACTGTTTCAATTGTTAGGCCAAGCCGCTTGGTGATTGATGGCAAAGCACTGTGATGATGGCATTTGAAAGTTATAGGAAAGAATCAATCAAAGCCGGAACAAGAAAATAACTCAGTTCCTCTCGCATCTGATTAGTCTAACGTCATTTCACTTCAAGAAAACAAGGCAGACCTTACTGTGTTCCTTTCCAGCAAAATGATTGAGCACAGCACTGTGGATAAAACTGTGGTAGTTTCAGGTGGATTTGAAGACGTTATCTCAGTGAAATCTTCCAACATGGCACCAGATGTCTCAACACTTGAAGCCAATTATGGAGAAGTCGACACCCGCTTGTTAGTGCACTGCATCCATGTCAATATGGAAACGATTGCCGTGTCAGTGCCTGACACAGATGGTCTTGTGCTTTTGATTGCACAGTATGATAAACTGGAATTTTCAAACCTGTTCATGAAAGCTGGGATAACAAAAAATCAAAAAAAACCATTACAATACATGAGATTCGAAAAATACCCATCGCTCAAGTGGAAGCAATACTTGCATGTTTTGCCACCATTGGGTTTGGCAGTGTATCTCAGCTCAGTGGTCACAGCAAGAAAATAGCCTGGATGGTTTTCTAACAACATCACAACCTGCTGAGTGGCATAGGAAGGGTGACTACTCACAACAGATGTTATAAGATCTGCAGAGAAATTCATCTGTGTGGTTTGTGGTGAGTCCAATGTAGATACACGTGACGAGGTACGAGTCAAACTGTTTTGTATGGGAGGTACACACGTCTCTCAAACCAATTCCAGATGTGGCAAACGTCCACATTATGCTTTCCCAATACCAAGTAAGTGTCTGGAATAAAGCTAGTTGTCCTTCTCCAAACCCTCCTCCTGTAACAGATATAGGGTGGATATATAGAGATGGCTCGTTAGTTCCACAGATACTCTCGCTGCCACTTATACCGAAAGCTTGTTTAGAGATCATGTCATAGCTGGACGATCATTGCAGTACCACCTATGATGATTCTGAATATATACGCAGCTGCAATTATGTCGTAATCGATTATTGCGCGTACATTGATGGTAGCTAGAGTTATATGAACATGATGCCATTGTGGTAGTATTCGCCAACAAATAGCTCTCATAACAAGCCTTACTGGGCGGGTGCTGTGCTAATACCTGGCTACTACTGGTTCAGTTAGCCATGTTATCAGAGAGCATAGTTCATATACGTTTAGATGTGCGTCCAGTCACTAGTGGATTGTTGGTGGATTCATGCATGGAACGACCAACAGAAATTAACACAGTTGTGCACATGTATATTATTATACCATATAGTACCAAATTATCGCCATACGAGAGTAAGATTTTGTTCCGCTTTGTATTGTGTTATAGCCATGGCAATATGCTATAGTATGACAAATCATGGATGCCTACATGTTGTGTTTCAAATGTATTAATGTGCATTATGTGAAACATATGTGTAAATCGCCTTGGTGTAATTCAGATCACAGTTAAAGTTGAAAAAACACCCCACCACCACCGCCCCCGCCACCCCCCACCCCAACCCAAATGAAAGAAATCACCTGATAAATGCAGTTGATATAACAATTAAATATTTATAATATTTCGTTTTATGACTGTTATTATATAAAACATTTCCAAATTAAAGTGATATGGTTAACAGAGATGGTCTAACTATAATGGTGTGGATTATACAGGAGTGTGGCGCACAATATTATAGGCAATTTATGGACAAAATTACGAAAATAGCCGCCATTTTGAATCGGCAATTAGAGGTTCAACACCTCAGAATTCATCCCGCATACACCTTTATTGAACCCAGCACACCGGAATACATCTAAAAAGTCTGAATTGTGGCCGTTAACACGATTTGCCTCCACCTCTTTTAAGCTCAAATCTGCCGATTATGCCTAGTCTACTATAAGTTCAACTGGAGAGGCTCGTCTCGGTACGATATTCAATATTATGAAAGGAATTCGCGGAGCATAATCTTAATCAGTCGACATATTTTGAGAATATTCAGGGTAATATCAAGTCGATAACAATTTGAACGCTGAATTCCCAGATCATAGATGGATACTCTGGAAAGGTGAATTGCCAGATCTCTTCCTACACCCCTATCTTTATCAATATCTACCACCCACACATACTCTTTCTTACTCGTGACCTATATACTAGGTTGTGTTTTCCATTGCAGTTGGTTCCGCACGCGGTTGTCTAAGAACATGGTTGTCGTATCGGAAGAGTTGTTACCTCATAAAGCACCACAATGTCACGTGGCGGGATGCTCTTCAAGGATGTCGGCGTCTAGGCGGAGACTTAGTTAGCATCCAGGAGCCGTTTGAAGAATTATTCATTAAAAGCAAACTAGGACGTACGTTGATAAACATGAACCCATTTCATTACGATCATTACACAATCAAACAATTTAAAGTGGAGAATTGCTTTCGATGTGGAAAGAAAGTTGTTCTTTAAGACATTCGTAGGACGCCTCCCCCTCCCCCCACCCACCCACGCCATCCCCAGCCACCACCCCCACCACTACACCGCTTCCACCCGACACGCCCCGTTTAAATGAGCTGCCTTAAGGTGCCCAATATCTATTTATCACGCTTAACGATTCCAGTATATTCATCAATCCTATGACATCATGATTAACTACGTGACGTGTAGGGTGACGTCATAATCAATTACATCATGCATGACGTAGCTAAGTTCGTCGCACACGCTTAATAAATGCGGGACTAAGCGTTGTGGTACGAACTGTATGTCTTTGCTATTTAATAAATATAATGCCTTTCAAAATATTCAACAGCAGCTTACCTGTACAGTTTTCTGGACATTTATAGTCAGGGAGATCAACACGGACGAAGATGCAGATGGGCGGGGATTGGCTAAAACTGGATTCCTCCATTATAGACACATTTGCTTGTATATAAATTGACCTTTCCACTTTTAGCTAAGCCCGCTCATCGTAATCTAAGCGCCACTCACATGACGTCCGTGTTGGGATCCATCGATCGATCACTGACATCTCTGTCTATCAATTTCCTGAAAACTATACATGTACGCTGTTGAATATGTTGAAACTAATGATGACTGGGCGCTGTTGCTGCCTATGATAAAGTGTCGGACTATTACGCGCTAAAGACGGACTATATCGAATTATTCACGGCGTAATGATTATGATGTCATCATACACGTCACCTAGTTAATTATGCCGTCGTATGACGTACGATTGTGAATATCGGGTTCTAGGATTAGCTACCCTCAGATCCGCCGAGTACGATATTTAGTACTTGGAAAATATTGGCATATGTTTCCCAACACTGCGCGTTTGAAATCAACGCATTACTTTCTCAATGATGAATGGTATCGTCATATTAGGTCATTTGAAGATGCCAAGGTACCAGGCAATATAAGCCGTTATAGACAGGTCGGATGCCAGACATGTGTGAGCGGGAATGATGCGTGTTAGTATTACATTGCTGGAGGAAACCCGATAACTGTTTTGATAATGACCTTTAACGAGTGCAAACATGTAGACTGAATGTCAGGATGACTGTTCGAATATTTTTTAGAGAATTGTTTTGTAAACAAAAGGCTGGTAATTATGATCATTATGGGCGGACAAATTATGTTGTTCATATTTGATATCAGTTTGATTGAGTCGGGTGTGATTATCACCAACCAATCTAGTTTTGTCATTTCAGATATTTTAATAGCCGTTTTGGCTTTGTATTTAAACACAGCTATACGTTACTAGAAATAAGGAGGCGGAGTTTACCCACGTTAGACCGTAGAACTGGTTATGGTATTTTAATATAAGAACGGATGGATTAAATACTGAGAAGCTTTAAGGAGCCGTTCTCGGTAGTTAATGCAACATAGTCTTACAGGGACGCTGTGTAAGATAAGATTATGATGGTGGCTAAGGAAGATTGTTGAATAACGAGAATGGCCATACTAGTGTGCTAAGGACACCAGTTCTATGCTTCACTACCGCGTGGTGCCTGGTGCTGATTGCACAATTTGTGATCATCCTGGATTAACACCACCGGGTTAAAGATCAGGCACTAGTAAGTCATGACGAGTGGTAACAATTCATCGTCGTGACTAAATGAGAAGTGTCCCATTGTGAAAGTAATTACAGCAGTATCCTACTTGTTTGGTTAACGATCTTGTCACAATAAAACAAAAGGAGTGGGAGCACAAAGTATGTGACTTATGACTGTTGATGAGTCTTGTCAAAGCAATCAAAGTTTACATTATCTGTCAGGGGCCATCACTCCCAAACAGGTTCCCACCGGTTCCAAGATTACACAACGGGGAAAGCAAGGGACCAATCAGAGTGCGAGTTTTAGGGGGAAATCCTTGGAATAACCCAAAATGACGTCAGAGCAAAGGAACCACTTTATTTGTATATTCATTGTTTTCATTTATCTTTGTACCATCGTTAGATCCGAGTGGTAATCTTCGTATTGATTACAAGTTAGTATATTAAGCAGCTTATAATTATTATTACGTTAAAAGTTATCTCAATCGTTGTACAAGCCTTCAATGCGGCCTTTGTAAATTATAGTAATTAATACAGTTTTACCTTTTTGTATTACTTTCCAAGTCAAAGTGTTTTTGGTTTTGTTCAAATTTAAATAAAGTGAAAGGAAGATCACCTTTTCCGAACCGCAGAGAAAGTCAGATTTAGTTTCGAGAATAGATTTATTTCAAAGAAGATCGTGAATTCTTCAAGATGATCGATGGATAAACTGAAAAAATGAATTTGACCTCCAAATGGCCATTTCTCAGCAAAGAGATCATTTTCTAGCTCAATATATTTGAGAATATAGATTCTCTCGCGCTCTCTCTCTCTCTCTCTCTCTCTCTCTCTCTCTCTCTCTCTCTCTCTCTCTCTCTCTCTCTCTCTCTCTCTCTCTCTCTCTCTCTCTCTCTCACACACTCTTATATATACGCTTTAGGTAGACCAACTGGACCTAAAATCCAGGATAAAATGGACCTTAGCCTTTAATGAGATCCGTTGTTGTATGAAGATATTTTTCTACCAGATCTCGTTAACTGCCAATGTTCAATAGATCCCACATCCTACATCGTTTGACGCTATCGTCGATGGTTGTCATAGATGTTATGACCAGTAGGCATGCTATTGGACATAGGAAGCTGTTGATGATGGCTGCATAAGAGCACCTTTGGGAGAAGTTAGTGCTTTGTGATACTAGACACATTATATAGCACATCTTATTTTACGATTATATGTTTTTTGTTTTCTAAAGGAAGTGATCCTGCATATTGGATAGGCTTACATGACAGGAATGAACAAGGTGTGTTTCAATGGTCTGATGGATCAAAGGCCATATACACAGCATGGGGAAGGCATCAACCTATTAAGCAGGATAGAAAGGAGCATTGCGTGCGTATGTACCCATCGGTATGTACAACGCTGGGCAAACGATGCCACGTTTAGTGCAAATGCTTAGGCAGAATGTTCACAGTTCCAAAATAACGTCGATGTAGAGACGTTACCGTCTTGACGCGTTGCACACGCACAGTTGCCGTTGCAAAGAGGAACACTTATGTTCACCTATAGTTAAATAGAATGCGTGTTTCTCAATGTGTTCATGCTAAAATGATTGTGTTAACCAACTCTCAATATTATGTTTTGTTTATCAGGGTATTGTCAATGTATAATCATTGGGATACCGGTACAGTATGTATGATTCCTGTATTCTGCAGCTGTAGTAGTAGAAGCACTCTACATCTGCAATCAGTCCTTCTTCGCGTGTGCCCACTGTGTCTTGTCCTCAGCCAAAATCGTTACCTTCATCAGGTCCATGCGTCATTTCATTCTCATGTATTTATTTATTTATACTCAGGATACAACGTGGCACATGGGGTGCTGCGGGGTGGGGTGGAGTGGGGTGGGAGTCGGCTATGCTGGGGATGGAGACGGGTGCGAGTGGGGTGGGAGTCGGCTGGGGATGGGACTGGGTGGGGTGGGGGTACACTATTCTGAGTGTACCAAGTCATGCTTTCTTGCAGTTACCTCGCAGACTTCTTAACAGATTTATGCAACGGCGTCCTCACCTGGCGTTATGTTTGCTGGCTCCCATTAGGGCTAATTCCGAAGCTCTCTGTGCTGGTGTGCCTGCTGGTATAGTTAGCCAATGACCAAACATGGACAACCTTTGCCGGTTGATTTACAGACAGCGGCGATGGTATTACACATCTTGTATAGTGCATCATTGGACATTATGCTGCTTGGTTATCGGTGCCCCGTGATGGTGCGGAGGTATTTGCCGGTACAGTGCAGCTCAAAAAAAATTTCAAAATTTCAAAATAAAAAGTGCTGTTGAATAATCTTGAACCACACGACGTCATAATTAATTACGTGGCGTGTATGATAACGTCATAATCAATTATGTCATGAATAACAGTTAAGTAATTCGTCATGAACGCTTAATTTGATGACGGACTAAGCGTTGTACGAATTATGTCTTTACCATTTAATAAACATTATGTTGAGTATTTTGAAACTAACTTGACTAGGAACCGTTGCTAGATTCTTCCATTGGATCGGAGGACAATGCTTCCATAGGCATCAATGTCTTCC
Source organism: Chaetoderma sp. LZ-2023a (assembly GCA_034401795.1). Classification (NCBI taxonomy): domain Eukaryota; kingdom Metazoa; phylum Mollusca; class Caudofoveata; order Chaetodermatida; family Chaetodermatidae; genus Chaetoderma; species Chaetoderma sp. LZ-2023a. The sequence continues at coordinate 60,967,092 of CM067364.1, read as the reverse complement.
AATCCAATTATGTACAACATATTCAACAGAAGACTTCTTACTAACTAACATATTCCTGGTTTTGTTATAGAAATATGTTTTTTATGAGCTGTACTGTCACAAGAGCATAGCGGCGATCATTCTAATGGTACTAAACAATGACCAATTTCAATCATCGAATTTGTCTTCTTGTAATTTGACAGGGCTGGTTTGATAGCGCGTGCGACGATTCAGAGAGTGCATACATATGCGAGATGGCCCAGTCTGTAATAGCAAAAGGAGCACACATGGCAGGATGTCCGCGGGTATAATAATATAAATTTATGTTAGCTGAAATCAGTTTTTTCTTCAATATTCTATACTGTGTCCTGTCCACTGCGAATGTTCTCAGCCCCTTTAGAACGTTTTCTAGATTACGTTCTTTGAGGTCATATCACCAAACAATAACACAGCTGATGTTGCGCCCGTTGTGGGCCTGATATCTCTTGACACCTACCACTGCAAACTCTAGTGCTTTCTGAGCACGCGCGTTTTTTGGCATTCAAAGATGATTCGCTGTTGCGCTACCCTCACAGACAGTGGCACTGCGTTATATAGTATGTAGACCGATGCATGTAATATTAGACTGTGTGGGCAGTGATGATTTGTAATGGTTCGCCGGTGCTTTCAGTGGCATGCACCAAGTTGGTTCAAGATGAATTTTTCGAGCTGCCCAGATGTTGCAATTGTATAGCATTATGAAAACACATGTCGCCTCATATAGTTGCATCCTGAGGTTTTTGGTTTCACGAATCCACAACTTCCAAAAGGACTGGACGAATTTTCTGCTGTTACAGAGTAAGTTCCAATGTCGATAGGGCTGCAGAGGAGAGAACACACAATTATGCTCTCCCACCACTTCTCAGTGACTCGATTGGGGACTGGTGGGGTGGGTTGGTGATGGTAACCTTACCATCCACTTCTCTGGTGTCGGATATGCATAAGTGTGTGAATAACGTTTTGGTTTCATACACGAAGAGGTTTGCATTCTTGAGGTGTTCTGCAACCGATGGAAGTAGTGTATCAATAGGACTTTTCTGGGTAGATTCAGTCAAAATCATTTGCATACGCCAACCATTCCCTTGTGGCATACTTATCATTGCGCTTTGGGGGGTTTGATCTTGTAGAGTATTCTCGAACAAATAATAGAGCTTCTGCAGGTGAAGAGTATTGTGGATAAAACATCACCTTGTGGTGATCCTCCTGATGTTTCAAACAGCGCCGAAAACGTAATTTTACACCAACATATACCTTTTGTGTTTGCCAATAGGGGTCTCGCCAGGCGTGGGCCGTCATCATCGCAGCCAGCTTAATAGTGAAACTGAAGGATGTGGTCTCTTGTTGATATTAAATGCACGTGCCAAGTCGATTCCAATTGTATTGAAGTCCCAATGCCTTGATAGTACTACTAATGTTAACATGCGTTAGCGCAGCCTATGCCAGCGGAGCTACATATTCAGTTAAAACCATTCTGCTAGAGTCAAGTAAATTTGTCAATCGTTTCTCCGATATGGGATAATGACACATTTTATAGAATCTTTCGAATCAGCGCCTCACGCCATGCTACCGCTGTGATCCCACACACCACATGGTGGAGATCAATACGTATAGACAAGTATGCATTTGGAATTATCAACTGAGAAGAGCATATTCAGGGAAACGCTGATGCAGAATCTACAAAACTCATGCAGCCAGACACTTGCATCTAAAATAGGCGCATACAGAGTATTGACGAGAAATCCGCCATGGCACCGCCTAAGTAAATACGCTAGCGCACTGCATTCGCTACATACGCTGAGAAGTCAACACCAACTCCATGAATGGACCAGTTCAATTTATCCATCCATCATATGACATCATAATCAACTACTTGACGTGTAGGGTGACGTCTTTAATGACTTGATTTAGGCCTTCTTAAATGCTTAATAGTCTGACACGGTGTATAAAATGCATGTTTACAATTCAATAAACATTCGGTTGAATATATTTACATTAATTTGTCTGGGGTGCTATTTATGCCATACGCAGCAACAGCATCCAGTTAAATTAGTTTCAAAATAGTCAATAGCTAACCTGTGTATTTTTCTGGAAATTGAGATTCATAGAGTGCTGCGGTCGATAGATCCAAACATGTGTAAAGCGTTAGTGGAGCTTACCTAGAGATGGGCAGGGCATGACTAAAACTGGAAAGGTCAATAGGCGAGCCAACTTTTGTTTGTGTCTATTCCGGGCTGTATTGCTCCAACTTTTAACCCGTTTGTGTCTATTCGGGGCTGCATTGCTAATACAAGATCAACAAGACATGCCGCTGAAGTATTCATGTCATGGGGTGGGGTGGGGTGGGGGAGGAGTGGCGGGATAAATTCACCTACAATCTGGCGCGTCTTCGACCATGTAAATTAGTGACAATTTGAAACTATTTTGTCTGACATGTCTTGCTTCCTTGGGAATGATTTAGTGTATCAGTTTTGTGTTATCACTAGTAGCTCCCGTCGACATTTACCCTCACCCCATGAGGATAAGAAGGGTATTGTGGTCGACTGTTCGTCTGTGTGTCTGTCTAGAGCTGTATCTAGAAGACTACTGATCCGACTTAGATCAACCTTTAACACAAAGAAGGAAGTAGCCATGCAAATCCTGTTCCAGAAGTCGGCTGTGATTCAGATACAAGAATCAGAATCCGGATAGGATAAGATATATGCGTAGCGCGGTACCAACTGGTCCGATTTATGTCAAATCTTAACACGTTAAAGGGTGTTATCATACATTAGGATTCCACAACGTTGGCCCTGATCTGACAACATCCCGAAAATCAAAAAAAATTCCTGAATAATTGAAAACATTTTTCAAAGTGACAAAACCGGGAGGACGCGGTTCTACAGACTCTGATATCGCTAGCTTTTTATATATGTGATTATGACACATGGATATAGATCTGGTTGCAAATCTGTCCAACTTCTTCCAGGGTGCCTTTGAATACTATGGTCGATGCTACGAATTTATTGAACACGCAGAGAACTGGACCTTGGCACAGCAATATTGTCATGATAACGGAGGTGATCTGGCCATCATATACGACAGGTAACACAATTATATCTATCTGTCACTCATTTTCTTCTTCTTTCTGCCTCGATCAAAATTAGATCATCACCGCAATAGAAGAATCCATTTCTAGCCACGCCCATTTCCATTTAAGCTCCATCTACTTTTTGCATGTGTTCTGATCGATTTGTATACGTAGACACCTGAATGCGTAGTTCAATTCCCATTTTGCAAGGTAACTATAAAGGTAATCTGTTGAATATTTTGAAACTGATTTCACTGGGCGCTGTTTCTGCCTATGGCAGGGCAAGCGCCCAGACAAATTAGTTTCAAAATATCTAACATAAAATGGATTACATAGTAAATCCATCAAATATTTACAATTCGTACACTTGTTGGACCTTTAATAATAGAAGGCCCCGTCACATGATCCATGGTCACTGCTTTTCACGGGCCACTGAAAGAAATTAGTCGATGTATACCTTTCAAAAGTTTGCTGAATGGCCACCAGCCACCAAGCGGCGTTTTCCAAGATTCCTGACCGCTATATCCATTGTCTTGCTGTAGACTAGGTAATTATCGAACAAACCAGGGCGTGCTTCATATCAAATTGAAGCTTAATAAAATGGGTTATTAAAACACCCCTAAAATTACGTTTTATCTATATTTGATAATGTCATGTGAAGTTTAATTTGTCACTATTATTGTACGGTAAACGTTACCACGCTGTATATCAAAATTAATATTATGGATATAAATATTCAGAAAAATGCATTTAGGTTTAGTTTCCAGCTTTTATTCATTGTTAAATTTACAGGAAAATGTGCATATTTTGTAATTCCAAACACATTCCCCCAAAAATTGATCACGGAACCTATTGCAGGAGATTCAACTATTTATTAGTATTTTATACAAGAATATAAAACGATGTCAGAGCACTATTGATTGGCATACATCATAGAAAATATGGCCAATTCATGACATATTACATTCGTAACCTAGGCAAAGTTAGTCTATGATGTTTAGTTCATGACGTCTAACCAGAAACACATTTGAATGGCCATTCCATATTTAGCTATGCCCCACCCGTCTATAGCTAAGCTCCACCCACACCGCGCTCGTACTGGGATCGATCGCTCTCTGAATTCCCTGATTATCAATTTCCAGAAAACTATACAGGTAAGCTGTTGCATATTTTGAAACTAATTTGACTTGGCGCTGTTGTTGCCTATCAACATGTTTCTTAAATAGCAAAAACATATACTTCGTACAACGTGTCGGACTATTAAGTATTAAAGACGGGCTTAATGGAATCATTCATGCTGCCATGAGTATGACGTCAACATACACACTGCGTTGTTGAGTATGACTCATATGATTGAGTGAGGAAATGGATTCATGAATTGCGATTGAAACTGCCAGATGAAGTAATAGACCTATTTGGAATGTTGAGGAAACCTGGCGAGGATTCGGAGAAAGCTGGCTTAGCTGCCCTGAAGACATTGGAGTCTCAATCAGAGCTGCCATTATATAGTGATAAACTGTTTGAAATGATAAAACAGCAAACGAGACTACTAGCAACATGCTGGTTCTGTGGTATGTACGTGATTGAGATCATCTTAGTGAATATTCAGCCATGAACAAATAATGAAAATGGATTCAAAATCTCTCTCCGCGTAATGATATCATGGCTAACTATGTATGGTGATGGCAAATGTGGGCGTTGGCTAGCAGAGGTCTGGCTAGATATATCTTAAATCCCTGCTGAACGTGATGCGTTTGTGTCTGACATGTTTTCCTAGTCAATGAGACGGAATCTATAGTCCAGTATGCCAGTGGATTTATGGATTGAGTGTACAATGAACAAATGATCCTAAATGGAGGCTGGCTGGAAACAGTTACTTAAGACTGAACATGCATTGCATACCCGCTCATCGAATGGAAGCACTATCAATGAGATACAAGTTTCTGTGCACGCTGCTGAGCATGCTAATAGTACTAGTGCAAGTTTCACAAGGAAAACACAAAATCCTGTCTGTTTACAGATGAACATGCAGTACAAACATCGATTGCCAGATTGATGAATTTGAATGTGACTGATTTCATCTGAGTAATATAACATTTCGATCCAGCCAATTTGGGTTTATTCCATCGAAAACTTGGGTTCGAGACGTCAAAACTGTAGTCACTGATGGTGAACAATTTGTAGCGACGTGTAAGTAAGGAATACAGTTTTCCAAAGAGAAATCGTTAAGGGACACCCTGCATAGAATATTAGCAACCATCCAGAGAGCAAGTGTACACGAAGATCCACCTAACAGACCGTATGGAAGACAAGCCAATGTCCGCAGTGCTTCTCTTGGCTCGCAATCAACCCGTTTTCGAATTGTCTCATATTTGTACTTTTGACTACCATACCAGTAATGAATTCCTATCTATTTTAAAGATCAATAGTATTATGAGAAAATGTAAAAAATCGCAACTCATTCAAAAGATGCCATGTATTGAACTACGAACTGGAATTCACTACATAGCCCTGATAGATATGGAGTACCATTTTGGATGCTGTCAGCACCGCCCGAAGGGGAAAGGGAGACAATGATGAGACTAAGTTCACATTTCCTGTTTAGGTATAGAAACAGTTTTCATTAATTATTTCTAGGCATTGTAAAGCTACAGTGAGTACCTGTATCAATGATTCCTATCATGATTACATTATCACTATCTAATACACGGGACGTTACTCACAGGATGTAAAAATGTCTACCTTAACAGAGATAGGTTTCCATCAGTGATAGAAGTTCCATCACATCTTTAAAAAACAACCAAACACGCAGCATAACGAACACATTTGTAACTTTCTTTATGAAGATAGATGTCAGTTTTATCTATTCACCAAGAATATGCATCAACGATATGTATCACCTCGCCCAAGGAATTTGAATGTGAACGTGTTGAAGCTGATACTAACTTACCGTTCATTTATTCCCAAATGAGGAAAGCTGGAACTAAGGTATGGCTGTGACTGGTGCATGGGACATCCTGCACAAGCTGTGTTGTCCTGTATTTATGCTGCTCACTGACTAGATGGGGCGTTTGGGATTGGAAGATAACAGTTCCATTCATGACTGACAGAAACGTGGTAGACAGACGTTTCAAATGTTTTAATTAATATCATTGGCAGCAGGTGCGATCTTCATCAACAATGTCAAGAAAAAAAGTCTACATTTAACTGAACTACACAATCAAGAGACTTTCTTGCTCTTCTTTCCTCTCGTAGTCAAACACTTCGTGCTTCACCAGAAACAGTTTAGAATATAAGACTGTTCATAACCAAAGACCTATACGACGACAATGTGAGCACTACACTTGATGATACTGGTGATGGAATGGATGAGTATGAACTGAAAATCAACTATCATAATTTCACTCAATGCAGATTCACATGGCCTGGGATTTCGCAGAGTAAACTATCAAACATACGCTTGGCATTTTTAGCAATGCACACATAGGCTCCATCCTCTCCTATTCTCTATGGATGGCAGATGTTGAATGCTATATGTATGCCCATGGATATAGCTAGCCGGGACATTCGTTCTGGATACACTCCGTGCCCGAAAGGCATCACAAGTTAAAACATGTTTGCAACTGATAATCCAGATATGTCAGCCACAGAAGATGAGAGTGATGGTCCCGTTGTAATCTTGAAATTATTTAATTCGTAACGTAAGCAACAACAACTCAACTTATTTTAGTTTAAACCGCTTCAACAATCATTTCTAGATGAACTAACTAGATATGATGTAATGGTTATTCTTTTGAATATTTGAAATTGTTCTAATCGGAAGTCAATTCTGCTGAATACGTCAACGTCTTCCCAACAGATGAATTTCGAACAAGTCAAAGGCTTTTTTGTGTGGGTGTCCAAAAATTGAGAAACGTGGACATCATCTGTGAAAGTGTTAGGATTTAATAGGTAAAACATTGGTTAAATATCCTATGATTTATGTCACGCCAGATTGGTTTCCTTTAAATTGATATTCTTATATAAAATAATGATGAATGCTAGAAGACACTGGTGGAATGTGTTTGCAATTACAAATTATCCACATTTTCTTGTAGATTTAACAATGAATAACAAGCCAGGGGAAACAGGAAGCGAGAAGTAAACGTTTTTCTTTTCTGAATAGTCATTTATATAGGTTTTATTTGATTGGAAACCTTGCAGTAAAGGGACACTCATATTCTGGAGATTTACGTGCCTTGACACAACTTGAACATTGCATGATATTAGCAAATATAGATAAAACGTAATTTTAGAGAATATCTCAACAATGTAGTTTCATCCGCTTCAATTTGATATGAGGTATGCCATGATTTGCTTATATTACTGTCGGCCATCTTGGAAAAACACCCCTGATCGGCGTTGCCAACACCGTATACCGCGACTCATTTTTTCAGTGGGCCGTTTGGACAAGGAAATCATTTTCAAAACAAATAGCCCAAACATTGATCACGGACCCGCTGGAACTGGTTTCTACTATAAATGTTCACGATGAACCTAGATACTGCCATTCATTGTACATTATTATTGTGACATCAGCCTAAACGTGACTTAATTGATAGTACCATCATATACGCGAGTAACAGAGAAGATCCATCCATTCTCTAGTGATTACGCAGTTTAGCCGGATTATGGTTTGGAGTAAATGGAAAGTATAACAGGGCTAAAGCCTCGTCTCCCTCGCCACCCCACCCGGTCCGCAAAAATAAGGGCCCCAAAATAAGAACAATTATGCCATTTTGCCCATTTGAAACTTGTAATCCCAGTATCTCGCTTTTACAGTTATAAACATACGTAAGCTGTTGAATACGTTGAAGGCAATTTGATTGGAATGTTTCAGTAAAATCGGTTTCAAAATTTTCAAAACCGCCAACAGCATATCTACGCATACGATTTTAATGTTTTGTATCACGAATTCCCAGAATTTCAATTTCGACCCACGAAAAATGGAGTGTGTTCATATGGGAAAAGTAATATATAGCTACGCTATTGAAAACTTTGAAATTAATTTATCTGCCGTGTAGGTACGTGCAATCATTTCTAACGAGTGAGATTGTTGGACGAAAAGGAATCTATTGGGTTGGCTTGAAACTCGCCAATGCATCTAGTGGACAATGGACATGGATCAATGGGCTGCCTCTGAACTTTACAAGCTGGGATCGAAATTTCGCAAGTAAGAGAGAGAGAGAGAGAGAGAGAGAGAGAGAGAGAGAGAGAGAGAGAGAGAGAGAGAGAGAGAGAGCGAGCGAGAGAGAGAGAGAGAGAGAGAGAGGGAGGGAGGGATGGAGGGAGAGGCGTGGTGAGGTGGGGGAAGCTGCATAGCTTAGGAAAACACACGTACATTAAGAGGTAGCAATGTAGGTGCGACTGGAAATGCAAAGCCACCTGTGATGGAAGGAAGGGACCTACCACACGTTCCCCGTAAACAAATAATGTATTGCCCAACTTAGGTATAATAGTATAAGAGTTTGCACACGTCAATGTAAGAGCCTGTGGTACCCACTTAAAAAGTAAGGATTTAACTGGTAAGTCCCGAGTCCGCCATGCCCGGCCCTAATAATTCATACTCCAGGATGGAATTCAAGCCGAGTGGGAGAAATGTTATAGTCTATACACTGCCTTACTGACTCGCACCCATATATGCAGGTGTAGAATAGTCGCGCGGCTCTCAAGAGGCAGAGAATGTTATCGATACCCCGATAATTGTCGCCCGTGTCCTCCACCTCCCGAAACGGAGGAGCGGTACAGAGCCAGCGGCAGGTCGTTGGCTACAAAATCAGTCAAAAGATGACATAAAGTGCTCTCAGAATACGCAATTACAATTGATTCCACGGACAACACTGACCGTCTATCTATAGTATCCAGAAACTTGGTCCGTATTGTGTGGTTCTTAATTGTGCGATACTTTATGCGAAAGCTACCCATCCACAGAGTTAGAAGTCAACAATAGCAAAAGTCAATGTCGTAATGCAGATATTAGATACATGCAAGAACGATTTGCTTATATATGTCATAAATCGGTGAAGAAATGACAGAATGGCATAGCTGAATAATTAGCAAAGGAGATTGACCTTTGACCTGTATTATCTCGAAACTTGGACAGACTGATTTAGTTCAGATATGGTTGATAGCTTATGCCTATAGGTGCACACTCCGCAATAGCCAATAGCTCTATACGTTATGACATTAAGAAGTATGCACTGCGCCATCAAAGTATTATCTTTCCACATTAGGTCCCATACCGCAGACAACTTTCAAGGGGGATAACTATGTTGTTTGCAATCGAATCAGCCTTATTTTCACCATGGCTAAATTAGATGAATATTGGAATATATTCGCCAAGGTTGATCTAAATATGTGCAGAAATAGCAAAGTGTGCTGTTATTGTTACCGATGCAGAGCCGGAGAGACGGATATATGGGCAAACGGACAGAGGGACATACAGAGAGAGAGACGACGAAACAGGATATTGCTTCAGTGTATTGTGTCTAATAATACATACTCCAGTTGTGCAATGTACCGCACACGACAATAATCTAGATCCAAACCACTAACCATATCTAGAGGATCTGGAACGAGGTCACATTTAATATCATTAACAACAACTTGTAAATTATCATTTTGCACGATCATACATGAGGGCAAAGTTATTCTTTTCGTCCAGATTGATAAGTCATATAAAATTGGACAAAGGTCGAGATTCAATTTATCACATAAACTGAAATTTTAACAAATGTTCCTATTATGTCGATCCTAGATCTTCCTTTAGAATGCGATGGTCAAGGGTCGCTAATCACACCCTGACAACTGGCACATTGGACGTCTTACACCCAAAATATAGTACTTGTAATTATAACTATGAGACACCTTTGCACGAATCAAAGTTTATTTATTTACATAACAAATAATATATATAGGACGACCGTACACTGATTGGTCAATATAAAATTGCTTTGACTTGACTGCATTATTAAAGCTAAAACCCTCTGTTTATATGATAAAATGTGCCTTTGTGTAGTAAAGAAGCATGGAGCGACCTGTGTAGCAATGGGAACTGAGAGACCATCTGGGTTCTGGAAGTTAGTGGACTGTTCAACACAAACGAACTTCATCTGTCAGAGATATCGTGAGGGATATACACCACCGACCATACCGACAAAAATCGTGCAATCCACAGTACAATCAGCACCCTGTCCAACTAAGTGGATTGAAAACCCAAGCAATGGATATTGTTATAAGGTAGGGTGTTTCACTAGTAAGCAGGTTATTATACATTCATTTGTTTAGGTTTGAACGGCATGCTCTGCCGTTGTATATTAAAGGTGCATATTCACAGTAAAATTTCTGAAAGTAAACTTGTTTAAAGTATACACTCTTAGAGGCGTAAACTGTGAGCCTATATGCAATGAAACGAAATAAATGTTAACATATGATGATTCCATTCCATATAAATTAATAACATTTTTAAGTTGCGAAATTGAATAGAGGCACGGGCCTCTATTTCAAATTTCACAACTTAAACAATTATATTAATTAATGGAATCGTTATATGTTAAGATTTATTTCGTTTCATTACACATAGGCACATAATTTAAGCTTAGAAAAAGTATGCAATTTTAACAATTTTATTTTCGATCATTCTAGTGTAAATATGCACGTTTAATAGAGGTGCCCGCTCTGTCACTTAATGGAACTTTCCAGTTTATCCATCAAGCATATGGCGTCATAATCACCTACGTAATTATGTAGGATGACGGCATAATAAATTACTGCTTACCTGATAACGGACTACATGGATACAGTATGGGAGAGAAAACACCTGTCGCCTTCCCCCACCCACCCCCCCCCCCCGCCCTGTGTCCACCGCCTATGCCATTGCGATTTAATGTGCTTTTAACATTTGTATAATGGGCGAAGATCTATCAATGGCGTCATAATAAAAGGAGCTTTTTGTCTTAAGTAGTAGTCTCTAACACATCCTCTGTGCCGATGGCTGTAGTGAATGGTTCCGATCTGGCACTCAAGTATATGACGTCACATATAGACTGACGTCACAATGATAATTACCGAGAATACTCTGTCAGGAAGCTGAAGAAATGCGTCAAGTCTACGAATTACATGCCTTTAATGGATTTACTACTTAATAAACATTCTGGTTTATATTTTGAAACTGATGTTACTGGGCCCTTTAGGCAGCAACACGACCAAGTCAGATTAGTTTCAAGGTATCCAACACGCCAATCGTCCTAGTATTGACACTCACATTATATTTGAGTCTAGCAGCCATACTCATTGGAATCGTAGCAGCAATGCATTTTGAAGATTATGGCCTCCGCACTGGTCTTATTAATTGAAACCCTTATTATGGCCATGTAAAATAGACATTATGTTTTATATTAAAAGGTATTTTACCAATACGCCCGCCAGGATCGGATGTCATGGATGGGCTCCGAGGACAACTGTAAACAGCATGGTGCACATTTAGTCAGTTTTCATGGCAACGGGTCCGAGGATACCTTTGTGCGAAAATCGGTTCTTCAGTAAGGGTCACAGATTTATTTCCGAATTCAGATAACTACACTAATTGAAAATAGTGATTAATATGTTTGATTTGACTATATTTATTTATTCTATTTAATTGCAATCTGTTATGCAAATCCCACGAACAACTACACACATACGTTAGGCAAGAATGTTATGCAACACATTTTCTACGTATATCTGATAATACACTCAAGATAGCCATATGTCTCGTGCCAGGAGCTATGCGGCGGCACAGAGCTTGTAACCCGCTATACAGATGGCACGCACAAGTTGCTCTTTAACCATTGCATATGCTTTATTTCCAAAAGTCTGCATTTAGATTCTATACTTCCAAAGCTCATGTCAAAGTGGCGATAAACATGGATGCAGCTGCGCGACATTGTATAGGCTCAACGCATGTTTCTGGCAGTAATCATTCCCAAGCGCTGGGATTTATACACAGTCGGGATTAGCATGTCACGAGCCTTCGGCCCAAAGATCGTAGATGTACTACGTCAGGCCAGTGGCAATGGAGATGAGCTACGACTAGTGATACTACTACTTGCAGATACCGAGCGGAGAGTATGAGTCAAGCCTGCAGACGTTGACACATCCATCGGCTCCCCACAGGGAGATGGTCTATCCTTTATGCTTTTCATCTGTTACCTTGCTGCTGCATTAAATTCCGCGTGGGAAAATTCCACAAGACTGTCTCCACCTCCATCCGCGGTTCCAGTGTTCATACTGAGTATGCCACTAGAGATGGAATATGCCGACAACGTCGACTTCATAGACGAGGAAAAGAAACCTCTTGATGAACTTCTCCCAATAGCTGCAAGCAAACTAAAAATTGGGAATCTCTTTATGAATGAATCCAAAACAGAGTTTACCCACGTATACTTATCTACAAAGAATACAATGGGCAGCGAACCATGGAGGAAAAGTAAAATCCTGAGCTTACTGCGTTGTAGTACTGCTGACATTGCTGCACGCTGCATCATGGGGAACATAGCTTTCCAGTCCTTCTGGAAACTATAGATTCGTAGATTGTCTATTCAATGTAACCTACGTATCCTTGACGCTGTAACAGCTGGGCAGCTCCAAAAGCAAATCTAGATAAACACGATGCATGACACCGGAAACACCTATGTACTATCACTGGACACCAATGGCTAGATAGCATAACTTCCAATGGTGCACTATACAAGACATGTAATACATCGCCGCTGCCCGCGAAAGTCGGCCAGCCAAGATGGTCCATGGTTGACCATGTACTAAAGATGCACTGGGACACACACCATAGATGGTCTTGGAATCTGCCCTACCGGAAGCCAGCAAATACAAATCCAACAGAGAACGGCATTGCATAAATCTGTTAAGCGTGCCTGAGGTGACCTCAAGAAAGGGGGACTCGGTAAGTCGAATCAAGAATCGATCAGGGGAAGTTAAATGCATTGGCCTAGGATAAGAAACAGTGGACACAAATCTCAATACCACATCAACGGTCATTTATGTTGTCTTACCCATCAAAAGGTAGGCATGATACGCAGTCATATTTTTGCCTTGAATGAAAAGCTGATCGATTTTCACAAGCATACATTTGATCATGTGATATAGTAATTTCTTAAATACATTTAATGATTCTTTAGGTGGTACGAATCTGGCGAATTTTGGATCGGGCTCAGCAGCATTGACGATACGAAAGGTAAACATTGTGGTTGTGATTTTAGTCCGTAGTATGCCAATCGTCCTTATAGTGACACCCAGATTATATTGGGGTTTAGCATCCACACTCTTTGGGATACACTTTGACGATTCTGGCATCTGCGCTTGCGATATTACACAGCCACTATCCCTATAGCCATACATGCAGAATGAGAAGCCGAGTATCTTACGTCATAGTCAAATAAGTCACCTGTTAGATGACAGCACAATTGCGATTATGTACGTCCGTCACACACGTGGCAATGGCCCATTTCGAAAGTGTCCGAATTGTATGTATTTGGTGAATTTACAACTTACAAGATTATCTGGATTATTTTGAAACTAATTTGACTAGGAGCTATTGTAGCAGCATATCTCCAGTCAAATGCGTTAAAAATATGCAACAGCTTACCTGTACAGTTAGCTTTAGCTTGAGATTGTGAGAATTCATCTTTGCAGTGTTAACATAGAAACAACTACATGTACAAAATGGTCGGAGCATGGCTAGAATTGGGCGGGACATATAATTTGAGCCAATATATAGAATAAGTCTTGTCCTTAAGCATTGATTTATATCAACCGTATTCTGATGATTGCCGATGGGATATGTTAAGATAATAAACTGTTGCGTTCATAAACTCTATTCAAATACATGTTGATACTCGGTCTCAGTAGCGATGCGCGTTAGCGTTATTGTTGGGCATACACAAAGATGTGTCAGAAACATTACATCTGGTTCAAGAACACGTTTCCAAAATTATGTTTCAACGACAATATTTTTGGGAACGTATTCTACAGTGGCCCCTAAATATCAACGGTTTTGAAACAAAATCTCAGACTGTTAAGCAATGCTCAATGGTTGCATCATTGTTCCTGCAATTGTCTCTCCAATCTCCTAATCATCTGACATCACAGTTTGTCCAAACAGGATGCAAACATTTTTGGCATCTCCATGAAATATTCAGAAACAGTTTTCGCAAAATGTGTTGCCGAAAGTATATTTGGTGTATATCTAACAAGTTCAGAAACAATGTTTCGAAACATTCAATAAAGTTACCAAAACAATGTTTTGAAACCTCAACTGAAAGACTACTGCCACTGCTGCTGCTCGTGCTGCTGCTGTTGCAGCTGCAGTTTATGCTGTTGCTACTACTACTACTACTACTACTACTACTACTACTACTACGACTACTGCTGCTGCTACTACTACCACCACTACTACTACTACTACTACTACTACTACTACTACTACTACTACTACTACTACTACTACTACTACTACTACTACTACTATTACTACTACTACTATTGCAGGGTTTACATGGACTGATGACTCGCCTGTCGATTATACACACTGGTCACCTGGTGAACCAAACAATCACAACCGGCAAGAGGAATGTGTGAGTTTCAATACGCACTATTATGCCTGGACAGACGCCATCTGCACACTGGCTCGCAACTGGATCTGCAAGGGACGGAAAGGTGAGTCTTATTGAATGCATCTGACAGTATACATACACAGTGTAGAATACAATATGCATACTCCTGAGCTAGTTATACTTACTCCATGGGCAAACTGGTACAAATTGCACAGCGTCGTACAATTTAACAAAGCATAATTTATACAACTTGAGAATACGATTACATATGCCACTGTGTTCTTAACTCAATATTCTCCAAAACAGCGAATGAAACGGTATATTCTCGGAAGTCGCATAAGCAACCTGGCCTAGTGAATGACATATCCTTTTTTTCTGTCTAGAACGGTGCGATGAAATACGCTGAGCTCATTATTGAACGCAAATATGCTATACTTATAAGTTGCAGAAAAAACGGTTGTCTTGATTTCATTCACAGGTGTGGTCGCTGAGGTTGAAGACAAGTCGTTTAGCAACCGGACGAATTGTAAGTATTCATCTGGATAACATGGGATAGGATAACGAACTGTTACGACCTCTGCCTCATATGTAATTACACAGTACTTTAGAAATCGCATTATTTCTCTAGACAGCACACTAGTGTATAGTGGGTGATGTATACAGTATGCTAAATGTGTAGCTGGGCTATAAGTAGTGGCCCATCACTTGACCTATCTGCCCCTTACGTGTCTGGCATCATAATCAATTATGTCAATTATGTCACTGGTTAGCCGACGTGACAATACCAATGATGATGCATAGCTCCTTGACCAAAATCGAAAGGGCAGGCACTAGTATACTGTTTGTCTTGGATAAATTAAAAATGTGATATACATTCTAATGAATATTTTAAAACTAATTTGACTGGGGCCTGTTGCTTGAAATTTAGATTCTGGGAATTCACGTTCCAAATAAAAAAATCTGGGGGGGGGGGGGTAAGGGAGTGGGATGGGGTTGTGGTATCATAAAATTTTCCCTCACAGATTTCAATACAGCAGCAAGGTAAAATGTGGAAAGCACAAGGGATAGTCCCTCTCCTGGTGGGGAGCCGATTGATGTCTCAAACTCTGCAGACTTCACTGTCTCGACCAGTAATCTGACATTGGTGTCTGCAACCAGTAGTCTCACAAATCGCAGCTCATATTCCTTACAACTGGCTTAGTCCACCACATAGAGGCAATCACTCCCTAAGCCTACCAAGGTACACACGTCCAACTATTCCATTCTCAAGCATTTGGGTGCGACTGCGGGCACTTAATAATCTTCCACGAGAGCTTCTGTCCCAGAAAACTATATACACGTTTTAGAACCTCCATTGCCTGAGTGCTGGTCTTGTCTTCTGAAGCAACTACCCTCAGTCACGTCATCTGTACCAGTGTGGTTCTTTTAATATAATGCTCAGGAAGATTGGACTTTCTCTTCAATGGTAATCGTATTGCTATTAAACCAAACGAATTCAAGAGATCATCTTAGTAAGAAAATAGAAAATAGAATCTTGGGACAACGCGTGTGTATTTATGATTCACATCTACTATGCGTAGGTCTGTCTGTCGGTCGGTCTGTCAGTCTGTTAGACTAAATCATTTGCCATTTCTGACAAAGCCGTCTATCGTAACGAATCAATGTGTGTCACATTTCTTTCAGCGATGAGACAGACATATAGTTAGGCAGGCGTGCGGGCAGGCAGTCACAATACATGGCTAGGGTAATTATCCACTGCAAATTTGATGATATATATTAAGTGGTAACCAGTTGACATATTATTTTTATACGTATTCTTGCAGCGACGATGTGTGCCAAGCGTGGTGGGTCAACTTGGTATAGCTTTGCAAATTCGTGCTATTACATCAGTTCCTATGTCCGTAAGACGTGGTATGAAGCAAGACGCTGGTGCCGAGATAAAGGCGGAGATCTTCTAAGCGTACATATACACAAAGAGAGCGAGTTTGTTCTGAATAAGGTGATGGAATTAACAAATTTATAATTACGACAACCGGTCTCCGAGAGCTACCATCGTCTGGCCTCAAACACAGATGCCAGCCATAGACACGTTTCATTGTTCCCTCTCATCTTTTCTCCACAGATCAGTAAAGCTACCGAAGCAATATTCTGGATTGGCTTGAATGAACTAGGAGCGTCTGGCTACATGTACGCGCATACATTATAACACAGTTTGTTTTATTAGTAGGCCTATAGCTACGAGGTGTAGCAAGAGTATCGCCATAGCTATATCCGCGCGCGCCTGTGCGTGTACATGCGTGCCATGCGTGTATGCGTGCGCGCGTGTGTACAATGGTTCATAGCTGTGAATTATCTACACGTAAAATCTCCATATATACATTTAAAAAAATGAAAGTCAAACGGGGATTTTAATAAATGTGAAAGACAAGAAAAATAAAGGCAATTCATATTTTAGAAGGGTATATTGCACGATCTTAACAAATAGAGGATCTGAAACGAGATCCCATTTAATATCACTATTATCGACCAAGTTGGAAATTATCACCTTGCATGCGCTTTGGCGACGAGGTTGATAACAGTGATATTAAATGGGACCGAGTTTTAGATCCTATAAATTATCATATAAACTGATATGTTGACATACTTTTCAATATTTAGGCTGCAGCATGTACATTTTTATGTCGAATCTTCATCTTTTGATTTTCATGAAATGGACACCCCTGTGACGTATCGCTCCCCATAGCCCAACAGCCGTTGTTTTAATTGGACAATCTACGTTGGTTTGCTCGCTCAATAGCCAATGAAAACCTTTCCTTGAATATTATACGCGCGTTGGTATCTAGAAATATGAAAAAAGTGTTTATACGCTAATATCGGATAAGTTGCCATTTCATAAGGACAACCTTCAGGAACAGTGTAGCAATTAAGGATCGGAATCCGCGTAGACAGAAGTTGATGTTATTGCCAACACTAACTAATATCGGACCACGTAAATTCCATGTTGAAATTGCAATCCCCTGGTGAGATTGCGATGATGGAGGATGGCGAATACAGTTGCTTTAAATGGTAGCAGAAAGACAAGAGTGTCAAAGTACGTAAAATGATGCTAATGTATGATCTGGAAAAAAATTAATATGGTTTTTGCATATTTTCGAGTTCTTAAATAGTAAATTTCGCCACGGAAAGTCATTTTATCATTTTCTATTAGAATCGTGGAGTGACGTGTGAATGTTGTTGTGGTATGACGTCAGGGCGTGAATAAAATATTGCTGTTGATCATTGAGAGGTCGCAAAGCTCATGCATACAACACAATATTAATGAGATGCAAGATACTAGAATCTGATAAACTAGAGATTGAATCTGAACTGATAGCTTGCTTCGTATCTTTATTATCCCATATATTCTGAACGTACGCGTAGCGTAACCTGGCATTTGGCAGGAACAACGCCTAGCCAAATGAGTTTCAAAATATTCAACTACTTACCTGTATAGCTTTCTGGAAATTATGATTCAGGGAGTGCAGAGATCTATTGATCCCAACACGGACATAGCGTGGGTGGAGATTAGCTAGAGATGAGCGGGGCATCTCTAAAACTGGATTCCTCCATTGTGTGTGCTACACTATATTTAAATTATGGTATAACCGGTACAAAATGATTGCGTTAAATAATTTGAAAGTAAATTGACTGAGAGCCGTTCTTGAATATGCAATAAAAGGTTTACACATGCCAAATTAGTTTAAGAATATTAGGCCTACGCAACTTTGCTGCATAAATTGCTTTGACAGTTTGGTACTGTGATAGAATACAATCTTATTTTCTGTATACATATATATGTCCACAATAGAAAATAATGTCAATACAGAACTCATTAAAATATAAGCAGCTTACATGAACTATCACACGTCTACGTGCGGATATGCAAACTCGCACACAGCTCGCACGAACACACGTACACTTTCACAAACTCACACACGCACGAGCTACTCACACGTGCACGCACGCACGCACGTATGCACGCACACATTCCCTTACTTGCGCACGCACGTACGCACGAACGCACGCATGCTCTTCCACGCGCGCGCTCACACACACACGCACACCCGCCAGGCCGCTTTCCGCCCGCACGCACGCACGCACGCACACATACACACATGTACACATGCATGCACAGTCTCTCGTTGCTCAGCTGATCAACAAGCAAAGCGGTCCATTATGACTGTGTCTATTGTTGCTATAGATGGTCTGATGGCACGGTAATTGATTTCAAACCAAATTGGGCAGCCGGTGAACCGAGCGACTTTCTGGATGGCCAGAAATGTGGATCCATCTATGGGTCAAACGGTATGCTACTATCTATCAGAAATTAATTAACCAGCCTGGGTACAAAGACAACGTCCTTTCTTTGGAGCATGACTAGTGTATTATTATAGACATACTGTCCAATATTTGCCTTGATTGAAAGTGTACTCGTTACCATCATCATACATTTACTGAATTTATGTCACTCCATATAACTTTGCTCTGTTGACTACTGCTGCTCTGCTTCTGTTGTTGTTGTTGTTGTTTTTGTTGTTGTTGTTGTTGTTGTTGTTGCTACCGCTACTACTACTACTGCTACTACTACTACTACTACTACTACTACTACTGCTGCTGCTGCTGCTGCTACTACTACTACTACTACTACTGCTGCTGCTGCGGCTGCTACTGCTGCTGCTGCTACTACTACTACTACTACTACTACAACTACTACTACTACTACTACTACTACTACTACTACTACTACTGCAGCGGCGACGACGAGGACGACGACGACGTCGACGCCGATAGGGACGACGACGACGACTGCTGCTGCTGGTGCTGCTTTAGGTTCTACTACAAGAGCACCACCTACCGCTACTACTACTACTACTACTACTACTACTACTACTACTACTACTACTGCTGCTACTACTACTACTACTACTACTACTGCTGCTGCTGCTACGACGACGACTACTACTACTACTACTACTACTACTACTACTACTACTACTACTACTACTAACTACGACTACTAACTACGACTTTCTTTGCAGGTCATTGGTTCGACCAGAATTGTGGCGACAAGAATGGTTTCATATGCAAAGTAGCCGAGCCCAGTAACACAAACACAGACTCACTGACACCAAAACCCAGCACTCCTGCCCCTATCGTAGGTGGATGTAGACATGGTTTTCATCAATTCAGGAACAAATGTATCTGGTTTAGTAGCGATAGTCGTGCTACTGCGATGAGGTGGACCGATGCCAGGAAGTCCTGCCAAATGCATGGCAAAGATGCCACTTTGGCGAGTATTGGAAACGAAATTGAACAAGGTCTGAAGTCAAGTATATGTACCCACGCAAGCAAGCACGCACGCTCGCACACACATACACATATACACACGCATGTACACCACGCACGAACACACGTACACGCGCACACGTATACACGTACACACACATACACGCTCTTACTCACGCACCCACGCACGTACCTACGCACGCACTTGCGCACGCACGTATGGGCGCTCGCGCGCAAGCAAGCCCGCACGCACACTCATATTATGTTATGAACACGCCAGAGTTAATCATGCCATCTTATTGTGTCAGTTAATCTATTATTATTATTATTATTATTATTATTATTATTATTATTATTATTATTACTATTATTATTATTATTATTATTATTAATATTATTATTATTATTATTATTATTATTAATATTATTATTATTATTATTATTATTATTATTACTATTATTATTATTATTATTATTATTATTACTATTATTATTATTATTATTATTATTATTATTATTAATATTGACATCTGTTGCAGCGTTTATTACGAGCCTTGTAAAAGGAAGGGGTACCGATTTATGGATCGGTTTTAATGACCTGATCGCTGAGGGACATTTTACATGGTCTGATAATACAGAGAATACATATACCAATTGGGCTGTAGGAAAGCCAAGACCGCTACAATCTCAAGAAGGTGGATCGAGCAATGTACGTTTTACTTTCAGCTAATACCAACTTTCGTGACTGAAGGTAATTGTTTTGTGGGAATTGTATCTATAAATATGTTACTAGTACATTTATAGACATAGTTTCACCACTACAATTATAAATACCATCTTTACTACACTCCAAGCATCTACAAGATGTATACTTTCCTCGCCTTCAATGTTTGAAAATATTCAACAACTTACCTGTATAGTTTTTTAGAAATTGGTAGTCACGGAGTTCAGGGATCGCGTGATCTCAACACGGGCGAAGTGTGGGTGGAGCTTACCTAAAGATGAGCGGGGTATAGCTAAAACTGGATTCCTCCATAGTCATCACTGAAACAATTTTCTCCCATCTTAATGTTGATCCAGAAAAATATATATCGAGATGTCGCCTTCTAGGTGTCCTTAGATATTTGGGGCCCTTTGAAAGTATAACGTTTGCGCTACCTTAAGTTCGGCATGCAGCCTGTAGGGTAAACTAATGGGAGTGGACTGGCCTCGAGTTTGAACCCCCTGTGAGTTTGCTCCTCGACCCTGGATACTTCTCTAACTCGGAAACAATTGTTTAAGCTTCACTCTATTTAATCACATTTAGTGCTGTCGTCGACTGAAATACGTATACCCGTTTAGATTGGATTCCTATATCAAAGTACATATAGTTATGTACATGCGCGTCTTTGCACGCGCGCGCGTGAATGTAGATGTGTACGTAACCACGCGTAGGTGTGCACACGCCGTGTGTGCATTTTCACGCGTTGGTAATCTGCCACAGTAGCTTAAATCTTTTTAGAATGTGTTCTTAATATTGGAGATATTGGGTTTCAGAATGATTGCGTTGAGATGTTGGTGCGTGAAAAAGGCGCAGGCAAGTGGAGCGATCAGGACTGTTCAAGGAAGCGAGCTTATATTTGTCAAGATCATACAGGTAGGTCATTTTATATTATGACATGTAATCGTAAAACCTCGAGACTTCCCACGATTTTAGATTACTTTAACCTTGATCACAACGTCGAGATGACGGGAGTTATTCGATGCTCCGCGTGCATTCTCCCATCCACGTGTGTGTAAGATCTTGTTGAGTAAGTTAGCGAGCGAGCGCGGATGGGTGGTAATAATAGTCTCACCACACACTGCGGTGCCATAGTTAAGAAAATAGATGCACAATCTGTAAATTATAGCTTATGATTAGAAAATAAACATTTCCGTTCTGTGCCCTACAGTCATTATTCCTTGGCTCATCAAACGGTTTCAATGAGATCGAGAGTGATAGGAATAAGGTTTACCTTGTTGGAATGTTGCCGATGTATGCTCGTTGGTGTTTATATTCTTGGCCACGTAATCAGCTTTACAATACGTGATGCATAACCGATAGTAGAACGCCAGAGTGGAGTTTGCTGGAGACCACACACAGAGAATCAGCTATTGCTGGTAGGTCTATAATACTGCCCTTTCTGTGTATGCCTACACCTCCTTGGCAACGATACGTAGTTTTTGTCGAGAGGGCGTCTCCATAGGACCTGTGGTCCCATGACCATTCGCCGTATAGAACCATCATTGTTTGGCAATAGCGTGATCGAATCAGCCACTCAGGCATCTGCCGGCATACTTGAATTCAGGACTAATATGAATAATTGTATGTCTTTGATGAATGTAAAATGTAATACTCCTTCTGTTGAATATTTTGAAACTGATTTGACTGGGAGATGTTACTTGCATAGTTATCTTGTAATTACGATTCTGGGAATTCAGTTTTCAATGTTTCAAATCAATTCTAACACACGTGATAGGAGCTCAACTAGAAATGTGCGGGGCATAGCTATGTATTACTCCCTCCATTGACAGGGTTAACTAAAACTAACTGTCTTTCAGATAAACTATTTCCAACAGCGCCACGTACTACTGCGTCCAAAGTGTGCGATGACGGGTATGCAGAGTACGAACACAGATGTTACCGGGTTATTCAGATGACTCGTTCATGGTCACGCGCTCGAG
Organism: Chaetoderma sp. LZ-2023a; assembly: GCA_034401795.1. Taxonomy (NCBI): domain Eukaryota; kingdom Metazoa; phylum Mollusca; class Caudofoveata; order Chaetodermatida; family Chaetodermatidae; genus Chaetoderma; species Chaetoderma sp. LZ-2023a. The sequence continues at coordinate 60,944,334 of CM067364.1, read as the reverse complement.
AGATATGCCAACAAAATGGCGATGAGCTAGTCACTGTGAACACCATCTATGTCAATGCTTTCCTAGTACAGTTGATTCAAAATATTAAGAAACCTGCCTGGATTGGTCTCAGAAAAAATGAGGTAAAGCAAAATTCAATCTTTGTTTAAGTTATGCCATGGTGATGTGGTTACATTGTGATAACGGACCTTTCCAGTTTATCCATCCACCATTATGACGTCATGATCACCTACGTGATTAGTAGGCTGACGTCATAATCATTACGTCATGAATGGCTCGATTTAGTCCGTCTTAAGTGCTTAATAGTCCGACACGTTGTACGATTATATGTTTCTACTATTTAATAAACACGATGTTGAATGGGCGGCAATAGCATTCAGTCAAATTAGTTTCAAAATATTCAACAGCTTGCCTGTATAGTTTTCTGGAAATTGATAGTCAATGAGTCCAGGGATCGATCGATACCAACACGATCGCGGTGCTTAGCTAGAGATGGGCGGAGCACACCTACATCTGGAAAGGCCAATTACGACATAAATTGCCAATAGATTATTAGCAGACGCTTTGCCCTCTGCATCATCATAATCACGGCCCCTTATCCCGGACACACACACTTCATTACATTGAATCAGAAATCCTCAGAGTCCCATTTCAAGGTAATTACACAAAATTATGGAAGCAACAGTTCTACGTCAAATTATTTTTATTATATATTCAACAGAATGCTATTAAATAGTAAATGACATAAAATGCGTGCACTTGACGGACATTTAAATGTCCATGACGGAGCCAGATACTCATATGCTCGAGTGACAGATCAGATCCACCTATTAGATATTAATTGTAACGTTATATTTACTTATTTGTCAGACAGTTGGCACTTTCACCTGGACAGATAACGTCAGACCTGGCTTCACGAATTGGTCTCCTCGGATGTTAGCTAACGGAAGCGTAACAGGAGATTGCGTTGCTATAGCAAATGGACAATGGATAGGGTCTCATTGCCAGGAACCTCGCCCTGCCATATGTGAAAATGCCTCGGAAGGTGTGTTTCATTGGAATGTGTGTAATTCCGTATAAAGATCGGAGTGGACGAATGTTGTTTCGTCTGACGAGGTTTACACAAATCGAGCATGCTGTTCAAATATAACACATTGTGCGCGGTTTACGAAATATTATATTGAATATTTTGAAAATAAATTGGCAGAAACAATCTTCCATTCACATTATATGACGTCTAGAATGATATAATTTCAACGTCTACGCGGTTGACAAGAGTTCGTTCGTGTGTGCGTGCGTACGTGCGAGTGAGTACATGCACGCGTACGTGCGTGCATGTGACCGTGCGAGCGGGCATGTGTTTATGAGCGCGTGAGTACGTGAATGAATCTAAAATGTATCAATAATGAAGTTATAATTCATATTGACATTAATCTCCTACATTCTTCCTTCACCACCAGAACAGATTCAGTTTTTCTGTCCGGAAGGATGGATGAAACATCGAGAGTCGTGCTACATGGCCAAGAAATATGATGGGAAATTAAGTTCCTATCAAAAAGGTCGGTTAGACTGCATTCATATGGGCGCACACCTCGCCACAATTTCCAGCGAATCCGAGAACGCTTTTATTCTTAGTACGTTTGAGGACTGGCTCTCGCCTAGTACAGACCGGGATGGATATTTCATCGGATTGGACGACAGAGAGAACGAAGGTGTCATGAGATGGGTTACAGGCGAGGAGCTCAAATTTAAAGTTTGGCTCGATGGTAAGATTAACTGATAATCTACTAATGCATGACTACCGTACCACAAACGTGCCCTGTAGCATGTATGATATATCTACATTAGCCAGCATTCCCATCTTTCTCGCTATCACCCGCCAGTACAACAGTAATGGATCAGTAAATATACTTTAATTCATATACAATAAATCAGTTTATTGAATGACTAGGTCCATTTAATACGTTGGTCACATATCCCTTCAATAAGACAACAGTTGCGCATGCATAAATTCACGCAGTGGCTTGAATTCAATAAGGGGGTTTAAACCTGGCTTAGCCTAAACCTGGTAACAAATCCCCAAAGTAATTGCAAGGTTAGTATTCTCGAAAGGGCGACGGCTCCAAATTGTATTAGTTTATACCAATATCGTACACCCTTCATAAATACCGTCCAAATACCGAAGGATGGGCAGCAGTGGGAGGGGCTTTTTGATGTCCCGCACACCTAGAAGGAATATCCATATTTGGGCATTTAGACAACGCCTCTAACGGGTGTAACCTAGCTCTCAACCAATGAAAAGTGGGACCTATCTCCCTATCTATAAAGCAACATTGCGATTACTTCTGGCTATCACTCGTAACAGGTGAGCAGAACAACCTTTCATACAAACTGTATAAATATATGTGCACCAAATATGCATTTGAAGGTGTCGGGTATACATGGATTAAAAGCATAGACATGTTACTAAACACAACATGATTTTGATACATCTGGAAACCCCAATGTCTAGGTGGTGATACACAGACTATAGTTTAAACCATTAAAAAGCGGATAATAGACCAGCATATAAAACAATGGACAGGGCTGCTCAACAACCCACACAAAGGTGGATTACACCGGATGTTCAAGACGGAATTATGTCTACAGTCGTGTATACTCAAACTTAATACTAGCAATGGAGTAGCGTTCACTAAACTACGAACGTCTAACCATAGGTTGCCTATCGAAACAGTGTGCTGGAATAATACCCCGAGGACTGAGAGACAATGTACATTATGCACGCAGGACGATATTGCATGGGGATGAATTCCACTATACCCTCATGTGTGATTTCTTTGGTGATGCCCGAAAAGAAACTATATCGAAATGCATTTATAATAGACCAACTTATTGTAAATACTCGTCAATTAGTCTCTTCAACAAGACTGTCGTTATGACAAAGACTATGCCGTCTCTCAAGGAGATACTGACACAAGTTAGTGAAAATAAAAACTAAGCTATATCGCTGTTAATATAATATGCTATAAGATCATCTATTGACTAAACCACTAAAAGTAGTTAGGGCCTGGAAGGCAAACTTGAATGGACACTGAAGCAAGCATGGACACCGGTAGATGGTATAGCGGGGAGGTTGGTGGGAATGGGCGCGTCATTGACTCAATGGCAGTGTGAGACAATGCTGGTGACATTTATGATGATTAATGATGATGATGATGTAATGATAAAACGTCAATGTACAAATAACAAAATGATGTGAACGTGGTAAAAATTGATGATGTGATGCTAGGACGATACCATTATGATAAGTAAATGGGACACAGATACAACGCTGATGCGACTGAAGCTGATCAAATTACATAGTATTAGGACGGAGACAATGTTGCAACATAATAATGACAACTTAAGGATATGATACAACGTCCATACCGATGTAAAATGAAACGATATCATGACGTGATGAGAATATGCTAATGGCGGTACGATGATGACGAAATGATACAAACAATATTATGCAAATATAATGACGATGACAAAATTATGATCTAATTCATAATATAGGAATATATTGGCCTATAATATATATATATATATATATATATATATATATATATATATATATATATATATATATATATATATATATATATATATATATATATATATATTGCAAATGATGACGTATACATGATGGTGTAAAATCGTCATACTCTTTGATGCTGTATACATACCTATTCCATATGTCATTGTATGACATGAGAATGATAATGAACGAGGTGTAGGTTAAACCGGGTCTACACCTCCTTATTGAATCCCAGCCATTGAGGTTTCTCTATGTATTTATTTTTGCACAGGAAAACCTGCACGAAACTATCACGATGGCGGAGACTGCGCGTTATTACTGGCTTCAGGAGAGTGGAATAACGTAAACTGCGAGTGCACTACAGAATACTGCAAGGGATATGTCTGTGAAACCTCCGCGATAGGTAGAGCATAATATAAAATACAATCAAATGTAGGTGTCGTCACCCCATTCTGGTTATCCCTAGATGGATGGTTGGATAGTCAGCCACTTTCAACCACCTAAGATGTAGGCCTCGTCCTCACGTCGTCTGATTTGTGACGGAGTTCTAACATGTATGCAATCGTAATTCACCTTCCCAGAGTATCCGTCTATCATCTGACGTCATGTGACGTCATAATCCGCTAAGTGGCGTGTATGCTGACATCATAATCATTACATCAAAAATGATTCTATTTGGCGCGTCTTTAATTCGTAACAGTCCGACAAGTTCTACGAATTGCATGTCTCTACTATTTAATAAACATGATGTTGCATATTTTGGAACTAATTTGACTGGACGCTGTTGCTGCCATAGTCAAATTACAACTATCGTGCAGTTTGCTATTATTAACGCGAACATTTGTTTGGTTCTATTTGGTTTTATAACACGATATTCTCATATTGTTATACACGTTTAATTGGTAAGTATTCAGAACAATAGGACATCAACTAAAGAAACAACTTATTGTACTTCATTAAGGAGAACGAATTGCAACACGACCAATCAGAGATTGCGCACACTCGGTCTCCTGTTTCTGACATATTGTCCAGATTTTTAGAATGTGCTAGATTTTCCAGATTTTGTTATCACAGAGTTGTGGGATCCTATGGCATGGTCCTACGCTTTCTTGTGTTAAAATTGAGCCAAATCTGACCGAGTAGCTAGAGATGTCAATTGACATTTCCATTTTGAACTATGCTCCGCCAATCGCTAGCTAAGCTCCACCCACACTTCCCTTGTGTTGGGATCGAACGATCCCTGAACTCTCTGACTATCAATTTCCAGAAAACTATACAGGGAAGCTATTGAATATTTTCTAACTAATATTTTCTAACTAATTTGATTGGATGCTATTGCTGCCTATGGCAGCAACAGCGTGCAGTCAAATTAGTTTCAAAATATTCAACAGCATATTTCTTAAATAGTAGAGACATACAATTTGTACAACTGTCAGACTATTAAGAGATAAAGACGAGACAAATATAATAATTCACGACGTAATGATTATGACGTCATCATATACGCCGCTTAACTGATTATGACGTCATATGGCATCAGATTGATAGATGGATACTCTGGCAAGGCGAATTGATCCACAATTTGATCCGATCCGTATACATGTGTTATGTGAATCAAATCCACAACCTTGAAATCGTAGTTTATTACATCATAGTTTAGTTCCCTTGTTTTGCTAAAATTTGCGCCAATCTGATCAGTATTCATTTCGGATACAGCCACGCATACCCGCACGCGCATGCACGCACACGCGAATGCGATATGAAGCGATGCCAATCGGCTCAGCCCGTCTGTTTGAACGGATCTGTATATCAAAAACTGCTGATCCAATTTAGCTAAGGTTTTCGCACAACCAATAAATTGGTCGTGCAAGAGGATTTCCAGTGTTTGGTCCTGAAGCGTATTAAAGAAAGTGGATCCGGTGCGGATCAAATTCTAGATCTATGGATATCACGAAAACTCAATTTTAGCTAAGACTTTCGCAAAAGAAAGAGTATCACTACGAAGGCACTATGATTCACCGCTTTGGTGTGAGTGGAAACAATTCCAGAAAATCTGAAAAAAAATTCTAACAAATAATTTGGAAAATCCGAACATCTTCTACAATGTCAAGGGTCTGGAGTATCTGATTCCCCTTGTTGGTCGAGCTATTTTGCAAATTAAATCGCAAAATTGTCTTATATCAATTTATGAGCTTGTTGAGCTATTTTGCAAACAATTCTAATAAATAATCTGGAAAATCTGAACATCTTCTATACAATGGCAAGGATCTGGAGCATCTGATTGCCCTTGCTTGTCGATCTATTTTGCAAATTAACACGCACAACCGTCTTATGTTAATTTATGAGCTCGTCGAGCTATTTTGCAAATTAAAACACAAAATTGTCTTATGTCAATTTATGAGTGAGGAAAACGGCTTTCTTGAGCAGTTTCCATTTATCCTGTCTAGTTTAGCGTCACCATTCTGTTTATTCCAGTCATTGCACGCAACACATCAAGTGATAGTATTAGCAGCCCAGTGACGTCACCCGCGGGAACCGTCAAACACATCTCTACTCGGCGGATTACGCTACCACAGTTAGCTTGCCCCGGCTGCCCTCGATACGGTGATACAACTGATACAGGACCCATCCCTGTTATACACGCAGGTGAGCGATTCATTACGCCTAAGTGGGTCAGCTGATTTGTGAGTATATTGGTAGTGCTAGCAATTATACTGGTCCAGGCTGAGCGTGCGTGTATGTCTCGTAGGAGCATGTGCGCTGAGAGGAAACGACGATAGTAAAAAGGCGACGCCCACCCCTTTGACACATTTTTTGGATGTAGATCTTTAAATGTTCGACAGGTGCAACAATGCGTAAAAGGTGGCCATGTGGCCCCTTGAGGCCAATCAGAGGCCCCACGTATACCGTCGCCATTGTTCGAGGCTTTGCATATATGGACCCTCTGTAATGCTGATTGACGGGCCTAATGAGTCGTAGAATTCCTTACAATGGATTAAGTCAGCGTTAGCTAAGCGCCATCCGTTCTGTACCGGTTTTGGGATCGATCGAAATAACCCCCCCCCCCCCGCCCGCCCCGCCTGTTGAGATAACATATGAAACCGGTTTTATCTACACTACACCCAGCTCTAGCTAAGCTCAAACCCTGCGAGTGGCGAAGCTGATGATGTTGATGATGATGATGATGATGATGGTGGTGATGGTGGTGGTGGTGGTTGTGGTGGCGGCGGCGGCGGCGGTGGTGATGCTGATGATGATGATGATGACAACGTTGGTGAGAGTATTGCCTAAGCCGCCAGTAATGTTCAGTTGACTTGTCGCATGCTACAAAATTGACTACGTTGTGTATGCTAGTAAACTAATAATCACCATTGACGCTATGCCATGACTTGCTGATTGTGGGTATGCAGCTATCCGAGGCATCATTACCCTTCCGATACATATACAGAACACGCGTTGGCGATAGTGTAAGCGGCCATAATGATTGCTTGAGAGTTATGACCTCGTCATGGGTTGTTCTCGGAGTAGGACAAACACCACATCGGCATGCCAATCTGTGTTTCACGAGCAGGCGAACGGGCGGCTAGTACAGTTCTGCCTGTTCGTGAGACATAAATATCCTCAAATTTCAAAATAGTCCCGTAATATCTTAAGCGAATGCTAATATATGAATGGCCCTCAACAATGTAATGTAGAATAAACAATTGTGCTGTATAATATTGTGCCTGATATACCAGTAACCAGCCTCATGTGTTGTATACTATTTTGCCTGATATACCAGTAACCAGCTTCATGTGTTGAGCAAAAATTGGGTTCTGTGGATATGGTTGTTAAATGGAAAGATAGTACACAGACTGTTGTCTATTCAAATGACAAAATAGTGGCAATTTGATAAAGGCGCGTCAAGCGAAAGAGGTGTGTTCATTGAAATGGTGTGTGAATAAAGGCTTTTTTGTAAACACATTGGGTTTTTTGTGGACAAATTGGAGAGGATCAGCGGGACGAAATTTTCATGTCCTACTATTCTCTCAGAGATGTGCAGGCCTAATGAATATGGCTTTCTATACACGTATCAACAACACCTCCAATGAAAGTATGAAAGTGCGTGGCAATAGAAAGTCCAAAACTTTCATGCAATCTGCCCTGTTCATATGGAAACCTTTTACCTGTGTGTCGTAAGAGTTTCCTTAACACGGTTGGAATAAGTGAACATCGTGGTGTACTGTACGGTGTAAAGTTGATGAAACTTGTAACTTGGAACCTGAAAAATGTGCGTGTCCTGCGAATACTGCAAAGGACAGAGATAGTGAGATTGGACGTTGAGTCATTGAACATATTCAGAAATTTCGGAAAATGTAATCCCATGTCTGCCACAAGAACACAAGGTATCCATACGTACCCCCACATCTTACAGTTTCTAAAAGGTACAATATGGTTTTGACAGATGTCGAAGTGTCACGATCTTTCTATTTTCGGGTATTTAAATCACTGAAACTGAAGTTTCATGTACCAGTGTGGCATCTGTGCTATGTTTCAAATTGGATCAGTGGAAAAAGGAAAGCATTGGCCCTGTCTATAGCCAGAATATATCTGAAAAAGAGGAAGTATGTAAAATCAATGTTGCTTAAATATGTTATGAACGCAAAATGTCTGTATCTTTACAATTTCGCGTCACTATACTCAGTCTGCAGTTCAGAAGTCTTCTCAGGTACTCATGGTAGGGACTGCCCTATTGCATGCACTAACGCGTGTAAGTCGATAAATCATCGCCTAGCTAACCAAAATTCTTCGGGTACCCCTGGTAGGGACCGCCCTATCATAATCTGATGCATCACTGCGCATTATTATTGTTAAGCCACAATGAAATGTGCGGACTGCCACAACTCAAATGCAACCTCCCGACAAGGAGACCTCTGGCTATGACATGCCTGTGTAAAAAAGCGATCCACAACGCCCACCTCTGGGACAAACGGAAAACCTGAGGAAGTGTCAGTAAATCTAGCTCTGCCGGTGGTAAACAAAGATAAATCGAGCCTGTATGCACATGCCACAGCTGCCTTGACTGTGACATCACAGTAACAGATGATGACAAGGCTGTAGATGTGGCATATGCGGTTGGTGGTACCACAAAGACAGCCACCACAGTTTAGATTCCCTCTACACTGTGATTAACAGCGATGAAAGTAACCATAAAAATTGGTTTTGCAACCACTGCAAAAGAGGAGCTAAAAGGATCATAAATCGGATACTGATTCTCAGTAATAGGCAAGAAGATATGTTGGAGAGCAACCTAGATACCATAGGGAACAAACATGACACCTTGGAATCGACAGTAGACAAAATCATCCTCAAAATAGATAGGTTAGAGGACAAACGTAGCCAAACCCCTACACGCAGTTACACTGAACCGGAGGCATTGCTACAAGAAATCACTGCTCGTCAGGAACGCTGAGAGAACCTGATGTTTTTTAATCTCGACGAGAGCACAGAAATGAGAATCGCTGATACACTAACTGTGAAGAAAATCTGTGACGAACACCTCCATACTGATATCAGTGAAATTAAAGACATACAGCGTGTTAGTGCCATCTCAAGGGAAGGGCCAAGAAACCGCCCCCTAAGAGTGCAGATACCCAAAAGCTGTGAAAGAAAATCAATCTTAAGAAATGGAAAGCTCCTGCGCACAGCTGGGACTAACCTGGGTAATATTTTCAAAGCAACAGACCTAAGACCCCAGCAACAGGACGAGCGGAAAAAACTACGGACATTGAGGGATGAGTGAAACAAAGCCCTATATCAGCAAGGAGACAAAAGCCACCAATGGACTATTTGGTCAAATCGCCTCATCAAGTCCACACCACAAGCTATAACAGACGCGACGAATACAACAACAACACAGATGCAATCAATACAGTAACAAAATAATAGCTTCTGGAAACAAACATTAATTTAGCTTTGTAAATGTTGGTACATATCTTGAGATCAAACCTGGTAGGGACAGCCCTATTGTGTTCAATCTTTGGTCTAAAGTTGTCTACCACTTCCTACTACAGTTAGAAGTCAAATCTACGGAAATCACACATCAATTTATTTCTTTAGGTTTCAGTACAGATAGCAGTGAAAGCAGATCATGTGATCAAACCTAGTAGGGACTGCCATACTGTGTGCGATATATGGTCACAGGTTTGCTAGTGCTCCCTACTACAGATACCAGAACAAGCTGTGTATCTGGACATGGTATACTAAATCCTGAGATGAAACCTCCTAGGGACTGCCCTACTGTGTGCGACTCATGGACATACACCAACTGTTTGATGATGGTGACTAAACCCATGAAACACGTGTATATAAACAATGTACCATAAATGTGTATATAACTTGCCATATACTATGCATATGTATTATATACAACTATCTACTCATGCCCTAAACCGGATGGGCGATATATAATTTACACTTACATCATTTACTTTAGATTTACAAAATGCGCACACAGGCCTCCAACGTTGAAAATGGTGATGATGATGATGAGTATTATTATAATTAGGGCCGTTGTGTAGGGTTTAGTGCTATAAGGATTTGATGTATTTCTGGAGGACCGTGTAGTTTGTGTTGAAGCCTTTGGCTTCATGATAGAAGAGAGAGAGAGATACATGTGTTCGACACGCATGGCTTATCGTTGCTATATTGCCTTGTTCTACGTCAGGAAACACTATAGCCGGGTTTGGAATCTTAAACCTTTAGACTACACACCCATTGCCACTTCAGTCGTAGTAGTAAGACACATGCCAAGTGGAATACATTATGATTCCATAGAGTTCACGACACCAATACCCATATCTGTGTGCATGGTTCATTAACTCCACATAGCACACATTGGCGGCCGTACATGCGGCTGCGTTAATAGGCAGTGAGGGGCAACGTGATCTCAATTTACACATCAGGCTCAAGCAATGGCGACCATATAATTGGCTACTCTGATATGCCTCGAGGGGTGAGGTGACCTCCGTTAGGATCCACCCACCTAGGGCTGGGCACCTGTAAACGCGTACACGTCTGGGTGACGTGTACACGGTTACATAACTCGTAAACGTAAACGTGTACACGGGAAATATTTACACAATATACATATTTATGTGAAATCTGTAAGATACCACTTAAAGAAAATAAAATATTTTTTGACAAATTAATTCTCCGAATTTACCGCCATGCTCTCTATCTGTCAATGCTATCAGATTTCTGAATTAATGTGTTACCACCCAAGCCTGCCAACACACGGCTCCTACATAGGGCTTGAGAGATGTCAATTTGCAGACCAAGAGGAGACAGTGGGTTTTTTTTAATTCTACCACTCCAGTCATTGTTACGGTAAATTTTCAAAAACTCATGGGGTTTTTTAAAGACAAAATTGAACTATTCTTGAACAGCTTTGATAGTCAACTGGGTTAACTAATTACCTGCATGTAGCATCGACGACAGTGCGCATGTATTTCTTTGAGTAACCAACACTCCTTTTCAGATCACATAGGTGTGAATTACTGTTGAGTATTATCAACACAGATTATCACTATGAATGTCATGGCGTGTGGCACTTATCTTAGCTCACAGCGGGGTGATCGCCGCCAGTCTTTGCCAACTCATTAATGGCCAAGCCAGCCTAACCAGTCTCTATAGTTGTCTTGACGAATGTGGAATTATTGAAAGTATATGTGCATGCCGAAAGAAAACCATTTTTGTAAATTTATCGCTGCAATGTCTGACTCACAATGCAAGCCAGTAATTTCAGTGGTAAATTTTCAAAAAGTTATCTTGCCTTTGCCCATAAATGGACACTCAGTAATGACAGATTTCGATTTTTCTTAGCCAAAGCTGACCATCAAAGGGTGAATCACTGTTGCTTTGATATTTATCTGTCCCAGACAGGAGCCAAATCAGAGTTTTGTGGAAAAGTTGGTCAACAACTTGCACGGTCTTGTGTCAAATTAACTCTATTATGGTCATGCTGGTCAAAGTGGTCTCCGTAATGGTCTCTATGAATTTCTATTTGCAGCCAAAGAGAAGATTAGTTTTGTAAATTTACCAATGCAACGGGCGGATCAGTAACCGAGCCAGTCATTTGCGGTAATGTTTAAAAATATGTTTCGCTTGGCATGCAAAGGGACCCTGATCAAGCAAAGGTAGAATTTTCATTTTCGTTTTAATGTTAAAGCCAGCCTAAGGATCAGCTACAGTGATCTTGAAAAATATCCATTTGAATCACATCACAATGTTCGTTTTGTAAATTCCGGTGATAATTTTAGTCATCTCTTGATCTGCAAATATACATTACCGGAGGTCAACAATTTTATATTTAGTATTCGGTTAATCGGTTTGGCACAAGGGATGGGTGGATGGGGTTTGTTAATACATTGTTATATTTGTCCAACCCCACAACATTTCAGTGTATATAATAATAGGCTAAATAGATATCATATGATTACTACATTTTTGCAGTACAATGGCAAATACGTGTTCACGTGTACACGTTCGTTAACACTAACGTGTACACGTGTACTGACGTTGCTCCAAATGCACACCCCTAACACACCAATCCTATATATTTGCCACTTCGTTACACCTGACAATAGGTCTACAGCTAGAGCTTTGATTGGTTGAGAGCAGAGAACCCCGTAGGTTGGACATGCATGGCTTGCCACTGATATATTGTTCTAGGTCAGGAAACACTATAGCCACGTTCTAAGTGTTAAACCTTTAGAGTATACACCCATTGACACATCAGTAGTAGTAGTAGTAGTAGTAGTAGTAGTAGTAGTAGTAGTAGTAGTAGTAGTAGTAGTAGTTGGACACATGCCAAGTTGGATACGTTACAACTCTATAGAGCTTCCGACATGATTCATAAACTCCACTGAGCAAAAGTTGTGGAGCGTATAAGCGGCAGCCCCAATTGTCTGGGACTCTGGGAGTTATGACATCATCAGTATTTGAAATAGCTCATGCCCCTAACCTTTTCACAGCTCAGTATACGTGCCCATAGCTCTACAAGTTAACATTAGCGACTGCATAAGAATAAGAGGCAGTACTGACAGGCAACGCGGGGCCACATGACCTGGCTTGCCACATTGGGCTTGAAGAATGGTGACTGTATAAGCGGCTGCTCTGATAGGTCTCGAGGGGATCACATGACCCCAGTTTGGACACACTCACCCTAGGCATTTCCCACCTCGTTACACCTGTCAATAGAGCTACAGCTTGAGCAGTGGAGTCTGTGCTGATTGGTCGCGTGTTATGTCTGCATTATCCATAGTGTGAATTAGACCATGCCTGCTAACACTTTCAGGACTCGTTAGGCCCATCAGTAAGCATTACCGAGGGTCAATATCTCTAACGACTCGAGCAATTACGACCATAGAAGAGGCTGCTCTGATTGACCTCAAGGGGGGGGGGGCACATGCCCTACATTTGGGCACGCCTACTTTCATACATCGTTTCACCAGTCATTAATCTAAAATTCGACATCCCCAAAGTCTGTTGATGGGATGGGCGGATGGTCTGATTGGCCGAGAGCTTATGACGTCATCAATATTTGAATTAGCCCACGCACACTTTTTCTCGCCTAAAATTCTCGAACCTGATTGGTTGAGGGAAAATAATAGAAAAGGCTCTCGACCAATCAGATTCTAGTATTTTTTGGCTGAAAAAAAGTGGACGTCGCCTAGTTAAAATATTGATGACGTCATTGATGACGTCATACACTATCATCCAATCAAAACAGCCGCCCATCTTGTCCCCTTTCTACTGACAATATCATGCAAAATCGAAGAAAAAAAAGGTCTAGTCCAATCACTCAAGGCTCTCCAGGCCCTCGCCATTGGAAATGGTCACACGGTGATACCTTAACCCTTGTTAATGCCTAATTCTGGTCAAGAATAATCAAAATATTTGCATATTAAATGTCCATTTGCAGGCCAGCAACATACTACAAAAATAGTCTTCCTTTAGCCTGTAAATGGGCATTCCTCAAGAGCAATGCAGAGGCAACGTACTCACATACACCCGCTGACACAGCTCCGCTGTATTCGAGGGCCGTGCAATAGGAAGATGCTGCAGAGGCTGATTTGGGTCGGCTTCGTAATGAAAGGGTTAACCCTTTGAGCCAGAAAAACTGAATAAGAAACTGTATCTACAATGTAAGAACATTGATGCTAAATTATATGAAGCCAATTTGACTGGAAGCTGTTGATAATTAGCTTCAAAATATCCACCCGCTTACTTTTTGAGGTACCTTGAAAAGTTGAACTGAATTTTCTCGTAATTCAGGATCCAAAGAGTTAAGACATATGGTCAAATGGCAGCAAATTACATTTCAATATATGTCATAATTAAGTTAACATATTTCCAAAATGAAAACAGAAACATATTTGTTAGGGAAGAAAAGGTATGTTGAGTACGCTATCCTGAACATTATTAGCTTGGAGGATACTTTTGCCAAAGGCAGAAATGTCTCCCAATGTAATTACGTTAAAATATACAACAGTTATTTCGACTTGTTCTGTATCTTAAACATCACATTATCAAGCACATATATATTTGCCATGAGTGATTGCTGGGTCTCTCAAACTGTACACTCACATACCCGTATGTGTTTATGATACGCACTTCTCTTTTTCAGCGGTAGCCAGCACTTCTCCAGGCAAAGTCGCTGGGCTAATCATCGCTTGTATTATCGTCCTTCTCATCATTCTCGCTGTATTGATCTATTTGCGTCAACATCGTCAGTTTGCGGTGCGAAAAGGTTGCAATATTGACACCACCGACCGGAGTGGACTTGTTTTCGGAAGTGACGCTGTTTACAGGCGCACCACCGATGACATCAGCGTCAGTACGCTCACCAGTGTTGATAGTGCTGAAGGTGAAGATTCGAGCGAACTTCTCTAGCGTATTTATTCTATCTAAACATGATTTGCAGGCCATATTGTGGATTGTAATATGTGGTCCTGTTTGTGATACATCGTGTCATTTACATTTAAATCCGTGCGAGAAATTACCGGTCTTTTTGGTTTTGGCGCCAACAATTATTAATTACTTATTAATGCTCCTTGAGGCGGTCGCATAAGAAGGTTTATCTCTAGTTAACCACTATTGTGCCAACAGCGCATCAAAGCACTCAAAATGCTACCCATAGTAATTAACTATCTAATGGTCGAGATCGTTTCCAAGACAATTATATAAGAACATTTTAATATTCACACTTAAATGTCCTGCAAATGGACATACCTCATGGCCACTGCAGGTGCCGTTTTGGCAGACCAGACAAGTCATGGATTAACAGTAAAGAAAATCGAAAATGCAACCTAGCCAGTGTCCATATGTGGGCCAAAAGTGTCCTATACTGAATTCCTGATCCATTTAGTATTCCTTATAGTAAGGAGTTTAAAACAAGAGGAATAACTGATGGAATATGGAACCTAAAGCTAGCATGAGTATCCTCCCTTAGAAGACACATTTCGCGTTAAGTTAAACGCGTAATTGTCAAACTGGCCAAAAAGCATCTGCAGTTGTGGTGAAAAACGTCCATTTGTAGGCCAAGAGCGTCCTATTTTTGAAAATTTACCACGGGAATGACTGGCTCGGTTACCGAATTATCGATTTTCCTAGCAATTAATCAAATGGTCTGGCCCACCAAAACGTCATTTGTAGGGGCCATGAGGATGCCCATTTGCAGGACAACAAAAACTAATTATTTTTGTAAACTTAACTGCGACAATTATACTCTTCTTGGAAAAGATCTAGACCGGGAAAGGGTTAATTGATATGAGTAGCGCGTCGAGTGCTTTTGGGCACTATTGACGCATGAGGGGATAGCAAACATCAGAATGATGGCTCAATCGAAATGTGTCTTCTAAGGGAGGCTACTCACGCTAGCTTTAGGCTCCATATTCCATCAGTTATTCCTCTTGTTTTAAACTCCTACTGTAAGGAAGACAAAATGGATCAGGAATTCAGTAATATAATAATCGATTACGACATGAACATTCAATATAAACTACTTTCAGACATATTCGTTTATCGACGAGGCCCCCCCCCCTCCCACAATTATCATTTGTGCATGGTAATATTTTGTAATTGAGAACGCGACTTTCTTGTCTCCTTTCGGGTGATGCGATGTCATTCCAGCGCCAATGAGCTAAACAAATTGATGAGACTCTGCTGGTAGCGCGTCTTTTAGCCATTATTCATAAGCTGTTAGATCTAACGGTAGATTTCACAAAGCACCACCTTCAGAGCCGGATTAAGCCTATTTGTGGCCCACGGCTAATTATTTGCAGGGCACCTTTAAGCTTATCGGGTGTGTCAATGAGGGAGTGGCTACTATTGCTACTATCCCCAATAATTCGTTGCGTATGTGTCCAAATGCTGGTGTAGAACTAATTTAACTGACACCTGGTGCGGTTGAAGCACGAGCTTCCAGTCAAATTGGTTTCAAAATATTTAACAGTCTACATACGCTAAAAGTAAGATACAGGCTGAAATGTGTACAATGCGGTAATTGCCCACGCCCCGGTAGGGGAAGCTGGTATTGCAATCGAGTTTGCTTGCGGGTGTATGAGCGCGCGCGCGCGTGTGCCACTCAGCGTATGTATCGCAAAAAATCCTGATCTGATTTTGCTCAAATGTTATCACAAGGAGGGAATTTACGGGCAAGCAGATTTGAGACGTTGGTCGTGATAAAAAAAAACAGGGTCTTATCAAAATCTGGTTCTACAAATATCACGGAAACTGCTGGTTCGAGTTTTAACACAAGAAATGGTGTGACGGTACACTAGGATTCCAAACCTTTGCGTGGCTCAAAGAAATGCTGAAAATCAGGAAAGATCAGGAAATCAGGAAAGATCAGGAAATCCGGGATCTGTTTACAATGGGACGAACCCGGGAGAGCGAGGATCTGCGATCTCTCATTCCTCTTGTTGTTGTTTTTTCGGCGACCCTTATTTTGTGGGGCCCCGGGGATGTAGCCCAATTATCCTTTGACTTAATCCAGCTGTGTGTCAATTTTATGCAAACCATCATAAAATCAGCGCCAATCATCATACTCATGTGGATATATATATATATATATATATATATATATATATATATATATATATATATATATGTCAATGTCGGCTGGTAATGAACAAAAAGCTAGCATTAACCTCGCGTGCTCTGGGGAATAGAACTGTATGGCTTGTGCTAATGGACTTCTTTGACTGTTTTCTCATGAAAGGGCACATCGATTTATTCTGACATTTCCTTGAAGTGCCTCCTAGTGTGTGCATTCTGGGAACCATTTTCATTTCTTTATCACTGTCTGGGTCAAACCCACACGCATGATTGTGTAATTAAAGCTACGGAAATCGGCGAGCACTATGGCCAGAGTATAATTTCGAACTTCGGAAAGCACGAAATGTGTGAGAACATAGTTCTAAGCAGGAATTGGCAGAAAATAGAATTGCCGAGAAAATCGATTGCAGAAATATCGCTGACGGTTAACTTTCTCAATTTAGCTGCCACTCTACTCAAATTAGCACGTGGATGGGGCTATATTCAAACTAATCTCTACCAAAAAATATTTCCAAACCTTATTGTGATTAGATTTATGTATATATCACAGTTCTTAATGCGCGATTTGTAAAACTTTAATTAACAGACAACGCTTTTATAACATTTGTAAGACCCTCCTTATGTTGGTTTCTATAAGATCTGATTATTTTCTGAACCATGGTATGATGGATAATAACAAGACGGCCGACCACAAATATGACAGTGTGTGCGTGCGTGCGCACGCACGCACGCACGCACGCACGCACATACACCTTGATCATATAGCAGGGTAATGGAGGAATACGATCTGTCACTCAAGTATATACCGTCACAATTAAATACATGTAAGCTGACGTCACAATCATAATTGGCATATAATACTCCGTCATGAAGCTGGGATAGTCCGTGAGGTGTACGAATTGTATGTCTTTGATGGATTTACCATTAATAAACATTCTGTTGAATATTAAAACTAATTTGTTGCTGTTGACCCACGTCTATTTTGTATAGTTAGTTTCAAAATATTCAACAGCTTATCTAAATAGTTATCGTGAAAATGGATTCTAAAAAATTCAGAGATTTAAGTATATAAATTGACCACAACACGCGAAACGAGTGGGTGGAGCTGAGCTAGAAACGGGCGGGCCTTAGCTAGAATGGGATCCGTCTATTAGTACGATAGAAATTGGCATTAACCCAGACATTTTGGTTACTACCAGTACATTTATTTTAATCATTCCATTATGACCCAAAATAGCTGACACTAATACTCCAAGTTTTCTACGGCCAAATGAAAATGAGCGGCAAACACTGGCTTTAAGGACTATATAACATATGATTTGAATTATGAAGCCAGTTTCCTGAGTGTTGTTATGTATATTTAGGTAAAGCAGTAAGTACAAAAAGTGGACGAACCATAAATGTAATGTGAACTGAGCAGCCACTTTGAGTTATTCCCTCAAAAACCTTATAATGGATGGATCCGATTTGTCACTCTCAAGTAGCTGACGTCATAACCAATAACGGTACTAGGTAGCCGGTGCCACAAGCATAATGACGTATAGCTCTGTCTGGAAAATCGAAAAGTCAACCATAAGTGTTCGAAATATATTTATATTTACAATTAAATATACATTCTATTGAATAGTTTGAAATTAATTTGACGGGCAGGTGTTGTTGCCAGAGCTTGGCTAAAATGGGATAGAAATGGGACCTTCTGTGGTCTAAAACACCGTGGCATCGGTTGGGGAGAAGCTGTGCCATATGGGCCATCATAATCTGGTCACAAGAGTCATTTGACTATATGACAGAAATCAACTCATTTGCCAGAGGGCAATGCCTCACGTATTAATTCTTACCACTCTGGTGTCTAAACTTTAAATTGTCAAACTAAGTTAAAAGATGAATTGGTATGCATTTTTCAACATATTTGGTGAGAGGTGATGCTGTCGTAGACAGCAACATCTTCCACCAACATTGTTGACAATTGTACACCAGTTTCTGTGTTATTGGCACAGTAAAAGATGGAATATTGACACCAAAGTGGTAGGGGTTAAACAGGATGGCATTGCACCCAGACACGCTACAGGTTGCCAAATGCCGACTAAATATACAATTCTTATCTTAATAATACGTTAGTCATTGTGATGCGTATGATATGGTACTTGGACGTTAGGTAGATATTTTCCGACGTGTTTGCTCTATGGAGAAGCGTGATCAAAGCATATGTATAATTATCATCAGATTTGTATAGTGGGTCATTGCGAAAGCTAGGTGCATTAGATAGGGATACTATTTAATTGATTTTGTTTTGCATAGATCTAATGAATGTAAGATGCACCATGAAACATGCAAAATATACTCACAATGACATTGTTCTGATCCTTGTAGATAACCTTCAAATCTAACATCGAGGGCGGTATCATGCCCCATAGCATTTTCCTCAATCATGTATGTGACGGATCTAAGATGAATAGCAGATATTAACAGAAAAGCGTTAGCAGTTTAGAATCAGTTGATTGCTGGCGTATATTATCTGGTTTGATAACTGCTATCGCCTACGCTTCTTTAGCCGTCCATGATGGTAGCATGGTTATAATGATGGACTTGAAAAGCTGCACGATTAGAGCGCTCTCAAACCGCCATACTGAAACGTGCTCGTGTCCGTGGGTACTACGTGATAGTCAGATTTGGCATTGGTAAGCCGGCATTGCGCCAGAAGTAGAATAATAGACATTGTATCGCAATATCGTTGACACTAATACGCCAGCATATGAACACGATCTTTATATTCCACTCAATGTTGCGAACATAATTCCCGTACAAGGGTTAGATTACGGATTATGGCACGCTCACGCGCGATGGTCTCTTTATAATCAGTGCTGGCGCAAAATGAATATATTTTCACGCAAATCACCCCTAACAGCTCATATTCAAATTAAGATTCACAATATCTAATATTTATATATTTGCATATAAGCTCAAGTATGTTTGTCAATGGGTGAGCCTTTTCAAAGATGGATCGCTTCCACAGAGCCTAACACATATGGAGGGTACATTAAATTAAATAATAATAACTAAGGACACTATAGCATCAACAGTTTGCATATATCCAAAAGGTAACACTACCCACTCAATAAGGGCAATAGCGTCAGCCTGGCCATATGCTAGGCTTTGTACTCGGACCGAGGATCTGGGACCACATCTAAGTGTTGGCTACATCAGCGATCATGGTGCAGTAATCGGCCTGAACATCCCATTGTAAAAAAAGGTTTCACCACTAAGTGTTGCACTGTAAATGGATATGGCTCAACTGCTGAAATAGCCACGGAAAACACATGACTATTCGTGCCGTTCTATGCTAAACTGATTTTTGCCAGCATCCCTCCAACCATATAGCTGATGTGTGTGTGTGTGTATATATGTGTATGTGTGTGTGTGCGTGCGTGCGTGCGTGCGTGCGTGCGTGAGTGCGTGAGTGCGTATGTGCGTCCGTGCGTGCGTGCGTACGTGCGTGCGTGCGTGCGTGCGTGCGTGCGTGCGTACGTGCGTGCGTGCGTGCGTGCGTGCGTGCGTGCGTGCGTGCGTGCGTGCGTGCGTGCGTGCGTGCGTGCGTGCGTGCGTGCGTGCGTGCGTGCGTGCGTGCGTGCATATGTGCGTGCGTGCATATGTGCGTGCGTGCGTGCGTGCGTGCGTGCGTGCGTGCGTGCGTGCGTGCGTGCGTGCGTGCGTGCGTGCGTGCGTGCGTGTGTGCGTGCGCGCGTGCGCGCGTGCGCGTGCGTGTGTGCGCGCGCGCGAGCCTGCGTTTGGAGATTCTTTACTCCAAGCACTAGAAACTGAAAAAACATAGAAAGATGCAGTATTCAAGATGTAGGTGGAGTCATATGCTACAGGCGAACGTAGCAGTAATGGCGACGCCATGGTACTGGTCAGACTTGGTGCATGACGACTTTGTCACAAACACGGCCAAGAAGTAACTGAAAAACATGGGTAGAACCCATCACAGAATGTCTAACAGAACAAGGATCCTAGGCTTTAACCAAAATTTAAAACTCTCAACAGAGCCTCAAAGCATTCACAATTCTACTTATATCAATTAACCATTTAATGTTCACGATTTTACAAAATTTGCAAAATGACTTCCTGTTGTCGTGCAAATAGACATTCTCACGACCACTACAGCTGCTGTTTTTTGGCCGGCTTGACCATGAAAATGATCCAGAAAACCCAATTTTGTCTTACATAGTGTCCATTTGCCGGCTGAGCGAAGACTATTTTTGGTTACCGAGCCAGTCATTCCAGTGGTAAAACTGCAAAAATCATATTCTCTTGGATGAAAAAATGGACATTCCTCAAGATCACTACATGGTCTGAGGCGGTTTTGACCATTAAAGAGTTAGGTTAACACATGAGTTGTTAAGCAAATTGAGTATGGGCTGTGTGATATCAATGCCAATAGATCACGTCAATACGCAGGCCCGTGGTACATCACATACCTCAACTCTGACCACAATCCAGAGATCATCAGCCAGCAAATGAAGTACACTCGGTTGGTGCGTAGGCACCATGTCACATTTGACGTAGATTGGCCCGTCAGTGATACCAACTAGGTCAAATAAGAATACTGTCAGGGAGAAGCTATACAAGTAATCGTGGCATTACGGTATATTGGGCTTTGACAGGGAATCGAACCAACAAACTGGGAGAGCGCCAAGTAGCATAGCCCGCACACGCCTCCAGCACAGCGCCGCTCAACGTTGCTTGGCGCTTTTTCCGGTTGTGAGTTCGATTCCCTGTCAACATCATGGAGAAGATAGCAACCATCGACATTAACACAAATCCAAATAAAGCTTTAGTGAGAGTATTCAAATACATTCAAGCGTGTATCACCCACAAATGTAGCAGGTGTTTTCAAGAATAGCAACAGATCTGAGATGATGTACTCAGACGGCGCGCAGGGGAGAAATAGACGAAGATCAAAACTCCTTGGCTCGCATATCCACAATTCCTTTCGGCTATCAGCTATTGTTGGGATCGATCAATCTCTGAACTCTCTGACTATCAATTTCCAGAAAACTATACAGGTAAGCTAAGGCGTCCAGTCAAATTAATTTCAAAATATTCAGCACAATGTTTATTAAATAGTAAAGACATACAATTCGTACAATAACGCTTAGTCCGTCTTTAAGTATACGTTCGTGACGTACTTATTTACGTCACGCATGACGTCACTGATTATGACTTGATCCTACACGTCGCGCACTTGATTATGACGTCATATGGTGGATGGATAAACTGGAAAGAGTCATTATATAACCAGCACACCACTTGCCAACGAAAATGAGGAGATTATTAGCTCAAAATGTGACAAATCTAAATAAGCATGTTTATTTAATTCATGGAATCCGGTTACAATGACACGGATAACACAATATTTAGTGTTGAACGTCTACAAAGGGTTTCTTTCATTATCTATTATTTTCAAATATGTGCCGGTAGCCTTGATTCTTATATGATCTGTGGAGTAGTAGCTGTGGTCTATCTGTGGCCTCTGTCTGTGAAGTGATAAACACGATGAAGGGAATGGACTGCCCAATTCTCACTAAATACACCAATGAACACCATCCACACCCACCCAAATCCCCCATGACATCGTATGTTCATTAAATAGTATAGACGTACAATTCGTGCAACGCGTCAGCCTATTAAGCGGTAAAGACGGAGTATATCGAGTCATTCATGACGTCACGATTATGACGTCACGCCACGTAGTTGATTATGATGTCCTATGATCGAGTGAAGAAATGGATTCATGGATTAAGATTCAGGGTGTGCAGGGATCGATCGATCCCAACACGGCCACACGTGCGTGAAGTGTAGCTAGAGATGGGCATGGCATAGCGAAAACTGGATTCCTACATTTGGTTTATTTAAATCGTTGCTTTCATTGCTCCCCGTTTTTCACTCATGTTGTATGTAGAACAATTATTTGTAATTAATCTATATCAAATAAACCGACGTTGCTCTTGTCATCATTGCTAGCGCTGTTGACATTATCATATTATAGATTTGCGCCACTCATCCATCACAGCCTTGCTACAGCAATAGCAGCACATGCTCAATTAAACATACCATTTATTTGAAAATTATTTGATTAGGGCTGAAATGCCATTAAATGTATCCGGTCGACGTATGTCCGCAGCCGGCACAGCCTTACCACTGCCATAGCATCAGGTGTTCAAATAAATATTGTGAATTATTTTTTTCCTATATGATATAAAGATTTTATTTTATTTTATTCTGTCGACATATGTTCTCGGAAGAGTGTATGTATGAGAAGTCACGCCGCTTACATAATCGATACAGAATCGATATGTGGTTACCATATCACTCCTTAGTGAGCACATCCTGCCAAGTCGGCTGAAGCGATGCCAAATCAGTGTTGATTGATGGGCTAGCTATTTATCAAAGGTCATATTCAATATTGACGTCTGCTTGTCTCTGACATCACCGTGTTACAAAGGTCATGATGGACTGGGTAACTTTAGAAATCCGTGATTGAACTTCTTAATGAGCACCGCCTATCCCTCTATGAAACAATGATATAAGCATGGAACCAAGCCAGAAGACAAGTTTTCTTCTAAATTTGGTCCGGAGAATTAAAATATGTATTTATTTATGTCAGTTTGCAGGCCATGAGAAGACAATTTTTTTAACATTTACCACTGTAGTGACTGGCTTGGTTGTCTTAAAAAATAGTCTCATCGTGGCCTGCAGATTGACATTCTACAAGAGCACTGTAGAGGAGGATTTGGCCGTCTGTGGTATGACATGATTAATATGAATATGCCTCAGAAATAATAACTCCTAATTGCTACGCCTCCTCCTTTCCTCCCAAATTCCCAACTCAAGCGGATCTGATATAGTTACATAACAAGAACTATCACGAGTCTCGCATGAATTACACAGAAACAGCATCACCAAGAAAATGCCTTTATTTTGCAGTAGCTAGTGAGGTGAGAGGCTGCCTAACCTGACTTTAAATTAGCTAGCTGAAGGTCATAGCCGTTGCTGCCTAATCTGACCGCAAGTTAGCTAGCTGAAGGTCATAGCAGTTGCTGCCTAATCTGACCGCAAGTTAGCTAGCTGCACGTCATAGTAGTCGCTGTCTAATCTGACCGTAAGTTAGCTAGCTGAAGGTTATAGTAGCTGCTGCCTAATCTGACCGCAAGTTAGCTAGCTGAAGGTCACAGCAGTTGCTGCCTAATATGACCGCAAGTTAGCTGGCTGAAGGTCATAGTAGATGCTGCCCAATCTGACCCCAAGTTAGCTAGCTGAACGTCATAGTAGTTGCTGCCTAATCTGACCTCAAGTTAGCTAGCTGAAGGTCATAGTAGATGCTGTCTAATCTGACCGCATGTTAGCTAGCTGAAGGCCATAGCAGTTGCTGCCTAATCTGACCCCAAGTTAGCTAGCTGATTGTCATAGTAGTTGCTGCCTAATCTGACTTCAAGTTAGCTAGCTGAAGGTCATAGTATTGTGCTTCCTAATCTGGCTGCAAGTTAGCTAGCTGAAGGTCATAGTAGTTGCTGCCTAATCTGACCCAAATTAGCTAGCTGAACGTCATAGTAGTTTTGGGATATAATACTTCCCGTGCAGTGAATACACCATGTAAACAAGTGTATACGTCTGACATGTCTGATGTGTCGAATTGAATTGAGGTAAGCCCATGCTATCACATAACAGTTTGAGCTACTCACCTACACCAATGAGCATTGTTACTAAATGTTACCATGCTCAAACTGCCCTGTCAAGCATTGCTATTCGTGAATAGATGAGCTCCTTGTGGCTTCTTAGCGCATCGCATGTCGAAGGAGATCTCGGTAGACTCGATCGGAGCTCATACTGTGTAGTTCTGACAGTATCTAGACAGTAAACGCCAGCGATGTTCCGCGAGTATTTAACGAATCCAGTCTCTCAGTCAATCATATGACGCTATAATCAACGACGTGACATATAGGCGGATGTCATAGTCAATCAGGTTATAAATGTCGCAGTGTAGTCTGTCACAAACGCTTAACAGTCCAAGTTGTACACATTGTATGTCCTTACTATGTAATAAACCTTCTGTTGTATATTTTGAAACTAATTTCGCCCAACAGCATCCAGTCAAATTAATTATACAATATTCAAAAGCTTACCTGTATACTTTTTTGGAAATTGAGATTGAGAAGTACATGGATCGATTGATGCCAACAAGAGTAAAGCGTGTGGGAAGCTAAGTTAGAGATAGCCGCGACATAGCTAGAACTGGATTCCTCCATTTAACAAGACATCCCTGGAACATCACGCGCACAAGGACAACTTTAAACCTTTAACACTCATATCAGCCAAAAACGGCTTTTGCGGTGGTCTTGTGAAATGCCTATTTGCAGACTAAGAGAAGACTTTTTTTTACCACTGGAATGACTGGCTCGATAACAGAGCAGGCATTCCAGTGGTAAAGTCTCGAAAATAGTGTTTTCTTGGTCTGCAAATGCACATTATCTATGAGAAAATTTCAATTTTCTTGAACAAATTCGAGGGTTGACGGTTTAATAGCAACATTATAACAGAAACATAATGAGCTCCTTAGGGAATTTATGAAAGACTATTGACATAAAAAGACTTATGCTGTAGAGGAGCAGGAACCTTTCACCATCACGCAGACATTTCCAAATCATCATTGCAATTTATGTTTTGCCGCGAAGTCAGCTTTCAAGGTTTCAAATCTATTCGTGGCATACATTAGGCCTGCGCTATAGTGTAGTGTAGACAACATCGTGCTATATAGTAAAGTCACGATAAATTGATATATGATATTACCCGATACGTCTCGATGAATGGGCCGATGTGTATCAGCACGCATACAGACATTGATAATATTTCCAATGACAACCCGCATCCATTAGACTGTTGGCTGATTCGAATTGAAAATAAGCATTCGCTTCAAGTCAATATCTAAATCGTCAAAATATTGCTGTAAATTGTTCACGATCTTCGATGTTTTACTGTTTAGCAGCGAACTATGTCGTGATATTTTGTTATTCCAATTACAATGTGTCTATGTTCTAAAATAATGTAGAACAGCAAAACATGCCATTGCAAGACGACATGTTGAACATCTCGAGATCAATTTGGAACAAAAGCCAGGATTTCAGGCCACCGCCCATTCCCAATTTACATAACGTTGGATTTTGTTTGTAAATCCGGAATATTGTCCAAACCTGTTGAAAGATTCAATTTTTTAATTCCAGATCATGGCCAAAGACTGGTTTGGCCATCAAGGCAAATCGCATCTGTAAATTCTGAGGTAAACCTGATGGCATATAAGACATATAGCTGCATAGCTACGCGCCCAAGTGGTCACGCCCACGCACACAGGCACACGCGCATGCATACACGCGCGTGCGAACGCACACACGCAGAGCCAATTGAGTTATAGCTTCAGGGTGAGGCCCATGAGGGTGGCAGCCAAGAACATGATGATAAATAACGTCAACAGAGAACCCAAAATCAATACGGGTAAATTGTTTCTCCACATCGTTTTGGCTTGCTAGCTTGCCGCTAGAACCGATTTATCTTGTAATGTATTTTCAAGCATCTCATCGCTAACTACAGAGCTCGATGCAAGTAAGAGCACGGCTAGTTAGATGTGACATATGATAGAAAGCAAATAGTGTGTGGTATTCAGAATGCTTCACTACACATGTTGGCGTCTCCTCCTATTTACTATTTGGTGATAACGGTATGACTTGCTAATTTAGTTATCAATGATATGCCGACGTTAACAGACACCATGAAGCAGCTATACAGTCAAACCTTCGATAGCGGACACACGGTCTCTATCCACCCCACCAGCCCACCCTTGCCCGCATCTCGCACTCACTCCACCCATCCACTCCCCTCCTATTAACCTTCCCCCACTCCATCTATCTATCATTCACTTTCTCTCTCTCTCATTTGCTTTTCCATCATTTAAGCCATTCAAACAGTATATATTAGTATAGGCGAACCCAATTGCCAAAGCGTTGCAAATTCAGTCGAATAATGAAAATTGGCAATGGTCTTTCGGACAATGAGTTGTTGGAAATATTCAATGTATAAATTCTAAGCAAAATTCATTCTAGTTAGTTACCTGCCTAATGACAATATTATTTCACTTAACCCTACAAACCTTACATACAAAAAATGGCAGATTCTTTATAATGTGTTTGAATAGATTACAACTAACTTGACTGGAAACTAATGCTGGTAATCGCACTTAAATACTATAAAACGTACTCGTATAGTTGTCTTGATATACAGACACTTATATAATCAGCCTAAATCTGCAATAGATTGTTTGTTGCTCCGTAACCAACAAGGTTTATGCATATCTAATCGACATGGTCAAACTAGTTTGGACGCAATGCGGATGACTGGACGTGTAGCGTGGATAATTCTGTCTGGAATTTGTGTAATTGACGGGTGCAGTGACGTTAAGTGAACTCTTCACAACTTAATATGATTGCAGCAAGAATATTAGGCGACGAAGCCGTCAGCCAGTTAAGTCAGCCACTCTTTAACGTGGCTAATCATCTGCTTGTCATTGACGGGTCGCTACCTCCGGAACACAGACGACACATAGCATAGTCGTTTGTTCTGACCTTGCAGGTCAATGCCATTGCTTGGTTCAGTCTTAGCACACTCTGGTATTCTAGAGACAAATGAGTAAACACAATCTCTTCTACCACGATAACTTACTCTCTTGCCAATGATATTCATCGTATATAGCATGTGAGATAACACAGAGCTATGAGTGTGCTAATAGTGCCTCATATTTGCTTATAATCAATCTCCATCTATATTCAGATACGAAGGTTTGACATACAGGGACACTTTCTCTTATTTGCATGATTGATTCTTGAGAACGTTTAAACACAGTGGAATACTTTTTTATATTTTATGAAATATATGCAAATATAGATACAGGTACATTGAGTTGTAAGAACTACAATGTGAATAGATTGTGTTATGTAATTCTGCATTTCGCTTTTACGAAACCCATGCAGGTTTGTACTTTTCATTTGTCCGTAGCATTGTAGCATTGTAATGTGTAACATTCCATCTCATATTTTTTGACAAATATGTACCATTTTCTAGATGTATACGCTGCTTAGCCATCACTTAGGCAATATGAACGAACCATCTATACCAATTGTAGTATACACTGTTGAGGTGTGGTGGTTATTGCAACATTTAGAAATCTATTATCTAATAGTGTAGCATGTTTACAAGTCAAGCTGTGAACGTCAGGATGGTCAATGGGATGGTTGATGTCAAGAGAAGTGTTTCAAACATAAAATGTCCGAGTATGTGAGGATACTAAAGCTATGCTTATCGTGGCATGATTTGCGCATGAAAGCCATAGCTGTGTCTTAGGTGGAAATTCATTGTACGATATCCGCGTCTACATACTTTTCCGAGTAGGAATCATAATCAGACAGTCACATACTTGGAGTGATTCATGTACTGGCATGGCCACCTTGGAGTCAATTACGGGTCGCAAATAAAAAACAAAGATGTTAATACATATCTGCTCGGTCAATGTAAGGATACTATAAACTTGATCTCAATAGACTCATTTAATTTGGCGCTAAAGTATCTATGATGTCATAATAAATTACGTCACTATTTAGCTGACGTCACAATCAATAGTATGTAAGGGTCCATCACGAAAATTTCAAAGTCCATCATTCGTGCGAGAATTGTATGTATTTTATGAATTTACAATTTAATACATATTCAGCTCCATTTATTTAACGTAATTGTTCTGGGAGCTGTTGCCGACATAGTCAACTTATTTTCAAAATATTCAACAGCTTAGCTGTATGGTTACTGTGATTTGTGGATTTTAGCATTCTAATGACACTTATATATATCTTACTATTGAAAAAATAATCTTGAATTAAAAGTTTCAAAATGCCAAGCGATTCTATCATGCTTAAACATTCGGCGGAGCTTAGCTGTAGTGGCATGGTTAGAAATGGATCCGTCTACAACTTCAACTCTCATATGAACGTGTATCTACATGCCAATAGACTATTTAGTGGGAAAATGCACAGCCACAATGTCTTATGCATCTAGATTGGCAGACATATTGTCTGACACACTCCTTTAGGAAAAACAGAGGCGTGCTTGATACATCGAGGAAGACAGACAACATGTCCGTTTGCGTGACAGCAATTGTGTCTACAGTGTCATATTGAGCCAATGCAAGGATCGGATCTGCCACTTAAATATATGAAAGCATGCACAATGACGTCACATGTACGTTGCTATCATAATCATAATTGACAGGGAATTCTCCGGCAGGAAACTTGAACGTTTCGTCCAGTCTTCGAATTGGATGGCTTTGATGAGTTTACTATTTAACTAGCAGTCCTTTGAATATGTGATACCAATTTGACTGGCGTTATTACTGTCATAGGTCACGATCATTTTGCATGGGGCTCTGTCCGTCTCTCTCTCTCTCTCTCTCTCTCTCTCTCTCTCTCTCTCTCTCTCTCTCTCTCTCTCTCTTTCTCTCTCTCTCTCTATCTCTCTCTCTCTCTCCGTCCCTCCCCCTTCTCTCTATCTCTGCCTCTCGCTCTCTATTTCTCTCTCTCTCTTTCGTTCTCTCTCTCTCTCTCTCTCTCTCTCTCTCTCTCTCGCTCTCTCTCTCTCTCTCTCTCTCTCTCTCTCTCTCTCTCTCTCTCTCTCTCTCTCTCTCTCTAAATGCATTGCGAATAGGCAATTACAAAATGCATGGATTATACCTAAATAGAATAACTAAGTTGTTCGATAGATGTGAACCGGTAATTTATATGTGTGAGGGCAAAGCTGGTCCGTATGCAGTAAAGTTCTTCACGATAACGGACCCACCTGTCGTGCATGCCCCGTATGCATTATAGTTATTCAGGATAACGGATTCACCAGTCATGCATGCCCCGTACGCATTATGGTTATTTAGGATAACGGATTCACCAGTCATGCATGCCCCGTACGCATTGTAGTTATTCAGGATAACTGATACACCAGTCATGCATGCCCCGTACGCATTATGGTTATTAAGGATAACGGACACACCAGTCATGCATGCCCGTACGCATTATAGTTATTTAGGATAACGGACAACCAGTCATGCATGCCCCGTATGCATTATAGTTATTCAGGATAACGGATTCACCAGCCCTGCATGCCCCGTATGCAGTGCAGTTATTCAGGATATCGGATAAACCAGTCCTGCATGGCCCATATGCATACTAGTTATTCAGGACCACGGATACACCAGCTCTGCATGTCACATACGCATTATAGTTATTCAGGATAATGGATACACCAGTCCTGTGTGCCCCGTATGCATTATAGTTATTCAAGATACCGGATACAGCAGCCCTTCATGTCCCGTATGCATTATAGTTATTCAGAATAACGGATACACAAGTCCTGCTTCTTCCTACCGTAGTGTTGAATTCTACATGTTGAATGCACGTCTCTTTGAGAGGTATGTCTAGTACACACAGCCACCCTGGCACAAACAATCTCATTTCACATATAACACATAGTTTGACCAACTCTGTCGGTCCAGGATGTGATTCTTGTATATGTTTGTAAAGAGGACAGAAAAACTATGTACAATACACTCAATAAAACCGAAGAGCAATACAACCATGCTATAGCGACAATAGCTATGACATAGATAGCAATTATCAAACTGAATGATGAGCGAGGATCATTACATGCATACTCGCCAATAGCGGAAAATAAAATAATATAACATATTTTCATCTCATAATATTGATATCACAGGAATAATTCAGGACATTATTTATAGCCCCTACTATTTTCAAATACATATTTGACAAGCATGGCACGATATCTTCTGAAATGCTCAGACGCAAACGCAAAGCAGCGAGAAAGTAGAATAAGATTCACGGGACCAGCTTAATTAACTACCTGCCCAGCAATCCATACAGCTGCGTTATGTTAGCCAATGTTCTTTAGAAAGTATATCACTCTCACGTTTTTAAATGTCTCTGCGACAATTGAGGTATCCAGTTTTAGCAGGGTCCCACTCATCTCTAGCTAAGGTCCCTGTACTCTCTGAATCTCAAATTCCATAAAACTGTACAGGTAGCCTGTTGAATATTCTGCAACTAATTTGACTGAGTACTGTTTCTGCCTATGGGAGCAACGGTACACAGTAAAATTAGTTTCAAAATATTCAACAGCATGTTTATTAAATTGCAATGACATACAATTCGTACAAAGTGCTTAGTCCGTCATCGAGTATGCGTTCGTGATGAACTAATCTACGTCATTCAAAGCCCATTGATTATTACCTCATCCTGTACGCGGTGTATGTGATTATGCCGCCATTTGATTTACTCAGAAACTGGAATCCTCCATTATATATGACAGTTAGTCATCACGAATAGTAATTATTCATACTGAATTATAATAGAGACTTACGCCTAATTCTAGCTGAGCTCCGCCCCACAGACAGACAGACGGGCAGGGGGCGGACAGCCGGCCAGCCAGACACCGCAAATGCAATATTCACGCCAGTCTGTGGATAGTAACTAGGCCATAGAATGCAATTTACCGGGTAAATCACCAGATTAGCAAATCCAAAGTGTATCTAGCCCATACAATGGCACAGTATCAATAAAACATATACGACTATAAAACATGTTGGCGTCTATCATTTCTTTCTAGGTTCAACGTTACACCGACCAGACTAATGATCTGAAAGAACTTTGCCGATTTGGAATGTCATAGCCGGTTGTTGTTAGGACCGTGTACTTGTAGTTGATGAGAATAAGTCGGCTCTAGTTACTGTCAGTACATCGACCTAGCAGTTGAAATACATTAATACATTATTCGTGGTGGCATGCATCCTCACGTGAAGATGGAGATCAAGCAATACATTCAAATTGCGAAGATTGATTAATGCTAGTTTTACCGTGTGGGAGCTGATTGTCTAAACCAATATACGAACCCATTTCTGGGTATGTCTCGTATATTTCTAGCTATGTCTCCTCCATTTCTAGCTATGTATCGTCCGTTTTAGCCATGTCTCGTCCATTTCTACCTATGTCCAATCCATGTCTAGCTATGTCTCGACAATTCTAGCCATGTAGCGTCCATTTCTAGCTATGTCTCGTTCATTTCTAGCTATGTTTCGCCCATTTTAGCCGTGCCTCGTCCATTTCTAGCTATGCCCCATCCATAACTAGCTATGTCTCGTCCATGTCTAGCCATGTCTCGACTATTTCTAGCTATGTCTCGTACATTTCTATCCGTCTTTCCTCCATTTCTACCTATGTCTCGGCCATGTCTAGCTTTGCCTCAGACGTCCATTGCTAGCTATGTTTCGTCCATTTCTAGCGATGTCTTGTCCATTTGCATCCATGTCTCGTCCATTATTAGCTATGGCTCGTCCATTTCCAGCCATGTCTCGTCCATTTCTAGCTATGTCTCGTCCATTTCTAGCTATGTCTCGTCCATTTCTATCCGCTTTTCGTCCTTTTCTACCTATATCTCGTCCATTTCTAGCTATGCCTCAGACATCCATTTCTAGCTATGGTTCGTCAATTTCTAGCAATGTCTCGTCCATATCTTGCTATGTCTCGTCCATTTCTAGCCATGTGTCGCCCATTTCTAGATATGTCTCGTCCATGTGTGGCTATGTCTCGTCCATGTATAGCTATATATCTCGTCCATTTCTAGCTATGGCTCATCCATATCTAGCTATGGCTCGTACTGGTACATTTCTAGCCGCGTCCTGTCCATATTGAGCTATGGCTTGTACATTTCTAGCTATGTCGCGCCCATTTCTAATTAAGCTCTACCGCCTTTGCATTGACATTTGAATTGATCTTTACGCGTAGAACCATGATTTCGCAGAATTGTACTCTCCTTGTAATATTCCAGTTAAGCTGGTGAATATTTCGACGTAATTTAACTTGGAACTATTTGTGCATATGGCAGCAACAGCGCACAGTAAAAGTACGTTTGAAATACTCAGCAATTGCACATTCGCCAGACACACAATTAAAACTGTTATTGCCGTACCTCTGCACCTTTCGTGACAGACCTACACACTTTGATTGTGAGGTCAGCTAACACGTGACTTACCCCTAAATGTGACGGCAGGTACTTGGGTGGTAAATCGAATCCCTCCATGCACCACAAATTCAGCAGCAATCCTCCGCCATTCACCCGTCTATTGGGAAATGATGTATGAAGGCAAATTCAATTACGCAAAGCAGAAAATGAAATGACTTATTGCGGCAGTCGCAGTGGACAAATAAAGCTTTCAAAATACGATTTATCTAACTTCATTTTCATATGGAATCCCCGTTAAGTTAAGTGACAATAAAGCGTCTACGGATGATTCGCTCAGGATGCAGTGTTTCTCATTGAACAATATGTTATTTATATAGCAATTTACTTTTCTGATGAAGTCCACCCGGATCAGACCATGTATCTTCTGGTATAAGATCCCATGAACTAGTCAGCTGTACTTAAGCTGAAGGGATCAATGTATGCACATGACAGCACCACCTCTCATTGCTAGCTATTCTCCGTCAACTTCTTACGGGTGTGGAAATGGTTTATATACTTTGAATCCTGAATTCCCAAAATGAATATTTCAAGGTGATTATATCTTCGTGTCAAGTCACATACAAGGCATTGAGTCCAATCATGTAAGCGCATGGCGCATGGTCAGTTTGATAAGATAACATATTATAACCGAGATCATTTTGACAGAGAAATCTCAGCGGCATGCCTTCCAAATAAAGTTATATTAGCATGGAGTGTTTCTGAGAATTCTAGTAGCTGTATTAATTGAAGGGTATATTTCTAGCTATGGCCGATCTAGTTCTAGCTAGGTTCCGGCCAGTTTGGTGCAAACTGTTTGAGCGTTTATCAGATTGTGGCCTAAATTCCCAGAATCTTAATGTCGCGGTAACGATAAGGTAATGTCTTCTACATTATGACACCAATTTGATGTACACATGGCATTGCCTTTGGCAGCAACAGCTCCCTGTCAAATTAATTTCAATGTATTCAACATAATTTTCTTTACTTGTTAATGCACTAAAGACATGTAATTGCGATGACGACTGTCGGACACGTGCCCATTTCGTGTATAATCTATGCAATTTGAGTGTGCCATCAGCTAACAATGGCCACATTTTGATTACGGCACCTGCTGCATGAGCGATTAACCTGATCCCTCTATTATCAAAGCACTATATTATAATGGTAATATTACTATTAATACGTCATTCTAGCGATCAAAGAGTCAAAACATACGTATAAAATAAAATTGCTAAACTTATATACTTTTAGAGGCTTACATATGGTAACTACTTGCACTGAAAAGAAATACATCTTAACATATGATACTATTATTCGATGTACATTAAATTAAATATTTTAGCTACGAATTTGAATTAGGAACTCGGGTGTCTATTCAAATTTCACAACTTAAAGAATTTTATTAATGTATATGGATTCAAATCATTATATGTTTCATTAGCTCCCGGTGTCCAATCTAATTCTATAAACATATATAATCTGAAAATTGAAAATTTTAGTTTCACACATTCTGGTGCGAATATACACCGTTAATGTCTGTTGAAGGAATTGATTTTTAATGTGTCAGTTATTTAGGGCAATTCACCTTTCCGGAGTACCCACCCATCATATGCCGTCATAATGAACTGCTTGATGTGTACAATGACATCATAATGAATGACGTCGATAAGTACGTTACGGACGCATATTTGAAGACGGTTTATGCGTTGTTGTACACATTGTTTGCTTTTATTCTTTAATAAATATTATGTTGAATATTTTGAAACTAATTTGCCTGGGCGCTGTTGCTGCCTTATGCAGCAACAGCACCCATTCAAATTAGTTACAAAATATTCAACAGCTTCCCTGTATAGTTTTCAGGAAATTGATAGCTAGGGCATTTGGGCATAGATCAATCCCAACACGGCGAGGTGTGGGTGGAGCTTAGCTAGAGATGGGCGGGGCATAGCTAAACATGGAAAGGTCCATTAAGGATCAGCTAGATGCATCGAATCGTTGCATGTTGCACAGTCAATGTGGCTGAAATACACGCTGCGTCAACGGAACATTGAACGTAGCTCTGCCGTTAAATTGATCATCAGGTCCGTGATTTCTCTACCGGCATGGTGCTGGCTGGCTCCTACAGTAAGCATCGGTTGAGAGATATATGGTATTTTCCCACTCCGAGAGAATGTTTAACTTTTAAATTGCGAAGAAACAATTCCATCTAAGAATACCAAATTTGTTTTTCTATTTATAATAGTTAGGTTTTGAACCGGGGAGTATTGTTCAATACCTCACATTCATATTTCGTTGAAAAATATTCAAAATCTTACTTTTAAGAACTTAGTTTATCTGCTCAATGATCAACACACGCTTAAATCCGCGATGGTTCGTCTGTATCCACATCACGTGAGTGGTGTAAGCAGTTGAACAACATCCTAAACTGTGTTATAGTAGTACAATTGGGTGAGCGATGATGGTATAATGGATATCAGGGCAACAATATTGTGAAGGCATAGTCTTGTATTGTTTGGCAAACACGCCGATCTTGGATTTATTTTACCAAGCGAGTCGATCAATATCTCGCTCGCAATCAGAAGACGACGATTGCTTAACGATTGTTTTAGCAGATATGAGAACAACCTCTTGAGAAATTACTCTACACATCGACAGCCATCCTACGGTATTTACCCAGCTATTAACAAATGATATATGACGGCAAATTTAATTCCCGAGCGGAGAAAATCGAATGAATTATTGGCGATTGTCGCAGAGGGCAACTAGGACTTGCATAATACAATTTGTCTAACTTAAAGTCCTCATGCTTTTATCAGAATAGAGCAGTTCTGGCATTCTCGTTGATTGAGCATGTGACGGTAAAGTGCCCATGGCTGATTCATTCAGGATGTATGAGGTAATGGTTCTCAGTAAAGTTCGTCTTTCTATAAAGAAATAATGAGTTTTTCATTCAGGACGTAATTGATTATGACATCATCCTGCACGTCACATAGTTGATTATGACTTCATGTGATTGACTGAGGAACTGGAACCCTCCATTATGGGCTATTGTTATGTCACTTCGATGTATTACTGAGCATGTCTATTTATGGCAAGAGACACTATCTTATATCTTGTTGAAAGTAGCTTGTGTCCAATCAAATTATTTCAAACCAGTTTACACTAATTATATGGTGATAGCTAAATTGCCGCATTTGCTTCTTAAGGTTGAATCAGTTGTGCATCTGTATCTTGTACTAGCATAATTAAATGTGCATATTCACACCAAAATGCTTGAAAATAAAATTGTCAATGTTGTATACTTTATATGCTTATGTTGTGGACTTAGATGTAAGGAAATGAAATAAATCTTAACACATGATGATTTCCTTACACATAAATTAATTAAATGTTTTAACTTGTGAACTTGAATTAGAGACATAACTCCTTAATTCAGTTTCGCGATTAAAAAAATATTAATTTGTGCGAAATGAAATCATCATAGAGGGTAATTTAGCAATAGCATAGCATTTAATGTCGAAGCTAATTACACAGAAGATATGCACTTTAAACGAACAGCTTAAGTTCAATAATGTTCACTTATATATATATTATGCCTGCCAATTTTTAAAGTAATGTCATTATGGTAATGCTACATTGGATTGTTGTGTGAATGACGTGCCTGGATTTCAGACACTGATTGTAATGATGATTAAATATTCAAATGCTGGATCAATGCAATCTAACTATTGCAATAGTAATTTCTGCTTCAATGGTGCTATTTCTGAAAACAGCCATTACAAATAACATGTCTCTCTGTATACTACAGGAGAGTAACAGGCGAACGGAACTGCTACGAATGGTACAGGTTACATTCAAATAAAATTGAAAAATGTACAATGATTGAATACGAAATCCATTGCAGACTGACAAAGTAAGGGAACGGCTAACGTATATCAGTCACGATTCGCAACTACAAGAACATTCACATCAATAGGAAACTGTACATAATCTTCACATTACAGGAACAACAAGCTATTTTCGTTGGATGTCTATAACTTTCCCTCACTGTTATGAATACAGTTGAGAGAACATGCATCTTAAATACCCATCATCATTTGCCTTCAAACTGCACATTCTTTAGCAAGCTACTTGCAATAACAATACTGAATGCGCCATATCGAATTTAAAAAACGCATTCCCAATTCAAAAATTGTACGTTAACTAATTTGAATATAATTTGACTGTTGCTGGCAGCAATTGATTCCTGTCAGATTAGGTTCAAACATTCAGCTTTTGAAAATATTAATATACTACATTATATTGTAATGTGTAGATAATTATATGTACACAACCGCGTGGAAATTATCACTTTCTCAAAGCAATACATTAAATTAACTTCTGACAAAGAAAACTTGGAAGACAAATAACTATTTTACAATGTTTTAATTACGCTATCTAAAAATATTTAGGTATGAATTAAATGACTTACATGTATATGCAGACATATTGTGGTGGTCTCGCACATCTACCTTTATTGCAAAAGAATTTGATGACAACTGTATGTAGCTAAACATGCATTTGCTATCGAATTCTTATACATAATGGTAGGTGAGCGAGATCACCACACTCTTTCTGCATATATATGTGAGCAGAGATCAACATATATCTCATCATGCTAGTTGGTGGTATTTTATGCTTATCAATGCGTGATGTTCATCATCATATCATCTCGGATATAATGTAACACGTATTACAAACGCATTTCTATGTAATCCTGTTCTCCTTGTTGCGTTGTGTCAATGTCACGGTATCTGAATACATCTATCTCAAACTCACTGAATACATCAGTAGGCAGCACGTATAAACGCACTGATTACATCAGTAACATGGATAGACTTCTATCCTGATTCGTCGAAAATCAATTACAATTCATGTTGCTGCGCTATACTTTAAATTTAAATATAATCATAATGTAGGTTACTGGGCCGCCACTAGTTTGGATATTTGAGTTCACTCAGCATGGTTGCTGGTGACATTGATAATGACAAACCTCGAAGATATTGTTGACTAAGTCAGCAATAGCTTTTTGCAACACCGCTATCTAAAATGATGGGCAGGTGTTCGTCCATTTCTTCAATGTAACAACAACTGGTTATTATTGGCTTGCCAGCTTACAATTTCTAAAAAATCTATTAAAATCAATTATGCATTCTTTCCGAGAGCTGAATTCAGCGAGATGCATCCCCTCAAGTCTCATTCGAACTAGGTGTCAGGAATTCACTGCAGTCATGCGCACTATATAGTTAGAGCAGTGATATGTTCTATGTCTATCATCTGTCAATTGTTGAATTACTTTGTCTTGGTACCAGGTCATGATTCGTCCTTCGAGCAATAATCTTCTCAGTTGTCTTAACGGCAGTAGTGGTTTCCGCTGAAACAGAAACAAATATACATGACATTTGTCATTAAAGGTTAAACATAACATGCAAGCACGAGCCAGAATATCACAGCTATAGGAGTTAGACTGATGGAGAAAGAGGTGGGAGCATGAGAGGCAGAGATGGACAGCGAGAGAGGGAGAGAGAGAGAGAGAGAGAGAGAGAGAGATAGAGAGAGGGGGAGGGAGGGAGGGAGGGAGGGGTGGGGGTGGGGGGGGAGAGATAGCGTGGGAGTCGGAGAAAGAAAAAGAGTGATGGAGATGGAGAGGGATGGGGCGAAAGAAAAAGGGAGAGAGGTGGGGGTGCAGGATTTTGTGGTCTAGGTATCTGAGATAAAGAGTGTGATATCATTTCGCCTAAAGTAAACCGCAATTCCTTTCAAAGCCTTCTACACTCGCATAATCCTCATGCACGTGGAACTTAGAATTTACAGAAAAGCGTAGATCTTGTCTCTAAGCAGAATCTATCTGAATATGATCATGATGATATTGCCACCTCTAGTACTCAGACATAGTAGACCATGTTCAGCTAGCAAATACTACTGATAAACATAGCTTGTTATCACATTAGCTGTTACTATCTCACTGACTAATCACAATGAAATATGATATCTACCTACGCGGATTGCTAAAGAATTTGAATTTGAAATTGGAGGGGAGTTGAATGATTTAAAGTTCTGCACGCATTGTCTTTGTGATATCTGATATGTACCGTTACAATGAATTAATGTCCTTAAAATCTTAGTCAGATCATTAATTCTAGTATTATTCGAAGCTGAGTTCGGTTTGTCTTACGTTCACGATTTTCACACGGTTGTGCTTAAACTGTACATAATCATATCCTTAAGAGTTATATTAATGTGACGAAGCCTTGCATATATGCAATATAGTTAATTTTCAAAGAATACGATCTTGAATCCCGTTATGAGCATCATCAGACAAGCATCAATAAACCCTATTTAACTCATATTAAGTGATTAGATCAAGTACGACAAATTGTATTATATAATTACATTGCGTACAGACAGTGTTAGATCGTCGCTCAATTAAATGTCATTCACGTTGCAAAGTATTTCTAGATTGCACGAACTCAGTCGCTGTAGTCTAGTGTGATACTTTGGTAGCGCATTCACAGTAAGTGTCCAGAATGTATTGAACTATTCCCAGACAGATGTTGACATTGCCATATGCTAACTCTATTAACGGTGTTGATGAATGGCTAAATAATGCCAGTCTCTGGAACCGAGATTCAATTATATGCGAGAGAGAAGTGATGAATAACTTACACCTTTCTTTATGAGGAGGGCCAAAATCGGCCTCTGCACAGCGGTCTTAGGAAATGCCAATGTGCAGGCAAGATGAAAACGATTTTAGAAAATGTACTACTGAACTTTTTCTCCATCAGTCATTCCCGTGGTCAATTTTCAAAAAATATGTTTATCTTGACCTGCAAGTGTACATTCAATAAAGAAATGTTTTCATTGTATTGACTAAAATTGGTCATTAGAGTGTTAGTCAATACTCACCCAGGTTAAGATGAGACTAGGTCAGCGATATGCCCTGGTTATCGAGCTGTACACTGTATTTTGCCGCTGTGGGTATGTAATAGCGCGATCCAGTTCTAGCCATGCCCCGTCCCTTTCAAGCTAAGCTCCGCCCACATTGTATGTGTGTTCGAATCGTTGTATATCCTCTGAGCCTATGGCAGCAGTTCTTCCCAATCAAATTAGTTTCTAGATATTCAACATAATGTTTAATAATTGCAACCCATCAACTATATACAATTCATATACTTGCCGAACGTTCTGAACTTCATGAATGAGTAATACTACGTCATTATGATTGTGACGTCAGCATACACGTGACGTCTCTGATTATGACGCTATATACCGGAATGACATATAATACCCCTGTATTCTTCCTAGGTTTAAGGTGAGACAGCACCATGCTTCACCTTCATCTCATAAGTCTACCATTGACATGTGGTTAATACGGCTGTACATATTAGTTATATTAGGGTACATATTGGCGTTACTATCAATAATACTTATTACGTCAATATGATTGGGACGTCAGACTACATGCGATGGCAAGTTAATGAATCTAGTTTCTCAGTCACTCATGTGACGTCATAATCAGCTATGTCAAATATAGTCTTGTGTCATAATCAATTACGTCATGAATGACGAGATATAGTACGTCACAATCGCTTAATAGTCCGATAAGTTGCACAAATTGCATGGCTTTACTATTTAATAAACATTCCGTAGAATATTTTGAAACCAATTTGACTAAACGCTGGTGATGCTATAGGTAGCTACATTATCCAGTCAAATTAGTTTCAAAATATTCGACAGCTTACCTGCATACTTTTCTGGAAATTGAGCTTCTGTGGGTGCAGTGAGTGCGGTGAGTGATTGATCCCAGCACGGGTAAAGAGAGGGTGGAACTGAGCCATAGATTGTCGGGGCATGGCTAAAATGGGATTCTTCCATCTAGCAGGACACTGCTGGAAGATCATGCGCACAAGGATACCTTTAATTGGAGGGTTATAACAAAAAAACACTATCACACAGAATGTTCCCAATCATCATTGAAATGTATGTTTTGCTGCCAAGTCATGTTTCAAGGTTTCAAATCGATCCATGACATTTTGGGGTCGGCCCTGCACTAACTGTAATTAGACAGTATCGTGCTATATAGTAAAGTCACAATAACTTGATATATGATATTACCCGATGAGTCTCGATGAGTAGGCCGATGTGTATCAGGACACCTTCGTACTATTCTCAATGAAAACCTGCATCCAGCAAACTGTAGGATGCTTTGAATTGAAAGTAAGCATTCGCTTCTGGTCAAAATAATATGGAAATCGTTAAAATAATTGCTGTCAATTGTTCACCATGTTTCGATGTTTTACTAATTGGCATCGCAATATTTTTTTTATCCAATTGCAGTGTGTCGATATCTCTATGTGATAAACACGTGTGTGATGATACTGTAGAATAGCAAAAGCATGACATCGCAAAGCAACATGTTTAATATTTTGAGATTGATTTGAAACAAGAGCACAGATTGCAGACCATCGTCCATTCCCAATTTACAAAACATTGGATTCGGTTTATACATCCGGGATATTGTTCGAACCTGTTAAATGATTCAGTTTTTAAATTCCAGATTGTGGCCAAAGACTAGTTTAACAATCACCAACACCCATTTGTAAGTTCTGAGGTAAAGCTGGTGTCATATAGACACATATCTCCATGCCCAAACGTGCACGCGATCACGCACATGGACACAGCCAAGTATGCATGTAAACACGCGCGTACGAACGCACGCACGCATATCCAAAAGCAGGTATCACTCTAGGATGAGACCATTATGGTGAGAGGCAAGAATATGGTGAGCAATAACGGCATTAGAGAACCGAAAATCAATGCGGGTAATTGTTACTCCATATTGTTTTAGCTTGCAGCACAGATTTATGTTCTAACGTAGTTTCAAGTATCTCAGCGCTAACTACAGATCACTATGCACGTAAGGACACGGCTAGTTGGATGTGACATATAATAGAAAGCAAATAGTGTGTGACATTCAGACAGCTTCAGTACACGTGCACTATTTACATTTGGGGACAACGACATGACCGGATAATTTAGGTATTAATGATATGCCCACGATAATATACACCAGGAAACCTTTATGCAGTCATACCTTCTATAGCAGACACGCATCCTTTCTCCATCCCTCCAGCACCACTCCCACCCACCCATTTCCTCTCGCACTCACTCCATCCACCCACCCCGTCCTCTGTATCCTTTTCCACCTCTTTTTCTCTCCAATTCGCTCTCTCTCTCTCTCTCTCTCCCTCACACACACACACACACACACACGCACGCACGCACGCTCGCTCGCTCGCTCGCTCGCTCACTCACTCACACACATACACACACACACTCACTCACTCACGCACGTACGCACGTACGCACGCACGCACGCACGCACGCACGCACGCACGCACGCACGCACGCACGCACGCACGCACGCACGCACGCACGCACGCACGCACGCACGCACGCACACACACATTCATTCGAATAAGGGGCACAGTGAAGCTTCTCCTGTTTCCTTTGTAGTGACGCAATCACTATTTCCGTTTTTGAAAAGTGGCAATGGTCTTTCACAGATAACTTGTTGGAAATATTTAATATATACATTCTATGCGAAATTCATACTAGGCATATACCTGCGTAGTGATACTGTTATTTCTGGTAATCCTACAATCCTTACATACTAAATCTACACTGTTTTAACATGTGTCTGAGAACTAATGCTGGTAATCGCACTTAACCCTTTCATGATGAAACCGGCCAAAACCAGCCCCTGTAGTGGGATTGAAGAATGTCCATTTGCAGGCTAAGATAAGACAATTTTTTATAATATGATAACATTATTTCGCTTAACCATGCCACACCTATA
Source organism: Chaetoderma sp. LZ-2023a (assembly GCA_034401795.1). Classification (NCBI taxonomy): domain Eukaryota; kingdom Metazoa; phylum Mollusca; class Caudofoveata; order Chaetodermatida; family Chaetodermatidae; genus Chaetoderma; species Chaetoderma sp. LZ-2023a. The sequence goes on along the minus strand of CM067364.1, from coordinate 60,901,600 downwards.
TACCAACAAATGGCATATTTTTTAATAATATGTTTGATCAGATTAAAACTAACTTGACTGGGAACTGATGCTGGTAATCACGCTTAAATAGTATAAGGCCATCTGATTTAGTTATCTTGATATGCATGCACTTATAAAACCAGTTAAAATATTCAGTAGATTGTATTTTGCTTCGTAAACAAAAATGGTGTGTATATAGCCTATCTAATCGGTATGGCCAAACTGGTTCAGATGTAATGTGAATGTCTGGATGTGTTTTCTGGATAATTGTGTCTGGAATTTGAGTACTTGATAGATGAAGTGACGTTAAGTGAACTCTTCATGATAATTTGATGGCAGCGTGCCTATTAGGCGACGACACTGTCAGCCAGTTGAATAAGCCAATCCATAATGCGGCTAATCATGTGCTTGGCACTTCCGCGTAGATAGCTCCACTCCGTGGAGGACAAATAAAATAGCCGTTTGCTCTGACCTTGCAGGTTAAGTCCGTCGTTAGGGTCAATCGTATCATGATCTGGTATTTTGGAGATAACTGAGTAAACGCAACCCCTTATACCATCGTAACTAACTATCTTGACTGGGATATGCATCTTATATAGTGTGGAACATGACACAGCGCTATGCGTATATTTGTGTGACAATAGCATTATGAATTGCATCATATTTGCTTATAATCAGTCTCCATCCATATTCAGATACGAATGATTAACATACTGGAAGTCTTTCTCTTATATAAATTCGAATGTGTAAATATAGATATAGCTATATGGAGTTGCACAACATACAGATCGAATAGACAGTGTCCTGTACTTATGTATTCACTTTCACTAAACCTATGCAGTAACATATGTGTCGTTTGTCTGTAGCATTGCAACTTTTAATTATGTAAAACCAAAGATATCAGTCTATTGAAATCGAGTAGGCCTATAATGGCCGCTATATACTGTGCTAAAAGCTGAGAGCACATTGGCTCCATAGAAAATATCTTTTATTCGACTGGTATTTTCCGAAAAATTAGAACATCAAACAAGCCAGTGCCAACACCTGTGGCATGTTTCCTGAAATAGGTCACGCAATGAAAAATATGGGAACGCGGGCCTTAGTGAGCCGAACTCTACTATTAGTCTCCATTCACTATGACTGAAAACAATACTGACAGTTTTAATTTCAAGATTGTAAATTGTAGGCAATATCATGTTGCTGCCCCTTCCATACTGATTTGTTTTTTTCATTTGACTGACACGTTCGCGTAGAGCAGATTTTGGCTACTGCGCAAGTGGGCAACACCTACATTTACTTTACGGAAAAGTTCCAGTCAAATACTGCCTTGATAATCATATTCAGCATGCAATATATAGATACAACTAAGAGAAACATTCGATCTAATATTCTTTGACAGGCATTTACCATTTTCTAGATAAATACTCTGCTTAACCGTCACTCTTACGCAATATGAACGAACCATCTGCAACAATTGCATCATACATCGGTGTGGGGGTATTGTAACATTTACAAAGCCATTAGGTACTGATGTATGATGGTAAATCCCAGCGTATACAATACGAGTGCAGAATGTGCAGTGTTCCCATAATGTGCAATGTTCCCAAAATGTGCACTGTACACAGGATGTGCAATGTTCTCAGGATTTACAGTGTTCCAACAATGTGCAATGTTCCCAGAATGTGCAATGTTCCCAGAATCTGCAATGTTCCCAGAATGTGCAGTGTTCCCAGAGTGTGTAATGTTCCCAGAATGTACAGTGTTCACAGAATGTGCAATGCGCCCAGCATGTACAGTCTTCCCAGAATGTACAGTGTTCCCAGAATGTGCAATGTTCACAGAATGTCCAATGTTCCCAGAATGTGCAATGTTCCCAGAATGTACAGTGTTCCCAGAATGTGCAATGTTCCCAGAATGTACACATCCCAGAATGTGCAATGTTCCCATAATGTGCAGTGTTCCCAGAATGTGCAATTTTCCCAGAATGTGCAGTGTTCCCAAAATGTACAGTGTTCCCAGTATGTGCTGTGTTCAATCCAATATGTGCAATGATCACGAAGAGTATGTGCAGTTATAAAATTATACCACGCCAATGATAAACCATGTCCAAGAGATTACTTCATCACAATGTTAACTTTGGCTTTCCGTTTTGAAGAGTTCACAAATAAGAATGGCGTAAATCCATCACACAAATCGAATTGTCACAAATTGTATGCATTGTTTGTCTTTGATGGATATTCTGCTGAATATTATGAAACTAATTTAACCTGTGGCTGTTGCTGCCATTGACCAAACGACACAACGAACAGGAAGATAAAGAGTCTTGCGAATGTAGAATCCTCTTATTTATGATGGAAAGATAGAAGTCCGCGTTGAACGAACAACGAGCTCACGGACTGACTACTCCCTTTAGGCTATGGTCATTTAGTGCATACATATGTGATGTAGTTTGTCCTCAAGATTAAAGTGTACACGCAAGGAGCTTGAAGTTACTCTAGGCGCCAAGATAAAAATCTGAAGTTGTTGGTGTAAATTGTGTGTGTGGGGTGTGGGGTGTGCGGCTGAAATTTCGGTGACCTCTGCAAATGCAATTTTTACACTGTCTATTGCTTGGCCATGTTGGCCTGTAGATTATTAGATTTAATTAAATAATTTAACATAGATCGTGTCATTGTTGCTACTGTTTTCATAACATGGTCATAACCTGGACGCACCAAGCATACCCGGTAAACCACGTAAAATATCGTGGAGATTATATTCAGCGTGTCGACTCTATTTGCCTTCATCCCTGGCATAAACAAAACACACATTAATCAGTTTCCTATGCCGGCCATAAGTGAGATCTGCATGTCAATGTGTCAACAGGACGCCCGTGTCGATGCTGATAAATGAGACAGTTATTAAAGACCATCTTTGATATTGCCGTTTGCGTGTCCATGGTGTTGCAAACTATGCCATCAATGTCCGCCTGCACTGAGTGACATCAGAATCTCGAAATTGAACTTGGTAAGGGGCGCTGCATAGCACTGAGATCATTAAAACACACCACTGAGGTTATTTTATGTGATATTTTCGATTTATGATTTGTTTTGTAAATTGTGTTCAATTAAAAGAAGCGCTTCCAAGTCGACCATTGTCACAAGGCTACACCACCACAATACGTTTTATGCGCAGACACACGCGCGCACACGCATCCATTCGACCACATACGGGCGTACGCACGCACGCGCGCATACACATGCACTCGTGCACATATACGCACGTGCACAAGCATTCAATTGTATTCGTGCATACACACACTACACACAGACACACAGACACACGCACACACATTCCTGCGTACGCACTCACGATAGCCCTATTCAGCCATGATTTGTCATTCTTTGCGATCATAAGCACCATCCTTGTTTCTACTTTCAAACAGAGATCAACCGCGACACTCGTTCTTCGTATAAGAGGTTTGCATGATTAATTGGCTATCTTGGAATTTAGATTCTTGCAATAGAGTTCACTGTGTTAAAATCGATGCAAAGCCATTTAAGCAGTCTGTGGAGCTGAGATAAATCATGGGCGGTGAACGTCTGGAAACGGATTCATGTATGGATAGTCAAAGTGATATTAAGGGAACGCTTCACTTAAGTTGGTCGCAATGGGAATAGTAGGTGATGAAGCCTTTAGTCAAATTAGTCACCCTAGCCAATGAGTACATCACATTGATAAACTTTTGCTTGCCATCGCCGTGTAATTAGATCGAGGGACTAGAAGACATATAGCATGGGTATATGGTTTGATCATACACGTCAGTGCCATGGTTATGCCTAATCCAGAGAGCAACACCTTAAATACATATATGTATAGCTGCTGGTAGCAGTTAAAAAAACCAATCATGTTCCTTAATCAATTAATCAGTTACTCAGTCAGCCAGAAATGTTTATTCCGGGCTCTAGTTTTAAGAGTTATTGGGTTACTGTAATCAAAGTTTGCGGGTGGAGTCTTGAAGATGTGTGGTACATTGTGTCAAAAGGTCAAAGGTCATTGCCACGACGGCAAGATTAATATGATTATTTTGAATCTATGAGCCAGAAAGACGCGTTTGTAAATAACGCTGGTTCTGCTGGAGAGATCTTGACCAGCTGCAAGGAATCATTACCCGTTGTGTCCAGAAGAGGTGGGTCAATTCTAGGCTCAAAAGATCAAATGTCAAGATCTCAGTGATCACGCAACTGCCACGAGTCCATCAACCTTGTTTTCATAGACGTAGCCTAGCGTATGTGTTATGGAGATGAATGTAATAGCAAATGAGACGCACATCTGTTTGCACTTATTTTAGAGGTGGCAAGCATGTCAATGACGTTAATTATCTCTAAAGCATTCCATGTGGCATGAATAAACATTTAACATTGGCATGCTGAACTATTCAGTGCGATTTGGATGTAAGAGTAAAAGCAATATGATTTGTTATCGTTGCCCTTCAAAACCTACATTTCAGGAATTATTTCACTATCAATGCAAATTCACATGAAAGGTGTTGAGGATTTTGAAACTTATGTGCCAGGAAGGTGCACTTCTAGAAAACTTAAACTCAAAATCTTCAGGATAATACGTCTTGCATCATATTCTGACATTCGTGTTCAAAGGGGTAACCTTTAGTGTTATTGCCGTTGATTTGTCGGGTTATATAGTTTATGTGTCAGTGTCTGGATAGCTACAATCAGCAACAGAATACCAATCTCTCAAGATTATGTCCTAGAATACATTTCGAAAGTGCTTCACACATTTCAAACAAATCCGCAGTAGCAAATATATCAGACATCGTGGGTGAGTATAGTCGACCTACTGCATATAAACAACGATTAGAAATTGATGCATGGTGCCAAATCCAATATCAACACGAGGAAATATTATCGAGTATCGAGCGTCACGAAACACAAATGTCATAATGCAATTTATCTAAATTCACTTTTCTCATGTTCTGGCATAGCCAGTAAAATTACTGACGTGTGATGTTGTAGATGGATAAAGAAATCGAGTTGTGCCCATGTAGCTGTCCAGAGTAAATCCTGTCTCCCACTAGAATACCACTTTTTTAAAAATAGACGCGAGTACACGCAAGTGGTTGAGACATTCAAAGAGTCACTAAGTGGGAGAGAATTTTCTTACACGCACTCAAAAGTGCACGCCATTCAGAAAGCTTGGGTGGCGGTGCTCACTGACTTTTGAACATGTTCAAAAGTTCGGCGACTTCCACAAGCATTCGTTGCCGGCCTCCAGCCAATCTCTAATCACTCACCATGTGTAAAAATGGCGTTCACAATGCCATGCAGTCAACTTGTAATCTCAGCTTAGCTCGAGTGAATTAGGCAATGCTCTCAAGCTAGGTCACAAGACCTAGCTTGCTCCGTCAGTGTTAGAGGCAATTGCTCGCAAGTTGATGCAATCGCATGTGGTCGAGTTCACTCGCTTGAGACCCCAGGTCTCATCCACTCGTACATACTTGCATCAACTCCAACGGAAATGGTCGTCTAGTGGGACAACGATTTTAGTCAGTTACTCAGTAAGTCGCAAAACTGTAATCTGGATTGTAGTTGTACATGCTTTTTCGTGTACAGTAGTAATCAGCATTGGGAAATGTTGCGGGTGGATGCTTGAAGATGAGTGATAAATTTCGTGTCAAAAGGTCAAAGGTCAAGGCCACAGCGACTAGATTAATATGGTTATTTCGAATCTATGAGCCAGAAAATAACTTTTGTACATACTGCTCGTTCTCTTAGAGCAATCGTGACCAGATTGCTTAGAAAGGTTGCCCGTGCATCCTGATGAGGTGTGCCAATTCTGCAATCAAAAAATCAAATATCAAGATCTCGGTGTTTGCGCACCTACCAATATCCTATCAACCTTGTTTTTATCGACTTAGCATAGGGTTTGGAGTACGGAGCTGCATGTAATAGCAAAGGAGATAAAAATCTGTGTGCTATTGCTTTAGAGGTGGCAAGCTTGTAAATTACTGAATTATTTCCGTCACATTCCATGTTGCTTGCTTAAACATTAAAAATAAACAGCGATTAGAAAATGATGCATGAAGCCAAATCCAATACCAAAACGAAGAAATATTAGTGAAAGTCACCAAACACAAATGGAATTTATCTAAAGTACCTTTCTCCTGTTCTTAACTAGCCAGTACTGATGTGTGGTATGTTAGATAGAAAACGTATTCGAATTGCGTCCATGTGGCTGTCCAGAGTACGTCAGCTGATAGCGCAGATTTGGGTAAATCTGGTGAGATATTTACATAAATCAACTAGTTCACCTTCGAATCTTGTCATTCTTATATCGAAGATCATATTAACCACATGCCAGTGGCGTTTCCTATTAAAGATTTAGATCGGGTACTATGTGTTGGTTGTGTTTTGAGATCTTCATGGGTCAGTGAAGGCTCTGTTTCTAATTGACCAGCAGTCGCAAGATACGCGAACTACAGTCAAACTGATACGAATTTTCGATGTCATTAGAATCACCATAGCGTATGTATGCATGCACACGCTGAGTATGGGTAGGGCTTACCATCGTTTATACATAGACGTGCGTGCAGCTGGCTGTTTAGGCACATTTCTGCGTTTCTGTTAACGTGGCTGGCCTCCTGTCCATCACCGCCGTCCACATTTCTGGCTGCCGATTAGTTAGTACAACAGTATATATGTCTCCGTATGTTTGCAGGTCAAACTATGATGGCCGGGTTAGTGAATGCAATGGTGAGTGTCAAGAGAAGTGTTTGAAACATAAAATGCCATGGTATGTGTGGATACTAAAGCGATGTTTGTGGTGGCTAGGTTTACGCTTGAAAACCCAAGCTGTTGTTTTAGATGGAGATTCATTGTACGATATCCGCGTCTATATACTTTTCCGAGTAGGCAGCATCTCAGATAGTCAGACTTGGAGTGATCGGTGTACTGACATGGCCACCTTGGAATCAATTTCCTGGTCGCAAATGAAAAGGCAAAGATGCTAATAAATATCAGCAAGGTCAATATGAGGATGCTATAAAGGTGATCTCAAATTCTCAATAGACTCATTTAATTTGTTGATCAAGTATATATATTTGGCTGATGTCACAATCAAATGTATGTATGGGTCCAGCATGGAAATTCCAAAGTCAATCATTCGTTTGCGTATTATACACTTACCATTTAATACACATTCAACTACATTTATTTGACTTAATTGTATTGTGAACTGTTTGCTGCCATAGTCAAAATCGTTTCAAAACATTCAACAGCGTACATGTATAGTTGCTGTGATATATAGATTCTGGGCATTATAATGAAACACATGTATCTTTTACATTCGAATAAATAATCTCGAATCAAACGGTGTTTGCTAGCCATTGTAGTGGCATATCGAGAAATCGATCAGTATATCACTTCAACTCTCATATATAGTGTATCCATATGCCAATAGTCTAATTAATTGACAAAATGCAGAGCCACGATGTCTATACATCTAGATTTGCAGACATATTGTCTCGACACAATCCTCTAGGAAAAACAGAGGCGTGCTTGATAAATCGAGGAAGACATACATCATGTCTGTAGTGCAGATGGGCCAAGAGTTTCGTGTTAGCTGTGGGAAAACGAGTGAATGTATTGGTTTTGGTTTGGAGAGAAATTATGAAATGAGAGCATGGTATACACTCCATGTGTGTTTGCCCTTGTTGCCTGCATGTCTATAGCCTGGAGGTGCTCCTCTCCAAACAGCATTGTAGTGTGACAGCAATTTTCAATGCAGGAGTACATTGGGCCAATGGAAGGATCTGATCTATCACTTAAATGTATGCTATCATATACAATTACGTCACACGTAAGATGATGTCATAATCATAATTGACAGAGAATACTAGGGGCGGACTGGGTCTTAAAACCGGCCCGGGCATTCTACTATTATGCCAGCCCATCATTAGCTCACCTGGCCCGAAGAAGTCATTTCAAACAACACACACACGCACGCACGTACATACGTACGCACTCACACACACACACAGTCGCCATGCTATAGGGGAGTATAAGCTCAATTGGTCCTTCGTTCTTTGTTTGGACCAGGTGAGTGTATAGCATGTCGACTGTCTCTGTCTGTTTCTGTCTTGTTTGAAACGACTTCTCCAGAACCACTGTGCGGTTTTTAATCAAATTTGGTGGGAAGCGTCGTTGGGTCATATGGGTTCAAGTTGTTCAGCTAAATCCAATTGGCCGATTCATTTTAAAGAATCTAAATTTATGTTTGAAATAATGAAATTATATCTAGGAAATCATCCAGGGCAAGAGTAGAACCAAATTTGTTTGAGAGAATATGGCTGGCCAATGGTCTGTATCACCTGGAATTATTACCCATGTGCAATGAGTGCCAACGGTGAAAAATTGGCTTTAGCTAGAAGGCACCACCATATAGAAACATTCCATGATTCCAATGAAATTTGATTGAAGGCTTTGCTTTTGACATCTTGTTAATTATTAATGAACTAGAGGACCAAGCTCTCAACCAAATTTCATTGGATTGTCTTTATGGTGGTACCTTAATGAAATAGGCTACCATCTAGGGCAAGAGTAAATCATGTTATATCAAGAGAATGTGCTTGGCCAAATATATGTATTGCTCACATGGCATTGTTGTGTTTTTGGTTGTCAGAGAATAGACAAAATGAAACTAAATAAAATTCACAAACAGGCAAAAAGCCAAAGGCTAATTTATTTAAAGTGAGCACAACTGGCACGTAAATATCATGTCAGACTAAGAGATTAGGTGCCTGCGCAGTTCACTACTTCTAGTAGCCACACCATCAATGATAGCACCAGTGTCAAGTTTGGCCAGGATCCCCTTTTACACAGACATCAACATGAATGCATCAAGATGTTCCTGCGTCATTGTACTTCGCAAACGACTTTTGATTCTCTTCAAAGCAGAGAAAGATCGTGCACATGCCACTTGTGACACAGGCAGCGTTAATAATAACTTGTAGGCTAACCCAATGCTCTTGTAGGCATCAGTAAAGAGGTTCAACTTGAGTAGCACCTTGTAACAGCACAGAGGGCAGGCCTTACACGATTTACATGTACTCGTGATACTCGTCAGCGTCTCATTGTCCTCTTCAGACTCGTGCTCAATGTCCTCCTGCAATGTATAAGCATTTGCTACTGATTGTTTTAGTGTCGACCACTGCTCTCCAAGGCTTCTTAGTTCAGTTCTTAATTGTTCTGCAGTGATACCATCATCAAATCTCAGCAAATATGTATGCAGCCCCTCCATAGCTCCAGGTGGCACTTCATCAAAGTTTCTTGGGTGAAGAAGTGAGAGATCAGCATACAATGCAGATGTTGCTGATCTCAGTGATCTGTCAAACCGTTGCTCAATGCTGCTCACTATCGTATCCATTATTTGGTTGTACACTTCAATGCGATATTTCTTTACTGGATCAGAAGCTGATGTAGACCCATCTATGGACAGTTCTCCATGAATGCGTTTCGGCCGTCTTTTTCGTTTTACAGGGAGAGACTCTTCAACAGCAAAGTCTACATCCATTTCATTCAGCTGGTCATTAGCCCATTGAACGAATTATGTTGCTGCATCATGAAAAGGTTGAAAGTCATTCCGCAGTAACTTCATTTTCTGTAGCAATTCATCCACCATCCTGTGCACAGTGAGTAGATCTAGCTGAACAGTTTGTAGATACTTCGAGAGCGCTGTAGTGTTGGAGAATACTTGCATATATACTTGTGCAGTCAGAATCGTTTCAAACCTCATGAGACTGTCGATGTATCCCTTCACTTTGGCTTTAACAGCTGCTTGGATCCGGTTAGCAACAAGTAATGCATTAAGTGTGGTAATAACCTCTATGAAAGGTGATCCGTTTGGGTCATTCAATGAACCAAACACCTTCTTCAGAGCAGTATCCTTTGACCACCATCTAGTTTCTCCAATTGTTCCCAGTCGTTTTGCAGTAGTTGAGTGTTGACTCCAGATGTTCATTCGCTGGTAAGATTCCCGAAAGAATACTGCGATATCATTCAGTAATAAGAATAATGATGCGCTAGTTACCACGACACTTGTCGCTTTAGTCACAACGAGATTTAACACATGTGCATGGCACTAAACATGGATCTGCATTGGAGCCTCTTTTGATAGGAGAGTGCTGAATCCCCTGTAGCATCCCTGCATGTTTGCTGCACCATCAGTTGAGTTGCCGACACATTTCTTAAGGTCAAGGTTTAGTTCTAACATAACTTCAGAAACTAGTCGCACAAAAGATTCGCCAGTAGATTCCTCACATTTTACTATACTCATCTTTCTTGGACAGTGCCAGTGCTGTCGACATATCTAACAACAACAGAGCACTGATCTTGTGTTGAAATGTCTTGAGTAGTATCAATTTCCACAGCATACATGTCTGTTACTTCCTCAGAAATCCACTGGCGAATCTTATCACGGATAACTGTGATAACAGAATTCACTGTAGTTTTAGACAGCAAAGTGACCAAGGAACCACGACCTCGTGAACTCGTTGCCTTCTCGTGGTGCTTTTTGCTGCTCTGGACAACGTGAGAGAGATGATCAGCTGTACATGAATCAAACTTCCGAAGTAGTTTTATGAGTTCCAGAAATGTACCATGGTCGATCTCCTCATTGTCATGTGTGTATGCCGCTTCTTCGGTCCTCCCTCTGTAACTCAGTCCCCTCTTGCCAATGAGCTGCACCACATCTACAACTCTTTCCATCACTTGTCGCCTCTTTCTAACCTCATCATGATGGCTACGCGCAAGCAGGTGAGAAATGCTGGACTGTTGTTGATCTACCAGGTATGCTGCAGAGCAACTTAAATGAAACGAAGAACATTCGTGTTCTTCAATACGTGTATGTACATGTCGCCAGTCAGTCATTCCCTCGATGAACGTCGACTTGTCTGACGTACAGGAAAAGCCCGAAAAGGCCAAACACACTGAACAGTAAAGAGAATGATTGTCTTTGTTATATGTCAACCACCATCTGTTTGTACCATCTTTTCGCACAAAACACATGGTTGTCCGTTTTTTTATTAGGGTGGTATCTCCAAAATGACAAAGTATCTTCACGTCTGCATGGTTTCGTCAAATAGTTGATCAAGGACGGAGAACAACTTTCCTCAGGATCCTCTGCAAGTGGGGCAGACGCAGTCGCAATGGGTATATCTTTATTTTAGCTGACTGCAACTGTTCTGCTTGTTCACATTCACTGGTTCGCACTAATTCTCTGCCTGGATCTGGTGTCAATTGTTCATTTATTGGTTCGACTCCCAATTGAGTATCTGCTGATTCAGCTGCTGATGGTCCAGCTACCGATTCGGTATCCTTATTCTCATGTTCGTCGACTTTGCCAGGTCCGGTATTTATACTTTCGGCATTGAAAATATCTAAAAGACTTCTGCACTGCGAAGCACTATCTGACAGTTTCTTTTTCTTCCGATCACGTTCTTTCTCAGCACCCCCCTTCCTTGTCTTGTGGGCTGCTTTATCCATTGTTGCCAATTGCTGGTTACAGATAGAACTGCTGAAATAAAAAAGCAATCATTGTTACACCGACAATATAAATTTGCGAAAATTTTGGCATTTTAGAATTAAATATCTGCACATTTTCAGAATCAAATATAAATATATTCTGCAAGTCGGAATGTGGGATCATATGGGTAACCAATATACCAATATACCAAATTGGTTGCATTATTCAACCAAATCTGGTAGACTGGTATATTCGTTACCCATATCCATATGAACAATGAACTTAAATTATATCTAATGGCGTGGAAGGAAATAGCGTGACAGATAGACAGACAGATGGATAATCATGTGGACGAAAGCAGAGACATGTGGACAGGCGGAGAAGATATACAAATCTCGGTTCTTTTCAAAACGTGGAGATAATACTCTAGTATTTACCATCTGTTACATGTACAGCTGTATTACCTGTATATCACTCAATAGGAGGCCTAGGTTGCTGGGTCAGTGTGGCTGTGTGGGTTTCTATTACCAAAGTTTGCCATTTTAGACCTACTGAGAAATAGTTGGAGCTCAAATCTTTGAGGGCCAAGAGGGCAGGCAGGTTTCGGGTGGTGGTACCGTGGGTGGGATGGGGACCTAATAGGGGTGGGATTATATTGTCAATAGCTGGTATTAGACCACTGAAAATTGTGAAATATGTCCTGAAAATTAGAAGATAATCCCAACAAGAAAATGTAATGTATACCCAAGGAGGAGGGATGGGGGGGGGACTCCTCCCAGAAAAATTTTGAAATCTAGATGATCTCAGACCTGTGCCATCTCCTGTATTTCCAGAGGTATATACCTTATATAGGCCTATATTGTTATCCTAAAATGGGGAGGGCTGACTAAAAGCCAGTGCAGAACACAGTGTTTGCTTGTTTGACCAGGGACAACATAACAACATAGTTTCTCTACAACATTTAAGAAAAAGCCTATTGAATAATTTAAAAATCATTTTGAATGAAATATGTTAATGGGGAGAAACAGGCAACAGCTTTAATTCCTTTAAATGTCAAATGTTTTATAATATTTAACAGCTTAGGCCCTATATGTACCTGCATAGTGCCGTGTGCCCGTGACTTATGATTTTCGAATTGAGCTGCCATATATATATTTATGGTTTCAAGATTCAAGATTCAAGATTCAAAATTATTTATTTCATACTCAAATACTCAATATACAATATATTACATCACAATTGGGCAGTCCATCAAAGGCATGGCCTATAAATCGATGGACCCCCACACATAAACACAACATTACAATATATAAAGCTACTAAATGTATTCAACATCTGTATAGATGCATGATAGGACAAACACAGAAAACAGGACGGCACAACATACATTTTTTTTCCCCCACCATATCGTCTTAATTTTGCGATAATAATAATACTTGCAATTCATCTGAGGTCTATATTGCGATGGCATAGTTTTAAGGGTTACTTAATAATTAATTATAAATAATTATTAAATAAGATTAAAACACTCACCATTCACCAATTTATGAGGTTGATCATCGAAATCTTGACGCTAGTTCTATGACTATTGACTAGGCCTATAAGTAACATACGGTACTAAGTTAGTAAGTTACTACCATTTCTAAACATGACCAGAGGGATTGGCAAACACCTGCCGTAGTCCCCTGCCCATTCGCTTATTGTATTAACCCCTAGCACACTGATGTCGAAAATTAAATGTTCATAGCATCCGGAGAGAGGTTGGTGTACGTTTTCACGTCGTTTTGGAAGCAGTTGCTAGTTTGCTACTGAAACTCTGAAAGAGTGAAAGCTGTTGGCTGTTGCTATTTCAGCAACATTGCTACTAAAACTAAAACCAGCTTTAAGAAGATGAAATGAAATTTAATGTGAAATCTTGAAATTCCAGAGTGTTAAGGGCTAACTCTGACTAGTGCTACTGTTCTTACAGTTCTTTCAGGCTTAAGCATAGTTATAGAATAATAGAATACGTGAAACAATACACGACTGTACGCCACGACCTCAGACTAAGCACACTGGCTGGTCGAGTTAGTCAGACAGCCTCAAAAGTATGTGTATCCTTGCGGCCTTGCCACTCCTTGAAGTCATGTTTCCTGTGCAAGATTTCGCGGAAATAGACAAAACAGACAGCAATGTCAATGTACATGTATATTATGTAATTGTCGCTTAGTCACAATTAAATGTACACTTAGCGCCACAATTAAAGATACACTGTTATAATGTTATTAATTTATTTTATTCTCGTATTTGCTCACTGAACATGAATTGATGAAAGATTCAATTTCATGCCCTGAAATGTAGGTTTCCCGAATCCTAGGGGAGGGGGCTACAGCCGCCACGCCCCACGGTCCCACCCGACCCCGACCCCGCCAATGGCAAATTGATGCCATAACTGATGCTCACGTTCGTAGGGGTACAGGTGGTAACGCCATATCTTATGCTCACAGCCTCATTCATAGCAGTATAGCCTTATAGGTGGCGATGATATATTGGACGATTAGGAGGTACCTGGTCATTCCAGGGTGATCCCATCAAGGGGAAGAACTTGGTTCAACAGTTAACATGTAACAAGTAACATCATCACTAACATGTGCTCAAAACCGTGAATCTGTACAGAGATACAGGTACACATTTTTTGTCCAGCCTACCAGCCCATTTTACCCTGAAACACCAGCCCACCGGGCATTGCCCAAATGCCCTTATGGCCAGTCCGCCCCTGGAGAATACTCGGGTAGGAAACTGGAACACCCCGCAAAGTGTTCGAATTGGATGCGTTTGGTGGGTTTACTATTTAACAAACCGTTTGTTGAATATTTGGACACTAATTGGCCTGGCGGTTGCCGCCATAGATACTCATCAATGTACATTGACCTCTCTCTCTCTCTCTATCGCTCCCTCCTGTCCTCACCAACTCACCACTCCCTCACCCACGCCCTCATCTATCTCGCGCGCTTGCTCTCTATTTCGCTCTCTATTTCTCTTTCTCTCTCTCTCCCATCTCCACCTCTTTCTCTCTCACTCTCTCTCTCTCTCTCTCTCTCTCTCTCTCTCTCTCTCTCTCTCTCTATATATATATATATATATATATATATATATATATATATATATATATATATATATATATATATATATATATATGCAATTACTAAATACATGACGTGTTCTTTAGATGCGAACAGGTAATTGATATATATATATATATATATATATATATATATATATATATATATATATATATATATATATATATATATATATATATATATACATATATATGAGAGTAAAGCTTTCATGTATGCATTATAGTTATTCAAGGTAGCGGACACACCAGGCATGCATGCCCCGTATGCATTATAGTTATTCAGGATAGCGGACATACCAGTCATGCATGCCCCATATGCATTGCACTTATTCAGGAAAACTGATACACAGTCCTGCATGTTCCGTATCAATTATAGTTATTCAGGATAACGGATACACCAGCCCTGCATGTTCTGCATGCTTTATAATTATATGTGCAGGATACACCAGCCATGCCTCCTCCTACATTAGCATGCGATGTTGCTTGTATGTCTCTAATATTAATTTGCCTCCTACACACATATTTTCTAGCACAAACTATCTCGTTTCACATATAGCACATAGTTTGATCAACTTTGTTCACCCAGGATGGCATTCTTCTATATGTTTGCAAAGAGGACAGAACATGTATGTACAAGACACCGCAAAAGCAATTCAACCATATTATTGCGCCAATTCCTATGATATAGATAGCAACCTAGATATCTTGTATTACCCACTCTGAGTTTGTCAGATCCGATTGTCATACGAATAGTAGTCGGGAATCTAATGTGGGAATTAAAGGCGGATATAATACTTAGAAGTGTTAAATGATGCAATACTTTGATTTATGCAATTCATTTCGATTCTCTTGACGATGCAATCAAACTGACTGAAAAACGCGGGTCATTACACGTAAATTCCTCAATATCGGAATATGTTTACCTACATGTCTCCATACCTACCTATACATCTACCTACATTTATACATACATCACTCTTAGGCTGACTGACCGGCCAAATAACCGACTGACAAACTGCCTAACCACCTGATTGAATGACTGACCAAGCGATCGACTGATCGATCACCAACTCCACCCAATTTCTAGACCGACCTACTGACCAAATTAGTTTCAAAATATTCAACATCGCCGTTATTCAAGAGTAAATACATACAATTCCTAGAACAAAGATTATTCCGTCACCAATTATGCGTTCGTGACGTACATATCTACGTCATTTATGCCGTCATTGATTGTAACGCCATCCTACATGTTGTGTAGTTTAGTATGCCGTCATATGATGGATGGGCAAACTGGAACGGTCCATTACGTCATGAATAACACGACATAGTCCGTTACAAATGCTTAATAGTTCAACAGGTCGTGCGAATTGTATGTCTTCTATTTAATAAACATTATGTTGACTATTTTGAAACCTATTTAACAGGACACTGTTGATGCCATAGGCAGAAACATGCAGTCAAAATCTTTCCAAAATATTCAACAGTACATGTATATTGTTCTGGAAGTTGAGATTCAGGGAGTGCAGCGATCGATTAATCCCACAATGGGTAAGGCTTGCCTTGGTTCTTAGCTATAGATGGGCGGGACATAACTAAAACTGCATTCCTCAATTTAATACTACATCATTGGAAGACCAAGTGCACAAGAACAACTTTAATAGGAGGATTATAACAGAAACATAATGAGCACGTCATCGAATTTGTGAAAGAGGTTTGACATGAAGAGACTTATGTTGTAGCGTAGTAGGACATTTTCACCAGTGCTCCCAATCATCTTTGGCATTTATGTTTTTGCCGCAACGTAGGTTTCAAGGTTTAAAATCTATTCATGACATAAATTAAGTCAACCCGCGCGATGTTGTAGTTAGACAATAGCGTGCTATATAGTACAGGCAAGATAAATTGATATATGATATTGCCCGATAAGTCTCGATGAGATAACGGATGTTTATCAGGAGGCGTGCACACATTGATAGTATTTTCAATGACAACCCACATCCATCCCAAAACTGGTGGATGCTTCAAATGTATTTTTCTGTTATCCTGAACAATGCCTATGTAATCAATATGGCCAAACTGGTTTGGATGCAATGTGAATGATGGATGAAGTGACTTTATGTGAATTCTTCAGGAGGTAATTTGATGGCAAATTGAATATTAAGTGACTAAACCGTTAGACAGTTTAATCAGCCTGTCCATCGTTTGGTAGAGTCTTAAGACAAATGAGTAAACACAATCCATTTTACAACCGTAACTACCTCTCTTGCATCTTGTATAGGGTAGAAGATAGCACAGAGCTATGCGTGTGTTTGGTCGCTAATAGCAATATTAAGTGCATCATATTTGCTTATAATCATTATCCGAGTATATTCAGATACATAGAGACGTTCTTCTATGTGTATAATTGTTTCTTGTGAACGTTAAACACGATGACATATTTGTTCTTCTTTTATAATGTATATGAAGATTGGAATGTGCAAACAGAGATATAGGTACATAGAGTTGCATAAACTAGAGTGTGGATAGATTATGTTATGTAACTATGGATATACTTTCACTAAACCTATGCAGGATTATAGCTTTCATTTTTCTGTAGCATTGTAACTTTTAATCCTGTAAAATCAAACATTGACGTTGTTGCCAGTGTGCCACTTAACTAAGTATACAGTAATCGAGTAGGCCTACAATGGTCGTATTCGACTGGCCGAGAACCTAAAGCACATTGGCGCGATAGAAAATATTTTGTATTCGATTAGTATTTCCAGAAAATCAATAGAACACGAAACAAGCCAGAGCCAAAACGTGTGGCATGTTTCGTGAAGTCGGGCACGTGATGAAAAATATGAAAACGTGGGAACGTAATATTATGAATGGAAACAGCCATACCAGTTTTATTTTCAAGGCTGTAAAATGTAGGCGATTCGTGGACTTGAGGAGGCTAAGGATGTCGGCTGAGGACAAGACACCGTGGGCAAAAGCGAAGAAGGATTGATTGCAGTTGTAGGATATTTCTACTACTAACGCCGAAGAATACAGTAATCATACATACACCGTAAATCGTGAGTAGCAGCTAAATACACCATCATGGTCCATAGTTATTTAGTCAGTTAGTCAGTCATTCACAAATGTGGATTCCGTGCTGTAGTTATAAGAGATGTTGGTGTACCAAAGGGAGGGCAGAACAGTATGTACACTACGCTGCATAAATTGTGTCCAATTCAACCATTCTATTGCGACAATACATAGGTAGCAACATGGGTATCATTATTTTGATCTATGCAATTCATTTTGATTGTCTTGACGATGCCGTCAAATTGAATGTAGCACGAGAGTCATTATACACATAATCGTCAATATTGGAAAATAAATTAAAATAACTTATGTTAATTCACCCCATAGAGATCACAAGCATAATTGAGGACTTTATTTATAGCGCCTACTAGTTTCATATAAATAGGTGGACGTTACACCAGTACCCTCGCTGAAAAGCATGTAACCATATCTTCTGTAATTCTCAGACGCAAGGAAACAACGCGAAAAACTAGAATACCGCCTCCCCACTTCACCCACCCGCGATCAGCCCCATACCAATACATGCAGCTGCATTATGGCAGCCGCTGCTCCTTAGCAATGCGATCACAGTGTCAATTAGAATGTTTTGCATCTCATGGGATTGATCGATCCCTGTAACCCTCTGAATCTCAATTCCCACAAATTATGGGAGCAATGGCACGCGGATAAATTCGTTTTAAAATATTCAACAACATATTTATTAAATAGTAAAGTTATCCACGATCACGACATCATATGATTGACTAAAAAACTGGAATCCTCCATTATATATGGCAGGTAGTCATCACAAATAGGAATTATCCTTCATAAGGCATACCATAGAGACACATTTCTAGCTATGCCACGCCTATTTCTAGACGGGCTCCATCCACGGTGGGCGTGCTTTTGAAGCGAGTTATATCGTTTAACCCCCAAATTATCAGAATGCAAATTTTATGATAACTATATACGTCAGCTGTTGAAACTAATTTGACGGGTGTGTGTTGCTTCCCATGGCATATTTAGTGATCCTACCTCATGTGATTCCAGATACATACCTATTGATACACAGTATGCAATTTGTTTTATTGCTGAGGACAGCAACAGCTCCCAGTAAAATTAGTTTTGAAAAAGTTGTAAATTCCTCAAAGACACACAGTTCAAACTGTTACTGTCGGATATTTGCCAATTCCATGACAGACCTATGCAATTTGATTGTGACCTCAGCTAGCACGTGGCTTATCCATGTGTGTGGCGTCAGCTACTTGAGTGGTAAATCTCATCCCACCATTTGCGCCCAAACCAATATATATCCTCTGCCATTTACTCATCTATTGGGAAATGGTGTATGAACGCAAATTAAATTCCGAAAAACGGAAAATGAAATGACTTATTGAGAGCAGTCCAAATAAATCTCGCAAACTACAATTTATCTAACTTCATTTTCACATGAAATCGCCCGTTGATTGAGTAGCAATGGACAATAAAGCGTCCATGGATGATTCTTTCAAGATGCAATGTTTCTCATTGAACAATACATTATTTATATTGCACTATACTTTTCTGATGAAATAGCCGCGGAACAGACCATGTATCTTCTGGTATATGGGTCAGGTGAACTATCCCACTGTTCTTATGCTGGATTGATTAATTTCTACATATGCCCCTTCCATCTATTCTAGCTAAGTTCCGCTACGGCTATACTAAGTTATTATTCGTTTGATTGGCGTATAGCGAGTCCTTGATTACAGGTCCCATTCACGCCATATCTAGGCTGGTTTTATTTCAGTATATTATTGGTAACCTCCCCCGATTCTACACTGTTACTCATTTATTCTTATGAGTGGGGATAGGCAATGAGCGAAGGAGATTGCCCATGCTTCCAATGGCGGCGAGATAGTGTTCATGTGCAACAAGTAGTCCTGAGTTCACATAGTCACTACACCAAGCCACCATCTTCGAAAATTCTTACGGTGTACGGATTGGTTTATATACTTTGAATCTGGAATTCCCAGAAAGCATATTTCCTGGTGATTCTATATTTTCGCCCAGGCACCTATGCACTATTTGAGTCGAAACCTGCATGAGCTCATGTTGATAGAGAAGTAAATCTCAGTGCCATGCCTGCGAAATATTGCCTTGGAGTGTTAGTGAGAATTATAGCAGCTGTATTACAATTGAAGGGTACATTTCTAGCTATGCCCGGCCCAGTTCTTGATCAATTTTGACCACTTTGTGGGCAAGCTCGGAGAGCTTTTGGTAAATTGAGGTCCGAATGCCCAGAATCTCAATGGCATGGTAAGTATATCGTATATTTTGATACTAATTTAACGTACAAATGCTTTTGCTTTTGGCAGCAACATCTCTCAGTCAATTTAGTTTCAATGTATTCAACATAATTTCCTTTTACTGGTAAATACTCCAATGACATGCACTTCAGACAGTTACCCAATGTGCCCATTTCGTGTAGGGCCTATGCGGTTTGATTGTGACTTCAGGAAACAGGTGATGCATTTTTATTACAACGTCATATACTTGAGCGACAGACCGGATTCCTTCATTACCGAAGCACACTATTCTAAGCATGGGATAATTGTGTTCCGCATAAATTAATATAAGTATTTTTGTTGTGATTTTGAATTAGGTACTTGTGTCTCTAATTCGATTTCACAACTTCCGGAATTATATTAATTTATTGAAATCACCAAATGTTAAGATTTATTTAGTTTCATTACATCGAGACACACACTTTAATTGTCTAAAAGTATATAATTCTAAATTTGAGAATTGTATTTTCACGTATTCTGGTGTGAATGTGTGAATAGATACCTTTCATGTATGTTAAATTTCTTTCTTGCCGAAGACACCGATCTTATCGAGTCGATCGATATCTCGCTCGCAATCAGAATACGACGATTGCTTAATGCTTGTTTTAGCAGATAAAAGTACAATCTCTCGAGAAATTACTCCAGACATCAACAGCCATCCTAGTGTATTTACTCAGCTATTAACAAATGATATATGAAGGCAAATGTAATTCCCGAACGGATGTAATTGAATGAAGTATTAGCGATGGACGCAGAAGGCAAATAGGACTTGCAAAATACAATTTGTCCAACTTAATTTTCTCATGCTTTTATTGCAATAGTGCAGTTCTGGCATTCCCGTTGATTGAGCACGTGACGGTAACGTATGCATGGATAATTCATTCAGGATATATGAGGTAATGGCTCTCAGAGAAGGTTGTCTTTTTATAAAGAAATACTTTGTTTTAAATGCATGACGTAATTGATTACGATGCCATACTATACGTCTCGTTGTTGATTATGACTTCTTACGATTTACTGAGGAACTGATATCCAACAGTAACGGGAATCGTTAATTTTAGGCACTTTGTTGTATTACTGAGAATGCCTATTTATGGTGAGATACACTATCGTATATCTTGTTAAGTATTTTGGAGTAAAGGTAGCTGAACACATGATGGTGTCCTTGCGTCTAAAATTATTTAAGTTTTTAACTTGTGAAATTGAATTACCTCTAATTCATTTTCGCGATTAAAAGATTATGTTAATTTGTGCGGAATGAAATCATCATCAAGATTCATTTCGCTTCATTACCGTTCTTTGAGGTTCTCAATTTAAACCTCTACAATTATACAATGTAAACAACTTTATTTTCACGCAGTTTCGTGTGAATGTACGCCCGAAACATTTCGCATGTATGGCATATGCAGATGGCGATTTATCAATAGCATAGCGTGTAATGTATTCCTTTGGGCATGTCAAGGCTAATGGATCAGAGGGCGTATACTTTAACCGAATGGCTTCAGCTCAATGACGTTCACCATATATTTTCAACATGTCAATTCTTAAAAATAATATAATTATAGAAGTGATGCATTAGATTGTTGTGCGATGACGTGCTTAGATTACAGACATTAATTGTAATACATATTTAATACATATTTAATATGCGATTATTTATTAATCATTCTTATTTGTAGCAGTAACAGATTTGAGAATAACCAAGACATCCCATGCTGGACAAAGTAACCTAACTATTGCACTACTAATGCAAACACTACAAATCATATTTTTCTCTTTATAGTGCTCCTGTACACAGGACAATGCCATGCATATGGGGCTGGTGAGAATGGTGCAGGTGTATTCAAATGAAAACAAAATTGTACAATGGATGGCATATTAAAATGATTGCAGACTTACTAATCTATGGAACGACTAACGCATATTAGTCACGGGTCGCAACTACAAGGACATTCACATCAATATGAACCTATACATAGCGGATGAATCTAGTTTGAGCCAAGCCACGCCCATCTCTAACTAAGTCACACCCACGCTTTGCCCGCGTTGGGATCAATCGATACCAACATTCTCTGAATATCAATTTCTAGAAAACTATGCAGCAACAGCGTCCAGTCAAATTAGTTTCAAAATATTGAACCACAATTTTATTAAATCTTAACGACATACAATTCGTGCAACCTGACAAAATAGTAAGCGTTTACGACGGACTAAGTCGCGTCAATCATGATGCAATTTATTATGGCATCAGCCTAGTTGTGACGTAGTTGATTATGACGCCATATGATTAACTGAGAAGTTGGATAGAACCATTGGTCACGTTACAGGAACAACAGCTCATTGTCTTGGTGTTCTATAACGTTGCCTCACGATTACAAACACCGTAGAAATAACCTGTATCTTAAACATACATCATCATTTGTATGCCAACTGCACATTCTTTAGAAAATTACTTGCAATCACAATACTGAATGCCCCATATCAAATTCGAAAGCTCATTACCCATTTTTAAATAGTACGTTGAATAAGTTGAAACCAATTTGACTGTTTGCTTGCAGCAATTAGTTCCTGCCATATTAGGTTCAAACATTCAACTTTTTAGCTATATAGTTACATTGACTTAAAATATTAATATACTACGTTCGACAGTGACTGCTACTGAGAGCTGGATGTACCGTGTTCCTCTCATCTCGATACAAATATGTCTCTTCTATACATAAAAACATCTGTGGAAAAGATGTGTCACCTCAATCCAGTGAAATAATTACTGATCAGTATTTTTCTTTATATTGTGAACGTTTCGCTGGCATGCGTATCTGCATCAGTAATGTGTAGACAATTATATAACAGATACCAGATTTAACTTTGTTATTGTTATAGGTATAGCTACTTGTATCCCGTCACTGCGGAATGGGTGCTACCATGATGTCATCCACATGTTGTATATACGCGTGTGGAAATTATCACGTTCCCAAAGGCAGAAATTAAATTTACTTCAGCCAAAGCTACTTGGAAAACAAAAAAACCGTTTTGCAATGTTATAATGACACTGCAAATGCTTAGGTATGAATGAATTGCCTTGAAATTTAGCTGCATGAATGTTATCGAATTCTTACACAATAGGTAGGTGAGCGAGACCACCACAATTCACCTTTCCAGAGTATCCAACCATCATCTGACGTTGTTTGACGTCATAATCATCTCGTCGCCTGTATGATGACGTCACAATCTTTATGTCACAAAGGGTTCCATATGGGCCGTCATCAAATCTCAAATTGTCCGACACGTTGTATGAATTGTATGTTTTTGCAATTTTTTGCTATTTAATACACGTGCTGTTGAATATTTTGAAATTAATTTGACTGGCGGGGGTTGTCAACAGCTTACCTGTGTATTTTTTTGGAAACTGATAGTCAGGGTGTTCAGAGATCGATAGATCCCAACACGAGCGAGGTGTGGATGGATCTGAGTTAGAGATGGGCGGGGCATGGCTAAAACCGGAAAGGTCCATGCTTTCTGCATATACAGGTGAGCAGAGCGCAACATATATCTCAACATGTTAGTTTGTGATATTGTATTCTTATCAATGCATGATGTTCATCATTAGATCAACTCGGACATAATGTAGCACGTATTCCAAACACATATCTATGTAATTCTGTTCTGCTTGTCACGTTGTGTCAGTATCACGGTATGTGAATACATCTATCTCAAACTCACTGAATACATCAACGTTATATCTAATAAATCATAAAGGGAATTCGCACCCGACAGCTAGGCCGAGATGTGTAAGATGTAATATTTATGATTCAACCACACAGCCAATCGTTCCATTGCAATTTTATACAAAGGAGAACTTTACATTATTCCATTCAGTTAAACAGTTTTATCAAGTATGGGCGATGCCAAGAACTGTCAGTCTTGATAGCAGCAATACATTCATAAAATTCTCTTAATAATACAATGAAAAATTGGTGGTGAGTTATCTAATTGAAAGGCCGCGTGTTGCCTTTGCGATGTTTGGGATGTATCGTTACCATGAAATCAGTTAAAATATCCGTTGTTCTAATTATCTGTTGAAAATATAGTATCGTGCACACACTGGACACGTATAACTGGGCGTTTAGAGAATATGAAGAGAGTACATTCAAAATCAGAGTTATCCTGGTGGTAACGTTGGAAAGTCGGCTGAGTACGCAAGTGGAAGCTGACTATGAACCTGTCCTATACCTATATACCTATATACGTACCCGTGCTCTCACCGAATGGCCCTCATCCTCGCATTGATACACTTTCGTCAATTTAAAATAGTAAATCAAGATAACTTTTACTTAAAAGTTAGTCTGAATATTAAAACATTATTGTTATTATTAGTATTATTTGTATTTACAACCGAGTTCGGTCTATTTTACTTTCATTATTTTAAATACACTTGCGCTTAAAATGTAAGTAATCCTGTTCATAAAAGGTGCATTAATGTGAACAAATATTATGGACATTCAATATAGTTAATTTCAAATGTAACAGATTTTGAATCCAGCTATTACCATTATCAGACAAGCACAGATCCAACAGATTTAGTTCATATTAATGTCAAGTACGACATAGTGTGCTATATAATGGACCTTTCCAGTTTATCCGTCCATCATATGGCGGCGTAATCAACTACGTGGCGTGTAGAATGACGTCATAATCAATTACAGCATGAATGCCTCGATGTAGTCCGTCTTAAATGCTTAGTAGTCCGACACGTTGTACGAATTGTATGTCATTGCTATGTAATGCAAATGCTGTTGAATATTTTGAAACTAATTTGACTGGCCGTCGTTGCTGCCATAGAGTCTTTCAAATTATTTCTAGACTGCGGGAGTCCAGGTACAGTATTATATTGGAATACCCTGGTATCCATAAATGCATTGACATCTTCCCAGACTGATTTTGGCATTACCATCTGATACCGCTTTTAACGGTTTTGATGAATGGCTAAATAGTGTCAGTCTCGGGGAGAGAGATTTGATTAGCTAGGGGGGGGGGAATTGCTGAATATCTTAATAGACTATTCTCATCCAGTTTAAGATGCGACTAGGTCAGCGGCATGGCCTTGTTATCAATGTGCACAGCATAATGTGTTGGCGTGCATAGGGAATAGAGAGTATGTGCTAAAATCTTCCAAGACTGATTTTGGTATTACTATGTGATGACTCTAGTAACGGGGTTGATGAATGCCTAAATAATGTCAGTCTCGGGAACTGAGATTCAATTATTTAAGGGAGAGATGTGATGAATATCTTAATCCATTATTCTCACTCAGGTTAAGATGAGACAAGGTCAACGACATGGTATTCTTATAGAAACGCACACTTTATTTTGTTGCTGTAGGTAGGGAATAGATGGACCCCGTTGTAGCTATGCCCCGCCCATTTGAAGCTAAACTCCACCCACTTTGGATATGTGCTCGAATCAAGTTATCACCTTTGCTTCTATGGAGGAGATACTCACATTCAAATTAGTTTCAAGATATTCAACATAATGTTTAATAATTGCAACCGATCAACAATATACAATGCATATACTTTCCGAACGTTTCGAGCTTCTTGACTGAGTCATAATAAGTCATTATGGTTGTTAGGTCAGTCTACATGTGATGTATCTGATTATGACGGCATATATTTGAGAGGCATATCAGATCCCTGCAATCTCCCTAGGGTTAAGATGAGACTGAGTCAGCGACATGCTCTACCTATCGTCGAATAAGTCTACCATTTACATTTGGGAACAACGATATGACGGTATAATTTGGGTATTAATGATATGTCCACGACACTATGCACCACGAATACCTATGAAGTCCAACCTTCTATAGCAGACACATGTTCTCTCCCCATCCCTCCTTCCCTCCCCTCCCACTCACTTGCCTCTCGCACTCACTCCACCAACCACCCTTCCACTGTATCCTTCCCACCTCCCTCTCTCTCTCTCCCATTTACGTACTCTCTCAGTCTCTCTATCTCGCACGTTATCTCTTTCTCTCTCTCTCTCTCTCTCTCTCTCTCTCTCTCTCTCTCTCTCTCTCTCTCTCTCTATTAGGTGACAAAACTGTCCGTCCATAACGTGGCTAATCGCGTGCTTGTCATTGACGTGTTACGAGCTCCAGACCATAGAGGGCAAATAACATAGTGATTTGCTCTGACCTTAGAGGTCAAGTCCCTTGGTTGGTTCATTCGCGTCACGGGCTGGCATTTCAGAGACAAATGTTTAAACACAACCCCTTCTACAACCGTAACTAACCCGCTTGCCAACGATATGCATCATATATAGCATGGGAGATAGCGCAGCGTTATGCCTCCTATAACTGTATTTAGTTGCTAATAGCAATATAGAGTACACCATATTTGCTAATAATCAGTCTCCGTCTATATTCAGATACGAGCGTTTGACATTCTGTGAGATTTTCTCGTATTTGTATGACTGATCCTTGTATACGTTTAAACACAGCCGAACACATGTTTTGTATCTTTTATAACGTATAAGTACATTAGAATGTGTAAATATAGATATAGATATATGGAGTTACATAACGTACAGGCTAATATATTGTGTTTTGTAAGTATGAATTCTCCTTCACTAAACCCATGCAGGAATGTATTTTTCATATGTCGGTAGCATTGCAACTTGTAATCATGTAAGAACACACATTGACGGTGTTTCCATTTTGCTGATTAATTAATTATGTAGTAATCAAGTAGGCCTACAATGCCTTGATAATCATATTCAGTATGTACTAAATAGATACGATTAAGGAAAACATCATTCTTTGACAAGCATGCACCATTTCCTGGATGCATATGCTGCTTAACCATCACTCTTAATGAATATGAAAGAATCATCTATAACAATTAAACTATACATCGGTGTGGGTGTATTGCAACAGTTACAAAGTTATTAGATAATGATGTATGCTGGTCAATCCCAGAGTAGAAAAGAAGAGTGCACTGTTCCCAGAATATGCAGTGTTCCCAGAATATACAGTGTTTGCAGAATGTTCAGTGTTCCCAGAATATGCAGTGTTCCCAGAATATGCAGTGTTCCCATACTATTCAGTGTTCCCAGAATGTCCAGTGTTCTCAGAATATGCAGTGTTCCCAGAATGTTCAGTGTTCCTAGAATGTGCAGTGTTCCCAGAATATGCAGTGTTCCCAGAATATGCAGTGTTCCTATAATGTGCTTTGTTCCCAGAGTGTGGAGTGTTCATGGACTGTGCATTGTTTTCCAGAATATGCTGTGTTCCAAGAATGTGCATTGTCCCCAGAATGTGCAGTGTTTCCAGAATGTGCAATGTTCCACGAATGTGCAGTATTTCAAGAATGTGCAGTGTTCCAAGAATGTGCAGTCGTTGTGATGATTATGTGCAGATATACAATTATACTAAGCCAATAATAAACCATGTCCAAAACATTACGTCATCGCAATGTTATCTGTAGCTCTCCGCATTGAAGAGTTAACAAATAAGAATGGCGTAAATCCATGACAATAATCGAAATCTCTGCCACAAATTGTATGCATTGAATGTCTCTAATATGCATTCTGCTCACTATTATGAAACGAATTTGAACACGTAGATGTTGCTAACAGGAATAGGAAAATAGAGTCGTGTGAATGAACGATTATCTTATGTATGCTAGAAAGATCGAAGTCCGCATGGAACGAGCAACTATCTGACTGACTGACTGACAACTCTCTTTAGATTATGGCCATTTAGGGCATACCTGTTTGAAATAATTTACACTCAGAAGGCAGCGTTATTTTTGCAGGACCACCATATATATATATATATATATATATATATATATATATATATATATATATATATATATGTATATATATATGGGCAATTTTGAGACACAACAAACCCCGTGCATGCTCTTTAATATCACAATGGGGGTGGGGGGAGGTGGGGTGTGTGGGGGAGGTGGTGGGGGGGGGGGGCGGCTTGGAACCATACTACCAACATCGTCGCTCAACATATTGCCCATGGCATTAATATCGGTTTTCCAGGTATATCGGTATGAAAATTAATATCATTACAGGTATTCGGTTTTTTTATAATTCCGTGATGCTCTATCAACAGCTCTCAGAATTACTGTGTTATGACGTTCACATTCCTAGTGCTAAGCCAGAAAGAGGCTTGGAAATCCCTTACACCTTATCAAGATTAAACTGTACATGTATGGAGCTTGACGTTGCTCCAGGCACCAACATTACAATCTTAAGTTATCGGTGTAACATTTTTCATGTGGGTGTGGGTGGGGTGTGGGCTGAACCAAATGTAATGTTTGCACCGTCTATAGCTCGGCCATGTTGCTATCTAGATTATTAGCTTTACTCAAGTAATTTGCCATGGATCGTGTCATTGTTGCTGCCGTGTTCATAACTTAGCCATTTCGAGGATGTGCCAAGCATAGCCATACACCCGCTATACCACGTATCTTATCTTAAAATTGCTCTGGTGAAATATCGTGGAGATTACTTTCATCGTGTCTACTTTATGTGTATGCATCTCTGGCAAGATGATGGATGTATGAATGGGAAGCCAGAGACGAAACGTGCATTCACCGGTTCCCAATGCCGGTCATAAGTGAGAGCTTCCTGTCAATGTGTCAACAGAACGCCCATGTCGATGCTGATAAATGAGACAGGTATTAAAGGTTATCTTTGATATTGCCGTTTGCTGATCCATCGTATTGCTAACTATAGTACCAAAATCAGCCTGCCATGAGTGACTTCAGAACCTTGAAGTTGAACTTGGTAACGGGCGCTGAATAGCACTGAGATCATGAAAACACACCACTGACGTTATTTTATGTGATATTTTCGATTTAAGCAGAAATCAAAATATGATTTTTTTGTAAATTGTGTTCATTTAAAAGAAGCGTGTCCAAATCAGCTTCTCATAAGTCTACCACACCGCAATACGCTTTATGCATGCACACACAAGCACGCACGCACGCACGCACGCACGCACGCACGCACGCACGCACGCACGCACGCACGCACGCACGCACATATTCAGTTACAGGTGGGTTTGTTTGGTATTTATATCCAGTAATTGAAGAATACATTTATGAGCAACAAAATACAAATCTCACAAAATGATGCCCCTGAATACATCGGGCAAGTGCTTCACCGATTTCTAGATTATATTCAGTCACCATACGTGTGCTGTTTAACGTGTGCTCATGCACCCAGATGAGCAAAAATGAGACAGTAAATATATCAGACATAGCGTGTGAGTATAGTCGATCTACTGCATATAAACAATGATTAGAAAATGATGCATGAAGCCAAATCCAATATCAACACGAAGAAATATTAGCGAGCGTCGAGCGTCATGAAACGCAAATGCCAAAGGTACAATGCAATTTATCTAGCTCACTTTCTCCATGTTCTCACCTAGCCAGTAAGATTACCGACGTGTGGTGTGGTAGATAGACAAATGCTTCGATTTGTGGCCCATGTACCCGTACAGAATAAATCCTGCTTCTCACTAGGAGACCACTTTCTTGAGAGTAGACGCAAGTATGCTCAAATGGTGAAAAATTCACTAGGTTGGAGATTTTCTTGCTAGCACTCACAAGCACACGCACTTCGGGAAGTTTTGGCCACAGTGCTCACTGAGGTTGGAACGTCTCTATTCTTTATTCAATCACCATGTATAAAAATGGCGATCATAATGACATGCAGGCCACTAGTGGTCTGAACATAGATCTACTGAATAAGACAACGCTCTCAAACTAAGTGAGTTGCTTCGAACATCCCTCTCACAGATTGTGAGTACATTTCCATCAATCTCCTGCGATGATGCATATATCATTGGGTCACAACAAACCCCGTGCATGCTCTTTAATATCATAATGGGTGGGGTGGGGGGATTGGCTCGGAATCATACTACCAAAACCTTTGCTCAACATATTGCCCATGGTATTAATAACGGTTTTCCAGGTATATCTGTATGAAAATTAATATCATTACAGGTATTCGGTTTTTATAATTCCATGATGCTCTATCAACTGCTCTCAGAATTACTATAGTGCTATGTTCGCATTCCAGTTGCTAAGCCAGAAAGAGGTTTGGAAATCCCTTACACCGTATCAAGATTAAACTGTACACGCAAAAGCTTGACGTTGCTCAAGGCCAAAAATAAAAATCTCAAGTTATTTGTGTAACAGTTTTCATATGGGTGTGGGCTGGGGTGTGGGCTGACATTTCGGGAACGTGTGCAAATGTAATGTGTGCACCGTCTATAGCTCGGCCATGTGGTATGTAGATTATTAGCCTTAATCAAATAATTTGACATGGAACGTGTCATTGTTGCTGCTGTTTTCATAACTTAGCCATTTCGTGGATGCTCCAAGCATCGCCATACACCCGCTATACCACGTATCTTATCTTAAAATTGCTTTGGTGACATATTGTGGAGATTACTTTCATCGTGTCCACTTTATGTGTATGCATCTCTGGCAAGATGATGGGTGTATGAATGGGAAGCCAGAAACGAAACGTGCATTCATCAGTTTCCCCTGCCAGTCATAAGTGACAGCTTCCTGTCAATGTGTCACCAGGACGCCCATGTCGATGCTGATAAATGAGACAGGTATTAAAGGTCATCTTTGATATTGCCGTTTGCTTATCCATCGTATTGCTAACTATGGCACCAAAATCAGCCTGCATGGAGTGACTTCAGAACCTTGAAATTGAACTTGTTACCGGGCGCTGAATAGCACTGAGATAATGAAAACACACCACTGACGTTATTTTATGTGATATTTTCGATTTAAGCATAAATCAAAATATGATTTTTTTGTAAATTGTGTTGATTTAAAAGAAGCATGTCCAAATCAGCTTCTCATAAGTCTACCCCACCGCAATACGCTTTATGCATGCATACACACATATTCAGTTAAAGGTGGTATTGTTTGGTATTTATATTCAGTAATTGAAGAACACATTTATGAGCAACAAAATACAAATCTCACAAAATGATGCCCCTGAATACATCGCGCAAGCGCTTCACAGATTTCTAGATTATATTCAGTCACTATACGCGTGCTGTTTAACGTTTGCTCATGAACTCAGATGAGCAAAAACGAGACAGCAAATATATCAGACATAGCGTGTGAGGATAGTCTATCTACTGCATATAAACAGCGATTAGAAAATGATACATGAAGCCAAATCCAATATCAACACGAAGAAATATTAGCGAGCGTCGAGCGTCATGAAACGCAAATGCCAAAGTACAATGCAATTTATCTAGCTCACTTTCTCCATGTTCTCACCTAGCCAGTAATAGTCCAGTAAAACTACAAATTAACCTAGAACAAATTGCAACAGAATTTATTTCTTTTCTGCGGCATTCATGGGACTGCCAGGTGTCACATATCAAAAGTCCTCCAAAATCCCTCGATGGGAAAGTGGGTAAATTCGCATATTTAGCTATCGCCATTATCCGAATAATGAAACTTCCCTTACCTGCTTCATTCCGCAAATAAACGAAGTAGAAATGTTGTCTAAGCTCTGAATTTCATGGTCACGGAAGACAGTAAGCAATTGGCAATATTGCCTTGAACCACTTGTACAAATTCTCTAAACCACAGATTAAATATGAGTGTGTGCACAGGGCCGGGGTAATTTAAAAAAATCATATTTAAAGTAAGTTTAATTTTGTTTTTCGCTTTTAAAATTTCATCTAAAATCAATTGCATTTTAATTTTCACTTTTATCTCACAATTTGAATACATTTCTATACAATTCAATCAGAATATGGACATGGATTTAGATACATGCGTTATTTGTAACCAGAGCCTAGAAAATGGCTCACAAACTGTTAAGCTTCGAGTTAAAGGCTGTGACGGTATTAACACTGC
This sequence comes from Chaetoderma sp. LZ-2023a, assembly GCA_034401795.1. NCBI lineage: Eukaryota > Metazoa > Mollusca > Caudofoveata > Chaetodermatida > Chaetodermatidae > Chaetoderma > Chaetoderma sp. LZ-2023a. The sequence continues at coordinate 60,869,657 of CM067364.1, read as the reverse complement.
TATCAGAGCCCGTGAAAGCGATGTCATAGCTGAAGTAGGACAGAGGGTTCATGTAAAATGTCGACTGGGAGTTCATTGATCCCATGCGGATTGCCCGTGACGCAGAGAAAATTGAACAATCTCCGCCACCCATGCGAACACTCCGTTCAGAAAGTCCAACATTCAATTTTAGTGAACATTGTTTGCTATGCGGATACCCTGCACAAATTCAAGATGGAAAGAAACGTGGCTATGATATTTATCCAGTAAGTACTCATGACTTTCAATATAGTATCGCCGAGGCCTGTGAGCAGAGAAAAGACGAATGCGGCAAACTTGTAGCCGGGCGGCTTGCCTTCTCGCCGGATTTATGCGTTGTCAATGCAGTATACCATCAAAGCTGCAGCGTAAATTTTCGAACCATGAAAAATATCCCTCAGCTGCACTCATCTTGCTCATCCCAAAAACATGGAAGGCCAGAAGACTTGGACAGAATAAGAGCATTTAGTGCGACAATGGCATTTCTTGAAAATAATGATGATGAGCAGCTGACCCTGCACGACCTCGTTAATAAAATGCAAGAGTATCTCGATGATAAAGAGAATAAAGCATACAGTACAAAATACATGCAGGATAAAATAAAAGATAATAATGGCGATGAAATATTTATTAGCACTGTGAATGGTAAGCCAAACGTTGTTACCTTTCGTTCAAAAGCATCTACTATTTTGACTGAATTCTATAAGGAACAGAAGAGAAAGGATTCCAAATCAGAAAGCATGCTAATCATCCAGACAGCTGCCAAACTGCTTAGACACGATATTAAGTTAATTGATTCATGCACATCATCTGAAAGCTATCCATCAACGGAGCAAATGAGCGAACCAGTAAAGGCATTAAATTATTTACCAGAGACACTGCGGGAATTATTGCGGATTTTGTTTACTGGAAAAGACACAGAAATGAAACAGGCATCGGTTGGACAGGCTATTATGCAAGGAACTCGTCCTAGAGTTATTTTGGCACCTTTGCAGTTCGGGCTGTCATGTGAGATGCACCATAAATTTGGATCTAGATTTTTTGTTGATACCTTGTACAAGCACGGATTTGGATGCTCATACGCGGAGATACAGAGGTTTGAGCGCAGTGCATCACTTCATGGTGGAGATCTACCACAGCCATTATCAGGCGAGTTCATTCAGTTTGTTGCCGACAATGTGGATCACAATATTTGCACAATAGATGGGCAGAATACCTTTCATGGATGGGAATCATTGCATCTGTTACAGCAGGAAACCTTTCGTGCAAACGTATTCCAAGGATAAATGTAACATCTGAAGATATCAAGCAAGTTGGCAAGATCTGTATCAGGAACTTTGAGTCTCAGCATACCAGGAACTTCCCATTGGCCTTTAAGGAGTTAACTGCGATGGAACAAACAGACCCAACAGCTGACATTGACATCCTCTGGGATTTCTCTTTGTTTCTGCGTTCAAGGAGACAGTCGTGGTCTGGCATGATGCAAACTGTTCACCAAGGAGTTTATCCAGGTAAATCGTCTGTTATTTTCCTTCCGATGATAGATCTAGAGCCAAGTAACATGACCTGCATCTTTTTCACTTTGACTTATGTTTGTGAACAGGCAAACCGATACCATGTTGCACTCGTGATTACATTTGATCAGCCCTTATTTTGGAAAGCTATGATTATCATAGAGATTGAGCCGAGCTGGAGTCCATTAAAGCAAATTATTCTAAGACTGGGAGGTCTTCATATGGAGATGAGCTTCCTTGGCTGCATTGGTCACTTAATGGCAGGAAGCGGTCTTGCGCCTATTCTAGAGGTAGTCTACGCTGAGAATGCTGTCAAACACATTCTTAGTGGAAAGGCAATTTCTCGAGCAGTTCGAGGACACCTCATGGTTTTTGCTTCTCTCAGTACAATCTTGATTGCAAATGCATACAACCTACCACTACCTACAATTGCAGATGCTGAAGTTGACACAGTAGAATAAGCCGGCACTTGCTGATGCATTGTGGAAATTAATTCAAAATGAAGATGCAGTCCTTCCAGATTCTGTCCACTATGTGCTTGATGGAGGAGCTCTATTACACCGTGTTCCATGGCAGCGTGGAGAGACATTTGCAAATGTTTGTCAAAGATATGTAAAATATTGCATAAGCAAATATTGAAAGGCTACAGTAGTTTTTGATGGTTATGACCAAGGCCCAGACATAAAAGATGTAACACATAAGAGGCGAACTCGTGGATCGGGCGCAACTGTTGTACTGACTCCGCAAACAGTTGTAACTCTGAGTAAGCCTGATTTTCTTAGTAACAAGCAGAACAAACATCGGTTCATATCAATCTTAAGTTCATCTCTCGAACAGGCTGGATGCTTAACGATAAAGGCAAGCGGTGATGCCGATGTCTTAATTACGCAAACGGCTATCTTGGCTTCAAAGTCAACAAATACTGCTCTTGTTGGAGACGATACCGACCTACTGGTGTTGCTTCTATACCATACTGATATGAATGGCTGTCAGCTATTTTTCAGACCAGAGCCAAAGCAAAATGCTGTGGAATATTAAAATGGCAAAGGAAAAACTCGGGTTCTGTTTGTGCTCACATCTGTTATTTGTCCATGCTATCCTTGGCTGTGACTCAACATCTAGGCTTCCTGGAATTGGAAAATCTGCATCCCGTAGCAAAATCCAGTGCTGCAAAGAACTCTCTCAAATTGCTGAAGTATTTACAATGAGTAATGCGAATAAAGATGACGTGATAAAAGCAGGTGAGAAGGCAATGCTTATTCTATACAATGGCACTTCAATGGATAGTCTAGTTGCTTTGCGGTACACGCGATTCAGGAAGAAGGTTGCAAAAAGTTCCAAGTATGTTGAAGCACGAGATTTACCACCAACACCCGCATCAGTCTTCGCGTGTACTACCAAATTCAAGTGTGGAGAGGAGATGCTGGAGATATGGATCCAACAGAATGGGGCTGGAAAGTTCTCAACCACCAAATGCTGCCTGTTAAGACTGACATGCTGGCAGCACCTGACGATTTACTGTATTCATTTCGATGCAGCTGCAAAACTGGCTGTGAATCAAAGAGATGCACCTGTAGAAAACATGGGCTCAGCTGCACATCCACCTGCGAAGACTGTAAGGGTCTCAGTTGCTCGAATTCAATAACGCTCATTGAGGAAGATGACTTGGATAATTGATGCAAGATGAAATTAGTAGAAACCAGGTACCTATGCCATACTATTTCATCTTAGCTTAGCTTAGAAACACACAATACCGTGACATAATAAAATATAATATGTATTGTATCAATATCAATGATGGTATTATGTAAATTCATGCAAGTGGCATAACACAATACATTTAATTTGTGGAGAATATGTCAATCGTATTCATTTATTACTAAAAAAGTCCAAAAATACCCAGTCACACATATATTACATACCAGTTTTAAAGAAATACAGACAAATTGATTTTGCAGGTGAAATGGCCCAAATCTGGTAATAATTATGCAAATTTTACCCTTTCCCCTATTGGAATTTTGGAGGACTTTTGATATGTTGTACATGATGGCCCCCTATACACTGGGCGGGGTAAAAAAAGTATGTTGCAATTTGTTCCGGGTTAAAATATTTTTGGCCTAGATTGACTGGACTATAAGATTACCGACGTGTGGTGTGATAGATAGACAAATGCTTCGATTCGTAGCCTATGTAGCCGTCCAGAGTAAATCCTGTTTCTCACTAGGAGACCACTTTCTTGAGAGTAGACACAAGTATGCTCAAATGGATGCTACCTTGAAAAAGTCACTAGATGGGAGATTTTCTTGCTATAGCACTCACGCGCGCACACCCCTCGGGAAGCTTTGGCCGCGGTGCTCACTGAGTTTGGAATGTCTCTATTCTCTATTCAATCGCCCTGTGTAAAAATGGCGATCATAATGACATGCAGCCCACTAGTGGTCTCCACATAGCCCTACTGAATTAGACAACGCTCTCAAACTAAGTGTGTTGCTTCGATCATCCCTCTCACAGATTGTGAGTACATTTCCATCACTCTCTGTCGATGATGCATATATCATTGGGTCGCAAGAGGTCTCTCAGTGTGAGAAACAATTGATCGCAAGTTGATCCAATCGCATGCAGCAGCGTTCACTTCTTGAGCTCTCATCCGCCCGTACATACTTGCCTCCACTCCCACGGAAATGGACGCCTTATGGGACACAGGTTTTAGTCAGTTGGTCAGTAAGTCGCAAAAGTATAATCCACGCTGTAGTTATACGAGTTTTTCCTGGACAGTAATCAGGCTTGGGAAATGTTGCGGGTAGTGTCTTGAAGAAGTGTGATACATTTCGTGTTAAATGGTCAAAGGTGAAGGACACGGCGGCTAGATTAATATGATTATTTTGTATCCATGAGCCAGAAAGACACTTTTGTAAATACCGCTGGTTCTGACAGAGAAATCTTGAACAGACTGAAGTGAAATGTGGCCCCTCGCGTCTGGATCATGTGGGCCAATTATGGGCTAAAAAATCAATTACCAAGATCACAGCGATTGCGCCGCTACAGAGATTCCATCGACCTTGTTATTATAGACGTAGCATAGCATAGCGAGATTCCATCGACCTTATTATTATAGACTTGGCATAGCATAGCGAGATTCCATCGACCTTGTTATTATAGACTTGGCATAGCATAGCGAGATTCCATCGGCCTTGTTATTATAGCCATAGCATGGAGAAGAATGTAATGGCAAATGAGACATAAATCTGTTTGCTCTAGTTTTAGAGGCGGTAACAATACCAGCGACGTTAATTATTTCTATCACATCCCATGTTGCTTGCTTAAGCATTTAAAAATGTCATTTTCAAATAGTCAGTACAGCAAGATGTGTTATCTTAACCCTTCGAACCTCGCATTCCAGGAATTTCAATTTCAGGGCAACCGTACATGAAAGGCGTTGGAAATTGTGAAACTAATTTGACAGAAAGGGAACTATAAATTATAGTCAACTTAGATTGGATGTATTCAACTTAATAATTTTTGCATCGTATGTTGGCATTTGTGTTCACATGATTAACTGGTTGTTATGCCTTTGATTAACTGGTTATATTGTAAAATGTTTTATTATCTGGATGGTTATACTCAGTAAGTGAAAAATATATTTGTGAGTAACAAAATACAAATCTCTAAGAATGATGTCCTTTAAAACATTGTGTAAGTGCTTCACCAATTTTTATATTATATGCTGTTAATATACAATGGTTGTTTAACGTTTGCTCTTGTACCTATAAAAGAGCAAATATATCGGACATCGGTGTTGAGGATAGCTCCCATACCTCATATAAGCAGAGGTTAGAACATGATGCATGAAGCCAAATCCAATACCAAAATGAGGAAATATTAGTGAGCATCGCGAAACACAAATGCACTTTATCTAACGTACCTTTCTTATGTTCTCAACTAGCCAGTAACATTACTGGCACGTGGTGTGGTAGATTAACAAAGTATTCGATTTGCATCTATGTGGCTGTCCAGCGTACATTAGCTGATATCGCAGAGTTTGTGTAAATCTGGTGCGATATTTACATAGATCGACTAGCGTGACTTCTGATTTGAGATTATTTCTTGTCATGATAAATATGCATTGACCATTCATTGTGTCACCTGATAATCATTGGGCACTGACAAGCCAATGATTCTTATATCGATGATTCCATTATTCACAGGCAAGTGGCGTTTTTCTGCCAAGGACTCGCATCTGTTGGTCGTGTGATGAGATATGAGTGGGCCACTAAATGTTTTCTTACTAATTGAGCCGCAATTTACTTCAACTATCACCTAACTGATGCAACTGTCGAGATCGGTAGAATCACCATTGCGTATGTTGGCATGCACACATTGCGTGTGTGATGGTCCTGCCTGTGTACATACATAGACGCGTATGCGGAGGACTGTTTACGCATATTCCTGCATCACTGCGAACGTGGCTGACTTATTGTCCGCCATGCTCGTCCACATTTCTGTCTGCCTATTTAACTGTCCAACAATATTGTCTCCCGGCATGTTTACTTTACAGGTCAGGCGTTGATGGTTGGGACGGTGAATGTGACGGTGCGTGTCGAGAGAAGTATTTGACACATACAATTCCGTGTATGTGAGGATGTTAAAGCTATGTTTGTCCTGGCTAGACTTGCGCACGAAAGCCAAAGCTGTTGTTTTAGATGGATATTCACCGTACGATATCCGCGTCTACAATACATTCCCAAGTAGGCAGCATCTCAGACAGCCAGAGCCGTGGAGTGACACGTGTACTGACGTAGCAACCCCCACCGCCCCCCCCCCACCCCCAACCCACCCCCTAGAGTAAATTGTATTGTCGCAAGTGAAGAGGCAAAGATGCTAGTTAATGTCAGCCAGGTCTATGTGAGATTGGTATAAAGTTGATCTTGACAGACTCATGTAATTTGTCACTCAAGTATATGGCGTCATACTACAGTACGTCACTATTTAGCTGCCGTTACAATCAAAAGTATGTATGGGTCCATCACGAAAATTTAAAAGTCCATCATTAGTGTGCGATTTGTATTTCGTTTAGGAATTCACAATTTAATACACATTCAGCTAAATCCCTTTGACTTAATTGTCCAGGGAGCTGTTTGCTGCCATGGTCAAATTAGTTTCAAAATATTCAACAGCTTACATGTATGGTTGCTGTGATATGTAGATTCTGGACATTCTAAGGAAACTTATATATGCTTTACTATCGAATAAATAATGTTGAATCAAAAGTGTCAAATGATAATCGATTCCAACAAGCGTAAAACGTCATCAAAGCTTAGCTAGATATTGTAGTGGCATAGCTAAAATAGACCCGTCTATCACTTGAACTCTCATGTGAAAGTGTATCTGCATGTCAATAGGTTAATTGGTTGACAAAATGCATAGCCACAATGTCTATACATCTAGATTTACAGACATATTGTCTGGAAACACTCCTCTAGGAAAAAACATAGGCTTGCTTGATAAATCGAGGAAGACATACAACATGCCCGTGGCTCAGGTGGGCCAATAGTTTTGTGTTACCTGAGGAAAAACAAGTGAATGTTTTGGTTTTGGTTTGGAGAAAAATTATGAAAGTGGATCATGGTATGCCATCAATGTGTATGTATACTTGTTGCGCTCATGCTTATACTTCGAATATGTTCCTCTCTAAAAAAAAAGCTGTGTAGCATGGTACCGATTTGTTCTGCATTGGTGCATTGAGCCAATGGGTGGATACTATCTGCCACTCAAATAAATGGCATCATATTCAATTACGTTACACGTACGTTGATGTCATAATAAAAACTGGCAGAGAATACTCCGACATGAATCTGTAAAGCGCTAAAGCTCCGTCAAGTATAGGAATTGGATGTTTTTAATGGATTTACTGTTTAACAAACAGTCTGTTAAATATTTGGAAAAAAATTCGACTGGGCGTTGTTACTGTCATAGGTTCCGATCATTTTACATGGGCCATGATTGCTTTCCTCTCCATCTCTCTCTCTCACACACACACACGCACGCGCACACCCACCCACCCCCCCCCCCCACACACACGCACACACACACACACACACACACACACATACTGCCAAACTCTTCCTCCCACCCACAATCCCTCCATCCCTCCTGCCTTCCCTCATTTACTCACTCATTACCTGTTTCGCTCACCTTCTCACGCACGTCTCTCTCGGCCCCGCCCCCCCATCCCAACCCACTCTCCCTCCCTCCCTCCCTCCCCCCCCCCTCTCTCCCCCCGCCCTCTCTTTCTCGCTCTCCCGCGCTCTGCATTTAACTGCATTGAGAGCTGCATTGATACCTGGCGATTACTAACTGCATGAGGTATGCCTCAATAGAATTACTGACATGTCTTTTCGATTTGAACAGGTACGTGGTATTTGAGAGGGCAACACTTTCTCGTATGCATTATGCCTCCCTACCTTCCTCCCTCCACCCCCCTCTCTCCCTCCCTTCCTCCCTCCCTCTCCCCCTCCCTCCGCCCCCCTCTCTCTCTCTCTCTCGCTCTCTCTCGCGCTCTCTCTCTCTCTCTCTCCCTCTCTCCCTATCTCTCTCTCTCTCTCTCTCTCTCTCTCTTTCTCTCTCTATCTCTCTCTCTCTCTCTCTCTCTCTCCCTCCCTCCCTCCCTCCCTCTCTCTCTCTCTCTCTCTCTCTCTCTCTCTCTCTCTCTCCCTATTATTGCATCATTTAAGCTAGGCAAGCATTATATCTTATTATATGAGAATCCAATTGGCAACACGATGCACATTCCGTAGAATAAAGGACACTGTGGTACCTCTGTTTTTTGTAATGAATCAATCACGAGTTCCCTGTTTGACATGTGGCAATGGTCTTTCACAGAAGACTTGCTGGAAATATGTAATGTACAACTATCAAGCGAAATTCTTACTGGTCAGATACGTGCATAGTGACAGCATTATTTGGCCTAACCGTACTAAAAACGGTAGATGCTTTCTAATAATATTTTTTAATAGATTAAAACTAACTTGGCTGGGAACTGCTGGCAATCGTACTTGCATACCATTAAGCTTTCGCGTATAGTCGTCTTGATATACAGACACTTATAAAACCAGCCTAAATATTCAATGGAGTGTATGTTGCTTCGTAACCAATATGGTGTATGCATAACTACTCCATATGGCAAAACTGGTTTCGATGCAATGTGAATGTCTGGATGCGTCGTGCGGATAAGTGTGTCTGGAATTTGAGTAACGTAAAGTGAACTCTTCATGACAATTTGATGGCAGCGTGCATATTAGGCGAAGAAACTGTCAGACAGTTTAATCCGCCAATCCATAACGTGGCTAATCATGTGCTTGGCATTGCCGCGTGGATAGCTCCAATCCATCGAGGACAAATAACATGGTCGTTTGCTCTGACCTTGAGGGCATCGCTAGGTTCAGTCTTATCACGAACTGGTATTTCGGAGACAAATGAGTAAACACAACCCCTTCTACCACCACAACTTACCCTCTTGCCAATGCCATGCATCTTATATAGTGCAGAAGATAACACAGAGCTATGCGTATATTTGTATGACAATAGCAATATAAAATGCATCATATTTGTATATAATCAGTCTCTATCTATATTCAGATACGAAGGTCTTATCATACTAGGAGACTTTCTCCTATGTGTATGAGTGTTTTTCTTTACCATTTAAACACAGTAGAACATATTTTTTATCCGTTATCAACTATATTTAAATTAGAATGTGTAAATACAGACTTAGCTATATTGAGTTGTCCAACACACAGATCGAGTAGACTATGTTATGTAATTATATATTCAATTTCACTAAACCTATGCAATGACATATTTGCAATTTGTCTGTAGCATTTCAACTTTTAATCCTGCAAAATCAAACATGAATGTTGTGTTCATTGTACCTATTAACTAAGTCTATAGTAATCGAGTAGGCCTATAATAGCCGTATTCGACTGGGCGAAAACTTAGGCCACATTTGCTCCACAGAGAATATGTTTTATTCAACTGGTATTCTCCGGGAAAAAATAAGGCATGAAACAATCCAGAGCCAAAACGTGTGGCATATTTCGGGAAGTAGGTCATGCCATTAAAGATTTGAAAACGAGGGACTCTACTATTATTTTGCATTCACTATAACTGAAAACAATGCTGACAGTTTTAATTTCAAGATTGTAAAACTTAGGCGATATCATGTGTCTACCCCCTCCATGCTGATTTGGTTTTTTCATTCGACTGGAACGTTGCCGTAGAGCAAATTGTGGCCACTGCGCAAGTGGCCAAAGCCACATGTACTCTACGGAAATGTTCCAGTCGAATATAGCCTTAATAATCATACTCCGCATGTAATACATATATACGATTAAGAGAACCATTCGATCTACAATTCTTTGACACGCATGCGTGATTATTCTATTCTGTGGCTGTAGTAGTAGAACCATCCTACAGCTGCAATCAGTCCTTCATCGCTTTTGCCCACTGTGCCTTGACCGCAGCCGAAATTCGTATCTTCCTCAGGTCCACTCTTGACTTGAGTGTACGGAGTCCTGCTTTCTTGAGGACACCTCGTAGTACGCTTAGCAGATTTATACAATGACACGCTCTCCTGGGTTTGCATTTGCTGGCTCCGAGTAGGGCACATCCCAAGGCTCTCTGTACCCGTATCTCTTATGGCATCCTTATCACATGGCCAAACATGGACCATCTTTGCTCGGTGACTTTAATAGACAGTGGCGACGTATTACAGATCTTGTATATTGCATCGTTGGAAATTATGATGTCTGGCCATCGGTGTCCAGTGGTGGTGCATGGGTGTTTCCTGTGGCAGACATCTAGTTTGCCAGTTATACAGCATCAAGGATAAGCTGGTTGCATTGCATAAACGTAGTCTTTTTATCAAGGGAATCTTTGATCTACGAATCCATAGCTTCCAGAAGGACTTGAAAGCTCGGTTCCCCATGGCACAGCGTCCAGCAATGTAAGCAGTACTGCAAAGTAGGGAGTCCACTTTTCCTCCATGGTTCCCCGCCACGAAGTGGGTCGTCATTTTCTTTAGTTTCATGCTTTGTAGATAGGTATATGTAGGTGACATCTGTTTTGGATTCATTCATAAAGAGATTCTCAATTTTTAGTCTGCTTGCTGCTATTGGGAGGAGTTCGTCACGGGGTTTCTTTTCCCAGTCTATGAAGTCCACATCGTCGTCATATTCCATCTGTAGCGGCATACTCAGTATTGCCACTGGAAGGTCCGGTCTTGTGGAACTTTCCCGCACGGATCTCAATACAGCAGGAAGGTAACAGGTGCAAACTCACCGGAGATAGACCATCTGCCTGTTGGGAGCCGATAGATGTCGCACTAGTCGTAGCTATTACATCTAGGAACTTTGATTGTGTAATTGTGTCAAAGGCTCGTGACATGGCAATGCCCAGTCTGTGTTAATCCCAGTGTTTGAACATGCCTACCGACACAAGCATGCATTGATCCCATAAAGTGTCTGCACACGTGCGTCTACACACATGCACCAATTTCTAGATTAATCTGCCGCTTAACAGTCACTCTTAGGCAATGTGAACGAACCATTTATATTGGTTATTGTACCATTTACAAAGCTATTAGATACGGATGCATGATGGCGAACAATAAGAGTGCATTGTTCCCAAAATGTCCAGACTTTCCAGAATGTGCAGTGTTCAATCCAATGTGCGCAGTGGCCATGGTGAGTATGTGCAGTTATACAATTATGCTAAAGAGACGATAAACCATGTCTGCAAACAGTATATCGCAATGTTATCTGTGACTCTCTGCTATGAAGAGCTCACAAATCAGAATGGTGTAAATCCATCACACAAATCGAAATGTCCATCGCGAAGCTGTATGCATTGAATGTCTCTGATACAATTTCTGCCTGATATTATGAAACTAATTTACCACAGACCAAAACGACAAAACGAACAGGAGAATAAATAGTCTTGTGACTGACTGAGCGATCATCTTATTAATGATCGAAAGATTGAAGTCCGCATGGAAACAACCATTAGCTGTCTGCCTGATTGACTGAGTGCCCTCTTTAAATTATGGTCATTTAGTGCACACCTCTTTGATATAGTTTGCACTAAGACAGTGTTGTTTTGGCATGGACTCTAATTATATACAGATACATGGAATACAGGAGATAGCAATATTAATAATTACATCTAATTCATCTTGAGAGACGCGTTTTATGATTTGGCATTGCCAATTCTTATGCAGGGCCGATCCTGCGGCGCAGGGGACCCTGTGCCTGTTTTCTGAATCTCATAGGAGAAGGAGAAGGGTGTATGGGTACAGAATCGTATCACCAAAACCGTCGCTCTATATATTGCCCGTCGTATTAATACCGGTTTTGCGGGTATGCCGGTATAGCAATTAAATTAGCTACCTGTACCCGTCTGTATAATTCCTTGAAGCCCTATCAGCGTCTCTCAGAAGTACTATGTTGTGGTGTACACATTCCAGGTACTAAGCCAGAAATAGGATTGAAAATCCTCCTTCGCAAGATTAAACAGTACATGCAATTAGCTTACCTTTACTCAAGGGGGCTTAAATGGTGGGGGCGGAGGCTGGCTATGCGAATGTAATTTTGCACAGTCTATAGACGGCCATGCCGCTATGTAGATTATTAGCATGATAAGATAATTGACAAGGATCGTGGAATCATTACTGCCGTGTTCATAACTTAGCCATTTTTTCGATGCACCAAGCATAGCCGTGGATACTCTGAACTGCGTCTTTTATTTTACAATTGCTTTTGCTAACACATCGTGGATATTTTCGTCGTGTCTACTCTATTTGTATTCATCCCTGGCAAGATTGCGGGTGAATGAATGGGAAGCTATTAACAAAAGCACATTCATCAGTTCGGCATTCCGGTCATAAGTGCGATCTGCCTGTCAATGTATCAACGCGATGTCCTTGTCGATGCTGATAAATGAGACATGTATCAAAAGTCATCTTTGATGTTGACATTTGCTTATCCATGGTATTGCTATCTATGACACCCACACACCCATGCACTGATTGAATTCAGAAACCCCAAATTGAACTTTGTAACGGGCACTGCATAGCATTGAGCTCATAAAAGACACTACTCAAGTTATTTTGTGCGATGGTTTATCAGAACTCGAAATATCATTTGTTTTGTCAATTTTGTTCAATTAAAAGAAGCCGCACAAATCAGCCATTTTCATAAACATATCCTACCACAAATTGTATGCGCGTCAGAATACACGCACGTGCACGCACACACGCACTCGTGTGCGCGCGCACACACACACACACACACACACACACACACACCAACCCACCCACGCACACACACACACACACACTCACAGCACACACACACACACACAACACATACCTACGTATGCACATATACGCACGCGTTAATCAGTCATGATTTGGTATGATTTTGTGATCACAAGCATCATCCTTGTTTCTATTGTCAAACATAGATAGAGTGACATTAACGGAACTCTTCACTCAATTTGATTCCTATGGGAATAATGGCTGATGATGCCTTTAGTCAATTTATTCAACCTAGCCAATGGGTGCATCACCATGATACGTTTTTGGTTGTCATCGACGTGTCATTAGATCCAGTGACTAGAAGACATCACAGGTAGTTGCTCTGATCTTACACATCAATGCCATGGGTGTGCCTGTTTCAGGAAGCAATGCCTAAAATAAATATGTGCTTAACCGCGAGTAGCAGCTAAATACACCACCATGTTCCTTAGTCAGTCTGCCAGTCAGTCAATCAGCCACAAATGTGTATTCCGGGATGTAGTTTTAAGAGTTTGTGGTGTACGGTTGCGGGTGAAGTCTTGACGACATGTGATAAATGTTGTGTCAAAATGTCAAACGTCAAGGCCAGGGCGACTAGATTAATATGATTATTTTGAATCTGTGAGCCCGAAAGACGCGTTTGTAAATACTGCTGGCTTTGCCTGAGAGATCTTGACCAGACTACGCTGAAAGGTTTGCCCATTGTTTTTCGAAGAGGTGGAACATGTCTCTGCTCAAAAGATCAAATATCAAGATATCAATGCCTGCCCAACTACAGTGATTACATCGACCTTTTCATCATAGACTTAGGCTAGAATATGCATTATGGAGATGCATGCAATGGCAAATGGGATACGTTTCCTTGCTCTTGGCTTAGAGGTGATAAGCATGTCAATGACGTTAATTATTTCTAGTACATTCCTTGCTTGCTTAAACATTTACAATTGCAGGAGGATTTGGTTGATATCTTAATCCTTCGAACTCTGCATTCCAGGAATGCGAATTTCAAGGTAACTTCCCATGAAAGCTGTTGAAGATATTGAAACTAATATGACAAGAAGGCAGCACTAAATTCTAGTCAAATTAGATTTAAAAAATGCAACTGAATATGTCTTGAATAGTACATTGTCATTCATGTTCTAATGGTTAACCTTATGGGTAGTTGCCATGCCGTTGATTAACTGGATGTATAGTAACAGGTTCCATTGTCTGGATATCTACAAAGAATACATTTATGAGAACAGTCTCTCAAAATGACGCCCTTCAATACATTGCATACGCCCTTCATACATTCCTAGAGTATATGTTGTCAACATACGAGGATTGTTTAACGTTTGCTCTTGCACACATACAAGCACATCCATGAACGCAAACATATCAGACATCCGTCGTGAGCATAATCGAACTACCGCATATAAACAGCGATTAGAAAATGATGCATAAAGCCAAATCCAATATCAACACGAAGAAATATTAATGAGCGCAAAGCGGCGTGAAACACAAATGCCAAAGGCAGAACGCAATTTATCTAACTCAATTTTCCCATGTTTTCTCCTAGCCACTAAGATTACTGACATGTGGTGTGGTAGATAGACAAAGGATTGGATCTCTGCCCATGCAGCTGTCCAGAATAAATCATGCCTCCCGCTAGGAGACCCCTTTCTTGAGAGTAGACGCCGGTACACACAAGTGTTTGAGACCTTGAAAGAGGCACTAGGTTGGAGGTTTTTTTCGCAGGCAGTCACAAGCGCATCCCCTTCGAACAGCCTTGACGGCGGTTCTCACTGAGCTTTGAATGTGTTATAAAGTCCCACGGCCTCCGCAAACACTCGTTGCATGTCTCAAGCCAATCCTTATTCACTCGCCATGTAAAAAATGACACTCATAATGACATGCAGTTCTCTAGTGATCTCAACTTAGCTCGACTGAATTAGGCAATGCTCTCAAATTAATGAGTCTCTGCGATCACCCCATCACACATTGTGAGCACATACGATGGTGCATATATCAATATGTCTTAAGATGGCTCTCGGTGTGAGAGAAAATGTATCGCAAGTTGATACAATGGCATGTGGTCGCGTTCACGCGCATGAGACCCCAGGTCCCATCCACTCGTACATAATTGTATCCACTTCCACGGAAATGGTCGCCTAGTCGGACACAGGATTTAGCCAGTTAGTCACTAAGTCGCAAACGTTAAATCCGGGATGTAGTTATACAAGTCTTTCGTGTGTAGTAGTAATCACCCTTGAGAAATGTTGCAGGTGGACCCTTGAAGATGTGTAATAAATTTCGTATTAGAAGCTCAAATGTCAATGCCACAGTGACTAGATTAATATGAGTATTTTGAATCTATGAGCCAGAAAGACAGTTTTGTAAATTCCGCTAGTTCTGTCCTAGAAATCTTGAGCAGATTGTACTGAAAAGTTGCCTGATGCATCCGGATGAGGTGGGCCAATTCTGTGCTCAAAGGATACAAAATCAAGATCTCGGTGATTGTGCACCACCTATCAATCCTGTGTTCATAGACTTATCATAGCGTATGCGGTATACAGATGAATGTTATGACAAATGAAACACATCTCGCTGCTCTTGTTTTAGAAATGGTAAGCAGGTCATTGACG
This sequence comes from Chaetoderma sp. LZ-2023a, assembly GCA_034401795.1. Taxonomy (NCBI): domain Eukaryota; kingdom Metazoa; phylum Mollusca; class Caudofoveata; order Chaetodermatida; family Chaetodermatidae; genus Chaetoderma; species Chaetoderma sp. LZ-2023a. Next base: position 60,854,151 of record CM067364.1, on the reverse strand, counting down.
TTAATTATTTCAATCACATTCTATGTGACCTGCTTACACATTTAAAATTGTCATGCTGAAATATCCAGTGTGGTTTGGATGTAAGCATACATAGCAATATGATTTGCTATCTTAACTCTTTGAAACCTACCTTCATTTCAATTTCCAGGCAGCTTCACATAACAGGTGTTGAAGATTTAGAAACTTAATGACAGGAGGCGGTAAAGATAATACGTCCTGCATCGTATTTTGTCATTCTTGTTCAAAGGGTTAACCTTTTGTGTTGTTGCTATGCCGTTGATTAACTGGCTATATATTAAAATGTTTCGTTGTCTGGAGAGTTATATATAGTCAGTGAGTGAACATTTATGAGCAACAGAATACCAATCTCACAAAATGATGCCCTTGAATATATTGCGAAAGTGCTTTGCATATTTCTAGGTTATATGCTGCCATAATGTGAGCCTTGTTTAACGTTTGCTCTTGCACCCAGACGAGCAAATACGCAACAGCGAATATAGCAGACATCGGTGGTGAGGAGAGTCGACCTACCACATATAAACAGCGATTAGAAGACGATGTATGAAGGCAAACCCGATATCAACATGAAGAAATAGTAAGCGTCACGAAACACAAAAGCCAATGGCTCAATGCAAAGTTATCTAACGCACTTTTCCCATGTTCTCACCTAGGCAGTAAAATTACTGACGTGTGCTGTGCTAGATAGACAAAGGAATCGAGGTGTGCTCATGTAGCTATCTATGACGCCGCCTGCCAATTACACGATATTATAATATCTCAGGAAGTTGTGAGGCTAGTCTGAAGACATAAGTACCTAAAGATGTATTGAGATTTATTCAAGACCTATTTAAACTCTTATATTAATAGATGACACTTTAATAACAGTATCTGCCGTAGCACCAGTAAGCGTGTTGATTTAAAAGTGGCAATTGTACTGATTGCACATATACTATCGCATCATTCATTTGTCTCAAGATCGAAAGTTTATGTCAAAATCGGCACCATCAGAGAAATCAGACAAAGAACTGTTATATTATATATTTTTCAATTTCCGCAAATATAGTTTATATATTCTTAACACCGCTGAGGAGAAACCCTTTATAAAACGCAATTAGCAATTTTATTGATAGCGTTGGATGGCAGCGAGAAAAACGTTCAACTTATGAGGTCATACCACTAATCCAGCAATAGAAATTTAACCATTGTATCACATATTTAAATAACGAAGATATCTATTTCTAATTTGAGCACAGAGCTTACAATTATATTTTTGAAAACGTTACAGTATGTAGATTCATTGTGTATAAAATAGTATAGAGGGTCTGGTGTTTCCCTTTAAAGAAGTATATTAATCTATTTGGAATGAAATTACGATATGCTATGACTTATTTCCTTTCATTAGATTTCGGTGTCCAATTCATTTTCTAGACCTATATAATTTGAAGATTGAAAATTGTAATTTCCACACATTCACCTCACTCTTAGGATGCTGTACAACTGCTTACCCCACTCGTATGCAGTAGATAAAACCGAACCAGCGCAGAGTTAAAGGTGTGTGGACCATATGGCCCGAACCAACGACTTAAATCTGCCCCAAGACATTTGTGAGCAGTTGGGAATTTATTATCAGATAAAACAGCTTCTTAAAAGCATAGGATATATGATTTTAAATATTGTGAAACTAAATATGAATTTGAGGTGCTAAGTGATACTAAATTATATAAATTGGAAAACAAAATTAATATTTTTACATAGATTTGTTTCTTCGCAATTTAAATGTTAAACATTTTCTCGGAATGAGAAAGACCACTTATCTCTCAACCACACGGGGGCGTGGATACGCCAGTCAGCGTCATGCCATTAGCAAAATCAGGGACCTGTACCTGATGATCCATTTGCCGGCAGATCTACGTTAAAGTTACGTTGATGGTTGATGTAGCGTGTACTTTAGCCACTTTGCCTGTGCAACATGCAGCGAATCGACGTTTCTAGCTGATCCTCAATGTACCTTTCCATTTTAACTATGCCCCGCCCATCACTAGCTATGCTTCACCCACACCTCGCCGTGTTGGGATTGATCGATCCCCGAATGCCCTAGCTATCAATTTCCTGAAAACTATACAAGGAAGCTGTTGAATATTTTGTAACTAATTTGACTGCGTGCTGTTGCTGCATATGGCAGCAACAGCACCCCGTAAAATTAGTTTCAAAATATTCAACAGAATATTTATTAAATACAAAAAGCAAACAATTTGTACAACAACGCATAGACCGTCTTCAAATATGCGTTCGTGACGTACTTATCGACGTCATTCATTATTATGTCATTGTACACACCACGCAGTTCATTATGACGTCATATGATGGGTGCATGTGTGGGTACTCTGGACACGTGAATTGCACCAAATGAGTGACACATTAAAACACAATTCCTTCACCAGATATGATAGGTGCATATTTGTACCAGAATGTGTGAAAATTAAATTTTCAGTTTTCAGATTATATGTGTTTATAGGATTAGATTGGACACTGAGATGTAATGACACATATGGTGATTTTATTCCATATAACTTAATATAATTCTTAAAGTTGGAAAATTGTTTTAGAGACACGAGTCCCTAATTCAAATTCCCGGCTAAATTATTTTAATTAATTTATACAGAACAGAATTATCCTATGTTAAGATTTATGTCTTTTCATTGCATGTACTCACCCTATGTAAGCCTTCAAAAGTATACAATTTTAGCAATTTTATTGTATGCGCATGCGCATGCTTTGACTCCATGATCACTAGAATGAAGTATTCATAAGGTTATCAATACATAGTATTATTTTTTTTAATAAGGTATAACATAGTAAATGGTTCATTGTTTCTCATTGGTATTACATTGAGTGTTACTGGTTAGGTAACAGTGCAAGGGAGATAACTGTTAAAAACGGCTGGGTTAATTTGGTTAGTTAAATACAAGGGAGGTAATTAATCAAATTTGTCATTTGTATTTTTGCAAAGTTATCTGTCTCGCGTGGTCTAGTCCTGTCTATATCTATGTTTGGTGTAAATATCAATCTCGTCAATGACCATTTTACGGCAGGATGATTGATGTGTTTTTAAACGAGCGTTTCTATGTTTTTTAAGATTAAGTTGTAATCACAATTATCACTGTAAATGAATTGCGTAGGTAATTCATGAATTAACATCTTCACGCGATGTGTAATGTCGCTAACGTAGGAATGTGTTCGATTTTAGTGTCTGTTGGTGAAGGGGTTAAACAGGTCTTTTCCTTCCTCGTCAAGCTCGGGTTTTGATATGCAAATGAGATTGGCAAAAGGCTGGAATGTTAGTGATGTGTAGGTGGATTGATTGACAGGTGTCGATTTCGGGTGAGAGTTGAGATGGTAAGGTGTGAGTGCGATTTAGGGGACTTGAACACACAATTGTCAGCAGACAACATCAATCCGTTAATTCGATCAATCAGTTGTGACTGAAGATGAGCCACTGGATAACGAGATAGCCGCAGACGTGTGTGACGGGGTGAGGGTATGTTGTTGCGTGATGGGTAATAAAATGCTGAAGCGGTGATGTGTCGGACCTGACATTCTTGTCCTGTATATTCCGGGGGTCAGTGAGGGGAGAAATGTTACTCATGTAAATTCAATACTGTACCGGAGCAGAGATGGTGTCATTGATCAGTCAGTGAATTGATGCAATAAAATTTGGACACTGGAAGTTTGGATGTCAAGTTATCAATGAAAGGAATTTAAGTTAATGAAAAATTAAAGGTTTTGTCAACTTCTTCAAAATTGTGGACCATTACATACAGGATACTTTTAGGATTAGGTATTATTTAGAATTATAAATATTGTACATTATAAAGAAAGAAAGTAAACATTTGATTTTGAATTTTATCACTCGTTCGTTGCACATTTCTTCATTACTCTACTAAAGGCTGATTGCAAATATTGAAAAATCCTATAATTACTAAAGCCCTGTAGATCAAATTTGACCCTTCGAACCATGTAAGTGGACTGAAACTTTTTAAGGAATATATTCCCCATAAATTCTTCTAGGAAATCGTTAAAGAATTAGGCTTTAGAACTCCCGTCAGAAAGTTGACAATTTACACTTTCGATCGCCACTATCCAATCAACGTCCATAAAATTGTGACATACAATTCATACGATTAGCTCCCTTACAAATTGGCGCTGTGAGTAGGATTATTTAGTTTTAGGGTTAAGTTTAAATTTGATATAATGTATTGATTGATGTAATTAGCGTATTATAGTAGATTTCATTATATTATATCTTAGAGGTGGGCAGTAGTTTAGGATTTCGTAAAGTTGCAATCAACTTAGTAGGGATGTGGAAATATGCAATAATGGTAGTCTCCAAATTTTTCGTTACAATGACACTTAAATTAGCATGCTAATTTGTGGGAAAGGAACACTGAAAAACATTTAGGTAGATCTTCAAAATTCTGGAGGATCGTGCATGAATTGAGCAAGAACAGATAACAGTAACACCAGGATCTGTCGAATTGAACATCCCCGGAGTAGAGGACAGGAACTGTCAGCATCAGAAAGGGATAAGTGCTAGTTAGTTATTTATATTCTTAATGTCTGGTCTGTCTTCCATTAAATGAATGTCAATTGTCTTTAGACGAAACTGTCCCAGTTTGTTCTATCGATTAATTCATACTCATTTGATTGGTGGTATCAATCACGTAGGTAGATATTGGCTTGCTCTTAGGTTGAAAATTAAACGTTTACATACTAGGATAAAGGTTGGTCCCTGTCATTTTCTGATGTTGATGGATTGTTTCAAGTCAATGTATATATATACATAAGCATGCAAATAAGGTATCACAATCCATTGAATTTGTAGTGCACTAGTTCCCTATGTTGAGATGTATTTTGGGAGTGGACTCTAGAGGGAATAATTTCAATTTTTATTCCCAACCAGATTTCCCAATTGAGTATATTATTCAACGTGGAGCAACCGTGGGAATCCTTAAGACACAAATCCTTCGCTATTTAAACTTGTATACCAGTAGGAGTGAGAAAGTGAGTCTCAAAGTCTGTGTGGGAATTAATGATTTACTGGTGCGTACGTGTCATGAAGGTGGTACTGAGTCAATCCTTTCTGGTGTGACTACATTAGAACTCAAACAGAAATTGATTCAATGATATATATGTGCATCTATATCAATTGTGGAGCAAGTAAAATAAGATGAACAGTTAACAAATTAATTAATATATATGTATATGTGGGTATATCTGTATACATATATATGTAGTGTTTAATTAGTGTATAATTAATGGTGGATTTGAAAATAACCAGTAATTGACAACTAAGTAAACAATGGCGAGTGATTGTGTAAAGTAGTGCTGACAAGGAGTAAGAATTTTATGTTTTGCTATGAGATTTTAGGCTGAGTCTGAAGGACAGCAGGGTTTATTAGGAAAAGTTGTGTGTTTGACAATGAATTATATGTAGGTAAAAAAATGTTCTGCATATCTTGTATTTAATAAACATGGAAGGAGTAATCCTATGTCTATAAGAACAACTTTAGGTTGATCCTTTTGAATAGCAATTTGGAATAATTATATGGAAATGTAGTTGTTGATGAAAAATATATGTTTCTAATGTAGATTTCCAATAGTTGCGAGTCTGGTATATCCTTCTGGGTTAAAAGATTTAGTTAATATTAACTACTTTTCGCTGGAGTTGGGGATATAATATGGTGACTGGAGAAGAATTGTGTATATCATATCAGGAACAAATTTGTAATTAATTTTCTTGACTGGATGTAATTATTCATTGAAGATGTGTCTGTGTTTTGTCGAGGGCGACACAAATCTTAAGTGGAGGTGATTGTAACATAGTAAATGGTTCATTGTTTCTCATTGGTATTACATTGAGTGTTACTGGTTAGGTAACAGTGCAAGGGAGATAACTGTTAAAAACGGCTGGGTTAATTTGGTTAGTTAAATACAAGGGAGGTAATTAATCAAATTTGTCATTTGTATTTTTGCAAAGTTATCTGTCTCGCGTGGTCTAGTCCTGTCTATATCTATGTTTGGTGTAAATATCAATCTCGTCAATGACCCTTTTACGGCAGGATAATTGATGTGTTTTTAAACGAGCGTTTCTATGTTTTTTAAGATTACGTTGTAATCACAATTATTACTGTAAATGAATTGCGTAGGTAATTCATGAATTAACATCTTCACGCGATGTGTAATGTCGCTAACGTAGGAATGTGTTCGATTTTAGTGTCTGTGGGTGAAGGGGTTAAACCGGTTTTTTCCTTCCTCGTCAAGCTCGGGTTTTGATATGCAAATGAGATTGGCAAAAGGCTGGAATGTTAGTGATGTGTAGGTGGATTGATTGACAGGTGTCGATTTCGGGTGAGAGTTGAGATGGTAAGGTGTGAGTGCGATTTAGGGGACTTGAACAAACAATTGTCAGCAGACAACATCAATCCGTTAATTCGATCAATCAGTTGTGACTGAAGATGAGCCACTGGATAACGAGATAGCCGCAGACGTGTGTGACGGGGTGAGGCGTATGTTGTTGCGTGATGGGTAATAAAATGCTGAAGCGGTGATGTGTCGGACCTGACATTCTTGTCCTGTATATTCCGGGGGTCAGTGAGGGGAGAAATGTTACTCATGTAAATTCAATACTGTACCGGAGCAGAGATGGTGTCATTGATCAGTCAGTGAATTGATGCAATAAAATTTGGACACTGGAAGTTTGGATGTCAAGTTATCAATGAAAGGAATTTAAGTTAATGACAAATTAAAGGTTTTGTCAACTTCTTCACAATTTTGGACCATTACATATAGGATAATTTTAGGATTAGGTATTATTTAGAATTATAAATATTGTACATTATAAAGAAAGAAAGTAAACATTTGATTTTGAATTTTATCACTCGTTCGTTGCATATTTCTTCATTACTCTACTAAAGGCTGATTGCAAATATTGAAAAATCCTATAATTACTAAAGCGCTGTAGATCAAATTTGACCCTTCGAACCATGTAAGTGGACTGAAACATTTTAAGGAATATATTCCCCATAAATTCTTCTAGGAAATCGTTAAAAAATTAGGCTTTAGAACTCCCGTCAGAAAGTTGACAATTTACACTTTCGATCGCCACTATCCAATCAACGTCCATAAAATTGTGACATACAATTCATACGATTAGCTCCCTTACATATAGTGCTTTGATAAAGGAGGTATCCGGTTATTCGCTAAAACAGATGCCATGATCAAAATTCGCCCATTATTAGCTGACGTCACAATCAAATGGCATAGACTATACACGAAATGGGCACATAGCCAACGGTCGCCGTCACAATACTATGTCTTTAGTGCATTTACAAATAAAAAGAAAGTAGGTTGAATACATTGATATACTTTGACAGGGATCAGTTGCTGCAAAAGGCAATGGCATTTGTAAATCAAATTGTGTTCATAATGTATACAAGATTACCTGTATCATTACCGTGACATTGATATTCTGAGAATGAATGACTCAATTTTGTAAAAGGCTCTCCCAGATTGCCTTCAAAGTGGCCAGAACCTAAATAGAACCAGATCAGTCATAGCTAGAAATAAAATCTTCAATTGTAATACAGGTGCTAGACTTCTCAGCAACCCTCCATGGCGATATAACTGTATTTGTAAGGCATGCCGTTGAGATTTCCTCTCTGTCAAAATGATATCGGATATAATATATTATTGCTTTGTTATCTTATCAAACAGGCGTCCATCTGGATATATTTGTCATTAATGCTATGTGCTTAAACGATTGGACTCGATGGTGTGGCTTGAAATCCACATTCTGGGAATTCAGGATGTAAAGTATATAAACCATTAACACAGCCGTAAGAATTTGGCTGAGCTTAGCGAGAAACGAGAGGTATCTTCTTCTTCTACTTTTCGTTCGCTGATCATACCGCCAGTCCTGTAAGTGACTATCGACATGATCATATGCGTTAAGGGCGTGGATCCATGGTTTATTATAGTGTGCCGTGCGGCCTGGAACCTCCGTCTTCAGCACTCGAGGTTTCTGTCAGGGTTACCTCACCCTTACCTCCTTTAGTCGCCTCTTACGACACGCAGAGGATACGGAAGGTGTATTCTAAGCCCCACCTACAGGGCTGAAAAGCGAGAAACGAGAGGTATTATGTATATAAATTGGCCCCTCCAGCATAAGCGCAGCTGGCTAGTTTATGGGGATCTTATACCAGAATGTTCCGTCTGGATTTCATCAGAAAATATAGTGCTACATAAATAACATATTGTTCAATGAGAAACATCCTATCCTGCACAAATCATCCATGCACGCATCCGTGTCACTTGCTCAATCAACGGGGTGGGGTGGGGTGGAGGGGGTGGGGGTCCATATGAAAATGAAGCTAGACAAATTTTATTTGGGACTCTCGCAATAAGTCATTTCATTTTCTGCTTTTCGTAATTGAATTTACCTTCATACATCATTTACCAATAGGCGAGTACATGGCGGAAGGTTGCTGTTAGTTTTGTGACAAATGGAGAGATTTCGATTAACCAGTCGAGTACCTGACTTAGAGATAAGTCACTTGATAGCTGACGTCACAATCAACGCGTGTCAGTGCGTCACGAAGAAGGTGAAGGGCCGGCAGAAACAGATTGAATTGTGTGTCTTTGGTGAATTTACAATTGTTGAGTATGTCCAAAGTAAAATGCCATAGGCATAAGTTTAGCTCGAATATTACAAGGATAGTGCAATTCTGCGAAACCATGGTTCAATGCGTAAAAATAAATTTAAATATCAATACAAGGTTGGCGGAGTTTAGCTAGATATATACACAAAATAGCTAGAAATGGACGAAACATAGCTAGAAATGGCCGAGAGATAGCTAGAAAAGGACGAGGCATGCCTAGAAATTGACGAGACATAGGAAGAAATGGACGCGACATAAGTAGAAATGGACGAGCCATGCCTAGAAATGGACGAGGCATAGCTAGAAATGGACGAGACATGACTAGAAATGGACGGGATATAGCTAAATATGGATCAGACATAGTTAGAAATGGACGAGACATAGCTAGAAATGGACGAGGCGTAGTTATAAATGGACGTGCAATAGCTAGAAATGGACTAAACATAGCTAGAAATGGATGAGGCGTACATAGAAATGGACTAGACATAGCTAGATATGGACGAGGCGTAGTTAGGATTGGACGAGGCATAGCTAGAAATGGACGAGGCGTAGCTAAACATGGATGAGACAGCTAGTCTATTGGTGTAGATAATCGGCTCCTATACGGTAAAGCAAGCATTACGCAATCTTCGTATTTTGAATGTAGGTGTAGTATTTCTTGATCTCCACCTTCTCTTGAGGATTCAGGCCTGCCGGAATAATGTATTAATGTATCTGAACAGCTAAGTCGATGTACTGCCAGTAACCAGAGCCGACCGATTCTCATCAACTACATGCACACACTCAAGTAGGCCGGTCGTTGAAACGTTGAACCTAGAAAAAAACGCTAGAGGCGAGCATTGTTTATACCCGTTTATGTTTTATTGATAGTTTGACATTGTATGGGCTAAATAAACTTTGGATTTGTTAATCCGGTGAGTTATCCTGTAAATTACATACTATGACCGTGTTACTAGCTGACCGGAATATTGCATTTTGTCCTGTCTGTCTGTATGTCTGGCTCTCTGGGAGGGAGGGTGCACTATATGGCGCTCTAAGTAGCTGTGTTATTTCAATGAGATGTCAGCCATATTGTTTGCGCAATGTAAGGCCCAATTCCTTTCAATGGCATTTAAACTTGCATAATCTTCATTTACGTGGTACTTAGAATTACAGAAAAGCAACGAGCTTGTTTCTACGCAGTATCTATATGAACCCACGTGGATTGTCCAAGAATTTGAATCTGACACCCTTCTACAGTAATAGCGATTGAAGTGGTCAACATTATATTTAATACACCCTAAAGGGCATTCGCATCCGACAGCTAGGCAGTGATGATTGTGTAAGATGTATTATTCATGATTCAAGCACGCAGTCAATCGTTTGATTGCAACTTTATACAAATAAGCCATTACAAATATCCTAATCAGTTAAACAATTTTGCCCAATCATTGTAATGCCAGGACATATCAGTATTGATAGCATTAATAAAATGATCTTAATACTAAAATGGAAATTGGAGGGGAGTTGTCTGATTGAAAGATATTCAAAATCAATATATCTTGGCGGTACGTGTTCATCACCAAATGGCCCTCATCCTCGTACCGTATTGATACACTTTCGTAAATTAAACATATTAAATTAAGATGTTCTTTTCTTAAAAGTGAGTCTGATCATTGCAAGATTATTGCTATTATTAAAAAACGAGTTTGGTCTATTTTACTTTCATGACTTTCGATAGACCTATAAAACGTACGCAATCCTGTCCTTAAAATGTGCATTAATGTGAAGAAAGCTTGTGGAGATTCGATATAGTTAATTTCAAATGTAACTGATTCTGAATAAAATGGTTATTACCATTATCAGACAAGCTTCGATACACCATAATTAACTCACATTAATGGATTTGAGCAAGTACGACATATTGTGCTATATAATGGACGTTTTCAGTTTATCCGTCCATCATATGTCGGCGTAATGAACTACGTGAAGTGTAGAGCGATGTCATAATCAATTACAGCATGAATGAGCCGATTTAGTCCGTCTTAAACGAGTAATAGCCTGACACGTTGAACGAATTGTATGCCTATGCTATTTAATAAACCTGCTGTTGAATATACATAGACAGCAACAGCACCCAATCAACTTAGTTTCAGAATGTTCAACAGCTCACCTGTATAGGTGGTAGGACATTGCTCGTTTGGGGATCGATCGATTCCAGCATAGATCAATCATGGGTGGGCCTTAACTAGGGATACGCGGGGCAGCGCAAAAAAGATGGTCCATTAGGCTATTACATTAAGAAAAGACAAAAAGGTTAGAATTTCAATCGACTAAATGTCCAAGGTCTTTCTAGGTTGCAGGAATTCAGGTACTGTAGTATATTGGAATACCCTCGTATCGCATTCAAGTATCCAGCAATGCAATGACATCTTCCCAGACTGAGTTTGACATTGTCATGTGATAACGCTATTAGTAGTGAAGTGTGCGGCAGATCGCTATTGTTCTAGAACAAACGAATTGCTGAGAACAATGGCGACCAGCCGCCCAGAGGTCGAGAACAATGGCGACCAGCCGCCCAGGGATATGAGAACAATGTCGACCAGCAGCACACAGTAGAGAGATTTGAGAGCAATGACGATCATCCGCACACACTTGAGAATCTATATTTAGTATATGGGAATCATGGTAAAACCCCATTGAACGTCCAAGATAATTTCTTGCTGAAAAATGTGACCCCTAAAAGTTAGGTATTTTACGTTTTAACTTAGCTGCGCACGCCCCCCCCCCTCCATGGTTATCTACCGTGGTAAAAATAATATATTTGAAGAGATGGTCTGATAACGGAGGTAAAATAATAGAGTTTAAGAGGTGGTCTGATAAGGGAGGTCTATGCGGAGGATGAGGAGTAGGAGAGAGGAGGAGGAGGAGGAGGAATGCTATGAATTGTTCTCTGCACCTATTTAAGCGGAGTGTCTTCGCCTGTCTAGTTTGCTGTCAATATGTGTTCTTTTTTTAAAGAAACGTTTTAGAGTGTAGATTTTACAATTTTAAATAAAGCAGTGATCAAATGTGCGTTAAAGACATAGCAAAATGGCAGATAATTTAAGTGACGAAATTAAAGAATGTGAAGATGCGGTTAATGTGATTTTGCAACAGATGCATGACTGATGTTGCTAGATTAAACGTAGATCTACCCTTTTCATCTGATGAACATGTGGATAACCTTTTATATCTGGGTTCTATGTTATATGATCCCAACTTTACAATTCCGCAAACGTGTGCATCTGAGGAACATAATGACATTGCATTACGTGATGTAAATGCTAGTGATGTCAACTCTGTTCCTGATTACTGTGAAGTCATTCCTGAACTGTCTATTACGAATACCTATGCTGGTGTTCTCAATTATCCGTACCATTTATATGATTATGATGCAATCATACCTGCACATCCTGCTTCGACCGATCATATGAGAACTGAAATATCTATTCCTGATCTGAGTACCGTACCATCACCATTTTTCAATCATCCTCAAAATGATTGTGATGTAATTGATCCTAATTATTCACCCGATGCACGTGATGGACACGATCTAAATTTAATTGACATTGCACCAGTTGCTGACTGTATCGTGCCTTCTGTTAATAACCTATCTCCGGCTTACAGATGATCTACTTAAGTGTTACTTGCAACACTATGAGTACGCTCAAATCGGATGGTCGGTATTTGATTATGCCGACTAAATATCTGTGGAGACCTTGCGCAAATACCGCAGAAAAAAGTTTCATCTCGAAGGTGCTGAATATATACACCTGTGCACAAGTTAAGCACCACCCTATTTTTACGCACATGCGAGGGTATATTCATGTGCTATGAAGAAAGCAATAGCATAAACATTTATGTACCCATCCATCTTAGTGCAAGAGGTAATAATGCAACTAGAGGAATGCTGATTATGATGGTGGGGAAACACTGTATGTTTTTGTTTGAACTTGAAAACGAGGCCTGAATATGGTTACGTTGACACAACTGACAACTATTGCCCTACAGTTGACACACGTGGCTAGATTGTCATTAATGGTGTCTGAAAACGAAGTTTAACATCTGTGCACGAGTTTGAGACTGTCATTATTAATACCGGGTATATCCGCCTTGTGCCTGGATGACGGCCTGGACACGACGTCTCATGCTGGTCACCAACCGACTGATACGCCATTGTGGTATTCGTTGCCATTCAAGATGGAGTGCGTCTGTTAATTCCTGTAGGTTCTGCACAGGAGGATCCCTCCTTCTCACCATGTTTCCTAGAATGTCCCAGATATGCTCAATAGGGTTCATGTCAGGGCTCCTTGCTGGCCATGGTAGGGTTTCGATGGCATTCTGGCGGAGGTATTCATGCACAGCTCTAGCACGATGTGGTCGGGCGTTGTCATCCATGAATATAGGGTGGGTTCCAGGTGCATGATTTACAAAATTAGGGACCACAACTCTATCCAGTATGGAATCTTGATATCTTTGTCCATTTAGTGTTCCAGGTACAGTCAACAGATCCAGCTCACAATCAAATGAGATGCACCCCCATATCATAACGGAACCTCCACCAAATGGAACTTCTTCCATGATGTTACGTTGGTCGTACGCCGTGCGTCTGGACCTCCATACACGAGTTCGACCATCTGTGGCATGAAGCAGGAACCGACTTTCATCGGACCAGTGTACCCGTCTCCAGGATCTCATGTTCCAGTGTCTTCTTTCGTTGCACCACCTCAGACGCTCCTCTTTGTGGTGTGCAGTGAGGAGAGGACGTCTGACAGGTCTCCTAGCTTTCATGCCAGCAGCATACAGTCTCCTTTTGACGGTAGACATTGACACCCTATTGCGCGTTTCCCATTGCTGGCTGAGCACTCTGCTGTTGGTGAATGGAGATCTCCTAACAAGGCGTACTAGGGCTCGATCATCACGGGCAGTAGTCTTCTTCGGTCTTCCAGATCTAGGCCTGTCCTTCACCTCGTTAGTTTGCCCATGTTTTGCAATCAAACGACTGATTACAGTATGGTTAATGCTCAGCTGTCTGCCAATCTCTCTGCATGACATACCAGTGGTATGCATGCCTATGATTTGCCATTACACACGATCACTTAACCTTCGTCTTGCCATAGCGGTTCACAATCAAGAGCTAATTCTCTCTGTACAAATAAACCACGGTCATGAACACAAAATTCCTAATCTTGTCGCCTAAATCTGTATGTAATGTTCTACACCTCAAACTGGACTTTTACATAACTGAACACGTGTGCTGTTTCCCGCCACGCACGGACATCACGCGGCGTGAAGTCATGCATGCATGTGCATTTCGTACTTGGAATTATGTCAGCTAACGCGGGGACAGACAAAAAGTATGGCAGCCTAGTTGTACCATCATGTTTTTACGTTCTATTGTTTTTGCTGGTGCTTAACTTTTGCACAGGTGTATATGTATCTTTTAAAAGTTATCCTATAGCCGATACACCACTTTCGTTTCAGGCATCATTCAACCTTTGCTTGATATGTATAGTGAATATAGTTATGTTCAGCCGAATGATCACGTGGGAATCGAGTTGATTAACCCTTTTTGGAAATGCTGATAGCGATGGAGTTTAAGCTATGGAATACAATTACGCCTGACGTAATTTTAGAATCAGTGGAAAAAGTCATTCAGTCAAACACTGATTGTAGGTTATCAGAGGGTTTTGAATTTCACGTTTTTCGTGTAGAGGACTACAACTCAGTTGAGCGAAATGATACTCTCCCAGGTGTGACCGATTCTAGACATTTAAATGTATTACATTTACATTCATCTGATTTAGATGCGTACATGCGTATTACAAATGTATTATACCCATTTACCCTGACTATCCATTCTGTTTCGCAGCAGGAATATTTTTAGGAACACAATTTATTGAGAGATGAACAAATTAATCACTGCAAATGAATGGACTAATTTGAGACGTAATACAACATATTTGATGCATATGGCGTGTGAGTACCATACAGCTTGTTGTATTCCTGAACGCGAAATTAATAGTACTGATTGGTACAAATTTCAGCAACATTTTTGCAATCAATTTTCTATTCAAGTCTACTCAGAGTCAACGCATGCACGCCTATTCTGTAGTGCTTTCCTGAGTTTACCGTGCATAAATCTTATGCATTCAGAACGTGATATTCATGTCTCCTTAATCACGTCTATGGCCGCATTTGTTATGGTACGTAATTTACGTGGTGTAATGCGACATATACGGTCGTGATCACTCATGCGCAGCGTGGTGTCGTAGTTCTCTGACACCTTATACTGATAAAGGATCTTGTACTTCTACAGACGCTATGCATAAGGTAATGTGTACTGATTGTCATCGTAAGTTTTATAACTGTCAATGTATGGCGAACCACCTATCTAATGGGACCTGCAAAATGGTGAAGGCGTGTCCCCACTGTTTCAATCGCATACATAAAGATGGCGATGAACATGTATGCAGTATGACAAAATGTCATGCGTGTAAAGAAAAGTATGTCATTACGGAAAATCATACATGCTTTCATAACGTAAATGAAGAACCTATTTTGTCATTATCCCATGCATGCTCTATGCGCACGAATGCTGACATTTTTAGTTACACAGATTTTTTTTAATAAATCATTTACGACACAGACACATATTTACCACCTATCGACAGTAGCAATGCTATAATTCTCGCTGAGCGTAAAGTCAATCTCGTGGTAGCCAGCATATGTTGTGATGTGTGCTCCGAGCATGTCATCGAGGCACGAATTATGGATATGTTCGCTTTCATGGGTTAGATGCAGCGGATCAGTTCATTAGTTGGTTGAAACGTTTTAAGGCTGCGCATGTTAGTAAAATATCAAGAGAACATATGTTTTCTTTGACTACTTGGGGATCACTCACAACACACGTGCCTATGATTCTCTTTTACTCCTTCAATGCATTTGCAAAACCACTAGCCTGCATCTTAAACCTACACATATTATCATGCACGGTCATTCAGTTCTCTCATTTGACATAGGCACTATTCGGTTTATCGATTCCATTAACTTTTCTCCTCTTTCATTACATAAGGTGGGCGATACTTTTAATCTTACTGTTCGTAAGGGGACATCTTCCCATCAGCTCAACACACCTCAATATTGAGGTAAGGTAATACCCTTTCCCGAGAGGGAGCTATTCTGTCCACAAATATGAATGCGAATGAATTAATTGCATTCGATCGCTGGTACAACAACCAGATATCTAGACACAAGCACGACGATGTCGATAACAATATCATCGATATATTGTAATGATGACGTAACCGTCTTACCTTTAGCCATGTCTAGATTTAAGACTTTATTTTCTGAATCGATGGATGGCCAAAATCCATTTGTGACAGGGATAACGCTAGCTAGTGCATGTAATGTGGCCTATCAGGCGTTATGGCTTCGACCTGAGAGCGTACAGACTTTAGTTGATTTCGCACACAGAGCAAAACGTGCTTATAGCGTTGTGGGCATAAAATGGATGAAATGGGTTAGTCAATTCGCGGGTCGCCAAATCGTACATGGGCTAAATGCTGGTGAACAGAAAATATGCGGCCATTATGTAAATGGAATTGATGTTTATGAAAATATTATTAATCCAATATCACGACGTGAAGCGCTATTCGGTGGACGTACATCCGCAATGTGTTTATTTAGGGAAGCGGATGGGCATACCACGCTTGAATATTTAGACTGCGTTTCCATGTATCCTTCAGTGATGAAACAATGCTGTTTTCCAGAAGGGTCATATAAGGTACTAAGAGGCAATGATATGAGTGATAAGACCGCGGATGAGTTCTTTGGTCTTATTAAATGCAAAGTCCTTCCACCTCGTGATTTATACTTTCCCGTGCTACCTGCTAGAATACATGTGCGCCGTTGGTTTGTACTATGCACCGAATGTGCAAAAAATGAACACTCTTCTGTATGCGAACATATGGAAGAAGAGCACAGTTTATGCGGACTACTCCAGAGTTACAGCTAGCTATACGCAACGGTTATGTCATTAAACACATCTTTGAAGTATGGCATTACCATGCATTATCGCAATATGAGCAGCATGGTGACAATAGGTTATTTTCAGAACACATTAACCATTTTTTTTAAATTAAACCAGAAAGTAGTGGATATCCTGATTGTGTCGATAGTGAGAGTGAAAAGGAGAATTACGTGCCTGATTATTTTAAACATGAAGGAATACAGCTCGACCCTGCACAAATATTGAATAACCTGGGTTTGCGCTATGTCGCTAAATCCTGTTAGAATATTTTGTCAGGGCGATTTTCTCTTCATGATCATAAAAAGAATGGCATGATTTCATCATGTAACAGTCTTCTCTCCGTCCTGAATGATAAAAGTAAAACTGTAGGCTCCATTACATTCCTGAACGATAGTCTCCTAATGGCCTCCTATTCAGTCAATGATGAGTACGTTCATTCACCATTAAATACCAACTGTATTCTTGCATCTTTCGTTACAGCTTATGGCCGAAGAAAACTGTATGAAGTCTTGTCCTTACTCGGTCACCACGTAGCCTATCATGATATGAATTCAGTGGTATTTAGTACCTCGGAAGGTGAGCCGACAATTCAAGAATGAAGTTGGTATCTAGGTTCTTGGACGAGTGAAATCCCCTCCTATTACGAATTAACACGTTTTTGCACAATCAGCCCAAAAAAATATAGTTATGAAATGAAGCATCGTGATGATCCATCGATCGTTAAAGAGGTAACGAAGGTTAAGGGTTTAACACTGGGTATTGAACAATCTAAACAAGTTTATTTTGATACAATGAAAAAATCCATTGAACAAATTATGAACGATGGTGAAACTACAGATAGTAATAGTGTACTATTAAGCTACCCATCTAAGAGCATGCACACTGACCATTTTAGAATTCTTTCAGTAAATAGCTGTACGATTTTCAGACACGTTTTGAAAAAAAACCGAATTTTGAAACTGGGAGATTTATCATCAGTACCATATGGTTACACTAGCATAATATAAATATAAACAGTAACATTGCACTTTATCAGTCAGTATGTAAACAGTGTCAGTGTCATCCATGTCCGATGAAGCCGCACTAGCTGCGTGCACTATGATAGCAAATATCGGTTGTCTGTGTAACGCTGATAAGGATACAGTGAGCGCATTGTTTATGAGGAGCATGCAGTACACTTTAAGAGATGGCATAATTAATGCTGGAAGAATCATACTCATGTCTGAAATTAGCACTTTAAGAGATGGCATAATTAATGCTGGAAGAATCATACTCATGTCTGAAATTAGCACGGGTTTAATAACCGAATATGGGATAGACATAGTATATTGGGTATGTGTACTATTGTTGAGAAGTTACATTAATCAATGTCTTTCTCAATCGTAACTTTTGCTTAGTTATCGCTCGCATTTCAAGTCTTATATTAACTCGAACATATTTTAGCTGAAAGTTGATGGAAGCCACCATGAACTCACAGTCAGATAGTTTTCAAAATGTTTTGCACATCTAGCGATAACCCACATTGGCTTTAGTATACTGACGCACGCAGTCGTGTAATGGTTAAAATTTGTGTTATTGCGCATAAAGTGCGTGTTGAGCCGTAGAAGACATTGTTTGACCCGCATGTATATGTTCGTTATTGATCGAACAAATGTACGTCATTGTAACACACATGTTCCTCTGTATGCCATTGTGTGCATGGTATTTCGCCAGATGGCGTTCAAACCGTGTGCAGATGATCGTTATTGTCACTAATGATATATAAAGGCATCAGTTTCATGCTATGATTATTCGTTCTTCACGATGGCATCTGATCGCAAAAAAGAAGGTGTACTATTCACATATTCATTGGACAATTCTGTTCGCATTTCTATCTGTGACGAATTTCCATGTATTGACTTATGCTACGTGTTGTTGCTCTGACGCAGAACCACGTCCCACACATTGTGATGTATACCTCCAAGACGCAGAGTGGGAATTATTGAAACAGAACGCGAGTAATTTTCTGGCAGCATTACCTAACTGTTATACGCCTCCTGACGTGAGTGGTGACATGCTATTTAGCCCGATACATCAGTGCTGTTATGGTGTAACAAAGACAAAGCGAGAACATGAATGATATTCCATCCACTAGTGATTCCGCAGAGATGTCTAATCACGCCATGCTTACTACGGACACTATGTAACTCAATGAGTTTTTAAGCGATGATGAACAACATCTCATCGATGATGATACTGTCAAACTGTGTCAGTATTATACCACTATGTGTCAGTCACACCATTATTGTCCTACGGATCATGTGCAAAAGATTAGCCAGAAATTATTCACATTGATGCTGTGTGAAAAGATACATTCGCTGGTTGTGCGAGATTGTTATGGTTGTCTAGTAAATCATCCGAGTCAATGTGAACATTCTTGTTTATGTATTGATGTAGACCTCTGTATAACGAGGCCGCATTATTAGAAATGGACGATGCCGAATACCGTGCTCAACTAGCCTGCCATTATGATATATATGAGCATTGTACTGAACTGTACCGCATGTGTAGGATGCAATGGTATATGTACATTGTAGATGTAATATATGGAAAAAAATGTTGTCGCCATAACTATAATTAATATTTACTCTATGTGCGTATTAATTTATTTAGTTTTATTTAAAATTAACCGGGTTTTAAGCATTAAAATAAACCACGGATAATTTAAAATAAAATCATAAAAAGTTCCACCTACTTAATTGCTTTATATGTCTTTTTATTTAAAAAAAAATAACAATTAATTGCTTTATTTCGCTAATCGTAGCTTTGGAAAATATGTTGTATTTGTCTTTTATTTCGTAAAATCGTATCTTAGTAACGATATGTATTATTGTAGTCAGTATTAATAAAAAAAGTTTTAAAACTGGATATCACTTGTTCAGTACTAGCACCTTGGTCTCTCTCTCTCTCTCTCTCTCTCTCTCTCTCTCTCTTTATCTGTAGCTAGCGACTCGCTATTCACTCCTCCATCTCCTCTGCACACGCTGGTAACTTTTTCACTTGACTGAGGCACTTGTTGGTGCGTGCCATTGCTATTCTTTAGAGAGAAATGGTCCAGGTGAATGATTGATGGAGTAACGCTGACGATGAATAGCGCATTTCATTATGCACATCAGCATACTTAAATAAAATGCCATTTTACGGTTTTGTTCAATTTCATGGGAAAATATTCACCGAATATGGTGTTTATTTTGTAACTATTTAAAGATGTCATGGATTTGTTCATCTTCGCTGCGCAAGTAGCCGATGTCATAATCATACACTTAAATGTTCATAGCATTTCTCCTAAGTCACGTCTCGAGTATCTGATGTCACAATCATATTCTTAAATGTTCATAGCATTTCTCCTAAGTTACGTTTCGAGTATCTGACATCACAATCATAGCATTTCTCCTAAGTTTCTGTCGCAATCATATTGTTAAATGTTCATAGCATTTCTCCTAAGTTATGTCTCGATTATCTGATGTCACAATCAAAGCATTTCTCCTAATTTTCCATCGCAATCATAGCATTTCTCCTAAATTACGTCACCATCATATTCTTAAATGTTCATAGCATTTCTCCTAATCTACGTCTTGAGTATCTGACATCACAATCATAGCATTTCTCCTAAGTTACATCTCGAGTATCTGATGTCACAATTATATTCTTAATGATTGCTAACCAGTAAGCATTGATAACGTATTTGCAGAAGAGTAACTACATATTACATCATAGTGTTACCATAGTGATAGTGCACGTACATCCACGTACGACTAGGGTATATATATATATATATATATATATATATATATATATATATATATATATATATATATATATATATATATATATATATACCTCCTTAGTCATACGTGGACGTACATGTGCGACGCAATGGCAACATCACTTGACTGCAATACAGCGTTACGTCACCCATTTACTATGATTGTCTGTGGACCGACGCAGTGCGGTAAAACTGAGATGTAAAAGCACTAATAAGAGGTCCCTATGCCATTACTCCCCCTCCACAGAGGAGTGTGTACTGCTATGGTGTGTGGCAAGATGGGTATAACGATTTGGTGAAGGAAGTTGAATTTAAAGAGGGTGTGAATGTTGAACTAGACAGAAGTTGCAGAACATTGGTGGTACTCGACGATTTGATGAATAAATGAGAATATGGTTGACCTATTTACAAAACATTCTCACCATGAGAATTGTAGCATAATATTTGTCGCACAAAATCCGTTTCACAAGTCATGCAATCATCGCAGCTTATCAGTTAACTGTCACTACATGGTATTGTTTAAGAATCCACATGATGCATCAGCTAATTGTTCTTTATCTAATCAGTTGTACCCAGGCAATACAAATTATCGAATCATATAAGGTCACTACACACGCACCTCACTCATATCTACTGCTAGATTTGAAACAGTCGACACTAACAAAATCAGACTACGTTCATCTATTCATCCGAAGGAGGGCTGCTATGTTTACATACCTAAGAAAAATGGCATCACGTAAATGGAATGCCATTTACCTATGCTGCAATATTTGGCTAAAGTAAAGCCTTCAATCAGAAATGATGTAATCAGACAGTGTTCGAACGAATTGGTGGATGTACTATGCGAATCATACCAAACCATATTACGTGGGAATGTTCATCTCACTTAATCACAATACAAGTAGCTGAGTAAATATAGACGGAAAATGTGTATGCATGTAAAAGAAAATTGCTGCAAACAGGTAGATTTTTAGGAGCCTTATTACCAGCGATGATCGGTATGCTAGCGTCGTGAGTAAAAGAATACATAGAAAGAGTTCTCTAGCGGGCAACAGGAAGAAAAATGGGCTTTCAATTCTGGTGTGGGTAAATTTAGATAAGTCATGAATGATACTAAATTGGCAAAAGTATATTTTGATCCAAAGCATTACGCATCTTTTCGTGGAAAGGAAAAGCTATATAGTGCATTCAAAGGTAAACTACCGCGTAACTATATCATCAAATGGTTAAAACACCAACAAGTATATACGCTTCACAGACCACAGAGAGCAAAGTTTGACAGGTGAAAAATACGAGTTTCACCTGTCGATGAACTATGGCAGGCAGATCTATGCTCGATGGGTATGCTGGCAATAGAGAACAACAACGTGTTATATTTGCTATGCATAGTCAATACATAATTAACACCAACCGCTTTCAGTAGCTTCCCGTTCGCGAACTTATAGTTTAATGGGCAAATGGACAGCAGCCAAACACGTACAGGTCAGGGTGAAGGTAGCACCTAGAGCTCATCTCTGCTGTTCTTCCATTTGATATTATTCCTCGCTCTCTCTATCTCTCACCCTCTCCCCCCACTTTCCCCTCTCTCTCTCTATCTCGGTCTTTCGTCCTACTCTCCCCCACCTCGCACTCAACATCTACACACTTATGCACACTAATAGACTACAATTAATTAAACTATTATGATTTGCCGCCATTTTGTTGTAAAAAAGTTTTGAATAATCTGTATGTGTATGGGAGACACGGGAATAAAGAACTAAGTACTATACATCATTAACAATGGATGAATATATAGAGAGAAGATCGGATCAGAGCATGCCGTGAATGATGGGTTCGTGAGTACCGAAAGAAGAAATAGTTTACCTAGCTCAAATTTTAATAATTTATGTCGTAATCATTATGTGTATCGTGAATCTGAGTATACAAATTGGGCAATCAGGCATATGGATATCGCTTTTGAGTGGATGTCTATGGTATATATCGCCTAGTCTGCGCATAAAGACGTCCATTCATCATTCACCTCAGAATGAACGAGGATCAGTTTTACATAACCATTCCGAGCAATAGCAGTACCCAGTTCTTTCCAGACCATAAGATATCAGAGTTTAGAACTCGTCTGCAAACCCCATTAACATTAGATGGCGAATGGGAAGTGGGTCTCGCGCATGTGCTATATCCGAGGAGTTGGCTTACTATTGCAGAGGAAAGTTTTGTGCAAATATATGCATTTATTAAGAACAAATAAGGAAGAAAAAGAAGAAAAAGAAAGGCAGAGATCTGCCAGAAGAAATTAGCAAATATGATGTTAGTGCATTAGAAATAGAAAAGAAAAAGACAACAACTTTTTCGTTAGTTTTAAAAGATGGTTTCGGTAATCCACGTCCTGCTGATTGGGGAAAACGGGCACGAAATGATCGGGGAAAAGATGTGCAAAATGATCAAACAAATAATGTCGGTAAAAACGTACACATAGAAGCAAATATTATTATGTGCAAACAGAAGCTCCATGTATCAGTGTACCGAAAAGTTACTATGCAGTGAAAAATATGGCAGACTATCTAAATCGACAGATAGCGAGCAAAACACGATATAAACACAAACAAATCTTTTTCAATTTTTACTTGCATCACACAAATCTCGTTTCTCTCACAGTGAAAGATAATTACGCAATATGATTAGGGGGAGAAGTAACACATTTAATCGGATTCGAAGGAGGAAAAATACATATAGGACCTATATAGAATTTAAAGAATCATTTCGTTGTAATTGCAAAGGTGGTCCTACGACCATGTATATATACTGTGACGTAGTCTCACACAGTGTGGTAGGTGATACTTCTGCACCACTACTCAGAGTGATACCCGTTTCCAGTACAGATGGAGGGAAAGATATATGTCAGTAGATGTTTCCTGATATTCAATACAACTCAAAGAACTACATTGATACTATTGGAATCCTTATAATGGATAGAACTGGCACCAATGTACCATTCAAGGACGGAGCATCGCCAAGTGTACTCTGCCTGCATTTCAGACAATGACAACGATGATGAGAAGGATGATAAGAGGGAGAATGAGCACTTCAGTGCTGGTGCATTACAATGCGAGTCAAGTGGGCCATGGACGTATTGTAGTTGTGTAGGCGGGCATTATCAATCAGGGGATGGGCTCAGTAATATCTTAGGCAGACTATTACGTTCAGCAATACCTATCACAAAAAATGTAGCTAGATCTGTAGGTAAACAAGTGCCTAGTGCTGGAATCGGCCTAGCTGAGGACGTAATGGCTGGAAAAAACGTTAAAACAGCATTAAAATCAAGAGCTCATGGTGTGCCAGATCTTTGATACTGGAAGCTATAACAGCAGTGCATGGTGGTTTAAGACCACCTCAACCTAAACGTAAAAAGAGGAATAATACAGGTAATGCTCAGTCAATGTGCGCGATACCAAGAGGATGGGTCGCAATAGACATCAGAGAAAACAAGCTGATATCTGTAATTAACAGGAAAACAACAAAACATGGAACTTAATCAGATATGTGAGTGCCCGAAGAGTGAATTAGAACTTTTTCAGACACGTCCCATAGTGACAACATTGGAGTCTGCTCAATGGGAACAGTTTCAGCCTGTTTATTAGATAGTGGACCAATCGAGTTTAACGTCAGCCGTTTTGCTGATGGATATTTGGATCTTACACAATCTTATCTTTTGATTAAAGTTAATCTAGTAAAGCTAGATCGAAATGGCGATGAGAAGATACTTGAGGCGAATGAACTGATACTTGAGGCGAATGAACTGATAGTGCCTGCTAATAATATTTTGCATATGATGTTCTCGCAAGTGGATGTTTTTTTGAATGGAAAGTGTATCAGTGGCTCGAACGAAAATTATGCTTACTGCTCATACTTTGAGAAGCTACTAAATTATGGCAGTGATGCCGCATCCTCGCATCTACAACTTGCCGGATGGAAAATAGATGATGCTGGAGAATTTGATGATATCACTGATACTAACTTAGGGTTTCAAGCACGTAGAAGAATGATGGCTCAGAGTAAAACGGTGCAATTAATAGGCCGCCTACACAGCGATATGTTTCTGCAGGACTGATTCCTGCTCGGTTCCGTTGATTTGAGAGTACGCCTACAGAGGAGTAAAGATGTGTTCACCATTATGGCCGCAGAAGGAGTGAGGCCTAAATTGAAAATGTTGTCAGCTAACTTATTTGTTCGCAAAGTTATTCCATCAGCAGATCTGCTAGTGGCACATGCTGTTACTCTGAGACAGAGAAGCATAAAATATCCTATTCGCAGGGTAGTGTGTAAGACTTTCACATCACCTAGTGGTGTTATGAGCATCGATAGAGATAATATATTTATTGGTCAGCTTCCTACAAGATTATTATTCGCTTTTGCACCTAATAATGCGTGTAATGGTGTGGTAATAAAAATACATTCAAGTTTGATAACAATAACCCCACCTACACTATATGTTATAGAAATGGAGAAGAGGTAACAACATCGCCAATACGCCCTTCGTTTAGCGATGATATTTACTCAGATGCTTATTTCTCACTAATCAGCATTACTGGGGCATTATTCAAAAACCGAGGCTACGAGATAAATAAGTCACAGTTCAGACATGGAACCACATTGTTCGCATGGGATTTTACACCAGATCTAGCTGATTCAGAGCATCGCTATCCTGCATGCACTGGTTCATTAAGAGTGGTCTTCCATTTTGTTCAAACACTTTCTGCCACAACCAATGTAATTTGCTATGCTGAATTTGATAATACAGAAGAAATTGGATTAGACTTTGACGTATTAACTAACAGATTATTAACAAATATGTTGAATACATTTGAAATAGAGGATCCATTATTCGGTAACAATAAAACATGTGAACATTTTCTCGGTGTTTTCCCAATTGACAATGTACCCACACATATTAAATATCACCAGGCTTCGTTAGTAATAAACACGCATCCCAGTAATAAATCCAGACAACATTGGGTGGCAGTTTATTACACTAGAAATGGAAATGCATAATACTGTTATCCTTATGGAAGACGCCCTTCTGATTGAAGAATGATATCAAATGTACAAATAGATACCCTGCGCATGTTTATTATTTCAACAATGAATGTGTTCAACCAGCCATGACGACAACTTGCGGATATTATTGCATATATTTCTCAAACCATCGTTCGAGAGGTGTACAGATGAAACATATATTATTGGCGCTAAGAAATAGAGACAAAATGACTCTATAGTGAAATGTTTGGCGTGCAGGATTATGAATAAACAGAGAAAAAAGATCATGTTTAATGTATAATTATTTATGTACTATGTTTTCTTTTATAATTATCACGAATAAATGTCGCTAATATTCATCATAGAAATGCATGTGTCAACGAAAATACATTTATTATGTAAAAATATGTTATGATTTCTTTGCGTTCCCTTCTCACCCCTCAACCACCATCACCAATAATCATCATTTTGATACACAACGATGGATGAACATTAATGCTAGCATGATAATGGTTAATGATCAATGGCGCACAAGTAGCACGAGGCATCCCCCAACAATTCAAATATCAAAAATTTTCCGTATTCACATCGTGGCAATGACAAAAATGCAGACATATTTAAATACAGAGAAACCATATAGCGCGATCCATAATTGAACCCTGCGTATCAATTCCAGTTTTCTATTTTAAAAAATGCTATTCAAATATGGCACAGTGTGTACATGCAATTGCCTGCATAGATATTGTTTGAAATCCCATGATGTTAATTTTAAGCGGTGGAAAAAACCCACATGACCGAAATAAGGGTGTGTTCAGATTGAAAACATAGATTTACTGACAGCTCATATTTTAGCTATAAATGTGAAATGCGTGTGACTAGTAAGGCATACATCTTTTTGAATTTTCCAAAACGAAAAATTGAATCTTTTTTATGTGATTGGTAGAGAACAATCGGTTCTACACCGATTAAATGTGGATGTGTTGAATGGAATACGCATAATGAAGTAGCAGTTTGGCAACAACTTCATAAGCTATTGCGCAAAATCCAGAACCGCTAGAGTGAATATCTAGCGGTACCAGACGAACGCAATTATCAGAAATGGTTGCATACGACAAGCCAACTTCATTATGAATGTTGCCTGTGTATGTTGTGCATGGATGCGCGGACATGTTGATTGCCTAACTAAGATTAAACATTTTTGTGAAAGCAAATACAAAAATAGGCCTCTTTTTTAAGGTACCACCAAAAACTAAATTATGTTATGTGCACACGCACGCACGCACGCACGCACGCACGCACGCACGCACGCACGCACGCACGCACGCACGCACGCACGCACGCACGCACGCACGCACACACACACACACACACACACACGCACGCACGCACGCACGCACGCACACACATTTATACTGGTGCATACAAGAAACACCCACGCACGCATGCACAACATACACGCGAAGGGGACAGGGAATACATACATGGGTAAGAGGGCAAGGGGACGCTCATGGAGCCATGCACGTTGCGCCTCGTGCGTCAGCCCAGAGAAGCCCGCATTCACAACTACAAAGGGAAATCTCCTCGTGACTAACCCAGGTGATAATTTAATAGTAATTTTGAGTATTTCTAAAAAATACTTAGAATGAGACGGGAGGTACTAACATGTTGTTTCATTATTAACACACGGTATGTTTGTATCTCGATTAAAGATTGATCTCATGGCCGTGGCCGACGAATGAACACATTAAAACCATACACAATAAATAATCTTTTTATCATACAGAGTGATACGCTTGACAAACAATTCCATAAACACGTGACGCGCTCATAGACATAATGACAACATTTTGAACACAATACTAGCAGCATGCATAAATCTAAAACGTCTGTCGTTATTGCAAAAATGCTATATTGGATATTAAGTATTTAAAAACAAATTTGCTCGGGATGTCGGAGACACAAAATCTAAAAGGACTGACATTATTGCAAAAACTATTTCGACTATTAAGTATTTAAAAACAATTTGCGCATAAGGTCGGTTAAGCCACCAGTCAAATCTGTTTTTTCAAAATATTCAGCATGTACATAGTTTACTAATACATTTTAGTGGGTTAAACGCATCGAGACAACAAGATTTCGCACCAGACAAAGTAATTGGTTGGGGTTACATTTAGGAAACGATTTGACCATGTTAAGCCAGACAAATCGTTTTCAAAATATTCGTATGGTACAGATGTATTATCCAAAGACATTTACTGTTACATATCGGGGTTAAAAACATAATAAAACATATGACGACGCAGTCATTAAAGGGATCTACTGATAAATATTTCGAGTAATGATTTTTAATAATGATGCAGGCAGTCAAATTATTTTCAGAATATTCGTACGTCGTGCATACCTTGTAAACAAGTACGCTAGCATCGGCCTAAAACCATCCAGCAACTTCTACTGAGGAGGAATGCTATAGCATTTAGCCTCAACTGACGCAGGCAGTCAAATTATTTTCAAAATATTTGTACATCGAGCCTTGCCTTGTAAACAAGTATGCGAGTATCGCCCTCAAACCAACCATCAACTTCTACTGAGGAGGAATGCTATCCACATCTGCCTCCTACTCCTACTCCTCATCCTCCTCATAGACCTCCCTTATCAGACCACCTCTTAAACTCTATTATTTTTACCTCTGTTATCAGATCACCTCTTAAAATCTATTATTTTTGCCACCGTAAATAACCACGGAGGGGGCGCGCGCACCTACGTTAAAACGTAAAATACCCAACATTTAGCGGTTACAATTTTCTGCAAGAAATTATCTTGGACGTCCAACGGGATTTTACCATGATTCACATATACTAAATATAGATTCTCAAGTGTGTGCGGATGATCGTCATTGTCCTCAAATCTCTCTACTGTGTGTCGTTGGTCGCCATTGTTCTCATACCCCTGGACGGCTGGTCGCTATTGTTCCCGACCCCTGGGCGGCTGCTCGCCATTGTTCCCAGCAATTCTTTTGTTCTAGAACAATAGCGACCTGCCGCAGACTTCACTACTGCTATTAACGGGTTTGATGAATGCCTAAATATTATCAGTCGTGGGATCTGAGATTCAATTATCTGACTGAGAAAATTGATGAATATCTTAATCCATTATTCTCACTCAGCTTATCATGATACTAGGCCATCGATGTGCTCTTGCTATCAAGGTGCGCCCTGTGTTTTGTTGGCGTGGGTATGGAATACAGGGGACATGTTCTAGCTATGGCCATCCCATTTCAACTTAAGCTCAGCCAACTTAGTATGTGTGCTGGAATCGATGTATATACTTTGAGCCTATGGCAGCAGTTGCTCCCATGCAGTCATATTACTTTCAAAATATTCAACTTACTGTTTAGAAAATTGCAACCCATCAACGATATCCAATTCATATGCTGGCCGGACGTTGCAAGCTTCATGAGGGAGTAATAATACGTCATTATGAATGTAACGTCAGCCTTTATGTGGCGTATCTGATTATGACGTCATGTACGTGAGTGACATGTCAGATCCCTGTATTCTCACGAGGCTTAAGACGAGACTGTAGTTAATGCATAACGTTTACGGTAGTGTATGCATTGCGTTATTATCAACGATACTCTGTATATCTGTCTAGATTTTATGAGAATATTTTCCATTGGTGTATATGTTATTCCGTCCTTTATTATGTCAATATGATAGCGACGTCAGCCTACACGTGACGTCAATTTGAAGAATCGGGTTTCACAGTCAATCATATGGTGTTATGATCGACTACATCCCATGTAGGCTGACGTCATAATCAATTACGTCATGAATGACGAGATATAGTACCTCACAACCCCACACTTGTTTACTATTCCGAAAGGTTGAGCGACCTGTATGGCTTTACTATTTAATAAACAGTATTTTGAATAATTTGAAACTATTTTGACTGGATGCTGTTGACGCTATAGGCAGAAACAGCATCCAGGCACAATTAGTTTCAAAATATTCAACGGCTTACCTGCATAGTGTTCTGGAAATTGAGATTCAGAGAGTGCAGTAATCGACTGATCCAAACATGGGTAAAGCGCAGGCTAGAGATGGGCGGGCCCTAGGTAAAACTGCATTGCACCAATTCATCCTTGGAAGATAACCTGCCACAAGGAGAACTTTAAAGGAAATCTCACCATATCTTATTCTAACGATTCATGTTGTGGATATCGGATTGTCGTACGGGGAGTCATGACCCCGGGGACATCTTATATTTGCAGGGATGGCCCAGTGAAATTATTGTATTTGTGAATACCAGATGAGTTAATGAACGGATAACTGGATGCATCAACAGGGGCATCAGTCGATGCGAAACTGACGCGAAACTATAGCCGAAATATTGAGTGAAATTGGATAGAATGGAGAAGGACCTAGGGCTGTGAGTTGAAGGTATCTGGCGGTAATTAAAAGATGAAAGTTGTTGCTGTAGCAGCGGCACAACCGTTTATAGTATTCAGCAGAAATTATGACCAATAGTTTCCAAATATTCAAGCAGGAGCGTCGGTAGGGTACTACGGACAGAGTACAGGTAGCATAAGCTGGATGACTCATAGAAATGACGTAGTGACCGACTTACCGTGGGACCGTGATAACGGTAACCGAGTTTCTGTAAAAGCGACCAACAGCACCAGATGCTGGTGAGTCAGGCGGGCCATATGGTCACTACGTCACCGCTACGTCACAGCACCCTTGTAGAATGCAGGCGCAAGCCTAATGAGCAAGGGGCCGGACACGGACCTGGTAACGTCCGGCGCCAGGTAGAGTAGAAAACGAGACGAAAAACTGACAGAGGACGTCCGTCAAGTAAGCCATTAAGCTTGAGATTAGGAATGGTTGCCAAAGCAAAATCCATTATTGAGACCGAAATCCGACAGATCCCATCACTCAAGTACTGCTTTGCCAATGTTCAGGTCTATCTTCGGAGTACGCGAATGGCCGGAATGGATTGGTCAAAAGTTTTATAAGAGTAGTAAGCAAAACGAGGCAAAGCGGGGGCTCCAAGGGTGGGGTGTAACAACCCGAACATGACCGTGACATGGCGAAGCAGTACATAAGGGGAACTTTCAAATTTGATCAGGAGTCCGAAAATTACTGCGCTTAGGTAAACCTAGCCTCGAATTCGTATAGTTCTGTGGAACTGAATTTGTCAAAATTCGCACAAGTTCTTGGTGAATGACTTTAAGTAGCCAAGAACAGTATTTGATAAAAGTGATTTAGCGAATCGTGAAAAGCAACTTTTAGATGGTAGAGTAACCAGTATTCGTATTGAACAAAAGTCAGTACTTCTTTGCTCAAAGTATTTTGGTGGTAGTATAAGCCACTCATAGTTGATAGGGAGATATATCGGTGGTAGTATAAGCCACCTATAATTGATAGTGAAGTATATATAGTAAGATTAGTAAAATAAAATCATCACTTCGATATCCTCGAAGCAAGAGTTTGAGTAATTGCATAATTCTGGAAGCGACGGAAGACCACCGTCACGAACCACCGACTTCTATACCAGTCAGATCAGGCCCAGATACGAACATAAATATCGTGATTCTCATCTACACACGAGGCGAGCTCGTATCGACCACTTTCCTTGTCGGTAAGACCGGTTGTCGCAGCAACCACACATACAGGCCTTACCGCCGTGGGAAGCGAAGCGTTAAGAAATAAGAAGATAGATAATAGAAAACTTCAGTAGATAAT